>OY776116.1:89259312-89902829 GCA_963675035.1 Allygus modestus
GCGCTCAGAATAGCTGCACTGATTTATGTATGTCTTAGACATTATAATGTCAGGTTCGAAATCAGTTAACCAGAAATTATCATTCGTTGGAAATACCTAATATATTTAATATAGAACTGTTTTAAAAACCGAGTTTAATTAAATTTCATAAGTGAATAAAGAGTTGAGAGTGCGTACTAAGTATAAGAAAATTTAAAATGGATTATTTCAATAAAGCATTTCTACTTACGTTGAAGGTAATCAAAACAGGAAGAAGTCACTGGCGAGGAGCACAAGTGGACACTCGATAGCACATTCACAGAACAACTGAGGAGGGTCATTAGGCACAGCTCATTAAATAGCATTAGTTTATGCGCGGGAAACCACAAGAGAACAAGTTCTGGCCTCGAGGTATAACGGAGAGGGTGACGTCATGTGGAGGAGGGTAGTGTATAACTTTTTACTTTATTTAATATTTATTTTTAGTTCTTGTAAATGTATTTTTTTACAAAAAAAATTTAACATATATATTTCCCCGTACCTAGTCCACTCGTCCACCACTAGCAGACACTGTTTCTCATACCGGATCCATTCCCAGTACTCCTTCTCGAATGGAAAGTCCTTCGTGAGGTACCTCCTGCCCTTCTCAACCACGCAATCTCATATTAGTCACGCGGAAAAGTGTTAATGTTCTTGTACCGCTCCGCTCTCCACAGCAGGTTGCTCTCGTACTTGTCCAAGTCGTCATGAGTCCTTGGAACGCACTCCGCCGTAAAATTCTTGTCAAGGCGCCGGACACGCCTCCTCCACTCGTACCGACAGTCCAGTGGTCTCCACACAGGCTTCACAAGCCTAATTTTCACAGTCTCCCCCTCCGTGCCGACACTCACCTCAACCCGCCCAGTATCGCTGCTGCTGTCAGAGGACATAATGCTGCGACTCTCAACCGTTAACTGAAAGCAAGAGATGAGCAAACGAGGTGAAAGCGAAGACGCACGCAGTAAACATCACGTAATGGTGAAAACCCGGCGAAAAACAAGGAAAGTAAACAACACGTAGCGGAAAAAGCACGTAGCGGTAAACGTAACGGTAAACAAGGAAAGTCAACGGGGGGGATGACGTAATGTCGGGGGGGATGACGTATCAAGAATGTCGCACTCTGGCTGAGTGGATAAGGAGCCAACTCCTCCAGTATATTTCTTGTATATTTTGATTTTATTTATTTTTTATATTTTTCTTTCGTTTTAATTTAATTTCTCAACCTCCGTTAACAACTACCTTTGCATACACCTTGTCGGTTTCGCTACAAAGCCACTTTATAACATAGACGCATGTACTGTAAGGTGTATTGCACCTTTCCTCCAGCTCCTGTTGAAGATGTCGCCGCCGCTGATTGGTGAACTGCTTGTCCTCCCAGATCTCTATATGCACGTTCGCATCGTGACCTGTAGGGTAATAATTCACTGTCTAGGAGAACATTTTGGCATGTATTGTGTCAATCTCCTCGATTGTTGAAGTAACCATAAATGTTTGGTCTCTAGAATGGTGCAGTCATCACCACATCCATTCCAAGTGAAATAGCCATTATTCTTCGGTCTGAACAGCAACAGAACTTGGGAGCAAATGAGTCCTATACAAAACATCAAATGTGGACCATCGCCACTAATGAGTAAACAAATTTCTAGAACCTTCTATGCCCGTGGCAAGCGACGGTAAACAACTTTCTCTCGAGGGTGATGTGGCAAGCGGAGATGGTGAAGGGGGGTGGGGGGGTCTTTATTTTGTTGAAAGGAAATTGGTAGAGGATAAAACCACTCTTTATTGAAAGAAAATGTACTTAAAGTGCAGTGAACCCTCCCGAACTGTTTTGATATCCATTGCCTTTAGAATAATCAAAGTCGATAGATAATCATCGTTGCTAGACCAGTCTATCTCCCAAGCTCGTTTACCGCCACAGACGCAAGTGTGCTGTTCATCGCTAGTGTCTAAAAATCGATACACTTTCATGTTACTTGTAGGGTAAACAAGTCTATTACAATAATGTTCATTTTATCTACACCAACGACACTGCTTAACTGTATGACGCTCGTATTTTTTATATAAGTCTATCACCTGAGAGTCCGATTTGGGATTGTTAAGTACTAACACTATATTCGCGCACGTATCCCTCGAGGCAGGAGGCCACATATCGTTGCATAGGCACTGTTAATTGCGCGATCCCCTCATGCAGGATGTATTTCCTTTTTCTTATTTCAATGGTAGAAAGCTGGCCTAGTGACAACGGGTTGTGTGCTTCCATGGCTGGTGCAAGATTAAAACTAGCTGTACACATCATTAACGAATAGCTCGCGGGGTCTAGTAGGTGAGCAGGTTACACAACCGGGAGGTTTTATTCCGCGAACAACAAGTCCATGACAGGTCAATAACGGTAATGGGCAAATAGGCTCGTAAAAACCTCAGTTGCTAGCATGGCTGCTTGGGGAGAGGAGCTGTCACCTGAAGAGCTTGAGTGTATAGCTGAACATCTGGAGTACCTGGACGAGCTAGACCAGGAGGCGGTCTTTGCCGAGGAGCGAATCCAGCTTCAGCAGCCGAGGCCGAGCGGGCTACTACAGCCTCCATCGCCTCAGCAAGGGTCTAGTGGGCTACAGCAGCAGCAGCAGCCACTTCCATTGCCTCAGATCACACCGCCTCCATCACCGCCTCCATCGCCGCCACCACCGCCGCCTCCATCGCCGCCTCTATCGCCACCTCAATCGCCGCCTCCATCGCCACCTCCATCGCCAACTCCATCACCCCGGTTCAGGACTGTGCGGCAGTTGGGTGATTGAACCTTATAACGAGACGCTGTGGCGGTGGTTCATGTCCGACATGACCAGGCTGCACGAACTGGATGAGGGGATAAATCGCATGAACGTGCAAGAGGCCGAACAACGGCTCTGAGATCGTAGTGAGGAGTAGCAATAACTTTATTTTTAATTATAAGTTGTTTATTTTATTAATAAATTTTTCCTTTATCGAAAAAAACGAAAAACACAAAACCGGGAGGGGGATGACGTAATGTCGGGGAGGGGATGACGTAATGTCGGGGGGATGACGTAATGTCAGGGGGGTGACGTAATGTCGGGGGGGGGGTGACGTAATGTCGGGGGGATGCAACAAGAATGTCGCATCCTAGCTCAGTGGATAAGTCCACAACCGTATAGTTTGTTTTTTTGTTTTTTTATAAAGGAAATATCGTTTATTTTTTAAAATCTGAATCTGATTCCGGAATGAGGACTATACTGGGCCCTGGCTCCCCACTTGGTCCCGCCTCCGGCTCCGGTTTTTGAGGTTGACGAGGTGGCTTCGGCTGCGGTCGCTGCGGCTGTGGCCTGCGAAGGAACTGCGGCCTAGGTCGAGGCCGCTGCTGCTCGAGGATCAGCCCCCGGCGTATCTGGTGGTGGACCCGGCGAGCCTCCTCCTCATCTAGCCACTGCTGCTGCTCGTCGTACTCCAGTGTCCACCAACCGTGGGGTACGCGAGTCGGCTGGACAATGGCTGCAAATAACAAACCAACATTAATATTCTTTTTTTCTTATTTATTTTTTTTTATTAGATTAATTTATGTTATAATAATGAGAAAATAAGGATTGGTACTCACCAACTGGTACTTCTGCCCGTCTCACGAAGATGGGTGTCTGGTTGGAGGCGTCAACACAACGCCTCGGGGCAGGAGCAGCGATGGCAGCCGGGGCATTTCTTTGCCTTGCATGAGTGGTCCTGTGCCGGTCCAACTTGTCCTTCCAGCGGAACTGCTTCCGGCAGATGGGGCACGAATGCAGTTGCTCCTCGCCATGCGTCAGCATGTGTCGGCGCAAATGGTCGCTGTGCGCAGGTCTTATCACAGAACACTCATGTGTACACCATCGCGGCTGTAGTAAGAATGATTAAGACGAGGTGAAAGCGAAGACGCACGCAGTAAAAATCACGTAACGGGGAAAAACCGGCGACAAACAAGGAAAGTAATCAGCACGTAGCGGAAAAAGCCAGCGGTAAACAAGGAAAGTCAAAGGGGGGGAATGACGTAATGTTGGGGGGGAGGTCAAGGTCAAGATCAAGGTCATCCTGCTCCTTCTGCTCCTCCCGCTGCAAAAGTGAGCCAGGACCGGCTATACACCCCTACACTTATTGTATTGTAATTAAACTACCATAAGTAAATATTTACAATAGCATTAAATTATATCCTCTTTTCTTAAAGCAGAAAAATCAACAGTATATAAAACAAATGTCCATTTAGGCGAAAAGTGTATATTCAGTAGGATCGGTTTCTATAATTTACCATTATACAATTGACCAAAAGGTATTAGTGACTTTTATTAATTAAATACAATTATCCAGAAATAAAAGTGACCACAACCTTTTATCAGGGTAAAAATAGCCCATTAATGCCTATACTAATTAATATTACAGGTTTACACTTGGTATTTCACATATTGTCAAACAAATTATCTGTAACGTAACATAACAAAATTACGGATAACTCAAAGTCCATTATAACAATTAACAGATTTATTAAATACTATTACAGTTCTAATTTACAATACGTACTTAACCAAGTGAACACTTATCCTCGCTGATAGGTAAGTTTGGTCCCACTGCTTGTGAGACACCATAAAAGCTTGTGGAATGTTCAAACCGCCGGAGGCGACATGTCCAGCTAAATTAAGAAAGATCTTTTATAATTACAAGTTATGTTAAAATTCAAAATTCAAATACAATTAGAGATAGATACAAATTGTATATGGCTTTATGTTCTCCCAAAAAGAGTTTGAAAATCCAATGATTCATATTTATCAACCATTAAAAGTTAAATCATTCAATTAATGGTGTTTTAAAACAAATCCAAATAATCACATGTCACGTGTCAAAATCGGAGGTCGGGAAGTGATATGATAATCTAGTTGTGTAATACCTGAGGTCAGGGAAAAAATTATCAAAACTTTTTTATCCTCCTAACAACCTGGTATGGTCCGGGAACAGATTTGTGGAGCCTTTTTCACAATCACCTAGAGTCCTAGAGTACTCTATTTTCCATAAAAATAACATAGCATGGTTAAAGCCAATGAGGCGCAGCCATAAGTTTGGGATTATAAAAACCGTATTCACATGTTATTGATGGATGACAATTGGCTAAAATCACGCATACAATCGAAAAGGATAGTATAGCATTTTTTCCGGGGGTGTAGCCCTAATCTTGGTGGGGGGGACATATCCAACGTTGGGGCATCATTCAAGACAAGAATCTTTGTTAAACAAAATTAAAAACAACCATTACCCAACAATATTGGATGTTGGGAAGTGATAGAAGAAGCCAGTGAGGCGGTGTCCTGAGATCGGAAAACAAATTGTTGAAGAGCTTTAGTCTTTAACAACATGTTATGATCCGGAAGCAGATTTGATGAGCCTTTTTTGTAATATTTTGGAATACCTATTTTTCCATAAGAATAACCATGGCAATGCTTTAGCGACTGGGGCCGATCCCTAAGTTTGGAGTCATAAAAAACCTACCCAAATGTTATGGATAAATGACAATTGACTAAATCCACGCAAAAAAAAACAAACAAAAAAGATAACACGACAAATTTTCCAGGTGGGCGGAGCCCTAGGTTTGGTGGGATGGCTATATTCAACCTTGGGACATCATTCAAGACATACGGCGTTGTAAAAAAATCCAAAGAACCATCACACGTCCAAATTGGACGCCGGGAAGTGATATAAGAAGCCAATGGGGAGGAGCCAAAAGTATCTAAAGACCTTTAGTCTCCTAACAAAGTGGTATGGTCCGGGAGCAGATTTGAAGAGCCATTTTCGAGCCATTTAGGAAAAACCTTTTCCCCATAAGAATAAAATTACAGCTTTTGATGCCACTGGGGCGCAGCCCAGAGGTTTGAGGGAAAAATCAAAATACGTACCTAATGTTTTATTCAACTATAACGTGGTATGGTCCTGGAGCAGTTTAGATGTGCCGTTTTCGAAATCACCTGGGACACACACACACACACACACACACACACACACAAGCACAACTACTTTATTAGTATAGATTAATGTTTTAGATAGACCATGGGAGCAAACATAAAAATATTTCAGTTTCGTCGTTGCAAAAATTCTACCCAAATGCAATTGTCTTAAGCAATACCATATAAAATCATTAAAATTAAGCTACAAATCTGTATCGTATAATCTAAACAAAATTAACAACCCCTCAAAATCTCCCTTATCCTAGACAATAAAGGGTAACTTATGTTGTACCAAATTGCTATTTTGTGCCTCACCTAAAAGGATAGTTGATAAACACTGTATTACTAACCGACACATTGTTCAAACTAGGGTGATAATTACCAGAGTTTTCTCTCATTCGCGTTTGCAATATTTATACAAACCATATGGTGCATGTGGAGTTATCAATTATGTAATTAGTTACTCATAACAACCGACGAGGAACCCTAGTATAGAATTTACTAATAGCTATTTTATAAAAATTATTTCGAATGAAAATAACCCTTAATTTGAAAAAAAACAACAAAAACATGTTTTGTAAACTATTATAATTATTCTAAAACGAAATTTGTAGTTTTTAAGCCAGTTTTACCGATAATCTTATATTTAAATAAGTTATTAAAAATATAAGGATAAAATAACAAATCAGTATTTTGGGTAATATTTCCTACAATTTCTATGCTTTTGAGTCTGTCCATTAATAAATTAGATGTAAAAATATGAAATAGTGGGGTGTATGTCAACTTATTGTAATTTACTGAATTGTCAGAAAAATATTTAAAACCAGATTTACGTACCTTTTCCGTCCAAACAGTTCAAAAATATATGCTGCCACCTACTATGACGACATGTTTCGGAATCTAGAATTCCATCTTCCGGTCATACCAAAAACGTCCATAATTCATACAGATTTTCGTCAAAATTTAAAATTTTGTTGTTGTTAAACATTAATACAGTTCAACATTCCAAATGAATAGAAAAAATATGTACTTTGCTAAAATGAGTCTGTAAATGAATTGTACTAACAAAGTTGATGAGGACTTACGTTGGTTTGTAGGCGTTTTATATGTGTTCAATCAATAAGTTTACTGGTAGTGTACAATAGACCTGTTTGACTTTCATCATCTGTACTCCTCTTCTTTGCTTCAGTAATATTAATTTCCTTGGAAATTAGGGGCCCCTTTTAATATATAATATATCTTGAAGTTTTCCATTATATTCTTCTTTATAGCAGGCCAATTTAATATATTTGTAAGAGAATCACATACTGGTGACAACACAAAAACTGCACTTCACTTCTTTGCTACTGGACATCAGCCATTATGGTACAACGGTAGAAGAAATTATATGTTAGATTTAGCTCAACAGGCTTTTTCCCAGGAAGAGTTTTGATTGGCTATATTTGAAATTGGAACTCTGATTGGTGGAATTGTGAAACTGCTTGCATTTACAGTGTGGCAACTTGAAAAATGAAATATATTTTAGCTATGAAAATTTTTGTGGTGCTATATATATATATATATATATATATATATATATAAATAATTTATGTATATTGTAATGATGACAAATAAATAAAAATATGCTTTTAACATTTGAAAAATTATACCAACTTCTTTTCAACTTAATAAATACTTGACAGAGTCAATTAAATTACTTTTTATTCCTTATGTGATAATCTAGTCAAGATCAGCAAGTACTGTCTAAATTTGGTCGAAATTAGGTAAAAATAGTACTACTTATGAGCAATTTCATAAGTAATAATATAGCCTACATTTCTATATAAAACTGAGGAAAAATCCAATATGGCGGTGAAAGCTCACATCACTCGAATTAGAAAACGTAGTATTTGAATGAGAGACCTCAAGTAGCTTTTTCCAACATAAGTATTTATGCTTGCAGTTTTTTAAATTGTTATCAAATTTTGTATTTTAATTCCCTGGGGTTTAGCTCAGTCACATATTCTTAGCCACCATGCACGTGTGCGTGTTTTGAATGTTAAATATTATTTCATTCGTACCGACGCGACGCGATGAACATTATTAAGTTGTTATTAATGTTGTACATCATCATAGTTTAGGGTGCTGAATCCGTGTCCGTCGATTGAGTTTCAGAAACGGACGCATTACGAGACTAAAATGTTGGATTGCGTTCTGACGGTAAGTTGTATGTTTTCATGCAGTTATTACACACTCCTGAGTAATTGTATTAATAACTTACATATTTGAAGTCGTTCTTAAAACCTTTGTTTATATCTACGGCATACGTATTCTAGAGAGATTACTTAATATTATTAGGAAAACCAATCTAAACCAATACAGTCGTGGTCATCCCAATATTCGAACTCGTTACCTCTTGAACCTAAGTCCAAGACCGAAACCGTTAGACTAGCGAGATGCCAACCACCCAAAAATAAAAAACAAAGAAACAGTTATAATGTAATTGTGCATAATTGATAAAAATAAACAACAATGTATATATAAAAAATGCTGTAGAGAATTTTTTCCTCATAACGGTTATATAATAAACAGTCTGCAAAAGAGGTTTTCGGATTTTCATGAATAAGTCCCCACTGCAAGCCCTACGATGTATCGGCGCGGTGCTCAGGTATTCATTGGGCAATACTGCAAACCGCTTATCACCATACATTCTGGAGATGAATTCACATTGTGGGGTTAATAGAGCCCTGCGTTATACTCCACCTGAATTTTTTTACCAATATCGTTTTCCGAATCCATGAACTTCACTAACATATTATAATGACTAATGATTCACTAATATGTTAAAATCACTCAACATTACTGTGAATTCGTTTACCATAAAAATAATTCATTAAACTTGCGAGTAAGTTGTTCATATTTGTTAGTACATAATTTATTTATATTTTTAATAAAGTAATAAAAAGACATAGTTTATTTGGATGCCTCTGGTGCAGTTTAGTAGCTTATTTTAAATTAACTTATTAGTGTTACACGCAACATATATGCTTTACACCTATTTTATAAAAAAAAATTACATCCATATATTCAAAAACAGATTTTACTGACTAATTTTTATACTGTAAACTAATACAATTTAATCTCAGTGCGCTAAATCATATCGAGCGTGACTGAAAAAAATAGCAACAGCAATAAATTATATGTTTTAAATGGTGTAAGTTGAGAATGTTTAATTTTACACCCCTTATGGGGTGTTTTCAATATGACCCTATAATAACAATTAAACACTAACATTTAAATTATGAGGTGAGCTTTCTGGTTGCAGAATTACATTGGTTGTGGTGATTTTTTTTAATGTTCGACAGTAAAGAAATTCGGAACTTCTACCATTTACGACAACAAAGCTTTAGTCACGCCTCTTGTGATACAAAGCATGAAACAAATTTTATGTTAAATATCGGATTAATGTGGTCAGAGCAACTACACGTGACAAAACGTGTACGCATAGGACAAAATTTCCCAACTCAACTCATTCCCTCTATTCAACAGAACCAAGGTTATAAGCTAATATATTGTTGTTAATATGAATCTTAAGTAGGCCCTATATTCCACGTTTCCCAATGGCACTGTATAGACATTAGTAAAAATTAAACTAATTATAAAGGTTTTAAAAGTGCCGCAATGTCCAAACTGGCTTCCGGTCATTATCAAGTAAATTCTGCTCTCCAGACTTGTATATTGTAAAATGTTTGAAACAAGCGACCTTTTAAGGTCTAGGTTGGAAGATTCAAAGGTAACTCCATCCTTTTGAATTTCAGACGTTTTATGTGAAAACCAAGCCAAATAAAATAACCAAATGGGTTATAAGTATTTCTCATTACTTTCACATTATTCCTTGGGTTTTAATTTTTTTAATATATTCATCTTTTAATCACAAAATGTTTCACGTTAAATAAATAGTTTTTATATTCTAGTCATTGTATTTAATTAACTGTACATTAAATAAGTTTACCTTTTTCTCCAGCACAATTAGTGCGCAGGTTCATAAATGTTTTCAGTTTACATTGAGGCATTGTTAAACTTCATTTCTAAACGACTGAGTCAGATCTTAGTAGGCCAAAGTTTTAATTCTGATGAAGTTAGTTTAAGTAAATAAACGGTATCAGGAAACTGACACATACTTTCTCCCTTTTAGCCCAACTTTAATGAATAAATTACTTTTTATTTACTAAATATAGAATAGGTACAAAGCACGGTCGAACGTACAGAAAATCTCGTAAACAAGTTGTTTTAAAAAACATCCACCCAAATTCCTGCTTTGGAGGCACTACAGAATCCATTGCTACACTCGTGGTTTTAAAAGGGGAAATGCCCCCTATTCCCCCCCAAGGTTATTAAGGGGCAACATATTTCAAATTTCCTCTAGTGGTCAATGTTAACATGACAAGCATATCAAGTTTGAATGAAATTGATCAGTAAATAAGAGAAAAATAGTGATTTTTTTTATTTCCCATACGAATAACATTGGACAACGTACTGCGTTAACCGCAAAATGAAAATTTCAATTTTCTCCGAAACCAGCAATCGTAGAATAGTAATTCAAAATACTAAATTATTTAGTTTTTTTAGCTCTTTTTAATGGTGAATAGTAATATTATTTTATATTTATGTATTTTGTTATGAAAAATCAAAACAAACTGAATTTTTGATGTTTTAAGTCCTGTAATTTCTGAACCCGAATGTTTACAGGAATACGGTTGGTGTCATTTTGTTGGAAAACTAAAGTTCTACAAACGACTAAAATTTAATCAAAATCGTTAGAGCCGTTTTTGAGAAATTTAGATTTTTCATGTTTTTTGGTGGTTTTTGGGGGATAATTACCCTTAAAAATAAAAAATTCGAAAAAATGAAAAAATTCCTGGAGATATCGTAGATTAGTACATACATACCAAATTTCATAAAAATCGGGCCATTGGTTAAGGCTCTAGCTCTGTACACATTCACACAGACACACACACACACACACACACACACACACACACACACACACACACACACACACACACACACACACACACACATACACAGGCAGACATCACGTAAACAACACTTTTTTGGGTTCAGGGAGCACCAAAACGAATATTTCCACTAACAACTCAAATTCGAAAATTTTTACGAAAACAATACTTTCCCCATATACTATGTATAGAGGGAGAAAGTAAAAAATGTGTAATTGTCTTTATATGTCAAACTAGCTGCTATCGTACCCAAATTCACCCGGGAATACAACAGTTGTGTGTGCTGCATTCTGTGGTTATCCCGTGGAACTACTACGAAACTTGATCAGCTGTTCGAATTCTTAGTAGGTCAAACTAAAGTGAATGTCCATAACAATAACACGGAATTGAAATTTTAACTGCCCGTGAGGCGGAGCCCTATAGGAATTTCTTAAAATCCTTTTTTAGAGGTTGCCTACGTTATGGAAAGAGTATAGATGCAAAATATCGCGGTTGTAGGTGTAGACGTTTGGCCTGGGGGATGATCGGTGTTTCGTATTTATAATTGTCCATAACAATAAAACAGGATTGGAATTTTGACTCCCCGTGGGATGGAGCCCTATGAGAATATCTTAAAATCCTTTCTTATTCATTACCTACGTTAAAGAAAGGGTATACTTGCCAAAATTTCGTAGTTTTAGGTGTAGAGATTTGGTCTGGGGGATGATCGGTTTTATAGATATTGACAGATTGTTGTACATTTCTATGTTTACTAGGACTTGATCAAACATGTCATACATTTTTTCACATAGGTTTAAAGTATCCAGTTATGGATGTAACACTGATGTAGGAAGTAATGAGAAACTCACGGTCCCTCCCTCCTGTACATATGCCAAATACCCTTTAAGTGTTTGTCTGTGTGTTATCAGGATTTTCTCAAAGTGGTTTCAACAATTATTTTCAAAGCCTGATTGCCCAATAGTACGTCACAATCGCCAAAATGCCATCGTTTGCTCGTTAGTGCTTATGCACAGTTACCATCAACAGCCTGCAAACATGTTGATGGAACTTTAATAACCTCAACTGTTGCTCGATCTATATTGCACTATCGTTCTTAATATTCTTTGTCAACATACACAATTTTCAGGATAATATCAATCACCAAAAGCCAGAACCACAAATACTTAATCCCTATTTAATTTAAATAGCTTGGAATCAGGCTATTGGGAACTGAAAAGCGAAGTTTAAAGTCCTGTCATTGCCAGAGCAACTATTTACATGCGGTACCTTTGCAAACAACATTTCTGAATCATGTGTCTGATTAGATAAAATGTTTTATCACACATAGAAATTATATTTTTTGAATGCACAAATTAAAACAAATTTTAAGACTCCGTCCTTCAACTGACATGCGGCGTAATGCAAGGATGGTGCGTGCGAGGATTTAAATCCCTATACTTAAAATATACCTCAAATATACCTCAAATCAGTATACTCCTACGCGGTGCAAGGATTTGATGCTTACTGCTGGATCACGCATTACATCAGTGACTACATACAGCCTAAGGTAAATATGTTGAGTCTCATACAATTGAGCAACAAATTATTGACGCTGTCCATATTTTACTTTTATGTTGAAGAGAGCTATTTAAAAAGCATTTAAATGTAGAAAAATAGGATTAACAAGACTAGAATAACATAAGACAGAACCATATGTTTAGAATGATAGAAAGGAAAAGTTAAATTCACTCTTCGTATTACGTTTAGGGTTTTAATCGACATAATTTTCGTTGCCGTAAACATTAGTACCGCGATCATTTGCAAGATTCCTTTTTCCTCATTTAACAATGCATTTTTTCGTACATTGCAGATTTTTCTGTAGGGTAGACCGGAGCCTTAATTGAAGGTATTTTAATATTATTATTTTAAAGTCTTTCAGGGACTTTAAGGCTTACATTTTAAAAGTCCAAGGTGCTGCTCACATATGTCTCAGGTAACCAGTGACGTTAAACATTATAAGGACAGAAGCACTGGCAAGCGATTTGTTACGTCGCCGTCATCGGACATCTTCTCTGTATGGTTCTCGTTTTTACCTGTCTTCACTTCACGACAAATTCAATACTATTTAAATTTTAATCTCAATCGGTATTTGTTTTTGCTTGTGAATATTATCGAATTATAAATTAAATGCTAGATTAATGTTTGGAGAAACGAAATACCTGACTGCGTCAAATATATTTAATTTATGCCATTTTTAAATGTTCTAGACTATGTCACTCCCACAACTACTAGGGTGTTAAGCACACCTTATATGTTAAGATCCGATAAGCTGTTTAGGCTACACAGCATTCCACATAAATAGACAAACATACAAAAACTATACAGGCTAGTGGAGGTTGGGTTAACATACGCAAAATGCCCCTACGTTTTGTTCTCAGGGTATTTTCAATTTGCACAAAAATATAAACTTTGAAAAAACGTTATATGTGTTACCTTAATTTACGTGAACGTTTGTTTTTCTTGGATTTATTCTTCCATTATGGTACAGAGAAACTGCAATGGATATTCATCAGCAGTTGGTGGTCAATGAATACAGATGAGTTTTCCGATCAAAAAATAAATCAAGACTTTCAAATCGTGTGGGTTTGTCTGATCGTGCCAACATAAATACTAATTTAAGGTTTAAGCTGAGGTTTTTATAAGAAAAATACTAATCGTATTTTAGTATTTATCTTTTACAGTTTAAAAACTGTAAAAAAGCACAAGTTTAAATTTTGTATACGTTAATCTAATAAGCTCTCAACAGCTTTTACACTGCACAACAAATTTATAATATTTATTACTAGTAAAGAGTGTAAATGAAATATCCTACACACTAATAAAAGTAAGGTTTGTTTGTTTGGTTGCTTGCTTTAAACTCTGATTTCCGAATCGGCTCCAACGATTTCCT
The DNA here is from genome assembly GCA_963675035.1 of Allygus modestus. Taxonomy (NCBI): domain Eukaryota; kingdom Metazoa; phylum Arthropoda; class Insecta; order Hemiptera; family Cicadellidae; genus Allygus; species Allygus modestus. Next base: position 89,273,220 of record OY776116.1, read on the forward strand.
TAGATGGTAAACAAATTAACATTGGCCTTATAGAGTTTAAAATAAAAACAATAGAATCATAAAAGCTATAAGAATCAACCGGTGAACTGTCAAGGTAATACTCATGTAGTTCAAGTATTACCATGCGGTTTCATCACAGCAGTGACTAAACCATTGAATAAAGATTAAATATAGGGTAGTCATATCCAAAATGAACTCTTATCCAAAATGAACATATCAAAGGGACATTGAACTATTATAACAACTGGAGTGACCTTAAAAATGCATAAAATAGACTAATGGGCTATATAAATTTGCTAAACAGTAGGTGGACGTGGGGAAAACTACTCCATGTCATGTAAGAAAACTGACTAAACTTTCCCCAAGTACTCGGACTCCTAGGTACTTTTCACTAACTAATTTAGTTGATTATGTCGTAAACAGGAAGTTTGAATTGCTTTTAAATCATGTATAAATAACATGATTGTTCGTATACTACGAATGTCAAATTTATGTATAATTTAATATAAATATAAATTCATTGGAAACCATTGAATATGTTTATTTTGTCACATAAGCGTGCCTTCAAGTAATGTAAATTTAATTTAGATGGACGTTTAAGAATCAGTACATTTACATAGAAAGGTCAATTTGAGACCGGTTTGAGGAAGGTTTCCAAACGGTTTGACGATTCCACTTTATTACCATACATTTTATTGCGTACAAAATATACAATATAAAATCCTAAAATAAACATATAACAATTTAAATAAACCATAGATTTTAACACATTGATTTTAAATATAATAATACAGTATAATAAAATAGAAAAAATATCGGTATTAAAAAAATATATTTTGAATTTTACAATTCCTTAAATCACTGTACAATATTAACAATATATATCAAACTGTGTACTTCAATTAAAAAAGGTAATTTCAGTTCAATCAAAAAATAAATAATTAAATTGTTCACTTACTTACGGTTTATATTTGTAAAAGCTGTATAGTATTCGTTCTTTATAACAAGCTATAAACTGTTTATAAATATTTGTTTAGTATTTTATAAATAATTCTATAGAGCGGGCATTTCGTTGTATCGGTGCTCAGATAATTATTGAGAAATAATGCAAACCGTTTATAACCATAAATTTTGGAGATGGATTCACATCGTGGGATCGTTTAGAGTTCTACAATATACACTACCTGCATTTAATCTATAACTCTACTTGATGTTAAAAAAATTTGGTTACCAAAACATAAATACATTATGTTAAAACATAAATTTATTTATAAGCATTTAATATTTAATGTCAAGGAGGTGATAAACGAAGATTCTTGGTTAAATTTATTCTAAATTATGATTACACTATAACGCTTATCATTATCTAATTGCACCTGATGATACCAGTGTAACTGGTTGAAATCAATATCATTGCCCAACATTTTATGTTATTTACTGTATTTTATGTTAATACAATATAAGTAAGAATATTATAAGTACTGGCCTACCACCCGGGGTTCAACTCCCGGTGAAACCCATATGACTTTTGAAACTCAGACTGCCACCGTGCTTCGGGAGGCACGTTAAGCCGTTTGTCCCGGCTGTTACCTTGGTCAGTATGTTACACGAAATTTACTTTAGTTTATTTAGTGGAAATATATTGTTTAGTGTTGTGAGACGTAGTTTTTTTATCCTGTTTAAGTGTAACAACCCGTATCTTGCTACGCAATACGTTTTGTAACGCGTTTAACTCCCTTAGATTAGTTCAAATGAAACGAACAGTGATAATTCACCGCCCAACACACCTAGCACCGGAAAGACAAAGTTGAGTTGAACACACAGGGAACACACACACACAAACACAGGGAAAATAGGGAAAAATGCGTCTTACGCATTTTTGAATTTAGAATTCCCGCCAAGGTAATTGGTTTTTGGTCAAATAGCTTTTTGATTTGTATTCCTGATTAAATTCTCGAGACTTTGATACCGAATATAACCATATATATAATGTGAATATTTAGTAAACGGAATAGAAACTTCGAAGAATTATTGAAAATACTTTACATGCACTCACTTTAATTACGTTCTTGGACAATCTCAAATTTTTTGTATCTTATTAATCAACTTATTCGTGTTTCTAATGAGCTGCTCGAAACTTTAATACCAATTTTAAGCATATTAAGCTGTTAATTTTTAAGTAAAAATTATAATAATAAGAGTTTTGTTTGAAAACTCTCAACCCGCGCTCTTCTATAAGTAAGTTCCTGCCCAATATAAAGTAGTTATGGCTAAAAACACTACTGATTCATGTTACTTCCTAAATATTTAAACTTTAAATACCAATTTTAACGATGTTTGAGTGTTTCATGTTTTATAAAGTAAATAAATAACTAAGAATAGTTATATGAATCTTTGGATCCGCACTCACTTTAAATGAGTTCCTGGCCTATAAAATAAACTTGTAACGAAAAAACTAAAGTGTTTCTTCCCTATTAAGAGATGAAATATTGATATCAAGTTTAACCATGTTCGAGTGTTATATGTTTTCTAAAGGTCATAATAATCTTAGAATGATTGTAGAAATCTTTCAACCCTAGCTCACTTTTATTAGTTTCCTTGCCAGTAAAACGTGTTTATACACAGATATACTATTTATTAATCATGTTACGAAATAAGTGCTCAATCCAGTAATAACCAATTTTGACCATTTCTGAGTGGTTTATGTTCAATAGGATTAATAATTACTTTAAAAAATCTATAGAAAACTCTCAACCAATGCAGACGTAGCCATTAGAATAAACTTTTAACCAAATATACTAAAAAATGTGTATGAACATTAGCCAAACGATTAAACAAATCTATACCAAATATACTAACTGATGAACCATTTAATAGCGGCTTCACTTTCCGTCCACCGTGACCGCTCCAGATGTACTACCTCCATTATAGCCCCCTCAGTGGAAAAAAGCGTAAGCTCGAATGACCAAAAATGGTATCAATGAAAGCTTGCCATTAGTACAATTTGTGACATTAGAACTCACGTTTTCCCACTGTTCAAGAGTTGTTTTACTTATATCTCTTGAACAAAATGAGCACTAACGATGGGGTTTGGAGCACTAACGATTAGTACCAGTTTTAATGTTAGTGCTTACGTGACTTCCGTGCACCTTCTGTGAAGCAAGCTCCCCCCGAGCTTTTTCATTAAACATTTTGAACCAATGGAGCAGTAATAATGAGATTTGGAGCACTACCGAAGCACTAACGATTGGTACAATTTTTTAGTTAGTGCTTAAAAGGGGGGCCAACTTCATGGACCTCTATTACTGGGCTATTGAAATTAGTTAGGGTCGGTTCTGATCCACATGGAAATGATTCTTGGAACTTACATAGTTCTGAGTGGATAATAGAAACGTTGTTGCTGTAAACTTAGCATCGGGGTATTGAAAAATGGGGCCACCAGTTAGGTTGCAATTTATCTTTAACAAAAAAACACATTTAATGTCATTCCCAAGTAAAAGGTGAATATCACCAATAAGAAGCTAAGTTGACAAAATTAAAAATTATATATAATTTTGGTCTCTCAGCCTCACAAAGCATTTTAAATTTATTTTACTCTTTACTTAAACTCAACCCTTTGAAGTGAACCGTCCCACCGTCTTTAATTAACCTCATTTGGTCCCTAGTGATGGACGAGCATTAAATTAGATTTAGGAACATCTTTTGTTTATTCAAAACTCATTAAATGCATCCCTTTGACCAATTATCATGAATTCAGTTATGCTAATCTTTAAACCCACTATATATAAGAACATTAGCCAAATGTTTAAACAAATATATCCTAACGAATTTCTACTTATTAATTGAATAGCTGAATTCTCTTATTTGTGCACACATTTAGTAAAAATTATGAATGATTTATTTGTTAAACGTATAAAATAACCCAAAGCAAACGAGCTGAGTTTGAGACAATGCTTGTGCAATTAATATTTATTTGTTGGTTAAAGTACAAATCTCACATTTTATCCAAAACACTATGAAGAAGTAATTCAAATAAACCACTCCATAGCTTTAGCAAATACAAAATTAAAGACACTGTAAATTTCTATCGAAACTATGTATATTTTACCAATTAATTTCTTCCAAGAGAGATCACAGTTTGCAAATGTAGTATATTGTTTCTTTGCACATAAAAGTTGTTTTTCTTAGAGTTATTTTTACAAATTAATAGATTCCAAAAACAAATATTTCGCATTATGTGCCTGTAAGGTTGTATATTGTGTAGATAATATTGGACCAAGTACCATGCTCTGCTTTAATTATTGTCAACTAAAATTACTAAATTGTGTGGTCGCTGGAGTAACCTTATTAACTTATAATATACCGCTTTGCTAATTAGGATCGTCTAGCGAACAATAGACAACATTCGATAGTTCATCGTTGAATAACAATAGTTACAATGGACTTCATAACAACATCATAAATTAACACACTAATTTATGTGGAACGTGTACTAACAATTAAAATAATATTTAAGTTATATTGTGGAATCTTGATAAGCCACTTCAACAGATCAGTTTTAAAAGCCGTAATTGGAAGTTTTATATTTTTATTTTAGTTTTACTTTATTCATCGTGAGAGTAAGGCGAGAGAAAGGCACTTCTAAATTGTTGGATGGGTTTCATGACAATGTGTATTGCACCTTGGGTTAAAGATTGTCTTATCATATATGCTACATTCCAGGAATTATAAATTCACTACTGTTAGGATCATTTACCAGATTGAACGTTATAGTTTAGGTCTTTAAATCAAGGCTTGTTCAGAAAGAAGCAATTAACGCCAACTGTTAGTTTGCTTCATTTAGTGTCACTAAACAATCTACCTGGGCGAAACTTAAACCAATTTAACGACAACGGATTATAAAAAGGTAGTATCCTGCTTTTCGGTGAATTCACTTTTGTTTAAGCCAGGTATTACATGAACAAATTTTATTACTCACAGATAATGTGTGCACATGTGTATAGGACAAATTAATATTAAAGAACACTAATTTTTATCTTTAAGATTAATTTCACATTAACTTTAAGATGTATTCTATATGGAATATTTTATCAGTAAATTGTTGGCACTTATAATTTTTAAGGGCTTTTTGAATATACTGCTTTCACTTCTACGCAAAATATATTTACATTTACATTTCAAGTTTAACGTTTAAGGCTAAACTCAATGTTTTCTTATTTAAGTATCGTTACTTAACAGTTTACTTTAAAAATGTTAAATATTTTGCAGTTTACCTAATATCCTATAATAAAGATGATTTGATTAAATCAAAGACATCCAGATGATTTGTTAGTATTTGTGTTCTGCGGTGAAATAAATCAGTTTAAATGACCCATAAATGACCAAAATAACCGACCCCTGCCCACCGGAGCGTGAGATAACGGTCTAAAACACTTCGAAATATTACACAACAGACGATTAAAAACTCCGCGTTACGTCATCTCTCGTCTGTATCCACTAAAATTATGTTTATTTAGTAAGTAATTATAATAATATAAACTAGACATAAATTTATACAGGGTGTCCAGCTTCCACTGCGACAAACTTTACCAGATTATTCGGGAGCTAAAAACATGCAAAAATGCCATACAACATGTGTCCTATCTCGAACCGTTTTCCGTTCGTCTGTTTGTATGTGTTTTTACATAAACCTGAACATCTCAGAGACGGTTTAGGATAAAATAACGAAACTTGTTACACATGTTCATCTATGCAACTTAAATATTTCATATAAATTATATTTTCCTATATTTTCCCGTTTTAAAATGGCGGCCAGTTAACAATTTAAACTGTAAATATCTAAAAAAATACTGCATGTTTTACGAAAAGTTACAGGATACGTAAAACATAGGAATTTTAACGACAAATCTAACGGATTTATTGAAATCGAGTGACGTATAACCGAGAATATGGAAATTTAATGGTTATGGTAAAGTTGCTGTAGAGCTGAAGACAGTGCCATTAGAAGTTAAAAGTAAACAGCTGCTTGGTCAAACATCTGGTTGGTCAAACAGCTGGTTAGTCTAAATAGCTAAAATTCATTATAAAACATTGTATTTTATATTCAAAACACTTCAGCACACTACACAATTAAGAGAACAAAGAAATCAGTAATTATAATTCTGTTTATTAATGCGTACGGTATATTAGTAGTACAAATAAATATAAAGAATAAAATTAAAAATTAACAATACAATTCTACCTAAGAATATTGTATTCAGATTCAAACAGACTAATTTTTGTTCAAATTGTTGTCCTTCAACCTCGTTGCACTACCTGAAACATCGCATGGCATTTTGTTGGACAATTTCAAAATTGTGTTTTTCTTTTATCCTAGCACCAACTTCTACAATTCTTGCAACTAGGTCCAGTTCATCGATAACAGGTGTCGCATAAACCATTTACTTCGTCTGGTCCCATAAAAAATAGTCTATTGGAGTAAGATCAGGTGATCTTGGAGGCCATTCGACTGGCCCACCACGTCCTATCCAACCATATTTATTTGTAAGTTGCATCTAGATGCTCTCTTACATTAGCTGAGAAATAAGGGGTGTTCCATAATGCTGAAACCACATGGACTCCCGCACCTCAAGGGAGAGATTTTCAAGTAGTTCTGGTAGAACCTCTCTAAAAAAAAATCAAGGTAAGTTGGTCCATTAAACTTATTTTGTAGAATGTAGGGTCCTATTGAGCAGTCCCAATTATCCTAGCCCAAACATTCACCGAAGACCTTTTTTGAAAATTCCGCTGCCTAATTCTATGTTGATTTTCATCATCCCATATGTGATTCTTCCTTGGATTAAAGACACCCTCCTAAGTAAAATGCGCTTAATCTGTGAACAGAAAGTGTTGTAAAAAATTTTGAAAATCAATTTCCTTGTGTAGAAACAAACGAGCAAAGTCGAATTGCCGTTTGTAATCTCTGGGTTATAAGGATTGAACTTTTTAGCGAATTTCCCCTATAGGGAAGAAGCTATTACCATAGGTGGTACCATGGTAAGACTTAAGCCCGAGACCATGATTACTTTTTGTTTTGAGGTTCCCAGATGCCAAAAACACTATTCGTTCAAATTTTTATATATATTAAATATATTATATATATATATATATATATATATATATATATAACATGGGGGCTGAGTACGCAGATTTGCTGCTACAAGAATAATCAACAAAAAATCAATTTTTTGTGCAAATATCAATATACCAATACTACGTGAAGCCACATACCAAGTTTCATCAACATACATTTATAAATAATCGAGATATCATATTTTATTTATCCTCCATAAAGATAACATTGGACAACGTACCGTGTTTAGTACTTTGAATATCTCTGCAACGGTTGGGCGTAGAATCACAATTTTAACACGAAAATGATTGTTTTGTGGAACTGAACAGATTGATAAAAGCAAATGTGAAGTTTACATTAAAATAAAATGAGGAAAAGCCAAAAACCTGTTACCCGGAAGATTAACATGGGAGATTTTATGAGCAGGTTTTGGATTTTATCCGCATTCACTTCCAAAGCCTCTAACAAAAAACTATTATTATTCAGAATGAAATTTATCGTTAAGAAACCCATTGGTAGATTTAAATGTAATTGCAATGATTTACCTTTAAAACATGCTTATTAGGGCCAACTAGTAGTAGGTAATGAGGCATTTCAGCTCATGAGAGGTGCGAGAGGTGCGAGAGAGGCGTGAGGATTAAGTTCAAGGTCAGTCACGTGACCAATGACGTCACAAGGTCAAAGGTCACCAAACCTAACTTAAAGCGCCCTATTTAACCTAACTTAGCGCCTTTAACGGGCATATTTAACCTCACATAACCTAGTCCCATTCCAGGACGCCACTTCCTTATAAACAGTCCTATTTCAGGACTAGTCCCACAGTAGGACTGCCTATTTCAGGACTAGTCCAACAGTAGGACTAGTTAATTGCAAAAATAAATTATATTTTTCAAAACAGATTAAATAAATAAATTATATTTTTCATTCTTTTAATATTTACAAAACGGGCATATTTAAGCTAGTCCCATTCCAGGACGGCACTTCCTTATAAACAGTCCTATTTCAGGAATAGTCCCACAGTAGGACTGTTCAATTGCAAAAATAAATGCAATCCATTTAAGTAACGATGTTTTTGGAATAGAAGATACTAAAGACGTTCGTTGCTATCATGAACTTGACCCCAAGATAATCACCGCGTTATCATGAACTTGGCCTCAAGATAATCACCGCGGGGTCGCGATCACAATATTCATTCATTGGTGTTTGGTGGCGTTACCTTCGCTTACAAATCGTTTGTTCAAGACAACATTTAATTGTAAGTATTCTTATTATAAGTCCGGCTTACTTAGGTTTATAAAAATGAATAATTATTGCATGTTAACATTCATTAGTCTACTAAATTTCATTATAACGGAAAAATAAATGTAAGGTTAGATTGAACACAACTATTCATTATTAATTAATGTTTTAACGGTTTACTTTAAATACTATATCTGACAAAAGTACGTTTTATTTTTCGACTTTTAAGTTTTAAATACATTGTGCACTTTGATAATTTGATTTTTAAACATATTTAACAGCATCACATGTTTAATTATTAAATTCTCCTCGCAGTTCTTTAATTATTTATTTGTATTAACACATTTTATTTTCAATTGTAGGTGAAAAATATGGAAGCTTTAAAGGTTATCTGTGAATTCTGCAACAAAGCTATTAGTAAATCGCATATTTCAAATCATATTAAAATATGCCCGAAAAACCCCAATATGGACGTCAGCACACGTTATTCTGTGAAGACATGTAATAATTGTAATAAACAAATTAAAAACAATAACTTCAGTCGTCATTTGAAAATATGCAATAGTAGTATGGAAATGTTTGTTCCGGACCAATCATCACAATCCAACATTAATAAGAGTAGTAGATATGAAATACCAGTTCAAGATTTAAAGGTTAACTGTGAATTCTGCAACAAAGCTATTAGTAAATCGCATATTTCACATCATATTAAAATATGCCCGAAAAACCCCAATATGGACGTCAGCACACGTTATTCTGTGAAGACGTGTAATAATTGTAATAAACAAATTAAAAATAATAACTTCAGTCGTCATTTGAAAATATGCAATATTAGTAGTATGGAATTGTCTGTTCCAGACCAATCATCAAATTCCAACATGAATAAGAGTAGTAGATATGAAATACCAGTTCAAGACGTATCAAAACCTAGTACAAGTAAAAATAGTAGATATGAAATATCAGTTCAACTACAAAATTCCCCCCTTAAGAGAAAATAAGCCTTGAATATAAAATTAAATGTCCTCAATGTAATAAATTTATAAGAAAGAGTAATATGAGCTATCACTTGAAAACCCATTCAAACACCGAATTAGTTTCGAGCCGTGGAGGTGCTGATGATGGCCCCACTCCCACTAAACGACCACATCTTGGTAAATCTGTTTTGAATGTTTTTAATAGAGCTGCAAATAAAGTTTTTAATTATGTTAAAGGATCTTCTCCCCCTCACGAACCGGAGATCGAACTGTCCCGAACAGCTTTTAAGGGACGTTTAAATGTATACACCATCAAGAATAAATATAATATGAAAGATCCGATACTTTTTTTGAATAGCTTAAAAGATATCATTGTTAGTAAAATTACAGAACATCTTAATGAGGCTGAACTCAAAACACGAATGGTACTTTATATGGATTATTTGAAAGACAAAGAGATTGCAGAATTTAATTTTAAGACTCAAAATGTAGTCATACTATCGAGTGCATATGTACCTGGATATTTTGAAGATGCTAAAGAAAAATTAATTAAAGAAATGGAAGATTTTCAAAACCGCGGTTCGGGCTGGACGTTACACAGCATCGACGAATTAGAACTTCACATCTACCGTTATAACCCATTTCGAGGAGGATCGAGTTATATCCCTCTGCCAAAAGAAATTGCAGCAAAGCTAGCTATTATAAATAATGTAAAAAATTACGATCAAAAATGTTTTCTCTGGTCGATTCTTTCCGCACTACATCCTCTCGATAAAAACCCTGAAAGAATTAGTAATTACAAACAATATGAACATGAATTTGAAGATGCCTTGAAAGATATCCCATTCCCCGTCCCAGTAAAAGCTAGTGTTATATCAAAATTTGAGAAACTATCTGGATTATCTGTTAATATTTATTCGTGCCAGATTATGAAAACCATTAGAGATAGAGATGATTTTGAAGATTTCCCTGTTGAACATAAAGAAAGAGAAGATGATGAAAAATATGATATTTATCCTTTATATATAACTAAAAATGAAATCCCCAACCGACATGTTAATCTTTTATATTTGAAAGATGCGAATAAAAACACACATTATTGTTGGATAAAAAATTTGAGCAGATTAGTTCGTTCACAGTTGTCAAAACGCCATGGTAAAAAATATATTTGTGATCGCTGCTTACTGTCCTTTGGTAAAAAGAAATTATTAAATGATCATAATGAAGTCTGTATAGAGCCGAGAGCTATTGAATCCCATATTTTTAATCGCTGTCTTACGGAATTCAGAGAAGAATCCAAGTTGGATAAACATAAAGAATATTGCATCGGACAAGATCCTATTAAAATCGTGATGCCTGAAAAAGGTGAATATGGCACCCCTCCTTATATAGTATTCAAAAATCAATTTCGAAAAATGAAAGTTCCTTTTGTCGGCTATATAGATTTTGAATGTATTTTAAAACCGGTCTCAGATGACATAGCCCCTTCTAACAACGAAAACCAGTCTTATACTAAAAAATACCAATCTCATGAAGCCGCCAGCTTTTCTTTATACATAAACACCGCCGACGATTACGACATCCCCTTCGATCTGTATCACGAGAGCTTCGACCCCGACACGGCGAAAACTTTTGTAGAAACCGTAACGAAGATATCTAGGGACTTGGAAAATTTGTATAGCAGAGAAGCCGCAAAACCCATGACGATAACTAATGAAGATTATAAAACGAAGATTAAAGACGTTAAAACTTGTCATATATGTGAGAAGATTTTTGTAGATAATAAAAAGGACCCTAAAAAGAATGATAAACCTGTTTTAGATCACGATCATTTAACTGGTAAATTCAGAGGGGTGGCGCACAACTCTTGTAATTTAAACTTTAGAAAACCTCACTTTTTACCCATTTTTATTCACAACCTGAGCAACTACGACGCTCACCTGTTTGTCAAGTTGTTGGGATTTGAACAGAATAAGATAGCGGTTTTAGCCACCACCGAAGAACGATATATATCTTTTGAACTCAAAGTAGACGGTGGAGTAAACTTGAGATTTTTAGACTCTTTCAGATTTATGGCCTCCAGCCTAGACAGTCTTGCGAAGAACCTAACTAAAGATAAATTCAAACATACGGCAAAGTATTTCGAAGAAGATAAATTAGATTTGGTTTTGAGAAAAGGCATTTTCCCCTACGATTTTATGGATAGCATGGAAAAATTTGAACACCAGTCACTACCTTCCAAAGAGCTTTTATATAATAAATTGAACAAGACAGATGTTGAAGATGAAGATTATGAGCATGCTTAAAAGGTGTGGGATAAATTTTACATCGCAAATATGAAGGATTACACTCTTTTATATAACATAACCGATACACTTTTATTGGCCGACATAGTTGAAAACTTCCGTGAAGTATGCATGGACACATATAAGCTCGATCCCGCATGGTATTTCACTAGTCCCGGTCTGGCTTGGGACGCCATGTTAAAAAAGACAGGAGTCACTTTAGAATTAATAACTGATCCCGACATGGAATTGATGATCACTAAGGGTATTCGCGGCGGAATTTCTCAGTGCTCCCATAGATACGCCAAAGCCAACAACAGATATTTATCAGATTACGACCCCGAAAAGCCCGAAGAGTATCTCATTTATCTCGATGTTAGTAACCTTTATGGTTTGGCCATGTCAAGATCCCTACCTCTAGATAAGTTAAAATGGTTGGACGAAGACAAAATATACGATATCGAACAAGATCTGCAAGACGGCAATTGGATAAGTAACGAATCTGAATATGGATTTATATTCGAAGTCGATTTGAAATACCCTCAGAAACTACACGATTCTCATAAAGACCTCCCGTTAGCACCGGAAAACCGATGCCCTCCCGGTTCGAATCAAAGAAAACTTTTAACGACTCTATACGACAAAGATAAATATGTGCTGCACTATCAAAACCTGCAACTATATCTCTCATTAGGCATGGAGTTGAAAAAGATCCACAGAGGCATTAAGTTCCGCCAATCAGCATGGTTGAAGGAATATATTGATATGAACACAGATATGAGGACTAAAGCGACCAACGACTTTGAGAAGGACTTTTACAAGCTGATGAATAATTCATTATTTGGGAAGACAATGGAGAACATACGTAAGCACGTAGACGTACGTCTGGCCACGCACGATAGGCAAATCGATAAACTAGTGGCCAGACCGAACTTTAAATCAGTTACCGTCTTCACCGAAACATTGGCGGCCGTGCACATGGGCAAAAAGAGACTATACTTTAACAAACCGATTTACGTAGACATGTCTATATTGGATATATCGAAGATTGCTGTTTATGATTTTCATTACAATGTCATGAGACCTAAATACGGCGACGATGTTAGGGTTGAATATACAGACACAGACAGTCTGATTTATAACGTTAAAACAAAAGATATTTATGAAGATATAAAAAATATGATCGATCACTTTGACACCAGCGATTACAAAGCGGATAACCCCTATGACATGCCGCGTGTGAATAAGAAAATAATTGGCAAATGGAAGGATGAACTGGCGGGCGATTTTATGAACGAGTTTGTCGGGTTAAGATCTAAAATGTACGCCTACGATTTGAAAGGAAAGAAGAGTGGTAAAAAAGCTAAGGGTGTCAAAAAGACTGTCGTTAAAAAATAACGTACGATCGAAGATTACAAGACCTGTTTGATTAATAAAGTAGAAAGTCGTAGGACGATGAACACCATAAGAAGTAAAAACCATGATTTATATTCCATCACCCAGTGCAAGAAAGCCCTATCCCCATACGACGACAAGAGTGACATCTGTGAAGATGGTATAGAAACACTACCGTGGGGGCATTACAAGATACCGATTGAAGAAATAATAAATCAGAGGTGGTTCCAGGGTGGTGATGGTATGAACTAATCTGCAATATTTAACGTTAAGTAAAATTTTTGAAACTTTTTTATCTTTTTCACATAGGCCCTAACTATTTTAAATCATCATAACCTCATAAACGTTTTAGCAAGATATAAAATTTTAAAGATGTAGTTTGTTTTTTTAAAATCTGCAATATTTAACGTTAAGTAAAATTTTTGAAACTTTTTTATCTTTTTCACATAGGCCCTAACTATTTTAAATCAAAATAATCTCATAAACGTTTTAGCAAGATATAAAATTTTATTTTTATTTTTGAAAGATGTTGTTTGTTTTTTAAAATCTGCAATATTTAACTTTAAATTTACATAATCTCATAAACGTTTTAGCAAGATATAAAATTTTTGAAAGATGTAGTTTGCTTTTAAAATCTGCAATATTTAACTTTGAGTAAAATTTTTGAAACTTTTTTATCTTTTTCACAAATATATATTTTTTTTGTCATTGACACATTTGATATTTCACATGTTTCAGCTCTGGTTTTCGCTCCCTTAGAACGATTTGTGTCTATTTCTAAGGAGGACTTCTTCCCAATAAAAGAAGTTCTCTATCGAAGGTGGGAACTTTGCCGTAGTGATAGAGCTTTTCACCAGTACCCACTGACACTCAAAAACATATAAAACAGTGCAAAAACACATCGCCCCCTTTGAATCAACAATATCAACACATCTGGAACTATGGAGTAACGAATCCTTACCCCACTCTCATCATCAATTTCACACAGTTTACATCGATAAACAGAGCATTTGACATTTAGAAAAACAAAATTTATTTTTTTGAAATTTTTTTAGACCGAAATATGATACAAATCGATGCGGATATGTGTTTTTAGGTTGTGACCCAATTTGGGTCACATCTCAATTTGATAAAGATCTAGTACATTTTAATATTTTTCAAAACTTACACTTGATAGCACCTCCCTTTAACTTTCAATATCAATCAAATTTTTTAGATCGAAATATGATACATATCGATGCGGATATGTGTTTTTAGGTTGTGACCCAATTTGGGTCACAACTCAATTTGATAAAGATCTAGTACATTTTAATATTTTTTTCAAAATTTACACTTGATAGCACCCCCTTCAATTTTCAATATCAATAAAAATTCAAATTTTTGTATACTTGGTTTCTTCGCCCCTTACAGCGATCAGTGTCTATCTGTAGGGGGACTTCTTTTCCATTAAAAAAGAAGTTCTCTGTTGAAGATAGAAAATTTGACGTAGTAACAGAGCTTTTCACTAGTATCCATCGACACTCAAAAACATATAAAACAACGTAAGTAGGTGGAACGAATCGCTCCACCCCTTTGAAACATCAAGTTCGCTTGGAAACATATATTAAACCGAGCATTTGACATTTAGAAAAAAATCAAATATACACTTATTTTTCAAACTTGTCTATATATCTAACCCCATCAAAACGGTGGGGTTAAAATTTTAATTTTTTTTTCATAGTTTTAATGCATTTTAATATAATTCTTATTCACGTCGTAAAAAAATAAAATATACACTTATTTTTCAAAATTGCATATAAATAGGACCCGCCAAAACGGCGGGTGTCAAATTTTAATTTTTCATCGTTTTAATGATTTTTTCAAATTTGTCTATAAATTTTAACCCCGCCGTTTTGGCGGGGTTAACATTTTAATTTTTGTTCGTCGTTTTAATGCATTTTTATATAATTCTTATTCACGTCGTAACTGAATCCCGTCTCCGATATCACGACCACGTAAGCCCTGATCCGCAACCGGGCTAGCTACGGCGTTTGTAAAGTCTAATTGTACCTGAATGGTATTCATTTTCGATTCCGCAGAGAAAGGGTGATGATGCGTATCCAACATCATAAGCGGGTATTTATTAATAAAATCGCCATCGTTCAAATATACATCATCGTCATTAAAAAGTGCTTCTCTGATGGACGCGTAGTTTCCGTATAACATACCATACTGCTTATCTAATACACTCAAGTTTTGCGGTTCTTGAGGATACAGTTGTCCGTTGATCTTCACGTTATAATTCCTAATATTTATAATATCAAATTGGCTTGGATCCCTAGTTTGATCGTTTTTACGTTTAGTCTGCAAACCGACGATTATAAACATGGGACTGGTAATGTTTCTGTATACGTTTGTAATATCGATACTATACGAAGACCTGGTAACACCAAACTTTTCAATACACTGCCACTGATAATGTCTATAGTTTAAATCGCCCCTATCGCCCAATCTTTTTAATCCTTCTATGAGGGTTTTTTTTTCACCGGGTTATAATCGACGATCGGCACTCTTAGAACAAAGCTTGTATGTTAATTTTCCCCTCGTCTGCGGTTTTCTCCGCCGCACCAGTCCCTTCTTTCCAACGATATATGGCGTCCGTATCTTCGGCTCGCGTAAAGACAATTTCAAATCCACCCTCGTACATGGGATAAACGAGGCTGTCGAATAATCCTAACCCCAAGTGGGACAGTGTGCCGAGAGCTTCGAACTGGCCTCCGCCCTTGTCGAACTTCGATTTAAAACCACTGCTGTAGTATGTATTCTCGCCGGACTTGCTGTACGTGGTCACACCTTTAACGGTGCTTGTAATGCCTACTTCATCGACCGCGTCTATCAACTGGTTGTGTTTCTTCAACTCTATTCTCTTAAAGAAAAACGCCGCGAAATTATCTATTAGTTTAATCGGATCGTCAGCGGCGTAAGCGGCACCGTCGGCTTTTTTAACGACCTCGCCCTGTATGTGAAATAATATTTGTTTATCGTAAAACGCGTCTCCGTGATCTAATTTGAACACTGTGAATTTATTCGGCTAATTAAAGTTTAAATCTGATACCGGCAATACGGTATTGTATTCACACCGCTCGATTTTATCACTCGCTTCGTTATAATATTTTTCGATATTTATATACTATATATATTTTACAGTTTTGAGTTTGCAATACAAAATATAAAACTCGAAGTGGACATTAATAACAGAATTAAACTTAATTTTTGAAACTTATAAAAGATCATCTCCTCCCGAATAAATGTATATATATCTTTCTATCCGACGTCAATCCCAAATTCGTTCTGTAAAATTTAACCTCATTTTTCACTCCACCACCTTCGAAATTTTTTCCCGACAACGCCGTTAAACACTAATTTATATATATAATACATTTGGGCTTTGTAGTTATTTTTTCCATTCTATCATTTAAAAATTTAACTATTGCCAGTTTTTCGTTGTGGAAATTGTTATTTCCGGCTTCCTCTTCGGCTTGTATGAATTTTTTTCTTTCGCTCAGTTTGTCGTAGTCGTCTATATATTTGTATTCCACCGGGTTGTTCGTATCTACGAGTAGACCTTCACCGGACGTTGTCAGAGTTTGTTTTAATTCTTTCCACAAGTCGCCTATCAAATTCACCCACTTCCAACTGGCGCTCGTCTTCGGTCTGCGCGAAGCCGGATTGTTGTTTTGGTATATCGCGTGTGTTTTAATCAAAATTTGTATGTAATTTTCAAAATCTTTAGGCGTGAACGCGCCCGAACTTATGAGTTTCATCCTCGGTGTCGTACCGACCGACAGATTGGGAAATGGCATTTTAATTTCCGTCATCGTCAACAGTTTCCACTACCCTTCGGTTCCTTTATACCTGTCCATAGTGTTTTCTATGACGATGTCGTCGTTTTCAATACTTATGGTCTGCGATCCTATCGCGAGTTTGTTGTTGTTAAAGTCGAAATAAATACCGAATACACGATCGTTACCGGCCGCTAGATATTTCTTGGCGATATAACCGATGTTCTTGTTTTCGGTAAACTCGCGAATCGAACAATTTTGCAATACTTCGTCATGCTCCGGCGTTAACGTATGTGCGGGTGTCAGCGATAGAGTAGGCGCATCGAACACGCCCGCTTCCTCACCTTCGGGTAACGCTGTTTCCCTGACCGTAACGTCTAGTCTGCTTCTACCTGGTGTACTGGAAGCTCGTGATCTAAACGCCTCTTTTGAGGGTTTCCTCACGATTTGAACGCGTTTAGGCCTTTGATCGGACTTTATAGTTTCGGTCTGTTCTTTTATAGCTTTGATAATGGGCTCTTGCCTCTTCTCTCTTTCGCGCGCCTCTTCAAACTGCCTACTTTTGACGGCTTCGGATTCGTTAAGCAGTTTGTCCTGCAATTTATCCACTCTCCTAGCCTCCTTAACTGTTAAAGGCGTCTTGTCGGGTTGTGGTAAAAGTATCATTTCGTTTTTATGTTTTACGGGAAGCAGGGGTGGGTGTTTCTTACGAAATGTTTCGCGCTCCTCCGCTTGTTTTCTTTGAATTTTAACACTATCGTCGCGGCATTTCTCCTGCATTTTTTCGATCGTTCTAGCCGCTTCGGGCGTCATTTCATCGTGCCACTTTTTAGCAGCCATTTTATGTTTTTTAATTAACGTATTGACAATTTCCCTATCGCCACTACTTTTCCTTTTCGCCATGCCTATATATAATTTTAAAGTTTATAGTTTTAAATATTTAAAAAGGTGAAAAAAATAAAATTCAATAAAACATAAGAAACGATAGTTATACGTTTATTTAAAAATATTACGTTTTTATATCTATTATTTAAAAAACGTTATTTAAACGTTCATTTCACAAATTTCACGTTTATATATCGATTATTGTAAAACGTTAGTTAGACGTTAATTTTTACAAATTTAACGTTTCTACATCGATTATTGTAAAACGTTAGTTATACGTTTATTATTCGAAATCAACGTTTATCAGTACGTCTTTCAACTTGAGCATGTATTTACCGCAGTGCGGTTTTTTTGTCTTATTTATAGTTAGAAACCCGTAAGGCTCGTTCCAACAAGTTTTGCACATCTTTTCAAATTCATCATACGTCTTATCGGAACCTACAAAATCGTCATAAGTGCGCTTAGTATAGTGTTTATTCTGTTTAAAACGCATAATAAATTCACGTTGTTGCGGATGACTTGCATGTCCACTTTACTGTAGCTTTGACTCAGGTAGACGCATGACAGTTTTTTATGTCTACCTCTGATGAAGTAGTTTTTATTACATCCTGTTTTCCAACAGACAATCGTCGAACACCACTAGAGAGTTTGACTTGCAGTCTTCCAAAGGCGGCAAGTCCTCGCAGTTGTTGAAAAAGTACGCGATAGATCTATTCATATTTTTCTCGGTTTTTGCATAAGTTTCACGCAATGCCGCGTACGCCGGTTGATCGATCGACTTACTAAGTACGTAGAGGTTTTGAAATAAAATTCCGTTTTGATTATAAATTAAATTCAACAGTAAATTCGTCTTACCGCTACCCGATGATCCAACCATCAAACAGCGTAAAGGGTAGGATAACAGGTTATCCTCAAACTTTTCCTCGAAATAGGGAATAATATCCATGACTATATATAGTAACGAGTTTTCATAGGTTAAGCTTTTAATAACAAAAAATTAATTTAATTAGTTAAAAATTAAAAGTATAGAAAAATTGTGAGCTTTTAATTAGTTAAAAATTAAAAGTATAAAAAAATTTTGAGCTTTTAATAATATCAATGTAATTAGTTAAAAATTAAAAGTATAGAAAAATTGTGAGCAGTTAATAATAAAAATATACTGTATCCCATTTAAAATCATTATTTTCCATTACATCTTTCACTAAACTTACAAAATTGTATGATGTTTCTACGTTGTTTGACCTTGCAGAATATTGTATACAACGGCTTTTCATTTCTTCTTTTACACGATTCAAAATGTTTATGCTATTCGGGACGTTATAGTTAATGTAACAAACCTCATACTTCTTAAAACGCAACGCCTTAGCTAAAGCTTGATTGAAATATCTTTTTTCAGTTCTTATACATTTATATTTATTATCTTTCTTGAGTAAGCAAAATACATGTTTGAGTTAAAAATTTTTTGGCATTACAGCTAATCTTGGTTTCATATTATTCATAGTTTTTTGCAAATTATTGTTTTCATTTTCCAACCGGCTGATTGATTCCATGAGCGCTATTTTTTCATTCTTTACTTTATATTCACCGTGCTTTCGAATTGATGGTAATACACATTCAAATACCCAACGTTTAAACTCGTGGGTGACGGGTAACTTGGAGGAAAATGTTAATTCGTATAAACCAGGTTCGGATATGTATACTATTTTACCTTCATGATACGAAATAGGTTGTGACCCAATTTGGGTCACAACTAAATCTGAGAGATATCTCCTATATCGATCTCCAACATGCACTTGTAAAGCCTTATGAAAATTGGAATATCCTAATATTTCTGCTACTTGTTTTCCTTTGAACCAAGGGTTATTTTCGTTATCAAATATTATTGAGATCTCTTGATTTTTAAAAATGAATTTACTATTTACAATATCAGTATTAATTGTGTAGTCACTGCTATCAGTATTATCTGTGTAGTCACTGCTATCATTGGAATCCATGTTCATTACACAATTATTATCTAAAAATTCCATATATCAAAAATGTTGCCTATATAAACACTAACATCTTGAGAGCGAGGTTTTTATTAAAGCGAAAAGTTGTTAACGTAATAAAAAATTAAAATCATATAGCGTAATTGTTTTATTTTTACCACAATAACTCACGTTCCATTACTTTTTTCACGACTTCAATAAATTCAAAGTCACCACGGACTGTCATACAATTGTTTTATGGTTGTATTTATAGTCAACACTGTCTTTATTCATTACTTTTAAAATCGTTTTCATCACACCCTCGCCCGACTTTAAATATTCAACTTCGTAACACCCTTTAAAATTTTCGTCAATCGCTTTTTGTTCTAAATATCGTTTTTGCGTATCGATACATTTATACACCTTTTTACGCTCAAGTTCCCATTTTTCTTCATTATCCTTACTTTCGAGTACGCAAAGCACCTGTTGCGTTTTTGTATTATTGATCAACGTTTTCATCGGCTTGACGAGCTTATTTTCTTTTTTCAACTGTTCGACGCCGTATTGATATTTCCTGAGAACGGGTAAAAGTTCTTCAAACATCCAATCTTTGAATTCTTTCCTTTTATTTTTACACGCCCCCAGCAAACAACAAACGCCCGATTCGTCAATATAAATTGTATCGGGATGTGTATATTTTAAAAAAGATTGTGTACTATACGTTTTCAATTTAAAGTATGGAGAAATATATTTTTCACAAACATGGTCGTAAATACATGTTCTCGGTCTTGCGTATCCTAATATATTTCCAATACTGTTTCCTTCGAACCAAGATTTTTATCATTGTCAAATATAATTAAAATGTCGTGATTGTTAAAAGTGAACCTTTTATTTTCAATATCGATACAGTTTTCAATTTTTTTTACCTATATAAGAAAACACATATTGAAGCGATGTGTTTTTTTATCTGACTAACATTTAAAAATATATTTAAAAGTCCTAAAATGGGACGCTTCAATATTTAATATACTAGTCCTGAAATGGGACGCTTCAATATTTAATACACTAGTCCTGAAATGGGACGCTTCAATATTTAATATACTAGTCCTGAAATGGGACGCTTCAATATTTAATATACTAGTCCTGAAATGGGACGCTTCAATATTTGTACACTAGTCCTGAAATGGGACGCTTCAATATTTAATACACTAGTCCTGAAATGGGACGCTTCAATATTTAATACACTAGTCCTGAAATGGGACGCTTCAATATTTAATACACTAGTCCTGAAATGGGACGCTTCAATATTTAATACACTAGTCCTGAAATGTATCGCTTAAATATTCAAAAATCAGTCTTGTGCAATTCCTTTTCATAAAACCCGCCGATTATTTCCTCACCGTTTTTATCCGCGATTTTATAAGTAACGGGGTTGGTGTTTAATACCTGTGTAATTTTAAAAATCTCCGAAGTCCAGTTCTGTTTGTATTTATTTGCAAAAACGTATTTTTTAGCCGTTATACGAACTCTGTCGTCGATGTCAAACTTTGCTTTTTTATGAGGAATTTTATTTTCGCGCTCTTGGTACATTTACAGTAAATCGGCCTCGTTTTCCTTATTGACATCGACGGGTCGCATATTTATGGTGTGATGATAATCGTGTCTGTTGTACTCGTCTGTGAGTTCCTGTAAAATGTCGTACCATTTGTGCGAGTTTCTGAGTTGAAATTTCACCTTCAGTTTCTCATTCAGCGTTCTATGGTATCTTTCAACTATCGCGGATTTTTCCTCACTTTCCGTGTGGTACAGTTTAATGTTGTGTTTTTTCAAAAGATCATTGAAAGGTTTATTTTTAAACTCTGTACCCTTATCGGTGTGTAATAGCTTGGGCGTATTGTGACCGTCACTCTTTGATCTTTTAATTATGTTCTCAAAAGCCGCTGTCGCGTCCGCACCTTCTTTTTTCTTTAAAGGCTCCGACCATACGAATTTGCTAAATGTGTCTATAACGTTTAAAATGTACTTGTACCACTTGTTTTCTCTAGCGTACTGTTTCATAATGAGCAGATCGGCCGCCCATAAATCGTCATACCTCTTGTAATTATTCTACGCTTTGTAAACTTTTTAACGACCGGTTTGTGCAGTTCCTTTGCCTCTAAAACTTCCGGTGAATCTTTAATAAATGAATTTTTCTTACCACCGCAGACTGCGCATTTCGCGGCGGCCAATCATCTCTTATTTTTAGTTTTTACCGTTTTAAAGTCTTGAGACACTGTATTTGATTTACACGTTTTACAGTATAAATCCATTACTTATATAACAAAAAAGTTGTTGTCTTTCAAAGAAAAAATTTGAAATCGCAAAAGAAGACGTATAATTTATATAACTTGAAATTTTGTGAATTGTAATATAGCATAGTGATAATGGGTCACCATGAGCGAAAAATAGGCTTTACAAAGAGGCAGCTGAATAAGTTGTGAATCGCGCATATGAAACTGAAACGTGCTGTTTTAACATTAACCAGGGATCAGTTAAAAAACGGTAATGTCGAAGTTTTGCTCGACGGTGATCAGAAAAAACAGATTGAAAGAGCGATTAAACATAACAAAGGAGTTAGGTTGATTTTGGATTACTCGCAATTGAAGGATATGATTGACGGCGGTTTATTAAAAGAGGTTCTGGAAATGGCAGAAAATAATATTCCATATTTCAAGAAGCTCGCATCACCGCTGATTAAGGGCAAGGTCGCGCCCGTATTGAAAAACCAATGTTTACCTAACTAATTGACGAAGAACTGGATACCGTCATTGAGCAAGACCCGAGCGGTGCCGGATTGAGAAGACGAATAAATAGCAAATTAAACAAGGCTTTAAGCGAAGTTAAAAAAAATTAACCCCACTTTCAATGACGGACTTGGAGTCGTGAGCCGACAGACTCGAGTTAAAGAACTTTCGCGGTATTTTCATGAGACAGGCCCTGCCCGATAAACCACACAAAAACGAATGCGGAATTATAAATTTAGGCGATATTCACTCTAACGGTACGCATTGGTGTTGTTATATTAAAAAAGGTAAAAGTGTAGTTTATTTCGATTCTTTTGGAAACGCACCCCACCCTCTCGAATTGGAAAAATAAAAAAAAATTAATAAAGGTATATTTTATAATTATGACAGATTTCAAGAGTATAACGATCCGCCAATTTGCTGTCATTTGTGTTTAGAAGTTTTAAGACGTTATTCGAACGGACAAGAATGCAATGAAATTGAGTACGCGCTACGAAATAATAAATATACATGATTGTCTTGGTTTAATTTATTTTTTTATTTTTATTTTTTCAAAAATGTAAATCATTAGTTAAACCGCAAATTTTATTTTTTTATATATAGTCATGGTGCTTTTTAGATTGTCCGATCAAAACTTACGTTTACAATTGAAGTTAAACAACCCGTTACATTTAGAGGACGGTGTACGTTATTATCTCGCGTTAACAGGATTGTATTGTGACAATTATTTTTACAACTTACACGAACCCACAGCGATATCATTCTTTGAACCTGAGAAGTTTCCAACTTGTATACTTCCTCCAGGGTTCTGGGATTTGTCTAATATTGAAAAGACAATTAGGAGGTGGTTAAAGGAAGATAAAATTATGGCAAATGACGAAGCTGATAAGTTTAGGATTTATCAACATTTAAACGGTAAAATATGTATCGATTCACCGACGAAAAAGTGTCACATAGACAACGGAATGTGAAGGTTTCTAGGTTTTAACGAATTGAAGAACGGTGAAATCAAATATGAAAACAAGTTAGCAGCGGACAATGTGGTTTCTATGTATGTTGATGATGGTGTATCGGAAATAAGAACGTTTAAAGTGTTGGAGGTACACTGCGATCTTGTGGAACATTCTTACATAAATCACAGTGTGCACTGGCACAAACACGAAACAGTTCTTTGTTATACCACTTGAATCCCAAAGAACATAAAGATAGAATATACGAAAAGCTACAAGTCTTGAATTACATACCTTTGAAGAGCGGATTGCAAAGTATAAGAGAAATAAATATACTTTTAACCGATGAAGATTATATACCGTTTCAGAACAACTTACCTAATTATATTGTTTATTTAAAACTCGTCGATGGGGATGAATTACAAATTTAGCGGGTTTTTTCAAAAGCAGTTTTTTATTACCTCGGTCGAAGATGCGCTCAATTTTTTATTCAGCGTGTAAAAAGTAGTTTTATATATAGGTGAAATGGAAACGAATATGTACAAAGATATACTAGACGAAGTGAACGGTAATTCTTTTACCAAAATATATGATTTGGTAATCGATAAAAAATATTTGGTTAAGAGCATTGAAAGAGTTCATTAAACTTACGGTCTACGAATTGTGATTACGTGCGATTACGATAAGATTCAACTGCCCGAGAGTTGGAATGAAAGAATGTCGTCAACAAATATAAATGCTCTAATGAACTCAAACAAACCGTTATATGTAGTGTACCATGGAAGAATCCAATTATTGAATGATATGTTTAAATATGATATTAAATTTACAAGACAGTAAATATTTATTGACAATTTTTTTATATTTATTAATTAACTGAATATTTATTAATTAACTGAATATTTGCTATTTATTATCATTATTAATTAATTGAATTTTTTATCTGCAATATATTTTTTATTTGAAATTTTTTTTTCGCACCCGAAATATATTTTACACGTCCGACTTAATAATTAACGTAGTGTGAATCGTAGCGAATGTACTATATAGGTGATAATAAATGGAGTCTGAAAGTTTTAAATATTTCAAATTGTCAGAGTTAGCCTTCCCTCCTGTGCGAGGTTCTCCGGACGCGGCCGGTTGTGATTTGAAAAGCGCCTATGACTATGTCGTACCCGCACACGGCAAACAGTTGATAAAAACAGACTTGTCTTTTTAATTCCCGCGGGAATGTTATGGCAGGGTCGCACCCCGGTCCGGATTAGCAGTTAAGAATTTCATTGATGTAGGTGCCGGTGTAATTGATTACGACTATACAGGCAATGTCGGTGTGTTACTTTTTAATTATTCCGATGTTGATTTTGTTGTAAAAAGAGGTGATCGGATCGCTCAAATGATATTAGAAGTTTATCGAAACGATGTGCCTGTAGACGGTGGAAAAGATATGCGGAATACGGAGCGTTGAAATAACGGATACGGTTCGACAGGATATTGATGTATTTTTATTATAAATGGAAAAAATATGGATTGAATTTTTATTATAAATGAAAAAAATATGAGTTGAATTTTTTATTTGTTTGTCTTCATTTAATAGTATTTTTTTAACAAATCTTTTAAAAATACTTTTGAAATATATTTTTGCAAATCTGTTTAATAAAAAAATCGGTCGGAATTTATGTGATGTACTATATAGGTGAATATAATGACGACTCCTAACATGATAATTACTTTGGAAGGAAATATCGGTGCGGGAAAAACTACTTTTGCCCGAGGCCTGTTTGAGCAATTTAAAAAACTGGGGTTTAAAACAGTGCACATACAAGAGCCACTCGGGGCGTGGGTTGATTTTTATGGAACTAATTTATTTGGTCTCTTGTATAAAGACATCGAGAGGTGGGCGATCACGTTTCAAGTTAACGCATTATGTATATGACAGAGTGCGATAGGCGAGCCGTGGAATATGCGAAGAAAGGTTATATAGTGATCAAAGAACGTTCTGCGTTCAGTGTAATGAATATTTTTAATGAGAAGATGAAAAATTTTATGACTCCTGCTGAGGTACAAATTTTAAATGATCTAAGTAATTCATATGTCGATTCGCGTAAGGCGGCATTTGATGAGGGCACTTTAAAGGATATTACCTTGTACTTGTGGACGACTCCGAAAATCTGTTATAAACGCAAGTTAAAAAGAAATCGTCCCGAAGAGGTGGGCAAAAAGAACCTTGTAGATGAGACGTATTTAACAGAATTACATAGAATTCATGAGCTGGCCATTTAAAAGTCGATCGGTGAATTGATTACAGCCGAAGGTACCAAATTCAACGCTAATGATTCGAAGTCAGTTAGAGTAGTAGGAACTGATGATTTTGTGTTTGACGCTTTAATCGATATTGGTGATTTAGATGATTCAAATGAAAATTCAGAGACTAAAGACAATCTTAAAGATGAATGGACTATTGAGGGAGACCGTATTACCTGTGAAAAATAAATTTGAAAATATTTGTTGTATTTATTTATTTAATCTGTTTTGAAAATATAGATATTAAAAAAATGAAAAATATAATCAGGTTTGTAAATATTAAAAGAATGAAAAATATAATTTATTTATTTTGTTTTAAAAATATAGATCTTAAAAAAAATGAAAAAATATAATCAGTTTTCTAAATATTAAAAGAATGAAAAATATAATTTATTTTTTTATTTATTTTTATTTTTGCAATTGACTAGTCCTACTGTGGGACTAGTCATGAAATAGGCAGTCCTACTGTGGGACTAGTCCTGAAATAGGCAGTCCTACTGTGGGACTAGTCCTGAAATAGGCAGTCCTACTATGGGACTAGTCCTGAAATAGGACTGTTTATAAGGAAGTGGCGTCCTGGATTGGGACTAGGTTATGTGAGGTTAAATATGCCCGTTAAAGGTGATAAGTTAGGTTAAATAGGGCGCTTTAAGTTAGGTTTGGTGACCTTTGACCTTGTGACGTCATTGGTCACGTGACTGACCTTGAACTTAATCCTCGCACCTCTCTCGCACCTCTCGCACCTCTCATGAGCTGAAATGCCTCCTGCTCTACTACTCCAACTTATAATTTCATGTGACAAATGGTTTACACCTTCAGCAGTGCTAATGAGCTTATTTTTGAACATTTTACATTATTAGTTTTTCACAACATTATAACCATGCTTCAATTTTCTGTAACATATTTTTGTTACTAATTGTCTCCTATGAAACTAAGAAAAAACCTTTTTTCCCCTTCAAAAACAACATTTATTACATGTGCCTTAAGGATCCAAAGTGAGGGTTTCATTAATAGTTTGGAACTGTAGTAAAAATATCCTAATTTATTCGCTCATATCAAAGATACAAGTGCTGCATAATAAACGTATATATTCGACAAAAGTGTTTTTAACTGAAGTTTCATAAAGTTTAATATTTAAATAATAAGTTTTCACCTAACATACTTATGTGAGGAGGAGAGTTATCATATTGAAGTCAAAAAACCATCTCTTTTGTAAAAATTAGATCCGGGTAATGTTTAGGACAGGCAAAGTCAGCTGATAATTTTTTGTTTTGTTACAAGGAAATAGATAATTTTCGTAGATCTCAGCTGCATGGTAATAGGCTATTTTCAAATACGGAGTGATGAAATACCCCCGTTGCAGCAAACCTGCATACTCAGCGAATTTACAATGGAGATATAAATGTCTTAATACTACATAAAGCCACTTACCAAGTTTCATAAAAATATATTCACAAATAAGCGATATATACAATTGTAATTATTCTCCGTAAGAATAACATTGGGGATGAGTACGCAGGTTTGCTGCAACAAGGCAAAGAAAATAATGACGTTTTATACAAATATCAATAGAACTAATCTTAGTGAAGTCACATACCAAGTTTCATCCATATACATTAATAAATAAGCGATATATAACATTTTAAGTATTTTCCATAAGAATAACATGGGGACCAAGTACATAGGTTTGCTGCTACAGGAAACATAGGCGAAAAATTGTTTTTTGTGCAAACAACAATAAACCACAACTAGATCAAGCCATATACCAAATTTCGTCAGTTTATGTTCATAAATAAGCGAGATATAAAATTTTTCTTTTTCTCCATAAGAATAACATTAGACAACGTACTTTGTTTAGAACTTTAAATATCTCGGTAACCAATTGACGTAGAGCAATGATTAAAATACCAAATTGTTTGTTTTTTTAAGCTGAATTCAATGGTATAAATTAAAATTTGATTTAAATTAAAGTTACATGTTAAAAACAAAAAAAAACACATTTTTGGGGTACAAAACCCCCCAAAAACCCCCCTTCGGATGGTGCGATTCATCTGGTTTTCGAACTCGTTCAAATAAATGGTACTTTACACATTTGTACCAAATTTCATTAAGATCGGACCTTTTTTTCGAGAGTTATCGTGCTTACGGACACACATATATATATATATATATATATAAATATATATATATATAAATATATATATATAAATATATATATATATAAATATATATATATATATAAATTTAAACGAATGGTGTTTTTGGTATCTGGGGACCTCAAAATGAAATGTTATCATGGTCTCGGGCTTAAGTCTTACCATGAGACCTACGGTAATAGCTTCTTCCCTATAGGGGAAATTCGCTAAAAACAACAAAATTTTGGATGTTTTAAGACCTGTAATTTATGAACGCGAATTTTTACAGAAATGCGGGTTGTTTCATTTTATTAGAAATCTTAAGTTCTACAAACTATTAAAGTTTAATAAGAATCGTTTTGCAGTAAACGCAGTACGTTGTCCAATGTTATTCTTATGGGGAATACGAAAATTACTATTTCTCTCATATTTTCTGATCAATTTCATTCATTCTTGATATGATTGTCAAGTTAGCATTGACAAACAAAGTAAATTCGAAATTGTTGTCCCTTAATAACCCTAGAGGGAATAGGGAGCATTACCCCTCTTAAAACCACATATGTAGCAATAGATTCTGTAGTGCCTCCTAAACAGGGATTTGGGTGGATGTTTTTGGAAATAACTTGTTTACAAGATTTTCTGTACATTCGACCGTGCTTTGTATTCTTTATTTAGTAAATAAAAAGTAATTTATTCATTAAAGTTGGGCTGAAAGGGAGAAAGTATGTGTCAGTTTCCTGATACCGTTTATTTCCTTACGAATAGCCATGGCAATGTTTTAGCGACTGGGTTGGAGTCCTAAGGTCGGGTTCATAAAAAATTACGATACCAATACGTAATTACACAAAATAAATTACACAAAACAATTGAATTACACAAAACAATTTAAAGAATAACATTACATTTTTTCCAGGTGTGTGGAGGCCTAAGGTTTGTGGGGGGACGTGTCCAACGTTGGGACATCATTCAAAACATACAGGGACATAAAAAAAAGACCTAAATGTTATGGATCTTTGAAAATTGGCTAAACTCAAGAAAAAACGGGGAAAATAACACGATCATTTTGCCAGGGGGCGGAGCCCTAAGGTTTGTAGGGGGGACGTATCCAACGTTGAGATATCATTCACGACATGCGGCATTATAAACAAATCCAAAGAACCATCACACGTCCAAATTTAACGTCGGGAAGTGATAAAAGAAGCCAGTAGGGTAAAGCCCTGAGGTCGCAAAAAAATCCAAAGACCTTTAGTCCCCTAACAACGTGGTATCGTCCGGTAGCAGATTTGAAGAGACGTTTTTGAGCAATTTAGGAAAAATATTTTCTCCATAAGAATAACATGGCAGCTTTTGGTGCCACTGGGGCGCAGCCCTGGAGTTTAGGGGAAAATAAAAAAAATACATAGCTAAAATGTAATGGTTCCCTACAACGCCATTTTCTAAATCACTTGGGGTCACACACACTCACAACTACTTTATTAGAATAGATAGATAATACACGAAAATAAATCAAAAGCTTGATGAGCTGATCAGCTTTCTAATGAAAAACACAGAGTTATGATTATAATCAGCTGTTAATTATAAACAAAACATACTAAAAATCCCACCAAAACAGTTTTTAGACATTTACATTTTGTATCATTTGGCAAACTTAAACGGGGAGAAAATTATAATCCTGACAATTTTGGACAGTATCGGAATGTTTTAACTTCAAATTGGTATAAATCCCATGACCACACGTTAATTGATTTTCCCAAACGAAGGCCGAGTTCCTGATAAAAATTCTGCCATACGTATAACATGGGGAAATTTGAGTACTTTGTACTTTATACCATTGAACAAACTTAAAGGGAGAAAAATATAAATCTAACAATTTTGAGGAGTATCGGAATGTTTAAGCTACAAATTGGTACAAATTCCATGATCTCACGTTGTCTGGTTTTCTGAAACTAAGGCCGAGTACCTTAAAAAATTCATCCATATGAATTATCTTTTGTTATTGATAGGTTCTCAAGTATGGTCTGACCTGATGAGGCTGGCTTGATCGTACCTATTAACTACTGAACCAGGTTCATAAGACTTGATAAGGCCTTTTTAACTTCTTTGGGTCAGGTTTATGAAACCAGTTCAAACATAAGCAAGTTCCTCAATAAACTTAATAAATCTTCACCAGGTTTGATTACTTATAATAAACGACTTGTATAATCTTAACTACACCTAAACACCCTTACTTAATAAATCTTCACTAGGTTCGATTACTTGTCTTATAAATTAAGAATTGTACTATCTCAATTACACATAACCACCATTAATTTTGTACTCTTTTTCATGTAAAGATTTTGCCATAACACGTATACAAGTGGATATTATGGTATTACTTCAACTAACGTAAAAAAACCAACATAGTTATCTACATAATATAATTTTTTTATTCAATAATTTCACATTTCGGATGAATCCATCTGTCACGCATCTTGATCACTGTACAAAGAAATCTTAAAAGTATTCTCTAGTTTTGTAAATGACTAAGCAATAAGGATAATAGTATTCTAGTAATGGTGGTATGCTATGAAATATCCATTAATATCAATTTCGCGTAACAGAGATTGAACAAAATTTCCAGTCTACAAATGACCTTATGACAGAAACAAATCTATGCTCGTTACAAAAAGAAAAAAAACAAATTCGTAGTTCTAAATTTTCTCTTATTTGTAACACTTATGTATCTTTAACTAGAAGCAACAACGGTGGGATAGTCACGGACATCTAACTATGGAGTCACATGTTTGAATCCTGGCTGTGTTGGTAAAAAGTTTAGTCTGAAATATTGTGACTATTTAATTTGTATAGCTCTTTTAATGCGTATATCATACATTACAACTTTTAAGTAACGTTTGCATGTGTCAAATTACTTAAATAAAAAAATTAATAAAAGTAGATCAGATTTCTATGAGGAAACCGTCAGATTCAGATTAGACTTGATAAAAACCTGGTCTGGAATCGTTTAATGTCTGGTTAAAATAACAATCAAGTTTAGATCAAGGTAATTGAGGTATTTTGATTTGCCCTGATTGAAACTTTCATCAGTGACAAAATAAAATGTTTGTCGATGGGAATCAAAAAATAAATTAACGTAAAATCAAGCTGCGATAATATATTGTTTTACAATTTTGAACTTAACATTTGGTTAGATTAAATAAATACAAAATAGTATGAAAGGTATGAAAATACGAAGCAAGTCAGATTCAATTTTTTGCTGATGTAAAAAGTACACCGCGGACCCCACAAAAAAGTTACTTTTGAAAGTCATTAAGAGAGCTAACCGTCTGAAAGGAGTTTTAAATAAACAAGGTCACCCTCGAAAAACTCTTTAAAACAGACAAAGAACAATTAAGACACATTCAAACTAACTTTTTGTCGCAAAAGAAAGTTAGAATATCCTTTTATTCTTCTCTACTCATCTTGGGTTATAGACTGAGGTGATTGAAATTAAACTACAATAAAATTATTTTTATTATATATTGTAATTGATAGTTTTAAATATTGTAATTTGATCCAAATGGCGATCATATTCATTGGTTTTATCTTTTTTTCAAGAAGTTCTGTAATTTTGTTACATTTAGTGAACAATTTTCTATGTTAAAACATATGTCTTTGTTTTTACCCTTTATCATACAAATCTTGGTTCAATGTCTATAGATAAGGGATGAATAATTTAGTTTGGTTTATGTATCTTATTAAGAAGTCTTATTACCGTATGAATGCAAGTAACAGTTATTTCCATTTGTCAAGTAATATTTGATGAGTATATTTTATTGGTTTAATACTTAATTGATTTAATATTAATTGATTTAAGGGAAAGGAAGTAATATTGGTATACTTCATGCATGAGTAGATTCATAACTTTGTATCAATAAAATTACTTTTTTTTTAAAACGTCAACATATTTGTCCTATGTTACCAATATGCCTTTTACCGTTACGTATACCGGTTTTGTTTATAGACAACTAGCTAAATACATTTAAAATGTAAAATATATTACAAGTATTTTAGTAATAAATATAGGACAAAGACCCTTGCTAACTGGAATAAACCTAAACCGTTATTAACATCAAACTGCTAAGAGGAGCGATTTAAACTACACTTGTTCATGATTTGTGGAAGTGAGACTAAGTAAATCTAACCGTTACAATACATCTAACCTATTACTTTGTTTTAGGGAATTCTCTAATGGGGAAGAGACTATAGCCGTCGAAGTAATGGTAAGATCTATAATCCCGGGACCATGACAACTTTTATTTTACGTATTTATCACGTAGTTATAGAAATATATTAATGGCGACTTGGTGTATAGGTTTAACAGTGTTGCCAACTTGTTTTCAAGTGTACACAACGTTACGTGGCTAATATGTGCATACTATTTGTGTTCTTTGGTCAAAACATTGAAGTGCGGCAAAGTAAAATGAGTGCTAAAAACTCAGTAAATGCAGAAATTAAGTATTTTCCGTGGTATACCGAGAATAACCGCTTTGTTAGGTAACTGTAGACAAATAGTACATTTCATTACTAGTGCTGAAAGTAGACTTTTCAGGCACGTGATCTGTGCGAGGCAATAGTAGAGCCCGGAAATTCCATTAAGTAATGGAAATAAAAATTAGGTACGAGTTATGAACGATATTTTTCATCACACTGTAAATATTAATAATAATAATAATGAATCACCTTTTTAGACATTTGTATTAGGTTTGCTGAGTAATATTTCTTACAAAATAATGACAATAATATTGTTTACATTGTCTTTAAGTTAATATTAGAGTAATAAGAACCGCGGATTTCAAATGCACACATATTAATTTTCAATTTATACTGCTAAAGGTGGTCCCACACTTCTTGCGAACATGCGCAAATGTTCGGAGTATTCGCGAGCAGTGTGGGAGCTGCACGAACTTTTGAATACATACGGGAACACATGGGTTGGAATGTTCAGTTAACATTCCGGATAATGTTCGGCCAAATTTTCAGGCCTGTTTGCGAGAAGTGACCTTAAGGCGGATCTACACTTCTCGCGAACAGGCCTGAACATTCGGCCAAAAATTCTCCGGAATTTTAACTGAACATTCCGTCCCGTATGTTGGGATTCGGTCTAACGTCACAAACTTGTCCACACTCATTTTACAAATGACTGCATCTTATATTATAAAACTATTTATATATTACAAAATGAAGGTCAATTTAGCAATTTTATCCAAGAATAAGTATTTATGTTATTAAATTAAAACGATTCGATCTAATCCCACTCTATATCTACCACTTTTAACACTGTGTTCCTTATCAATCACCAGGAATCCGTATTTATCTACCCATGCTTTACTAAAAATTTGTTTTAAACTTTTAAACGACGTATGACCACCAACATGATCGTGGTGTATATATTTTAAATTGATATTATCTTGTTTAAAAATAACGATAGTAATTGCGTTATCCCCAATCAACTTATTTGGGATAACGCTATATGTTTGACCAATGTAAATACAGTCTATATTGTGATGTTTCCCCATCGCGAAATAGTTTATAATTGTGTCATGGTTTTCACAAGAGACATCATCAAAAATAAAGTCTGAGTAAGGCTTTGCTTTATTCGGCTGCAAAATTGTATCACTTGCATCAAATTTGAAAACATTTACTTCAGGTACATCAGATATTATTTTATCTAATAACTGATATTTGGTTGGAGCAGGGACTTGGGAAAATATATATATTATTAAACTTTAGACTATTAGTAATAGTTATTAAATTAAACACTACATTTCTTTTTCCACAGTTTGAAGACAAGCTCACTATACACCTCACGCTGTTCGGTAATAAATTTCCATGTTTCCCATCCTCATGTTTCACACTATCCACAGTTAATTCGTCGATATTCGCAATTTTAAATGAATCCTTGAGTTTAATAATCTCCATGTCTTCACTCTTCGACAATTAACGTGATACTAGTGAAATCCTATAGAAGATCTTGTTTATGTATCCACGAGCCAGCACTTTTATCAAAACCCAACCAGCGCACCAATACTTGATTGTTTTTCGGTTTAATATCTTTTCCACGAGATAAACATCTCCAGAGGTAGACTTTAACATTTCATGCCCATAAAAACCACCTTGTAGAAGTTCATCTTTATTATTCTTAAGAATATACGTTTCTGGATATGTGGGTTGTACTCTATGGACGGTAAAAAATTCATTAGTCCAGTTGGGTAAGTATTTCTTACTAAATACTCCTTTATATTTGCTAATACGAACTTTATCCCCTACGTCAAATTTTCTTGGTTATTCCTTTTCCACTTTCCGTTTGGTGTTCTTTTTAATATTTTCCAAAACTTATTAGGAGTTCTTTTTATTCACCTCAATTGGTTTCATATGGATAGTTCTATGAAACTTATTGTTATAATCATGTATCAAGTCGGAAAGTATATCATACCACACGTGGAAACTTCTATTTGAAAATGCTTTATATATCGCTCCCTTTACAGTTCTGTTGAATCTTTCGATAATAGCTGCTTTCTTTTCAGATTTCGTAGAATTATGGTTTATATTATATTTTTTTCATTAGATTTAAAAAATCAGTATTAAAATATTATTTTCCATCGTCAGTTCGCAAATATTTTATAGTGTTTTTATTTCTACGTATAGCTATCTCCATTGCTTTTGTCACGATCTGACCTGTTTTGTCTTTTAGTGGAATAGCATCTACGATTTTGTAAAACAGTTATAATTGTTAGTATATATTTAAACCCTTTGTTTATTCTACTATAAGGTCTCATTTAAATTAGATCTGCTTGATAAATATCATTTATACCTTTAATAACGGTATTTCATCTTGGAAATTGTATCTTCGTAGGTTTATGAAGCTCGTTAACAATTTTACTCTTTAGATCCATATTAGTTGATGGTTCTACCAATGACTACATATACAATTGTATATGTAGTCATTGGTTCTACTAACACGTCCGGAGGAGTAATAAATATTGCCCGTGTATCATCGTTGCTAATAGGTCAAGGTAATCTTAAAATTGTGTAAAAATACCCCCGTCGCAGCAAACCTGCGTACTCAGCGAATTTCCAATGCATAATATATGTCTTAATACCTCATAAAGCCGCATACCAAGTTTCATAAAAATATATTCACATATAAGCGATTTTAATTATTCTCCATCGAATAAAATTGGTAATGAAAACGTAGGTTTGCTGAAAAAAGGAACACTAACAATTGTTTTGTATGCAAATATAAATAGAATCTATCCAGGCGAAGCCACATACCAAGTTTCATCAATATTCAATCATAAATAAGCGCTATATAAATTCTAGTTATTCTCCATAAGAATAACATGGGGGCTGAGTACGCAGGTTTGCTGCTACGGGAATAATGAACAAAAAATCAATTTTTTGTGCAAATATCAATAAACCAATACTACATGAAGCCACATACCAAGTTTCATCAACATACATCCATAAATAATTGAGATATCAAATTTTGTTTATTCTCCATAAGGATAACATTGGACAACGTACTGTGTTTAGCACTTTGAATATCTCTGCAACGGTTGGGCGTAGAATCACAATTTAAACATCAAAATGATTGTTCTGTGGAGCTGAACAGATTGGTAAAAGGAAATGTGAAGTTTACATTAAAATGAACTGAGGAAAAACCAAAACCCGTTTTCCCATAAGATTAACATGGGAGATTTTATGAGTAGGTTTTTTTGGATTTTCTCCGCAACCACTCATCCTAGGTTAATAATTCAAAAAACTATATTATTTGTTTTTTTAAGCTCTATAACATGGTCAAAACCAAAATTCGGTTATTTAAAAATTTTTGGGTGAAAAATGCAAAAATTTGATTTTTGGAAAATTTAAAACCCCCATAAACCCCCCTGCCATGATCCGATTTTTCTGGTTTTCGATCTTAAAGTCATGAATGTCATTTTACACATTTGAGCCAAATTTCATCAAAATCGGACCTTTCTTACTCAAGTTATCGTGTTAACGGGCACACACACATATATATATATATATAAATATATATATACATATATAAAAATTTGAACGAATAGTGTTTTTTTGTATCTGGGGACATCAAAACAAAAAGTTATCATGGTCTCGGGCTTAAGTCTTACCATGAGACCTACGGTAATAGCTTCTTCCCTATAGGGGAAATTCGCTAAAAGGAGGAACACAGCAAAAGACAGCTGTGTACCCCCTTTTTTACGGAAAGGAAAATGATGTAAGACGACGAAAGAGTTACTCGTCAATAGGGTTGAGAGAATAGTGGCCGAATGGTGAAGTGTTGATTTTGTCTGGAAGGATGTGTCGTCTGTCATTATTACAAGACAGAGCTTTTTTCACCTCGGTTACGCTGTACATTTTATGGTTAAATTTCTGATTGTGTTGATTCTAGATGTAAATTCTTCATTTTCAAATAAGCATTGCTTGTAGTGTTCAAAGTGCACCTTCTTTCTTAAATATAGTTTCTTTACACCTTTAGCTTTCTTAATAAAGCTATTCTTCTCTGTATTCTCCTCATCACCTTCATTTAGTTTCAGAGAATACAGTTTGGACATGAGTGATACAATCTCTCTAAGTAGAACTCCGTTAAGTTCATCCTTACATTTACCTAGTACTTTTTTGATTCTGTCATTATCGTAATTGGAATGATTCTCTGGATAGTCGGAAAATTAAAATTCGTTTCTATGATAAAATGTTTGGAGGTCTTTATACATGTAATTAGTAAGTACGTAATATATAAATGCGTCTGTATCCATGTAGCTTTTGTTTCTTCCATAAAATGCGACCATTTTGTTGTAGAGAAAATCATTTATGTGTGTTTTGGAGATTTCCATGATTGACATTCAAACATACAACGGACGATCCATCTTCACACTGGTCTTCTTCATAGATACTGCTACAAGATTTTCATTAATAATTACAGATGTTGCAAGGTTTGGTTGTTGAAAAAGTTTCGTAGTGTTCTCGGATCGATAACAAGTTTAACATTTTTATGTCTTCTTTTGTTTTCCAATGTTTGGCCAAAAATCGCATTATTCATTAATTTAAAAAATCTTTTTGAAAGGCTGACGCAGCGGCTGCTCTTCTGGTAGTATTCGAATCAATATAAGGTTTCAACCAGCATGATTGATAAAATTCCAAAACTCTATTAATTTTGGTAATGCGTAATATTAATTCGATAGCTTGTTGGACAACCCAAAATTGAGCAACATATCGTTGTTTACTAGTTAAAGTCATCATTAATTAAAGGTGTTTCCCAGATGGTGAAATTAATGTTTTTGGACAGAGTTGAAGGTCATAATGATGGTCGCGTAAATGTTCTGGATAGTCAAAATCGCAACCCAACATGTATCCAGTGTCTCCATATTTTGTAATTTGTGAAACATCGCCGATAGAATCTGGATCAACCCATTTAAAATTATCAAATGGAAGTGGGTTGGACTTAGCCCAACCATACAAATTATTGGAATCAAAATATCCTAAGTAGATCAATGGTTTTGTTTCATCATAGTCAGGTAAGTATTTGTTGTTAGGTTTAACATGTATTTTAACACTTTGACTCAATCCACCTCTAACACCCGATTCAACCATTAACACCATGTCAATACCTGTTTAAAGCTGAAGTTTGCATTTTGTTTCTTTTAATATAGCTTGCCAAGCTAATCCTGGAGAAGTATACGATTGTAAAGGGTCCAAACCATATGCAGCAAAACAAGTGTTTCGAAACTCTTCTATCACATCGCAAAGAAGAGTGACATCAAGTTTCACATACAAGTCTGAGTAATCTCCTAAGGTCTTCATATGCAACTCGGTCCATACTCGACATGCATATTGATAATCTTCAGGTTCAATTTCCGTATAACTAAGTTTGTTTTTAAATTTTTCTGGTGTAGGAAGTGATATTTCGTCAAATCTATGCAGTCCATCGATGCACATCCTTCCCATAGGGGAAGACTTCTTTACGAAGAACTAAATCCATTTTCCATTAGGTTTACAATTTTGTTTTTTTTTCAATCAAATCTTCTCTTCTTAATTTTTCAGTTAATTTCATAAGTCTAGAGGACATAAATCTTAAAGAATCAACAAATCTTAGTTTTATCTTGCCAACTTTTTTAGAAAAGCTTATACATTTTCCATCGTTGTAGCAAAAACATCTATTTCTCCATTATCTCTTCCTAACTCCGGGATTATTAAATGGGAGTCGTAACTACTAAGATTTTGCAGAACAACTGGAATAAAAGATAGAAGTTTTTAGTTTAGGTTACAGGCTGCACCTCTGTAAGCTCTTGTGGGATGGTCATGGTCACGGACTTTCAAGTTATTTGGTGTGAATGTGTTATTTCAGAAATAAAATGTTGTTGCCGAATCATGTTGTTGTAGTTCATCTTCTTCCATAGGCAACATCGGTAACACGTTTCGATACTTACTCCACCTTTCCGGCTATATTATACAGTTCATCAACAAAGTATCGAGCTGCTTCTTCACCAGTATATATTTTCGGTGTAGACGATAATTCGTATTTACGGAGATGTTCTTCAGAAAGTGTGGATTTTATGATTAAAAATAACTGTTTGGTGTATGCAGTTTATATCTGCTTCTTCTTGTCACTTCCTCTTCTTGGAGTTCAAGTGGAAGCAAAGTTGAATTGAACTAAGCATACACAACAACTGGAATACGGTATTGTTGAATTATTTTATCAGATTTGACGTGTGCTCTACTAAGAGGTGGTAATTTAATTCTTACCTCATGGTTTCCACTACATCACCTTTGATGTTCTAATAACAATTCCGAACCTCCCATTCTTAATGGCTTGCTTACATGAAAAAAAACATCTTTTACAAGTGGTGTTCTCTCTGTTTCGTTTTGATTTTTGAAATAAGAGCTTCAAAATTGTTAATATATACATAGTGACTTATATCTCCTTTAGTGGTTAGTAGCAAATCTGTATGGATTCTGTGTTCATTTAGTGTTATACACAAATTATACGCATTGTTTGATGAATCTAATTCAAAAATGTTGACAGAAGCTGAAGGAATTTCTTTTAAAATTTTGCTACATCTTTAATTGTAATACGGTAACTCATCCCCTGGAAATTATATTTATGTTGAACTTATTCATATTACATACTTGGTCTTTGCGCATTGTGTTATATATATTTAGCTAACATAGCATATTTAAAGCATTCAGTATCTTGAAACTAATCCCCACTCTGTTTTTCAAAAATCCCCTGTTTTCTTTTGATTTATTCAAGAAAGGTTTCGTTTAATATAAAATGTTATGTTAACGATCCATATCTGCCGGAGTAACGTTACCATTATACCAAACATTTTAGATAACAATATATTATTTTCATAGTTTGTTTCCCATGGTTCCAGTTCACTATTATACACTTGCCCTGTAGGCTTCCACTTATAAAAATCACAACCAATGTCACAATCGAGAAACCTTTGCAGTAAACTTTTCGAGGCAATTAACTGATCGACATTTTCAACTTTCTGCTTACTACTTGTGTTGCCGCAGAGATAAAGAGAACGTTTTTCAGAGCGGATGTACTCATTTTCAGCAGAATGATTTTACCAGTGATAGGAACCCCTTTTTTACTCAATTTAAATGGTGGGAGATAGTGGTGGGAGTACAACGGTTATGGAAGGGATATTGCTGTAAGAAATAAATAGGTCTTTTATTATTTTACAAAACGAAAATTGCCTAAGTCCCAAGGTCATCTGAACGTGTTGCCAAAATGGGGAATGGAGCAGTAAGTGGTTCTCACTGTGACTGCAAACTGATCTATTCCCCGCTCTTTATTTCAAAAGTCTTTAATTTTGTTAAAATGTTTATTGGTCCTGGTTCTCATTAAGAATAACAAGTTCTTTATACACTGAGGGTTTTTCATCGAAGAAGTGTTGAACCACCAGCTCTTTCAGAAAAACTGATGCAAAGAAATTAGGGTTGTTCAACATTTCTCTAAGTATTGAGGGAGCCAACGGTTCTTCGGTTAGTTGGGGTGCCGGTTCTTGGAGCTATGACTGAAGAGTTTTGATGTAATTTATGGCCTTATTTATAGTGTTTTGTTTTGAATCATATGGATGCGTGAAAGTTAAACTGCTCCTTAATGCCCGATAGCAGTCATTGAGTCTCTCCCTCGTTTTCCTCTGTTTAGCATTCTTTCTCTCGATTTTTAATAATCTTGAGTTCTTCGAGTTGATCGTGTTCGCCGAAGTATCCATAGCTTAATAGTAAATATATTCCGAAGCGTCCTACTTAAATACCCGCTTACTCCCTCCACTAGAGTTAAAAGCCCCCCTCCCCAAATAGTTCCCCTTGGATGTATAATATTACTTTAATTCTCCATCTCAGCATCAGCAATCACTGCAGCAGCATCGGCAGCCAACCTCTCAGCATCTTCCTTCTTATCAGCATCAGCCTTCAAAGCTGATCCCCAATTCATCCTCCAACACATTTAGTCAACGCCAGTCAGAATTATATTCATCCCATTCTTTTTCACATTTAGGCTGCCCACACCACTTAGTCATTACGAGTGCCGTTAACTCTTCTAATTCTTCCCGTATTAAATCAAGAGGACGATGACGGTTGTTCGCCCTCTCCACAAATTCCATGGCATGAATCAAGTCAGCGTCAGACAAGAACGTCATTCTGCTGCTATATCTGAACTGAAAGCTAACTAATATATATATTCCAAAGCTATTAAAGACATTAATAATGTCTGGCGGAGTATAGCTGAAGGGCCATATGATGATTTAGAAACAGGAAATGATAAAACCTGGCGAAGTACAGATGGGGTAGCAGAAGATGGTGATGAAGAGGTACTGGGTGAAACCAGCGGTGTTTTTCACCACGTTCAACTTTATTGGTCTGGTCTGTTTCGTTATGTGCGCCATGGTTCTGTGTATGAGCAAGCACAAGCAGCAGAACGATTTTACCAGTGATGGGGAACCTCTTTTATAAACAAATGCAAGTGGTGGGGTGCAAGTCTTTGGACCCAAGTCAGACAAACCAGTTGAGACCCACCCAAATGATCCTGACCTTGAGTGGGGTGGGGGGAAGTTATTGCTGTCGGAAATAAATACATATTCAAATATTTTGCCAAACGAAAACTGTCCAAATGAAAAGTCTCGTCAGTGGGTCAAGGTCATCTGAACATATTGCCAAAATGGGGAATAGAGCAGTAAGTGATTCTTACTTGGACCACAAACTGCTCTATTCCCCGCTCTGTATTAGGGGAAGAGGATTAGTTTAAAGCTCATATTTATAGGTATAAACCTGATAACGGAACAATAACCTCTCCTCAAAAAAATATCCCCCTAAAAAGATAGTTTCCAAATGACATCCAAGGTCGGTTTTACAAAGGTTAACAGCATACTGCAACCCAGTTGGACTTAGATCGAAACGGGCGTCAGGCTACTGCGAACCAAAGTTTTGACCAAGGTCTCTTTACTTAATCATTTACATAAACTAAATCATTCACAAAAGTTTCTCGTGCGTGAGGACTAAGATGAGCAATGTAAATCGGTTTTCGTGCCATAGTGACAAAGGACGGTTTTCGTGCCATAACTTTTTGTAAGGGGTTAGGAAAGGGTTTATTTAAGAAACATTATCACATTTACTTTGATAAAAACCCCTTTGAAATAAAAATTTTACTCAGTTTTAAAGCGTGTAAGAAAGGTACATATTTAATTAGTAAATAAAACACTTCAAACCAACACCAAAATATAATTACAAACATCAACACTAACCACATTACTAGCAGAAAACTACAAGCGTTTATCTAACATGCTTAACAATATAACATGCTAAGGTATAATCTTTAGTTTACAGCGGTACCAACTCTATACTAAAGATGCTATTATGGACAACTCGGGCAAACAGCCAGCTAGGCTGTCAGCCTGAGACTGTGAGACCTCTGCGGACTGTCCCCGCTTTTATAGCCGACAATCCGTGGTGGGGGTAAGCTGAAGAGGGGGGGGGTAGATTTAGCAGTATATTTTTGTGATGGTACAACGTGCACACTGACATATTCTAAGTTCATTGACCTTTGCATTTTAGCGAATTTCCCCTATAGGGAAGAAGCTATTACCGTAGTCGGCATGGTAAGACCTAGGCCCGGGACCATGATAACTTTTCGTTTTGAGATCCCCAGACCCCAAAAACACCATTCGTTCGAAACTGTATATATATATATATATGTATATATATATATATATATATATATGTGTGTGTGTGTGTGTGTGTGTGTGTGTGTGTGTGTGAGCACGATAACTCTCGTAAAAAATATCCAATTTTCATGAAATTTGGTATAAACGTGTAAAGCAACATTTATGAATTTAAGTTTGAAAACCAGCCAGATCGCTTTATCCGAAGGGGTATTTTGGGGGGGTTGTGTAACCCAAAAATGGGTTTTTCAAATTTTTACATATAATTTTGGAAATAGTCAAATTTTAGTTTTTCCCATTGGATTGAGCTTAAGAAAACACACAATTTGGCATTTTGATAATTTATCTATGTCAATTGGTTACCGAGATATTGAAAGTGCTAAACACAGTACGTTGTTTAATGTTATTATTATGGAGGAAAATGAAAATTGTATATCTCGCTTCTTTATGAACGTATACTGACGAACTTGGTATACGGCTTCATCTGGTTGTGGACCATTGATATCTGCTCAAAAAAACATTTTTTACCAAAGGCTCCTGTAGCAGCAGACCTGCGTACTCTGCCCCATGTTATTCTTATGGAGAATAAGTAACGTGTTATCTGCCTTCATTATGAAAATAAATTAATGAAATTTGGTATGTGGCTTTACCTACATGAGTTATATTGATATTTGTTTAAAACTCCTTTTTTTGTGTTCCTTGCTTCAGCAAACCTGCATACTCAGCCGCCATGCTATTCTTATGGAGAATAATTAAAATGCCATAAATCGTTTATTTATGAATGTATATTGATGAAACTTGGTATTTGGCTTTATGTTGTATTAAGAAACATATATGCATTGAAAATTCGCTGAGTACACAGGTTTGCTGCTACGGGGGTATTTCTTTTTGGATGGATGCTCTAAGTTCAAATGAGGGAAACTAATATCAGTTTTTTACGAAATTCCTTGCACGATCTTTTGATTAAATAGAAAAGTTCAATGATAGAGAGTGATTTCTATTCAATCAGAACACAATGCATATCATTTCTGTGTAACGGTGTAACCTCAACCTTTACTTTTAATTTTACCCCTCAATATTCATAATTATAAATAGACAAAAAGGCTTCTGAGACAGCAAGCTCAGAATGAGCATGCCACGTGTTTTCACGTTAATCACTCTACAAATTAATTATATAAAGCATCAACAACAACAAAAAATATTAAACTACACATGCAACTGTGTGTGATCCCTCAATTGCACGTTAGGCCTGGCGCACAATTAAGAGACCTACGGTACAGCAGATTGAAGCCCAGTTGGACTTAGATCGAAACGGGCGTCAGGCTACTGCGAAGAGAGCAGAGTCTCGGGCTCTATATATACCCGAACCAGCCAAACCGGTTACCATGTATGGAAATGTCAAAGGTTGGGAGGGGGTTCCACCGAGAGGGGGGTTCTACCGAGTGGGGGGGTCCGTCAAGGAGGGGGGTTCCATCGAGGGGGGTTTAGGTCAAATAGGTAATAAACAGTTCCCAGCTTTCTTAACCATATATGGATGTTCACCTTG
The DNA here is from genome assembly GCA_963675035.1 of Allygus modestus. Lineage (NCBI taxonomy): Eukaryota > Metazoa > Arthropoda > Insecta > Hemiptera > Cicadellidae > Allygus > Allygus modestus. The sequence continues at coordinate 89,316,840 of OY776116.1, forward strand.
CGAACCGCTTTACTCCGGCTGCCACCTCATTCCAGCTTTGGCCTGTGCACTGTTACCACACGCCGCACAACAATGTCTTCTCCACTGACCCCCGAAAAACTGCAACGTTTGAAGGAGTCTTTAAAGAAGTCGTCATAAAAAGGAGTGGGTTTAAAAACCTATTTCTTATAAATCCACAATTTCATGAAACTTCCGGAACCATCCACTATATTTCCAACAACGACCTTTAGCTCAACCTCGACCTTCTTCTTCTGCTTCTACTACTGCTTCTACTTCCACTTCTGCTTCAACTCAACCTTCAACTCCACCTCTCACCGTTGATGAAGTCATGAAACAGACGAAGGTGATGACTGCAAGTGAACTAGTTACACCGCTCGACTTCACAACAACTAAGTTCGGGAAGTTGAAACGCATGTTGGTGTATAAGCTTGTGGGTAACAACGGTACCAACATCTGCCTGTTTGAGTACCACGGCCAATACATCAAGGTGCACATATCGCGATCTCTTCTGCCACCTCGTGAGATCAGCTACAAGCAATTTTTATATTTCGTCCGGCAAGAGGGGCTGGTAAAGTGGGTTGTTAAAAATAAATAAAATCTTCACCATCCTTTTGCCATCCTTCATCATGTCATCACCCAAACGGTTATTTTCGGGACCACCTAAACATTTCAAGTTAGGGACCTTGCTTTTAAATAGGCAGAAGACTTTGCTAGCCTCCGGCTTGTGTAGTCACCATAGGAGGTTACATTAACACCGGTTATGGAAGTGACCTTGACCTTGACCGTGGTGGGGGTTAAATTGTGTTCAAAGTACACCATGTGGGTACTCAAATTACGCGACTCGGAAAGACGAACAAGAGGGTGTAATCAAAATTCAAATCCGACAAAGGGTATAGCAACAATAGCGAAAAACAACTATTTTAAAGAATAAACTTAAATAGCTTCTTTATTTATGGTTTAAAGTATACCATATAGGTACTCAAATTACGCGACTTGGCAAAACGAAAAAGTAGGTGTGATACAAAATCAGATCCGACCAAGGATATAGTAGCAACAGCGAAAAACAACTATTTAAAGGAAAAGGTAAGGTTGTGTTAGGGGTAAGTGTCTAGCCTACACGCTAGCGGTACATTACTTTACTTACAGCTTTTTTGAATGAACATCCAGCAATAGAGTTTGCGTAAAGTCTAAACATATCACAGTTTTACAGGAATATGAGGAAGGTGTCCTTCAGTAGTCCGCTTGCCACCACTTTCTACTTCTCCGACTATGAAGACAGAATGTCTACGCTTTTAGTGGACTGTGATCGGTCCCGTCGTAGAATACTCAAGGCTGAAATACTCTTAGCCAATTGTCTGCTACGCAAGGAGCGCCACATGAATACATGCACTAGTTTGAATCATAGTGACTGTAATATTTATACGCATACAGAGTTAAATCAGAATGATTGAAGTTTTCAGTTCCGGAGCTACGGTATTGACAGTACAAGAGCCAAACCCTAACTAACGAATATGCCGTGGTTATTGTGCGATGTAAAAACTTTGTGGGGGGACGTTGTGGTGGGGGGACTGGTGTGGTGGGGGGACTGGTGTGGTGGGGGGAAGGGCGGGTACCTATCCTACATGCTTGTGTCACATTAGTATACCTCCGGCTCTTACCTAGAACCCATGGAATCAACAATCCAAGACACTACTGTTTCTTCCACATCTTCTTAAAATATTGAACAAGCTGATACTAATGACAATAGAACTGATCAAATAAAAGTACATGCAGTTTCTACCACAACATCATCTGATGCTGAAGCAATGGTGTTATCCTTGATGGGTTTTAACTGATGTTTATTTTATCCAGCGAACATGGAAGGACGCATTAAAGGTGAAGTGAAATTTGCTATCATATATACTAATTCACAAACTTGGAAAGTAAAATTGAAAACACCAGATCCAGATGTTTTGCACTATCTTTTAAATTATACACAAGACCCGGGAAAACACCAAGGACTCTGCGCATACGTTATTGGAGGAAACTTCTAAAACTACATAGACGAAAAGTATTGTAAATAAAATGACGAATAGGCAAAAGTTAAAGACACTATCTTGCACAGGTTTCACTCGATAGTTTTCATTCTATATATTTCTTAAATCAAACTATTGAATCAAACTTGTGCAAGATTTTGTTTTTAAAACATCCTCAGAATGACCTTGAACTGAGCTACCTCACAGTGACGTCACAACTGCGTCGCCAACTACGTAACAAATACGTCACAGCTAATTCACAAAAAGTCACGTGACCGGAAGCTGTCAATCAAATAGGCCAGAAGTCTCATTTCCCCCAATACTTATATTACCTCCCACCAAAACAGGAACATTAAATCTGAACATATCTGTTGTTTACATATAAAGTAGAAGAGAAGATAAATCTAGCACTTACAAACAAATCTAAAATTGTCTGATGTATCAGTTTTACTCCAAGACTACCAGCAGTAAGGTAGTGGAGTCTTCGTAGTAGGTGAGTGGGGCTCCATGGAATCTTCATGTTGGTGTTAATTAAGAGGGTTCATCTCGGTGAAGCTCAGCTCCCAAAATTCCTACTTCCGGTAATGCGATTACCTCTAAGAAGATTATGTCCATTGAAGCCAAGTTAGAACGGCTTAAAATTTTTCAACTTTGTAGTGTTTCTTGAAATTATATAAAACAGTTATCCTGATGAGTTTATAAATAATGATTAACCATGTAATTACGTTATTTATCACATCAAACAATGGCAATTTATTTTTATAATTTTTCTGTCATAAAATACGTTATTGAAGAACAAATTTAACATTTGACAATTGTATAGATATTAGTCATTTAGTATCAAAAACTATGTATGTTATTATAAATGGCTAATTGTGTAAATAAAGATTACTGTTTTCATTGACTATTGCCAATGATATTATCAAATTATGCTAATTTAATCTGCTTGTGATCAAATACTTTTGAATCTCCAGTAAGGAATCATCCTAAACTGTTAAACCAAAATAATAAAGAAACGGCATTATATAGAGGATATGTTTGCTATTATTTAATGGAATATGTCGATGCAAATGCAAGATGCCCTTCGTAATAAGGAACGCATTGTGTAAGAAATGGTCACTATTAAATCAAAAATACAAATAAAAAGAATGTATAATTTTACCTTATTACAAAAATTAGATAGAAATGTGATTTTCAATGTAAAGGAAAACATTTGCATTAAATCATGAACTAGATATTATAAGATACTAAATGTTATTTTTCAGAATGTTCTTATGGGGAATAAGTGTGATTGTATATTTTGTTTATTCGTTAACATATATTGATAAAACTTGGTAAATAATTTCATCTGGATGTGATATATGAATAAAAATCCCCCCACAATATATCAAACTTGCATACACAATCCTATGTAAACAAATGGGCGTTATTTTTATGGGAAATTAACAAAATTCTATGTTTCCTTTATTTATGAATATAGTTTGGAGGAACTAAGAATGTGCCTTCTTGTGGTTTTGATATAGTTATATTTTAATAAAACCCGTAGTTTCATCTGACCTCTTTACAGCAAAACTGCGTAAAATGATCAATATTATTCTTACGGAAGATAAATCAAATGTTAATTCTCTATAACTTATTAGTATATTTTCTGCTGGTTACAATATTTCTGTATTCAGTATGAAAATATGCGGAGCAGTCAGGTTTGCTGCGACAGGGATATTTTCAATATGCAATTATAATATGTTATTTATTTTATGAAGTGATTTAAAAATATTTCGGATAGGGTCAATATTTTACATTGTAAAGTACATGAACCTGTAGTGGTCAGAGACTAAAAATGTTTATTTATTTGAATATAATTTGTTCACCAAATTATCAGCTGAATTTAATATATTTGTTTGTTATATAAAGAAGTATGTTCAATTAAATCAATTATTTTGGTGGAAAATCATTAGACTTTTCATTAAAATAATATAAGTAAACTTATACCATCATTCTGATATAATTAAGGCATAATTTTAATACGAGGTTCCTTCAACAAAAAACTATTACAACAATATCATTAAATCTAGGCCAGAGCCAGTAAAGCGAAACATTGCCTTCTGCAGTGTCCATCCCATGTAACGATGTTATACAATCAGGTTAGACATCTCCCACCGACCACACGGTGAGCTGACTTACTGCGGTGTTGGCATTTGATTTATTGCTAAAAGAAATCAACTAGGTCAAATATTAAGCTCAACTGGAAATATTTATTTGTAACCTTTATTGTCGATTTCCAACTTCGATCAAAGATGATATTTTATTCTACATTTTCGTCTCCAGTTCAATTTTCCGTTGTAAAACTACAACCTGGTTTCAACGCTTCATTGCACCATTCTCACGTAGTCTGTCATTAAGCTAAAACCACATGAATCGGTCGAATCGACGTAGTTTTTTATTTAAAAGTGCATGCACACAAAAACACGGGCACGCACATCTTGACATTTAAATAATTGGTAAACGCGGACAGTTACAATGTTCTTTCCACCGCCTACTTTATAATCCGCTTGGTTGACACGGTGTCCACGCAGTGTCCACGGTGACACTGGAGTCGACGACGAAAGCAGTGACGGTGACCAGGTGAACTTTGTACCCGTGGCCTTCGACTCATCTTTCGGGGGTTATGAGCTAATAGGCTCGCCCGATGAATTTGACTTTCAATTTATGATGTTTTAACTACTTGGGTGTATGTATATTTACCACCTTAAAGCATAAGTACGTACATCTTAAGTTTAGATATATTTTGTAGTGTTGTAAGATATAGTTATTTTATCCTATACAAACGATAATAAAAACAACAATCGGAATTATTATCTAAATGATTATTTTATGGTTTTAATAAATTTACCATTCATAAATTTTGTATCTATTGGAGTATTTCCTAAGTAGGTATTTTTACTCATTCGAATGTTTGTTCTTGAATAATTCTTGAAAAACTAATGGTTTTGCTGCTCAAGAAAATATATTTACCCCGGGTAATTATCCCTAAAATCGTCCATAATTATATTTAAACTATAATTATAATACAACACTTGAAATTTATCTTTTAATAAAATAATGCTTAAATAAATAAAATAACAATTTATCTTACAAGAAACTATATTAAGTAAATTAGCTTAGTAAATTTTAAGATTTAAGATTTAAGATTAAGATTTAATTTTAAGATTTTAATTAAATCGGTTCTCTAAACTCAGAAAGTTTATTCTTCAAATAGGTTAACGACGCCACGAGTAACGTAAAATCAAGGAAAGGGAAGCCTTTGACATTCTCTTCCGATATGCAATTTGTCTATTGGTTCGGGATTCCAATTTACTAAAGTAACGTCTAAGGAAAAGTAAAACGTAAAGCGAAAGGAAATTGTTAAGGTATTTACTTACCCTCCAGCAATCCTTTTCTGTTTTGGCATTATAAAAATATTTGTCTTTGTCCCAGACAAAAGCGAAAAAACCGATACCGCTTTAATAACAACATTTAGGTTTTTACATATTGTAATGAATGTTTTTACTTAAACTTGAAGTACATCATTTTATTATTTGCAATATCAATATTTAATATTTTGTTTGTTTTTATTAGGTGCATTACTTTATATGAAGTCTACATAAAACAGGCGAATTTTCAAAATAGTATTACAATGAAAAATACAATTACAAAAAAATACATTGTACGAGTAATAAGGTCTGAATTTAGTTATAAACTCAGACCTTATTTAAAACAGCTAACTGACAAGTTAGCCTCAGACCCGCCTGCACCCCCACACAAACAGTCAATTTACAAAATTATTTGCGTGGGGCAGGTCCGCTCACAAATAAAAGAGCAGGTCAAAATAAAAACAAACACTTCGTGAATCAAGCATTTTCAATGTATTAATACGGTCCTCCTTAAATTATAAGATTCTGAGTGGCAGCACGGCAACAATCAATAAATACATTTGATCGAAATACACTCCAAGAGGCTAGAAAACATGGGTAGTGCTTCAGCGGTCAGCGGAGAGTATTCTCTGGTGGTGGAGTGGTGGGGGCGGTGAAGTTGATTCACTGGGTCATGTAGCGGCGGTTAGCTACATTTAGAAAGCCATAATATGTGTGGCAGCTACGGTTAAGACATCCGGCAGAAGCGAAAAAGGACGCAGTTACACCACAGACCAGGACACACATAACAATATGACACGAATAACATATAACAAACTGAGCGTCGAATGCTGGGGCATAGTCACGGCTCACAAGTCTAAACAAATCATGTCACTAGTAAAAACATTTTTCATAATGATATTCTAGGACTTAATTTTTAATTTTTCTGTCGTGAATGGTTTTAAAGTGGTGGGGTAGCTGATAATACAGTCTTATGCCACTATAACACAAACATTTCCCAAAACATACTTAAGGTTTGGAGATTTGGTAATTGTAATTGAGATTTATGCCTATCGTATAGTTAGTTACGTGTTTGGTTATTAGAGATGAAAAATTGGACCGTGAGTTTTATCAAAATAAAGCGTATGAAAAATATATACATATGGGAAGGGAAGTATTTGAAGATCCTTAAAGATATTACGGGATAATATGTTGATTTTTGCACCCACAAATACTTTAACCATACTTTTATGAAATGTTTTATATTTCATAAATAATAAAATATTAAATAAAATATGATCGAAGCTATGTATCTTCTTGTAATTTTTAATAGGTGGTTAAATCTATTTCCTAGCTAATGTTTTATGTCGATTACCATAAGTACATATAAGGTTGAATACACAAGAGAAGAAAACTGTAGTAAGAATACTAAACATAATTAACACATTTTTAAGAAATCCTATAATAAACACTAATATTATTATTAAATAGTCCAATATGTTAAGTGAAATATAGTGTGGTCATTTATCGTGAATATATGAGATTTAATACAATTATTGTTTAATGAGTTTTGACGAATTTACCACTGCAGAAATTGTTTATAAATATCAACCATGCGTCAACAATAATGACTTGTTTCCTATTTTCTGAATGTAAACTTAACTACTAATACTTTAGCTTAAACACTCTTACAAATCCTGAAGTCTGGAATACATGTGTTGATAAATCAATAACAGACAATTGACTTAGTATAAAATAATGTTCTTAAAATTTAATAAGAACGTATCCTAACTCAAGCAAACACTAGAAATGCATGACTTGCAATACCAGTGTGGTTAGCTGCCAAGTACACCAATGTGGATCTGTTCTAGATTGAATTATCGTCATTACCTGATAAGCCGTTTTGTTCTATTGTACAGACAACGTTATCTGTAACTATGGAAACATACTTTACATATTAGCTAGGAAGTGTATTCAACTATAACAATGACAAGAATAATAAGTAAGCAACAATCATTACTTATTGGTAATTTTAATTTACAACCTTTAGTTAGATCTAAAATAATAAACACACCGGGTTTTTAACTCCAATGTGTTTCTCTCTATTAAACAAGTGTTGAAACCCCTCATAAATATTAACGATTTATAAATGTTACACTAAGTATATATGTGTTTCTATGAACACTCACTGACTTATAATATTAGTCTAAACAAATAGAGTACCACTTACAAAGGGTCATTGACGAATCTTAATAAATAAGCGAGTTATAGGCTTGTATAAATTTTTCGATAGTTTCTCACCGAAGATTTGTTGGGTGTAAATCGGTTTTTCAAGCACTATCTATTTAAGATAAAATATTAATCAGGACATCATTCTAGGACTGAAGTGGGACTTTAGTAAAGACAATTAGTTCAGTTAAACCAATACTTGACAGACATATATACTCTAGTCAGAACAAAGCCGGAGTGATCTCACCTTGCCCTTTACGTTATTTTATTTATAATTTATACTAAAGTAGAACAATTACATTTGATGGTATTTTTAATTTAATATAAAAAATTAAGTTTTTTTCGACTGTCCGTTCGTATTATATGCGTTTCCATACCGTTCATCCGATTGCTTTGAAATTTTGCATAGTAACACAGGTTAACCCTGGGAAGGTTATAGGTCATTAACTGAAGACCTAGGACATTAGGGCTGTGACCCACTGGACTTCAAAGTTTCAACGTTAATCGTATGGAAGAATTATTTCTTTTCATTTTATCACATGATATCTATAACTCAAAAAAAAATTGTAAACAGCTGTTTATCATTATGGATATAAAAAAATTACTTGAATGGCAACTCTCATAATGGAATTAAAAAACTACTTGAATGGTAACTCAAACTCCTTTTTCGATAAGCGAGTAAGCGAAGCGAACTAGCTAATATTGAAAATGAATAAGTATTTGACATAAAACAAATTGAATGCCTCTTCTGCGGCAGCATCACGCCGGGTACCAGCTAGTTATTTTAGTATAATAATTTTCGTGATTTGTATTACGTCTCGATTGAATTATATACCTCCAGGCAACCAATATAACTGGTATTTTTTGTAATATATGAATTTTATTGAATAAATAGCCTGCTCAAAATATAAGTAATTAAAATCCCAGGCCTGAATATACTCTATTACGGTAATTAGATTATCATCGAAAGGGGAAAATTAATAGCATGGAATTTAATAAAATATGTTAATAAGTTATTTAAAAGTCGGAAAAATAACTGTTATAAATAAAATATTATATATTTTTTTACACTTTCAGACACTGGTGTAACCCTCTGTTAAGGTTTTGTCTTTAAATAATTTGCAAATTTACCCTCAGGGAAGAATACATTACTGAAGGTGGTATCATTCTAATATAGGTATGAGACCATCTAGGGTAATATCTTCTTAATACTTTTCGATTTGAGTCCCTCCGATGATAAAAACACCATTAATACCTGAAAAGAATATTTCCACAACAGCTCTTAATCATTACTATAAAACGTGAGGCTAAACAGTATTAAGAAGGAATCCCTACAGGAAACCCGTGTTTACAACACTGAAGGCAATTACTCAGCCAAACGGTGTTTTTTTCTGCATTAATTTAACGTCATGCATTTGTGTCCGCTTGTCATTGCGTGACTCCAATTTTAACTTGTATTACCTCATGAGTTGAAAATTTTACATTATTATCCTGAAGATGACCTAATAGGACCGAAACACCAGTAGCAAGTTGCACCATAAAACGACTTGTCTAAATACAGGTAAAGTAATAATTTTTGTAACAAATGAAAGACTTCAAAATTACTATTACTTAATTTTAAGGTTCGTTTAATGTAACGAAAAACGTATTCCTATATTTTCTCTCAGAACAGAAGGGAAGGGGCGTGTAACTATTGTAACGCAACGTATCATCCATTAGCTACTTGAAGACATTTTTATAGTTCAGAATAATTCACACGAAGGTAGTATGTTTTGGTTAAGTATAGTTAAAAAATATGAAAACTTAAGTCGCCTATCTTATAAAATTAAAGCACTATGGGGAGTTTACAAAGTAATCATCCGATATTATAGTATAGGTTTGGTTTTGTAAGTCATCATTCTCATATTAAATGGCAACGAAGACAAAAAGCCTATTACAAATTGGTATCGTGACTAGAGTATAACACCTGGCATGGGCAAGGGGTGATATCGGACACATTTATTTTCATAACGTCAACGCCATCTTGTATTCCAATCGTGCCAAGATAGCTGTAATAACCTAATATAAGGTTGTAACGCTGTTATGTTACACAAAGGATGATCGAAATAGTTCTTTTATGGTTACTATATATTTTAAGACTTGATTAACAGCTTTTAAACATTATATCGCGTATATGTAATTACGAAATTGTATTTAGTTTGGGTTAGCAATTGATATTGTGTCACAAACTTATGCTATTATTACTCTATTGGAAATCTAAATAGATGTAATGTATTATGATATTTTCAATAGAGTGGTAAATGAATAGAGTGATAGAGTGTAAAATACATAATAGAGTGATAATACATGAGAAGTATCGTAATTTTACTAGCAAGTGATCCAAGAGAAAGGAATTTTCAGGAAAGGGATTCTTTATGTCGTGTACAATTGTTGCCTCGAGAGAAAATAGTTTTGGGTCCAAACTTACTATTCCTACAGGAAAGTAATTTTAGACATCCTTCAAGAGAATGGTTTGTGTCCTATGGAATCTGTACTCTCCCATAACATAGATCCTACAATTACTTTACGTCCTGGAGACCAGGTTTGCAGTTAGCTTTCAACATGTTTAAAGTTAGGATCATCGCGTTAGTTTGAATAGTTTATTACTCCGATATAGTTTGTGGCTGAATGTTGACAGAATAATGAGAGAAAACAAACTTTTGAGTCCCCGACCCAAATAATACTGTTAGGAGTTCTAAACCCTCCCAGGGAAGAATTATCAAAATAATGTATTTCGCACTAGTAAGAGTAGGTAAAATGTTGCAACAGTGACTAATGACCTAAGTAGTAAACCATCCGCCATATAGGTAAATCATTGTCACCTACCTGCATTCTCGGAAGTATTGGTGGTTCCAAATTATTTGAATGTGTTTGTTAAGGGACACAAATGTTAGTTAGTTTGTAATCAGCAACTAACAAAAACTATACAGACAGATGATAATGTGCAAGCCCATTGAATTGTAGAAATAATATCTATTCTTATCAATTTTACAGTTAGTTAATGTAACAACTCCCAGCCAAAACATTGTAAGCATTTGTTATTTTTATAGAGAACATTAAACACTTGACGTATTTTTCTATCTTTACTTATCATAAGTTAAAATATATTGTTGTTGTTATCCGTTTTAGTTTAGGCCAACTGCCTGTGACTTTTCATGAAAAATCCTCCAGATATTTGCTATATACAAATTATAATTATATCGTTGGTCAATACTAGGGACGGCATAATTTTATTTCTTGCGAGAATCCGAGTAAGGATGTAAAAAAATAAATTACAAAGGAATTCATAACCATACTTAGTTGTATATATGGTTTGTCCGTATAACTCTTTGACCATTATATCTGTACAGTGTTTTGTGAATAGTGATTTTTTACATCGTACCAAAGAAAATAATAACGGCGGTTGGAGAAAAAAATTAAATAACTCGTATTTCTGTTTAAAACTTAGTTCCAGACATATACGAGGATCTCAACCACTTCTGTAAGTGCAGGAACCACTTTGCAAGATAAATGTCCGGGCTATCTCGGGGCAGCAACCGGAAGGCTATATGGGAGGAAATGTAGGTAAATGCCTTGACAGAGATGGGAAATGTTTGTAAAGTAAGCATCTATAAAATCTGACTTGGCAACGAAGAAGACTGTTTGTTGTAACTATTACAGGTATGTCTGCAAGAAATGTTGACAGGAGATTTAAGATTTTCTTTGCATTTGTAATCACTAAATGTTGTATTATAATCCAACTAGATTGGTGTTACTTTAATTTAACAAATCAAAATAAATTATTAAGAAATGTGATAAATGCCCCAAGGTTTTAGGTTTATAATTATTAAGTTAATTTAAGTTGAATGCTGTAAATATAATTAAATATGCGAAAACATATCAACTGATTGTATGTTTGCAATGTACTGGATTTAAAACATTTTATCTAACCCGTCTAATTAAATAGACAATTATCAGTTTTGTTCGAAAAAATAAGACAAAGGAAACACGTCCTGTAATTAGATATTGGATATTAGATATTAGATGTTGTGTAAACAGATAACTCAAGTTCGGTTATGCAATCCGATTTAGTTATAGGATGGTAAAAGATTTTTCTGGTGTTATTCAAGGTATAATGAGTACAATGAGTAGATTAATACATATTTTAAAGTTGCACCTATTACTATAATTTAGTGTATCAAAAAATAATTTATTCTTTGTATTGGTTTATCACTTAAATATATTTTTTATAATCGCAATATTATCAACATTATTAGATGTAACCTTGAATTGAATTTATATTGCTCACCATTGAATTACAGATTTAGTGGAGTATGGGATTGTTCTGTTACACTAAATACATGATCATGGTAATCAATCGTAGTAAATGTAAAACGAAGTTAAGAGGTAGTTTTGAGTTCTTGTCTCATTACAAGCGTTGTAGTATTGGTATTGATTGGTGAAAGTAAAATAAAATTTTACCCGATAAGGGACACGACCGTTAACCGCAAGAAGTTTACTTGGTTTCATGGCATATTTTGTGACATTAATTGTTACAGTTTACAGAACATTTTAGTGGTTCATTGAATCTTAAAAAAATAATACTTATACTAAAGAATTAGCTTTATTTTTATTATACTATTCCCTCATTACGATACACCATCGTATGTTGAATGAATATTCTTGCATTTTATTTTATAAACTATACTTTATTAGCTGCCCACAGCAAATTAAGTTATCATTACATATGGTAAGTCTTTTGACTGTCCATTATGAGAAACTTCCCTTTCACGTTTGGTCCCTCCACTTGCAGCAGCTAGGGACAGAATTTCCGGGTTTGGTCCCCAACCTGCCAACCTGAGAATGGATGGTCCCTGGCTGGTATACATAGACACCCTGTCAGTTGAGTAGACCATTTGGAGAGTAGAATGCGGGTCCCCTGTTTGAGAGCCTCATCCCAGCTGTCACAGGGGCACGGGAGTTGGCCTTCTGAAGGGTCGATTAGGCTGCCGTCCCATACCCACCCTTTCCTTTCCTGTAACCTCCTACCTTTCCGGTAACCTGCGCAATATTCCCGAAAGTAGAAGATGTGACGAGCACCTATGCTGGGGTTTCCTAATCCGCAAGAATGATGACGATGATGATAGCTGCCTACGATCGTAGTAAACGTAAGGTTCATACTAGTTATTTAATTTTAATTATATTATGAAATTCATTGGTATAAGAGTTACACCAATTGTTAATATTTATTATGGTGTAAACGTGTCTACGTTTTAAATTGGGAGATACAATTGCCCAACTATAATTGAATATCACAAAGGTTCCTAGCCGTTATTATTCATATTTTGTACGAACGTCCGTCTGTTTGGCTCTGATCGCGTTCTACTAATCCCCAATAAAATATGCACTGCATTTAATAAAATGTGTGTAATAAAATACGTTTGCTCTTTTTCTTTTTATAATTTTAATTGCAATTATTTTGTGGCTTATATTTTGATATTGTTGTTAGTGTAATCGAATTTAAATTAAATAAATATCTAAATAAGTTTAGAAAATTTGTGATACATCATATTGTTCATTATACTACTCCGAGAATAGCAATTTTTGACATAATAATCTAATTCCAAAAACAGCTGTTTATAAATAACCAGCTGATGTACCCGTTCTTCGCACGGGTTAGAAAGGTTGAGATCTTGAAACTGCTGTTCTTGCTTCTGCGTTTTAAACTCTCAAATGGAAGTATCCACAGCTGTTCGTATTATAGTTTCTGGGTGTATAATTTCTTCTGAAATGTAAACATTAAAACTCAAGATGCTCACGGGGCGTAACCCGAGTGGAGTTTAAGGAAGTTAATAGGCCTATGTGTTGCGTGGGTTCAACCTTTGTGCAAGGTTTCAACCCAGTCGATTCAGTAATTCTTACGTTTACCAGGAACAGCAGACAGACAGACAGAAACAAACTCTTTTTTATAGTGTTATAGATTTTTAAAAGTGCAACGAAAAATCCTGTATAATTATTAGCTGACTTATAATATAAAATAAATATACCCTTAATCAAAACCCAAACTTTTTGTACCACGCAACGTATCCAGTTCAATTTAATTTAATACGGAAACACTCTTTTATGACGAAAATAGTAGATTTACTATTTTTATTAACAAACACTGTCCTCGGTTTGTTTTGTATTTTTATTGATCAAAACATAGTATTGGCTTTCTTGTGTCATTTCATAGTATGATATAAATTTTCGTTCAAAAATTGTCCTAAAATAGTGTTTTCGTGCCTGATGAAATTATTTCCCGCACGCGGGAAAACCACCTGTATCTTATGAACTTTGATCATACATCGAAAAAGACCATTTTCCGTACCTTAAATGGTAATAAACTATTCCAATAGTAAAATCTCATATTAAAATACCATGTAAAAAACCTTTCCATACGTGGTTGGTTATAATTTTGAGGGTTTCAAACGAAAGGACAGTAAAAGGCATTTCATTAAGTTTTGAAACTAGAACAACATTTTAAGTTTCGTAAGCAAGAGATAAATTGGTCACTCTGGGATGAAAAGTGCTTGAACCGGAAAAACATTGTGCCGTCGGCGAAGTTCAATATCTGACATCTGGTCGATTTTGACAACAAGGGTTCTTGCTTTTGCAAGCAAAGGTTTACAGTGTATATCGAGATGCTTTCATAACCAGCAAAGAATTTATGAAAATACATTTAATCACCGCTCAATCTTAAATATTGCTTTTAAATTTGTATTTACTCTCCTTACATTACAAATATACTCTTTTACATTTGTTATTTAAATTTACACTAGGAAATTTTCCCTACTTTAAACGAATCACCAACCATTTGCATAGCAAAATTTATTAGACACAATATATTATTAACTCGTTTTAAAATTTAAAAAAGAAGAAGAACTTACGTTTGAGTTTAGCTAATTAAATTTAAGGCATATCATTTATGTGTATAATTTACATGGGGTGTGATTTAAAATAATCCTAAAATTTAATTTTTGTATGTAAAATAAGTTTTATTTCTTAGTTTTATAGAATATACTTAAAACAACCTAGCATTTGGTTATTGTTTGCACTGAAACAGTGCCCTAACATAAAGCAATCTACACATACTGACCACATAGCAAACCATATATAGCGACTCTGTAATTTAATTCTTGACACAAAAATCACGATGATTGCCGTATCACAAATGGAGGATCCATTAAACACTTCAAAGTTAAGTAAAATCTTAAGTATTTGAACACCTATTGGTATACATTCCGTTTATTTATGTTCATTCGTTGATGATAAAACTAGCTGTATGACCACAGAGGGACATCTTATTGCTTTATATTGTAACATTGTTTATAATACAATATTTAGGTTTTATAGAAAAATAATGCAATTAATTGCTCAAATTCAAACTTATCCCAATTGAGTTCTAATTATAATCTTTAGCAAAGGAAAATATATAATGGACATAAACAAACCAACAAAGATGAAACTGAAGTCCTAACCTAATAAATAATACAAAATTAGAACAAATACAGAAAATATGAATTAACCAGTGTTATGTATCGGTTTTGTAATTATCTTTAACAGTTATGTAAACTGTAAGAGATATAATTTGAGTAGATGTGAATTACCGGTTTAACATCACTTCCGGCGCTTTTTTCCCATGTTATTCTTATGGGGATCAGTTTTTGCACCGACGCCCGATCCTACCCTACACAAATTTTCTTTTTGGCCCCTGCCTTATTTTCCCCCATTTAAAATTTGCATTAATTTTAATACATCCTTTGCAGAAATCCACGAGTTCAAAAATAACTCCACACTAAATAAACAACACACGTAAACAACTTAGAAGTTATTGTGTAGTAGTGGATAAACAGGAAAGAGGCATCACTTCCGGCGCTTTTTCCCCATGTTATTCTTATGGGGAGCCGTTTTTGCGCCGACGCCAGCTCCCGCCTATAGAGCTCCCGCCCGCTGGCCTATATTAAATATACCCTTGCCTTAAATATATTGTCCCCATCCCCATCCCTCCTCTATATTTTTAAAAATTAATTTTCAAATTCAGGCTAAAAAACTATCTTTGGTGTTTATGGTCCGATTTGTCTGCAATTTAGATATGTTATTGTCCTAGGCAAGTGTTTTAATAAATTCCACTTACATTTCCCAAATTCACTATAACGGTCAAAAATATTTTTGAAAAATACTGCCGCCAACTTCTTTATTTACTGCCCGATTTGTCTGCAATTTGGATATGTTATTGTCCTAGTGTTTTAATAAATTCCCCCAAAAATACTGCCGCCAACTTCTTGATTGTTGTAGTGTTTTAATTCCAACTACGGTCGAACTGCCAACCGATTAAAACATCCGCCGCTTGCACGCGCAACGATCCGCTGCCTGCACACGCTGACATACTAACACACTAAGTCACGGCCTCTCCACCCAGGACTCTGTGTGAGTGTTAGCAGTGGTGTGATGTCTTTAGGGACAACTGTTAATCTATAATTGAAATAGCCTAATATTTGTAAATCTCCAATTCACCATTTCCAAATGTGTATTAATACCTAAAATGTGTATGTAAAAATAATATTGCACCACCAAATTGGAAATTTTTTTAATTTTTGCAGTAATTAAACTGCAAAAATGTCTTATTTTAGAGTTAAAAAATATGTTTTTATTATTTAAAAAAGATAAAATTTTAAAATTTTCAACCAAGGATATATATAGAAGCCCCAAAATCACCACCCTCATTCCAACAAAAAATGTTGACCTGTGCACAGTGCTCCACGTCTTACTCCAACAGAAGCAATTTATTACGCCATTATCGACTTGTTCACAAAGTTATTCCTAAAATTTGTAAAATATGTCATCAAATATTTGACAATAGCAATTTTAAAATGCATATGCTAGAGAACCACAATACTTGTAATGTGTGTAAGAGAGTCATCACCCGGAACAAACCCCGCCACCACCTACGATGTGACAAGCGACCCTATAATGTGTTTAAGTTTTACGGCGAGTCCGCGGATATATTAGACACTCTCCAATCTTGTCCTCTACCCATCAAATGGATTCTTATTAGGAGAGTAAAATTCATCAAACACTCAGTGGACAATAATGGTGATTTAATCATTGACAAAGAATGTATTGCTGATTTTCGAAGTTTAACTAATTTATCAATTGAGAAAGCACAGCTAAAGACTCAAATTGAAAATTCACTTTTAAAAATCGATACCTCCATGCACAAGTATCAGGCTCAAGGCAGTGGATGGATATATGACCGCACCAAATACTGGCAGTTGCATGTTTACAAATATAAGCCCCTAACTCCCAAATCATACATTCCCACGCCAGAAAATATAAAATCAAAACATGCTGTTTTAAATATTAAAAACACCGATAATAAATGTTTCACCTGGAGTGTTTTAGCAAGCTTAAGACCAAGGAATAGTAAAGAAAATGCAAATCGAGTAGTTCACTACGAACCCTATGAGGGCCAGTTAAATATGACAAATATAAAATATCCAGTAAAAATATCTGACATTGATAAATTTGAAAAACAAAATAACATAAGTGTTAATGTATATGGAATTGAAGGAAAAACAATATATCCACTGAGAACAACTAAACTAAACGGCAATACTCACGTCAATCTGCTGCTTCTAAAACACGGTCAGAAATCACATTACTGTTTAATTCGTGATTTTGACAAGTTAATGTTTAATTCTACAAAAGATGACCATAAGAAATATTTTTGCAAGTTCTGTTTGCAACATTTTGGCACCAAAGATATATTGGAACGTCACACAACACACTGTAAAACCTTTGATGCTCAAAGAGTACAAATGTCTGAAAAAGATACACTACAATTTACGAATTACAAATATCAACTTAAAGCTCCCTTTGTGATTTATGCAGATTTCGAATGTTTTATAAACTGCGGCAAACACACGCCTTCTGGATTTGCTTATGTTGTGGTGAGAGACTCTAAAATTATTTACGAAGAGTTGTACAGCGGTGAAAATGTAATGGATGTATTTTTTGAAAAGTTATTTAAAACCTATGACTTTATTAAAAGTCAGATGGAAGTATATGTTCCCCTTGTAATGACTCCAAAGCAAGAGGCATCCTTCAAAAACTCTAAATACTGCCACATATGCCAACAGCTGTTACTGGGTGATAAAGTGCGCGACCATTGCCATCTAACAGGCAAATTCCGAGGACCCTCCCACAACGCTTGCAATTTAAACTATAAAGTAACCAAGAAAATTCCAGTATTCTTCCACAACCTTAAAAACTATGATGGTCATTTAATAATGCAACACTTGGGAAAACTCAATCGCAAATTGAATTGCATAGCCAAAGACATGGAAAAATATATATCGTTCTCTGTTGATGATTTGGTATTTTTGGATTCATACAACTTTCTGTCTCTTCCCTTAAGCAAATTAGCTTCCAATTTAAATACATTTAGATTTATAGACAATCCACTACTACAATGTAAGGGCGAATTTCCGTACGAATACATGACAGGACCAGAAAAGTTTTTAGAGCCCCTACCACCCATAGAGGCATTTTACAGCAGCCTAACTAAAGAATGTATATCTCCTGCACAATATGAACATGCTAAAAACGTATGGAATCATTTTAATATAAAGAATTTAAAAGAATATCACGATTTATACCTTAAAACAGATGTGTTGTTATTGGCTGATGTGTTTGAGACATTTAGGGACTTGAGTTTAAAGGATTATAAACTCGACCCTGTCCACATGTACTCATTGCCTGGACTAACATGGGAGGCGTGTCTTAGAATGACTGGCATAAAATTACAGTTATTTAGTGACGTTGACATGCATTTGTTTATAGAACACGCCATTAGAGGCGGTGTAAGCATGATTTCCACACGCTACGCTAAAGCCAATAATAAGTACATGGGCGAACATTATGACCCAAATCAAGAAAGCACCTATCTTGTATACTTAGACTGCAACTCGCTATACTCTACAGCAATGTGCGAGTCGTTGCCCGTTGATGGCTTTAGATGGACAAACGAGAAAGATTATAAAGCCAATAAAAATGAAAACTTTGGATTTATTTTGGAAGTTGATTTAAAATACGATAAAAGTTTACACGATTTGCACAACGACTACCCGCTCGCACCAGAAAAAATGAATGGAAAATTAATACCAAATTTAAATGACAAAACCAAATATATTTTGCATTATAAAGCACTAAAAAAATACGAAGAACTGGGTTTGGTAGTTACAAAATACCACAGAATCTTAAAATTCAGACAATCAAAATGGCTCGCGCCCTATATTAATTTTAATATTGAAAAGCGACAAAAAGCTGAACATGATTTTGAAAAAGACTTTTACAAACTGTTAAATAACAGTCTCTTTGGTCGAACAATTATGAACCAACGCAAGTTTCGTGATATACATCTTGTAGACGAGTCTAAGTTAACAAAGTATGTTACAAAGCCAAGATTTGACTGCAGCAAAATGTTCGATAACAAGTTGCATGCTGTGCATTTAAATAAATTAATTGTAAAGTTTGATAAACCAATATATTTAGGAATGACCATTTTGGATATCAGCAAAGTAATAATGTATGATTTCCACTATAATTATATGTCAAAATTTAAGAATAAAAAGTTCTTAATGACAGACACGGATTCTCTGATGTATTCTATAGTAACAGAGGACTTTTACAAGGAAATACAATGTGACTTGGACCGTTTTGACACCTCTGCATATAGTAAAGACCATTTCTTATACTCTGATAAAAACAAAAAAGTTACGGGCAAGTTTAAAGACGAATTAAATGGTCAAATTATGTATGAATATTGTGGTTTAAGGCCAAAATTATACTCTTTCATTCCTCTACAGTGGTTATACGAAAAAGAAAAGCAGCTAGAGGTTAAGAAGGCAAAAGGAGCTGACGGCGCTACAGTTAAACATCTCTTAAGACACCAACACTACTTACACTGTCTTGCAACCGGAGAAGATTACTACGAGAATGTTACAAGAATTAAATCCACAAACCACCGTCTGCAAACATTAACGATGAACAAAAAGGTGCTCTCTTTTGATGACGACAAGAGGTTTATTCTAGATGGCATCAACACCCTTGCCCTTGGTCACTATAAAATTGGTCAAACATAAATCTGTATTTGCCATTATTCTTTGGCCTTTCCTTGTCTATTACAATAAAGCCATATTTAGACCTATCCCAGCACTGATGGCAGAGATTTCTAAATTGGTTAAATGAAAAATCATTTCCCACATGATTGTTATACACATGTTTTAAATTTAAATCGTCTTGTTTAAATAATATTAGGAAATTAACATTGTCACGTAAATGTTTGTTTACTTTACTGTAAGATTGACACAAGTAAAAACTGCTAATATTTTTGTGTCTGCCCATTGAGAAAAATTGTGTGATATTTGGACTATTTATGTCGTCAAATACAACTATTGAGTGTGATTCTACATCATTTGGTGTGATTTCACAGTTTGAATATGTGTGTAATTTAACTTCATCACACAGACGGAATATTTCAATTATTTTTTTATATTTTTCTTGTTCTAAAGATTTGGATATTATATATAAATTTGTAAACTTTAATCCTTGTTTTTTTACAATTAAGTTATAAATTACAACAGTCTTCCCCGAACCACTGGGCCCTATTATAAGACAGCGAATATTATTAGGAAATAGGCCCAACTTCTTTGGTGTATTTTCTTTATGTGCAATTTTAAATTTGTTCTTTTGTTGAATAAATGACATTTTTTATATAATGGTGTATTTTCTTTATGTGCTATGTTTGTTAATTTTTTATATAATAAAAATGGCAAAGAGAAAGTGTAAGAAGGGTAAGGGATTATTCTTAAAGCCATATAGAGGCCGTGGCTTGTTAAATACCCTTATAAACAACCTTCCTTTCCCACTCCACCTACCTGGAAATTATAAATGGTGCGGGCCCGGAACTAACGTGCGTGAAAATTTAGCCAGAAATGTACCTCCAAAAAATAAGCTAGACTCTTATTGTAAAGAGCACGACATATTCTACATGAATAATCCTGATACAGCCGCCCGGAACAAGGCAGATATGAGATTAGCGGACCAGGCTTGGACTAGGGTTTCGGCAAAGGACGCCAGTCTGGCCGAAAAAGCAGCGGCTTATGCAGTGACAAATTTGATGAAGGCTAAGGCAAAAATGGGAATGGGATTAAAATTTAATAAAAAAGATGGACAACTTTCAGCTGTTAGAGGCAGCAAGAGACGTGCCTCACTTTCGGGGGGTGTACCTAAAAAACGAGCTAAGAAAACTGACACCAAAAGTAAGAGAATGTGGAATTATTAATTTAGACAGTGACAGGGGCACACATTGGACAGCATATCGTAAAAATAAAGATATTGTAATATATTTTGACCCTTTCGGAATACAGCCTCCAAAAGAGGTAATTGAATATTTTGTACCATCTAAAATTTACTATACAACTGATCAAATACAAGATTTAAACAGTTCCATTTGTGGAATTTTATGTTTATCATTTCTGAAAAATTTTAGTTTATAAAAATGGATTCATTTACTATAACATTTACGGGTACAGAGCCAGAGTTGAAGTCGGTGTTCTTTCCTCCTATAGAATTAAATGGTGATTATGTAATTGGGCTGGTAGATTTTCAAAGTTATAATTCTATATTTAATGTTAAAAAACCTCTAAATACTTTGACATATTACAAAATGCACAAAATTACAACCCCAAAAGGGGAGGTTACAATTGACGAATTAAACCGGGCATTAGATGGTAAAGTTGAAGTTATTATACAAAATAAAGTAGCATTAATTAATACAAAAGTCAAACTTATATTTTACAAAGGCCTAGTTCCAAAATTAAATAAACTTAAAGACACAAAATTAACTATAGACGAGGGTGAGGATGTGTATTATTATGATCACAAAGCTCCAGATGTAATTGAAATTGTTGAAGGTACATACGAGGTGTTTGAGCTTGCGAAGGAAATTCAAAAGCAACTCCCAGATTTTGTGCTTATAGCCGATAATAAAACTATGAAAGCCACATTACATTCTGGCCATGTGTTTGATTTTACAAAACCGTGTTTAGGGTCTGAATTATTGGGATTTAAAGGATTTTATACTCCAGATATTGCGTTTAAATCCGTAAATAAAATCAACATAAATAATGTAAATGTGATTAGAGTAAAATGTAATATTGCGAATGGGTCTTATTTAAATGGTGACAAATCACACACCATACACAGTTTTTATCCAGAAGCTCCTCCGGGCTACAAGATTATTGAGGTCCCCAGAAATATTATATACTTCCCTGTAAATAAGAGAAGTTTAGATGTTGTTAGCATTACATTTGCAGATCAACACGACAAGCCAATTGACTTTAATAAAGAAGAAACTACAATTACTTGTCATATAAAAAAGATATGAGAATTTACAAGAACGGGCTGAGTGTGCAAAATGCCAGGTTTCTGCGATCAATTGGGTTGAAGTTAAAATTTTCTATTAATAAAAATGGAAGATTTTCTAGACGTTGCAGGAAAATTCCAATACGATGATAGCCTGGTTAAAATTACAAATCACTCCTATGTTCCACACAACACTTTAGCAATAAATAATTCCGATGAAATTCGAATATGCATAAATAATCAAGATTTACTAACACTCCCATGTAGGAGTTATTTGTATATTAAAGGAGAAATAGAGAATCATGATAAAGGACATTTTATAAATAATGCATTTGCATTCTTATTTGACGAAATTAGATACGAAGTTGCTGGTAAAGAAATAGATATTGTAAGAAATCCGGGAATTTCCAGTCTTATGAAAATATTGTGCTCTTACAATAAAACAACTAAATTGTCAAATGTAGCATTTGATTCTGATGAAAATTTAAAAGAGTTCCATAAAAGCGGCAAGTTTAGTACTTGTGTCCCGTTAGAGCTGTTAATGGGTGTGTTTGAGGATTTTAATAAGGTTTTAGTAAATGTTAAACAAGAATTGGTGTTGAAAAGATCCAAAAACGACTTAAATTGTATATTAACAACATCTAATGCTGGTGTCGATCCTATTCCTAAAATTACACTTAAATCGATTCAGTGGGTGATGCCGCACGTGGTACCATCTGATGGGGAGAAGCTTCAATTACAAAAGATGTTATTGCAAAATAAAAATTTGCAAATTGCATTTAGAAGTTTGGAGCTACACGAACTCCCATCATACCCCGAAACCAAGAGACACACATGGTCAGTTAAGACGTCTTCGAGTTTGGAGAAGCCCAGGTATGTTATATTTGGTTTCCAAACAGGTAGGGACAACAGTGCACGAAAAAGAACTGATGAATTTGATCACTGTAAATTGAAAAATCTCAAAGTGTTTTTAAACTCTGAATATTATCCTTATAGTGATTTAAATCTCGACTTTGAAAATGGAGATGCCTCTAAAGCTTATGAGATGTTTGTGAGGTTTAGGGAGAGTTACTACAACACCGTCCCCGATCCTATGTTTAACAGAGCTGACTTTATAAAGAAATATCCTCTAATTGTAATAGATTGTTCTAGGCAGAATGAATCAATCAAAGAGGGGGTTGTAGATATTAAATTAGAAATTGAAACTGCAGAAAACGTCCCTTCAAACACATCTGCATATTGCCTAATAATACACGATAAGGTGTTTGAGTATAATCCTTTGACAAATGAGATAAATAAAATGTAAATAAAATGAAAACAAATATTCAACAAGAATTGGTAGAGTCTGCAAAACAAATAAGAGAAAAATATAGGGCGTTAAAACGTGGTAAATTTCTAGAGGCTGAAGAGAGGTTCCAAACATTCCAACCGTTAATAGAGCCTTTGCAAGAATTAAAAAATTTAGCCACAAAAACAGAGAGGCCAGTTCTCCCAATGATTTTAGAAAAGACCCCGTCTAGAATACCAAGAATAACACAAATAACACCACACAAATTAGATTTTGGTCTTTTAGCATCAGACTATTTAGGAAATTACCTTAGTAGAAGTAGTATGACAGACACCACATATGGTATTAGGCGAGAAGGAAATAAATTTTTTATTGGGAATCAGGAAGTTCAAATTGCCAATGATGATGTTACGGTTGGAGAAAAAATTTATAAAGGGACAAAGGGATTGTGGGAATTGTTAACTTTAAAAGAACCCGTAAACTATAGTCAGGCTGATTTGCAAAATTATAAAGAGATTTTGGAAGCTACAAATGCACATTTAAAGGGTTATAAAACAGGTGCGGCGATGTCAAGTAATAAACACACTAAATATCTTAATATAATTAAACCCCTGTTTAAGACTGTTGGTGAAGGTTTAAGGCAGGTAACTGGTAATAAAATAGACTATGTTTATTGGGATGATCCTAATGAGCTTGTAGATAGGTTAAGACTGCTTTGGTTAAGCCGATTGGCGGGAAATTCTGGAGTGGATAATGAGATAGATTCTATCATAGAAGAATTGAGGGAAAGTGGAATTGTTTATTAAATAAAAATATGATAGATAAATTTTATCGCGTATATAACCCGTATAGTAAACCAGAAGCTAGAAGTTTTAAAGAAACTACTTTAAATCTAAAAGATGATGGTTGGAATGCTTTAAATTATAAAATTAGTAAAGTTAAAGGTGGGGAGTTTACTGACGATGTATCGACTTTGGGGCAGACGTTAACCAGGAAAGGTGATGCTTTTGTACAAGGTAATACTAAATATAAGTTTTTAGAATCCAAGAATAATAATTGGAACGCTAATAAACGCAAAATTACTAATGTTAAACGAGGTGAAAGCGCAACCGATGTGCCCACATTAGAGCAAACTTTAATAAGAAAAGATGGTGTCTTTGTACAAGACAAAAATAATTATGAATTTTTGGAATCGGAGAATGGTGTTTGGAATGCCAAAAAGCGAAAGATTAGTAATTTGTTGGCTGGTAAAGAAAGCGATGATGTTGTAAACGTCTCTCAAGTACCAAAAATGGATCTAAACTTTTGGGATTTTAATAATAAAAGGCTAGTTCGTGTTAAACCCGCTGTTGATGAGAACGATTGTGTTACAAAACATCAGACTGTGACTTTAGACGGTCTTAAATTTGATGGTAAAAATAAACAATTAACAAACATTTTACCTGGGACATTGCCAAATGATGTGGCTGTTGTTAAGCAAATATTAACAAAGGGTGAGAAAAGCATAATAAAACAGGGGGATAAATATTATAATGTATTAACATTAGATGGCGATGTGTGGGATGCAGAGGACAAATTAATAAAGAATATACCTGAAGGCAAAGATAGGAGTGATGTTTGTTTAATGTCGCAGGTTTTGAGGTATGACGATAATAATAAAACTTTTAGACAAGACAATATTAAATTTGATATTTGTTTAAAATCACACGCATTAAGGTTTAACAATAAAACTAATAAATTTATGCAAGACAATAATGAAATCGATTTGATGATGTACAATCCTAAATTGTTGGTTGCAGACCCTACATCTTTAAGCGGATTTAAGACTTTAGATGGAGGGGCATATTTGCCAAAAAACTATGTATATCAAAGAATGAGTGATGGTATGTTAGTTGGTAGCAATGGAGGTGTTTTTGAAACGACAGAGACTGGCAGATACGTTAACATTAAAAATAAAGAATAAAAAATGGAAAAAATTGCTTACGAATTGCATAAGCCCGCGAGAAAGAACTTTGTTAGAAGGTCTTTTAAGGTGTTGGGTATAAACGAAACTGTTCAAATAGATTTAATAGATATGCGGAATTATGCTAGAGAGAATTCTGGGAATAAATATATTTTAACTTTAATAGACACATTTTCTAAAAAAGCTTATGCTGCTCCACTAAAGAATAAAACTGGATTAGTAGTCACAGAAGCTATAAAAACTATTCTCCCAAAGGGAGTTAAAAATATTCAATCTGATAACGGAAAAGAATTTTTTAATGAACATTTTACCAAACTAATGAAAATTCTAAATATTAATCACTACCACACTTACTCTACAACTAAGGCGGCTATTGTGGAAAGGTTCCAGAGAACTTTAAAGAATTGGTTGTATAGAGAGTTTAGTGCACAAGGGAGTTACAAGTGGTTGGATTTACTTCCAAAGTTAATAAGGATATATAATAATAAAGTACATAGATCCATAGGCATGAAACCTAACCAAGTAAGTGCTAAGAACTCTAAAGACGTACACGAAAGGTTAGCATCTAAAGTACAAGTTAAAAAGCCAAAATATAAGGTGGGGGATAGTGTAAGGATATCTAAATATAAACATGTATTTAGTAAAGGATATACCCCTAACTGGACGGGAGAGCTTTTTACAATAGCAGAAGTTAAGAAAACAAAGCCTGTGACTTATATTTTGAAAGATGAAAATGGCAATATAATCAAAGGAGGATTTTATACAGAAGAATTGTTAAAGACTAAATATAAAGACATGTATTTGGTAGAGAAGGTAATTAGGAGGAAGGGTGATTTATTATATGTCAAATGGCTCGGGTTCCCAAGTAGCCAGAACTCGTGGATTTCTGCAAAGGATGTATTAAAATGAATGCAAATTGGATTAAAACACCAAGTTTTGGCGGCAGTTGGGACACTAAATCAGACACCAGAGTTTTTAAAAAGAGGAGGGACAATATATTTAAGGCAGGGGCCAGCGGGCGGGAGCTCTATAGGCGGGAGCTGGCGTCGGTGCAAAAACGGCTCCCCATAAGAATAACATGGGGAAAAAGCGCCGGAAGTGATGCCTCTTTCCTGTTTATCCACTACTACACAATAACTTCTAAGTTGTTTACGTGTGTTGTTTATTTAGTGTGGAGTTATTTTTGAACTCGTGGATTTCTGCAAAGGATGTATTAAAATTAATGCAAATTTTAAATGGGGGAAAATAAGGCAGGGGCCAAAAAGAAAATTTGTGTAGGGTAGGATCGGGCGTCGGTGCAAAAACTGATCCCCATAAGAATAACATGGGAAAAAAGCGCCGGAAGTGATGTTAAACCGGTAATTCACATCTACTAATTTGTAGTATTTGAAAAGCATAAAGCTATAGTGGGCAAACTCCGTTTGATAAAGCCATCATCAATCATCAGAACAATGTTCAATGCCGCGTAATAAAGGGATTCCCTTACTCCAATTATGATGGAATACTGTTTAAAGTAATTTGTAAATGGTAGAGGCTTACTGTAATACTAACTCTTCTGGCATTGTTAACTTTATTTATCTCATGAACGTATACTTAGTAAGCAGTAGTTGGAACCAAATGAGCTGATATTTTTAAATACACAGTAGTGTAGACGACTGAGTAATGCACTTCTAGTACCATACAAATTCATATATTTTAAGGGAGGGAGGAACTTATAATATGTTGTATGATTCTAAGTAGATGAGCTTTCTACGATGAAGAATTAGCATTTACATTTGCACTATCCTTATAACGTGTTTTGCTCCACCAATACCAAACAGCAGCTTCCATTTAAAATATCAAATCTAAAGTAATAGAATTAACGCATTAATCTAAATTAACTTACAGTCAAATAATTAAAAAGTATACAAAACAAGTATATGGCTGTTTGAGGCATTGCTGAATGTAAAATCAGAGGTGCAATGTGCTGAAACGTTTACTATTTAAGTGTCACCTCATTATTTAAATCAACTAACTAGAACACGGTTACCATAACCTAACTCAATTATTTATTTTGTTATGTTGTATGGGAACCAATTTTACTACTACGAGTAAATAAGATCACCCCAGTAAAACAGTGAAAGCAAATTAGCAAAGCAAACTCTACAACCTTTCAAATAAGACCAATGTTATACTTTGTTAAAACTCATTTTTCGCGATAGTTAGTTTATGTTATCCAACAAATTATTGCGGAAATTTTCCATTTCTGATGGAACATTTTTGTCAAACTTCCAATAATATAATGGCATATTAATGAAAGTATATCGAGTAAAAGAAGTTAATCGGCTGGCTGTGGTCAAAGATCTTTTTAGTTGAAAATAACGACCCGATTCATTCTAAAAATCCTTAATAAAATCAACGTTTCAAACATTTGTAATTATTCATGTAAAAACTTATGAAATGAAACATTTAGGAACGGGGCAGTGAAATGTTTAACGACAGTAGGGAATAATGGACACTCCGACCCCAGGAGGGACAGGAGGCCCTCCCCCACAGATTTTTTTGGGGATTTTTTTTATTGCGAATACTTTTTTGCAAATATTTTTATTTTTTGCACAAAAACTTTTTGCAAAATTTTTTTTTTCAAGACCCAAAAACCGGGGGGGGAGATATCGGTTACCATAGGTAGGATCTGATTTCTGATTGCAGATTCTTGTTCGTCTAGTCGAGCCGAGTCATTTGAGTCTCACATCGTACACTTTGGATGATGTTGGGGGGGGAGTTATCGGTTACCATAGGTCGGATCTGAATTCTGATTGCAGATTCTTGTTCGTCTAGTAGAGCCGAGTCATTTGAGACCCACATCGTACACTTTGGATGATGTTGGGGGGGATATCGGTTACCATAGGTCAGATCTGAATTCTGATTGCAGATTCTTGTTCGTCTAGTCGAGCCTAGTCATTTGAGTCTCACATCGTACACTTTGGATGATGTTGGGGGGGAATATCGGTTACCATAGGTCGGATCTGAATTATGATTGCAGATTCTTGTTCGTCTAGTCGAGCCGAGTTATTTGAGTACCCACATCGTACACTTTGGATGATGTTTACAAAAAAGGGGCCCGCACAACACTTTTGACATTTTCTTTGCATTTTTGGATCTCCTCGTCAAGCCGAGTATTCTCAGTACCCACATGACATACTTTGGATAATTAATACAAGAGTTGATCAGGGTAACGCTACAACCAACAGAGCTAGCCCATCAGCGCCTGCGGACAATTGAACTACCAGTGAATGCACATTTTGAGGAGAATATAATTGCAATGCTTTGAACGTATACTGCAAAGGGGGTGTATCGATACACCCCCCTTCAAGTACTCTGCACCGAGGCAGCTGTTCGCACAACCGACTGACGCGTCCAGTCTCCTGTCTGGGAATGCGGATGCTGTAATTTGATACCTCGACGGGAGGGTGCAGGTGTTCACACAAATAACGGTCGCGTCACCCTCCTGTCTGGGAATGCGGATGCTGTAATTTGATACCTCGACTGGAGGGTGCAGGTGTTCACACAAAAAACCGACGAGTCGAGACTTGTCTGGGGTGCAGCTGCGCACGACCCCAGGGGAGCAGGAGGAGCCCCCGTCAAGGTTTCGTTTCTGACACTTTTGCTAAGGCGCCTGCGGACAATTGAACTACCAGTGAATGCAAATTTTGAGGAGAATATAATTGCAATGCTTTGAGCATATACTGTAAAGGGGGGTGTATCGATACACCCCCCTTCAAGTACTCTACACCAAGGCAGCTGTTCACACAACCGACCGACGCGACCGGTCCTGTCTGGGATGCAGCTGCTGTAACTGGATCCCCAGCAGGAGGAGCAGGAGCTGCGCCCGACCCCAGCAGGAGGAGCAGGAGCTGCCCCCGACCCCAGCAGGAGGAGCCGGAGCTGCGTCCGACTCCAGCAGGAGGAGCAAGAGCTGCGCCCGACCCCAGCAGGAGGAGCAGGAGCTGCGCCCGACCCCAGCAGGAGGAACTGGAGCTGCGCCCGACCCCAGCAGGAGGAGCAGGAGTGCCCCCCCCCGGTCAATGTTTCGTCTGTGACACTTTTGCCAAGGCGCCTGCAGACAATTGCACAATTGAACTACCAGTGAATGCAAATTTTAAGGAGAATATAATTGCAATGCTTTGGATTAGAGCACTTGAAGGGGGGTGTATCGATACACCCCCCTTCAAGTACTCTACACCAAGGCAGCTGTTCGCACAACCGACACGTCGTAACCTGTCTGGGAAGTCGGATGCTGTAATTAGATACCCCGACAGGAGGGCGACCGACCCTTGCAGGAACCCATAATTATAGACCACCCGAGTCGAATTCCGAGCAATAAATCACCAGTTGTCAAACACCCACGGTCTCATTCTTGTTCTAGTCTTCAACAATTCCTGACGTATGGGGGAGCGAAAATCTCCCCCTAAGCCATTATGTGTTAGGGGGAGCGAAAATCTCCCCTTAGTAATTAAATAATCAGAACACCAGTTGCCAAACACCCACGGTCTCATTCTTGTTCTAGTCTGCAACAATTCCTGAAGAATGGGGGAGCGAAAATCTCCCCCTAACCCATTATGTGTTAGGGGGAGCGAAAATCTCCCCCTAGTAATTAAATCAACAGAACACCAGTTGTCAAACACCCACGGTCTCATCCTTGTTCGGGAGTTTGAAGTGTGTGGTTGTGTAATAGTGTTGCTGTGTGTCGTTCTGTCAGAGTGTTCACCCGACGTTTTGACCTAACCTATAAAATGAACCACTTAACCGCCTATGTGTTTAATGATCAGCCTTTGTCTGTACTGTTTGACAGCAGCGATAATCCATGGTCCAAAGCTAAGGATGTAGCTACAATATTGGGCTACGCTAACCCTAAAGAAGCAATCAGAGTAAGTGTTAGAGAAAATACCGCAAAACAATTCCTGAAGTATGGGGGAACGAAAATCTCCCCCTAACCTATAATGAGAAACATTCAATCTTTCTTAACGAGCCGGGATTATATTCGTTACTTATGAAATCTAAAATGTACATTGCCGAGAAGTTTCAAGATTGGATCTTTGAAGAAGATTTGCAATCCATTAGAAAAAATGGTCGGTACAGACTTAAAAACGAGAACCAACGGCTGCTACAATCACTTACAAAGTCGCTGACAAATAACCGAAAGCTAGATCAAACAAACTCCGAGTTTAAAACTACAAATGATATATTGTGTATGGAAAACCAATCCATGAATCAAACGCTGATCGAACAGTCACCTAAAGTGGCAGTGTTGCCTGAAGGTGTAAATCTGAAGCATATATTTTGTGTGATGATTGGGGAAACCCATCTAGAGCAGTACGGAGTTTGTGAATACAAGTGCATTCGAACACAGAAGAGGAATTTCAATCAAGCCTTGAAAAAAGCAAAGGAAGAAGGATTTACAATGTGCTACTGTAGAGAAAATGTCCCCAACGGCATGAACATAGTGAATAAGGCTAAAGAAGTGATGAAGTGTTACGGCATGCACATTGACTGCAGATACAACAACATCCTAACCTCGCACAATTTCATTAATGTAGTTGAACATATCTTTGTCAATGCATAAGTCTGCACTTGTGGACTCGTTCCAGAACCTTCGTCGCTAGTCAGGTGGCAACAGTCGATACGTGCTCCAAAGATGATCAGTACAGATGACGCCAGAAAAGTAATCACCATATCAATGAACAAAATCCGTTATAAACGTAACAACATCCGAGAAATACTCGCAATCAAGTTAGTGTTGGATAGAGCGAGAGATGTGTTTGAGAGTAAATATCATATGAAACAGCATACTTTTGAAGAAAACAAAACTACATGGACTTTTTGTCAATGCGCCATAGCCCTTTCTTATGGAAATGCTTCAAGGTGCAATAATCGTCGTCTTTTCTGTTGTAGAATTCATCACCTTCGAAGTAATCATCTTCATCGTCAAACGACCTATTCTTATTATTGGTATTCATTGACGTTTCTGCCGCAACACATACATCTTCAAACTCGACGTCTGTGATGCTACAATCCCACTCGATGTTGTCCATGATCTTATCGTAACTTTTGCCGCTTCGAAACTCAAGACTAAACTTAACTTGGCTGCTAGGAGCGGACCGTGCGCCGTGGGCTGTTGGGCGCAGCTGTACACACTAAAAACCGACACGTCGTAACCTGTCTGGGAAGTCGGATACTGTAATTAGATACCTCGACGGGAGGGTGACCGACCCTTGCAGGAACCCATTATTATAGACCACCCGCGTCGAATTCCGAGCAATAAATCACCAGTTTTCAAACACCCGAGGTCTCATTCATGTTCTAGTCTTCAACAATTCCTGAAGAATGGGGGAGCGAAAATCTCCCCCTAAGCCATTATGTGTTAGGGGGAGCGAAAATCTCCCCCTAGTAATTAAATCATTAGATCAACAGGTGTCAAACACACACAGCCTCATTCTTGTTCTAGTCTTCAACAATTCCTGAAGTATGGGGGAGCGAAAATCTCCCCCCTAGTAATTAAATCAATAACGACTATCGCGAATGCCTCTTCAACGACGTATTGAAAAGAACCATCAACACCAGGTTCCAGACCCGAGACCACCGCGTTGTATGAAAGGTCTGCTCCAATTTGGGGTAGACCTAGTGTTTTTCTCTAACATGCATTTGTAGGACTTTAGCTGGGTTAGAGTAATTGAAGGGGGCGTATCGATACACCCCCCTTTGATGATCATGCGACCAAAGGGGTAGAGTAATTGAAAGGGGGTGTATCGATACACCCCCCTTTGCAGTATATGTTCAAAGCATTACATTTATCTTTTTCATCCAAATTTGCATTCAATATCTGTTTTGCTCGTTCAATGTGTGTCTGTAAACTAATTGCTAAAAGTAATTACAAAAGGCGGCGAGGATGGGAAACATTGATAATGTTTATTTTTATTCTGAGTACACAACTAGTTTATTGAGAAAAACAAATTTCAAAATTCAATTGGCATACATTTGCACAAAGAGTCCTCTGATCAGTGGGTGAGGAAGTACAGGAATACAAGGCAGTATTGACCACAGACCAGAGTGTTGTCACTTTGAATGTGATGCTCGTTGTACAGGTAGTGACGAGCGTTGCGTCTCAGGAATCCTTGGTAGAATTGAAGATGTGGAGGTTGACCGTGGCTGTCAAAGAATTAATTTATTCCTACTCCTTTGTTAAGGTAGAAAGCGACCCAGCGAGTGCCGTCTTCATTGTGTGGTTCAGTATTTACAATCATAGCAGTAGATGGTGAGATATAATGCGACAATTTATCCGCAGCGTAGACACCAACATTCTGTATGGGCAGTTTAGCCATACACTTTTGCATCTCTAAGGTATTCATTCTACTGTGTCGACGCCGTCAGTAGTAGAAGAAGAAGTAGTACTAGTAGCAAAACAAAAACAGGAACTGGTATCACCCACAACAACATCAGTGTCATCATCAGAATCATCGATATTTGTACATAGATGTAACCAACCGCGTAATGCGATACAATTGGTTAGAGCGCATCGTTTGTGAGCTGTCTTGTGATGGCGAAATCGCACTGCGTTTGTTGATGGTAGACTGTTGATTGACGATAGTGATCCGCAACCAATATCGCTGATATCAATGACATTAGTAGTACAGTGATCCGTGATAAAATTGCATCGTACAAACTCTTTTTTCTCAGTACCTTTGGCATAGACAATTGGTAGCGTCTGACGTACCAATAGTCTATAGTACCAATAGTCCATGTAGCGTATGACGATACATGCACGTAAATTTGCCTCTAGCACATGATACCAGATATCACCTTGATCCCATTCCAATCCGTGACAGTGTTTTGTGAGCCAATAGCTTTCACGTAGTTTCTCTTGTGATAGGAAATCTCGACTGAATGGTGATTTGGCGATATGATGCATTAGCAGTGTTCCACTGGCCAATTCCAAGACACACACTTCCTTCAGAATATAATCGCTATTGTTGTCCTTGAAACATTGAAAATCCAAAATAATGGGAGATGCTACATTTTTACGCGGTACTCTGCGTAAACATTCCATCTTGTATGAGTTTTGGTTGCCGACTGATTATGATTTAACCAACAAAGTCCACATTTAGATCGCGATGTTGATTAATTTCGATGACGTTGGCAAATCCACATATACCAAACAGTTGCGAATCTCTGTGAGTGCAGGCATGCATTATACCACATCGATATCGATGGTAGCAACAGTAGTAATAGTAGTAGTAGTGGTCATCGACACATCGATCACTCATCTTTATTCTTCCACAATGTGCATTATCTTGTACGTGACAACTGGTACTAACAGCGATCTTCATCGCCTATGTATTTAATAACCAGATAGGAGCTGCTCTGTATGACAGTAGTAACAACCCTAGGTTCAAAGTTACAGAGGTTGCTCAAATCTTGAGCTACGTTAATCATAAAAAAGCACTTCTAGCACAAGTTAGTGAACAATACAAGTCAACAGACTTAGAAACGAGAAACATCAGTCTTTGCAATCCTTCACAAAGTCACTAACAAATACCAGAAACTAGATCAAATTACCTCGGAGTTTAAAACTAGAAAATTATATGTGTATATATATATTGTGTAAGGAGACCCAGACCATGATTCAAATGTTGTCTGAACAGACTTCTAAAGAAGCAGTGTTGCCTGAATAACTTGACTTCGAGCCTTTATCGTATGTTAGTTCGTTAACAAAATAACTTGTACATTAACACGACGATCACTTTTCTTGCTTAAGTCACGATGTGCATTATGGCGTACGGGACGATTTGTAATAACAGTGTTTAAAGTAAACTGTACACATTCATTGTGATACGTCTTGTCACAGCAGGTTAGATTTCACATTCTTACATTCAACATCAATTACAATTGTAGACGTAATCTCATTTCATCTGTTGTGACTTAAGTCCACGTTAACTGTTGTACTTCCTCACGCGGCTCGTAAGTGTAATGAGTATTTAGTATGACAATAAACTTCTAAAATGTTAGTACGTTAAATCATAGCTTGTTCATTGACGCATCGATCCCTATTCTTGTTTCAGTCTCAATATGCATTATGGTGTACGTGACAGATGGTACTAACAACTCTTGAAATAAACTGCGCACTTGTGTTGTGATACATCCAGACACAACAAGTTAGATGCATCATTCTAACATACATGATCAATTGAAATGTTATGCGTGGTATCATTTCATCTGGCGTAATTTGAGGGAATAACTCGACTACGAACTCGACTACGAATGTATCGTATGTTAGTTCGTTACAACGTAACATGTACATTGACGCATCGATCACTTTTCATGCTTAAGTCACAATGTGCATTATGATGTATGTGACGACTGGTTATAGCAATGCTTGAAGTAAACTGAGCACATGTGTTGCGATACGTCTTGTCACAGCGAGTTAGATTGCTCATTTCCCCATTCAACATCAATTACAATAGTATGCGTAATCTAATTTAATCGGTTGTAATTTAAGTCCGCGTTAACTTTTGTACATCCTCACTCGGTTCGTAAGTGTAACGAGTATTTAGTCTTACATTAAACTTCTCGTATGTCAATCCCAAGTAATCGGTGTTTGAAGAAGTTTATGAAGTTTACCTTTCCCTCAAGAATTGTCACTAGCATTATAACATACGCGTTTAATAACCAGGTCGCACTTGTAATATTTTTGTATACCGATAAAAATTTCAAGTAACCGAGGTTTGAAGAAGTTCGCATATTGATTAAAAAAAAATCCAAGTAAACGATGTTTGAAGACGCTTGAGTTTTCACCATCACACAAGTTCCAATGTTGAGTAATGTCAACCCAAGAAAATGAAAGCTAACAGCATCACGTACTTGTGTTAAGTTACGATAGGAATAGTTAGGTTTATTAAGACTGTTTCCAGTTAGAAAGGGGAAACATGGAGAGACTTATCTCATCGTTAGGTTACGATATCCAGTGTAAAGTTAGGTCCCTGCATAGAAATAGGAAACGTAGGCAGTTGTATCTCAGCCTATTATGATTATACCCTTTATAATTGCGCGCGCTGACATTAAGGTAGAGATTTTTTTTTATAATCAGCAACAAACCTAACTTAACAGAGCATGACTTAACCTAACGACGAGATACGACTGGCAATATTTCCTATCTATAAGCACAAACCTAACTTAACAGAGCATGACTTAACCTAACGACGAGATACTACTGGCAATATTTCCTATCTATAAGCACAAACCTAACTTAACAGAGCATGACTTAACCTAACGACGAGATACTACTGGCAATATTTCCTATCTATAAGCACAAACCTAACTTAACAGAGCATGACTTAACCTAAGGATGAGATACAACTGCCTACGTTTCCTATTTCTATGCAGGGACCTAACTTTACACTGGATATCGTAACCTAACGATGAGATAAGTCTCTCCATGTTTCCCCTTTCTAACTGGAAACAGTCTTAATAAACCTAACTATACCTATCGTAACTTAACACAACTATGTGATGCTGTTAGCTTTCATTTTATTGGGTTGACATTACTCAAGATTGGAACTTGTGTAATGTTGAAAACTCAAACGTCTTCGAACATCGTTTACTTGGATTTTTTTTTCTAATCAATGTGCGAACTTCTTCAAACCTCGATTACTTGGAATTTTTATCGGTATACAAAAATATAACAAGTACGACCTGGTTATTAAACGCTTATGTTATAATGCTAGTGACAATTCTTGAGGGAAAGGTAAACTTCTTCAAACACCGATTACTTGGGATTGACATACGAGAAGTTTAATGTAAAACTAAATACTTGTTACACTTACGAACCGAGTGAGGATGTACAACAGTTAACGCGGACTTAAATTACAACCGATGAAATGAGATTACGCATACTATTGTAACTGATGTTGAATGAGGAAATGAGCTATCTAACCTGCTGTGACAAGACGTATCGCAACACATGTGCTCAGTTTACTTCAAGCATTGCTATTACCAGTCGTCACATACATCATATTGCACATTGTGACTTAAGCATGAAAAGTGATCGATGCGTCAATGTACATGTTACGTTGTAACGAACTAACATACGATAAATTCGTAGTCAAGTTCGTAGTCGAGTTATTCCCTCAAATTACACCAGATGAAATGATACCACGCATAACATTTCAATTGATGATGAATGTTAGAATGATGCATCTAACTTGTTGTGTCTGGATGTATCACAACACATGTGTGCAGTTTATTTCAAGCGTTGTTAGTACCATCTGTTACGTACACCATAATGCATATTGAGACTGAAACAAGAATAGGGATCGATGCGTCAATGAACAAGCTACGATTTAATGTACTAACATTCGAGAAGTTTAATGTCATACTAAATACTCAGTACACTTACGAGCCGCGTGAGGAAGTACAACAGTTAACGTGGACTTAAATCACAACAGATGAAATGAGATTACGTCTACAATTGTAATTGATGTTGAATGTGAGAATGTGAAATCTATCCTGCTGTGACAAGACGTATCACAACGAATGTGCACAGTTTACTTTAAACGCTGTTATTACCAATCGTCCCGTACGCCATAATGCACATCGTGACTTAAGCAAGAAAAGTGATCGTCGTGTTAATGTACAAGTTATTTTGTGAACGAACTAACATACGACAAAGGCTCGAAGTCAAGTTATTCAGGCAACACCGCTTCTTTAGAGGTCTGTTCAGACCATATTTGAATCATGGTCTGGGTCTCCTTACACAATATATATATACATATAATTTTCTAGTTTTAAACTCCGAGGTGATCTAGTTTCTGGTATTTGTTAGTGACTTTGTGAAGGATTGCAAAGACTGAAGTTTCTCGTTTCTAAGTCTGTTGACTTGTATTGTTCACTAACTTGTGCTAGAAGTGTTTTTTATGATTAACGTAGCTCAAGATTTGAGCAACCTCTGTAACTTTGAACCTAGGGTTGTTACTACTGTCATACAGATCAGCTCCTATCTGGTTATTAAATACATAGGCGATGAAGATCGCTGTTAGTACCAGTTGTCACGTACAAGATAATGCACATTGTGGAAGAATAAAGAAGAGTGATCGATGTGTCGATGACCACTACTACTACTATTACTACTGTTGCTACTATCGATATCGATGAGGTATAATGCATGCCTGCACTCACAGAGATTGGCAACTGTTTGGTATATGTGGATTTGCCAACGTCATCGAAATTAATCAACATCGCGATCTAAATGTGGACTTTGTTGGTTAAATCATAATCAGTCGGCAACCAAAACTCATACAAGATGGATTGTTTACGCAGAGTACCGCGTAAAAATGTAGCATCTCCCATTATTTTGGATTTTCAATGTTTCAAGGACAACAATAGCGATTATATTCTGAAGGAAGTGTGTGTCTTGGAATTGGCCAGTGGAACACTGCTAATGCATCATATCGCTAAATCACCATTCAGTCGAAATTTCCTATCACAAGAGAAACTACGTGAAAGCTATTGGCTCACAAAACACTGTCACGGATTGGAATGGGATCAAGGTGATATCTGGTATCATGTGCTAGAGGAAATGTTACGTGCATGTATCGTCAAACGACCGATTGTCTATGTCAAAGGTACTAAGAAAAAAGAGTTTGTACGATGCAATTTTATCACGGATCACTGTACTACTAATATCATTGATATCAGCGATATTGGTTGCGGATCACTATCGTCAATCAACAGTCTACTATCAACAAACGCAGTGCGATGTCGCCATCACAAGACAGCTCACACACGATGCGCTCTAACCAATTGTATCGCATTACGCGGTTGGTTACATCTATGTACAAATATCCATGATTCTGATGATGACGCTGATGTTGTTGTGGGTGATACCAGTTCCTGTTTTTGTTTTGCTACTAGTACTACTTCTTCTTCTACTACTGACGGCGTCGACACAGTAGAATGAATACCTTAGAGATGCAAAAGTGTATGGCTAAACTGCCCATACAGAATGTTGGTGTCTACACTGCGGATCAATTGTCGCATTATATTTCACCATCTACTGCTATGATTGTGGATACTGATCCACACAATGAAGACGGCACTCGCTGGGTCGCTTTCTACCTAAACAAAGGAGTAGGAATAAATTAATTCTTTGACAGCCACGGTCAACCTCCACATCTTCAATTCTACCAAGGATTCCTGAGATGCAACGCTCGTGGCTACCTGTACAACGAGCATCACATTCAAAGTGACAACACTCCGGTCTGTGGTCAATACTGCCTTGTATTCCTGTACTGCCTCACCCACTACAGGCACTATCAGAGGACTCTTTGTGCAAACGTATGCCAATTGAATTTTGAAATTTGTTTTTCTCAATAAACTAGTTGTGTACTCAGAATAAAAATAAACATTATCAATGTTTCCCATCCTCGCCGCCTTTTGTAATTACTTTTAGCAATTAGTTTACAGACACACATTGAACGAGCAAAATAGATATTGAATGCAAATTTGGATGCAAAAGATGATTGTAATGCTTTGAACGTATACTGCAAAGGGGGGTGTATCGATACACCCCCTTCAATTACTCTACCCCTTTGGTTGCATGATCATCGAAGGGGGGGTGTATCGATACGCCCCACTTCAATTAATCTAACCCAGCTAAAGTCCTACAAATGCATGTTAGAGAAAAAACACTAGGTCTACCCCAAATTGGAGCAGACCTTTCATACAACGCGGTGGTTTCGGGTCTGGAACCTAGTGTTGATGGTTCTTTTCAATACGTCGTTGAAGAGGCATTCGCGATAGTCGTTATTGATTTAATTACTAAAGGGGAGATTTTCGCTCCCCCATACTTCAGGAATTGTTGAAGACTAGAACAAGAATAAGGCTGTGTGTGTTTGACACCTGTTGATCTAATGATTTAATTACTAGGGGGAGATTTTCGCTCCCCCTAACACATAATGGCTTAGGGGGAGATTTTCGCTCCCCCATTCTTCAGGAATTGTTGAAGACTAGAACATGAATGAGACCTCGGGTGTTTGAAAACTGGTGATTTATTGTTCGGAATTCGACGCGGGTGGTCTATAATTATGGGTTTCTGCAAGGGTCGGTCACCCTCCCGTCGAGGTATCTAATTACAGTATCCGACTTCCCAGACAGGTTACGACGTGTCGGTTTTTTTTGTACAGCTGTGCCCAACAGCCCACGGCGCACGGTCCGCTCCTAGCAGCCAAGTTAAGTTTAGTCTTGAGTTTCAAAGCGGCAAAAGTTACGAAGAGATCACGGACAACATCGAGTGGGATTGTAGCATCACACACGTCTGGTTGGAAGATGTATGTGTTGCGGCGGAAACGTCAATGAATACCAATAATAAGAATAGGTCGTTTGACGATGAAGATGATTACTTCGAAGGTGATGAATTCTACAACAGAAAAGACGACGATTATTGCACCTTGAAGCATTTCCACAAGAAAGGGCTATGGCGCATTGAAAAAGTTTATGTACGTTTTGTTTTCTTCAAAAGTATGCTGTTTCATATGATATTTACTCTCAAACACATCTCTCGCTCTATCCAACAGTAACTTGATTGCGAGTATTTCTCGGATGTTGTTACGTTTATAACGTATTTTGTTCATTGATATGGTGATTACTTTTCTTGCGTCATCCGTACTGATCATCTTGTGAGCACGTATCGACTGTTGCCACCTGACTAGCGACGAAGGTTCTAGAACGAGTCCACAAGTGCAGACTTATGCATTGACAAAGATATGTTCAACTACATTAATGAAATTGTGCGAGGTTAGGATGTTGTTGTATCTGCAGTCAATGTGCATGCCGTAACTCTTCATCACTTCTTTAGCCTTATTCACTATGTTTATGCCGTTGGGAACATTTTCTCTACAGTAGCACATTGTAAATCCTTCTTCCTTTGCTTTTTTCAAGGCTTGATTGAAATTCCTCTTCTGTATTCGAATGCACTTGTATTCACAAACTCCGTACTGCTCTAGAAGGGTTTCCCTAATCATCACGCAAAATATATGCTTCAGATTTACACCTTCAGGCAACACTGCCACTTTAAGTGTCTGTTCGATCAACGTTTGATTCATGGATTGGTTTTCGATACACAATATATCATTTGTAGTTTTAAACTTGGAGTTTGTTTAATCTAGCTTTCAGTTATTTGTAAGCGACTTTATAAGTGATTGTAGCAGCGGTTGGTTCTCGTTTTTAAGTCTGTACTGACCATTTTTTCTAATGGATTGCAAATCTTCTTCAAAGATCCAATCTTGAAACTTCTCGGCAATGTGCATTTTAGATTTCATAAGTAACGAATATAATCCCGGCTCGTTAAGAAAGATTGAATGTTTCTCATTATAGGTTAGGGGGAGATTTTCGCTCCCCCATACTTCAGGAATTGTTTTGCGATATTTGTCTCTAACATTTACTCTGATTGCTTCTTTAGGGTTAGCGTAGCCCAATATTGTAGCTACATCCTTATCTTTGGACCATGGATTATCGCTGCTGTCATACAGTACAGACAAAGGCTGATCATTAAACACATAGGCGGTTAAGTGGTTCATTTTATAGGTTAGGTCAAAACGTCGGGTGAACACTCTGACAGAACGACACACAGCAACACTATTACACAACCACACACTTCAAACTCCCGAACAAGGATGAGACCGTGGGTGTTTGACAACTGGTGTTCTGTTGATTTAATTACTAGGGGGAGATTTTCGGTCCCCCTAACACATAATGGGTTAGGGGAAGAT
This sequence comes from Allygus modestus, assembly GCA_963675035.1. NCBI lineage: Eukaryota > Metazoa > Arthropoda > Insecta > Hemiptera > Cicadellidae > Allygus > Allygus modestus. The sequence continues at coordinate 89,358,005 of OY776116.1, forward strand.
TTTCGCTCCCCCATACTTCAGGAATTGTTGAAGACTAGAACAAGAATGAGACCGTGGGTGTTTGACATCTGGTGTTCTGTTTATTTAATTACTAGGGGGAGATTTTCGCTCCCCCTAACACATAATGGCTTAGGGGGAGATTTTCGCTCCCCCATACGTCAGGAATTGTTGAAGACTAGAACAAGAATGAGACCGTGGGTGTTTGACAACTGGTGATTTATTGTTCGGAATTCGACTCGGGTGGTCTATAATTATGGGTTCCTGCAAGGGTCGGTCGCCCTCCTGTTGGGGTATCTAATTACAGCATCCGACTTCCCGGACAGGTTACGGCGTGTCTATTGTGCGAACAGCTGCCTTGGTGTAGAGTACGTGAAGGGGGGTGTATCGATACACCCCCCTTCAAGTGCTCTAATCCAAAGCATTGCAATTATATTCTCCTCAAAATTTGCATTCACTGGTAGTTCAATTGTTCAATTGTCCGTAGGCGCCTTGGCAAAAGTGTCACAGACGAAACATTGACCGGTGGGGGGGGGGGCACTCCTGCTCCTCCTGCTGGGGTTGGGCGCAGCTCCAGGTCCTCCTGCTGGGGTCGGGCGCAGCTCCTGCTCCTCCTGCTGGGGTCGGGCGCATCTCCTGCTCCTCCTGCTGGGGTCGGGCGCAGGTCCTGCTCCTCCTGCTGGCGTCGGACGCAGCTCCGGCTCCTCCTGCTGGGTTCGGGCGCAGCTCCTGCTCCTCCTGCTGGGGTTGGGCACAGCTCCTGCTCCTCCTGCTGGGGATCCAGTTACAGCAGCTGCATCCCAAACAGGACCGGTCGCGTCGGTCGGTTGTGTGAACAGCTGTCTTGGCGTAGAGTACTTGAAGGAGGGTGTATCGATACACCCCCCTTTGCAGTATATGTTCAAAGCATTGCAATTATATTCTCCTCAAAATTTGCATTCACTGGTAGTTCAATTGTCCACAGGCGCCTTGGCAAAAGTGTCTGAAACGAAACCTTGACGGGGGGGCTCCTCCTGCTCCTCCTGCTCCTCCTGGGGTCGGGCGCAGCTGAACCCCAGACAGGTCTCGACTCGCGCACCTGCACCCTCCAGTCGAGGTATCAAATTACAGCATCCGCATTCCCAGACAGGAGGGTGACGCGACGGTTATTTGTGTGAACACTTGCACCCACCAGTCGAGGTATCAAATTACAGCACCCGCATTCCCAGACAGGAGGGTGACGCGACGGTTATTTGTGTGAACACCTGCGCCCTCCCGTCGAGGTATCAAATAACAGCATCCGCATTCCCAGACAGGAGACTGGACGCGTCAGTCGGTTGTGCGAACAGCTGCCTCGGTGCAGAGTACTTGAAGGGGGGTGTATCGATACACCCCCTTTGCAGTATACGTTCAAAGCATTGCAATTATATTCTCCTCAAAATGTGCATTCACTGGTAGTTCAATTGTCCGCAGGCGCTGATGGGCTAGCTCTGTTGGTTGTAGCGTTACCCTGATCAACTTTTGTATTAATTATCCAAAGTATGTCATGTGGGTACTAAGAATACTCGGCTTGACGAGGAGATTCCAAAATTCCAAAAAAAGGTCAAAAGTGTTGTGCGGGCCCCTTTTTTGTAAACATCATCCAAAGTGTACGATGTGGGTACTCAAATGACTCGGCTCGACTAGACGAACAAGAATCTGCAATCAGAATTCAGATCCGACCTATGGTAACCGATATCCCACCCCAACATCATCCAAAGTGTACGATGTGTGACTCAAATGACTCGGCTCGACTAGACGAACAAGAATCTACAATCAGAATTCAGATCCGACCTATGGTAACCGATATCCCCCCAACATCATCCAAAGTGTACGATGTGGGTGCTCAAATGACTCGGATCGACTAGACGAACAAGAATCTGCAATCAGAAATCAGATCCGACCTATGGTAACCGATATCTCCCCCCCGGTTTTTGGGTCTTGACAAAAAAAATTTTGCAAAAAAATTTGTGTGCAAAAAAGAAAAATATTTGCAAAAAAGTATTCTCAATAAAAAAATTCGCAAAAAAATCGGGGGGGAGGTCCTCCTGTCCCTCCTGGGGTCGGAGTGTCCATTATTCCCTACTAACGACGCTTCAGCTGCATTCACACATATGAAGGAAGCACTGTGGGAATATATTAACAATGTGGGAGAACTTTCACCCCTGTCTAAATATAAAGTGAGAGCCTGTCAAACCCTTATCATTCAGTTTATTCTATTTCGTGGCTCCTTATAATATAATGTGCTGCCATGTCGTGTCCAATTGGAGTCTAGATCTCTTTTCACCAATATTAAAATTCAGAGCACTTTCCATTTTTGAAGTTAAAAATTACTAATTTGATAAACGGTAATTTTTAACCTGTTTAGTTTAAGATAGTTGATTTTTAGGCTTTTCCATGTACAATCTTTAAAATAATATATCACCTGGCTCAAAACCGAAGTTATTAATAATGTTATTACGGGATCTTTAGTTTTTCAACACCTTTTAATCGGATGTTGTCATTCCAGAGTCTTTACCTCATGTGTTAAGAAGAATACCTATTAACACTTTTAGCTTAAGGAACCATAAGGAACTGCACATTTTGTATTATGGAATTAATATGAAAGTTGACATAACTAATGAAAATTATAATTTGTTAATTCTGCGTAACAAATTACTAAGCCTCTATGAGTTTGTATTACTAATTGTAAAGAGTCAAACTATTTACTAAATACGTAACTTATATTATGTGAATTAAAGCAAGCAGAAAGGCTGTAATAACAAACTGTCAGTTTATAGTAATTTTAAATCGTTTTTACTTAATTAACACATATATATGTATATATATATATACATATATATTATTAAACCCGGTTAGAGTTATTATTACACACTAACTATCTTTAACTAAAACCCATATCTTTTTGAACCAATTATTTTGATCAGTTAGTTTTTTAACGTTTAGTATTTTAAATCACAACACAGACATTTGTCATCAATATTTACCAACATTTTCAGAATAAATCAAGGAAAATTTAAAACTAGATATCAACCAATGATTAAGGAAGTGATAAGGATGTGACAGTCCCTTTAGACTTATTCTGGAGCAGGTTTTTGTTTATTTTGTTTAGCCATATTATCTAATCATGTAAGCAAACTTACCCACGTGCAAACAAATTCGTATGTATATTTTCCGATTGAAGTACGGTTTTATTATTTATGTTTTCTTGAATTTAGTCTGGAAGTTGTTCTTCTTTTTAATACTTAGTCCAGTATAATTGTATTCTTGACATGCAAAAGGTTGGGTAATTTTGATTTCCAGGTATGTTATATGTATCGACCCCATGATGAAAAACCCACGTTTTCACCCTCGTAGTCCTTGTGCGTTTTCTGCAGTCTTGAAAAAATCTTCAAAAATTTCACTTTTATACTATTTCCTTAGTTACTCGCTTTCAATGTGTCGTAGGCAAAACACGTCCATACACTATTTTTAAATATTTTACAATTTCCTACAAGATGCATGTATAATGTTGGGAAATACGACTAATGGAAGTAGTGAATCATAGGTATTTTATAAATAAAAATATTGCAAAATTGCTAAACTGCCTTATCTCCTTTCAGCTCAATTACCTTATTTACCATAATTTTTAGAGTAAAATGTGTAAGAAGTTAATTTGTAGACAAAAACGTTTCCTATAAGCTACATATAACTTAGTGTACAATATGTCCCACAAATCTATAGAAACATCGGGTCAGAAATTAAATAAAAGTTAAAATATTGTAAAGTATTATTTAAGCCCGGATTCATTAAATAACTCATTGATGCTTACATTTAATGTTGAATATGTTATTGATACGTATTAGATGACATTTGTTACAAACTGCATTGTAACAATACCCCCATAGCAGCAAACCTGTGCACTCAGCGAATTTTCAATGCATAAATTTTGCTATGCAAATGGTTGGTGATTCGTTTAAAGTAGGGAAAATTTCCTAGTGTAAATTTAAATAACAAATGTAAAAAAGTATATTTTCAAGGTAAGCAGAGTAAAAACAATGTGAAAAGCAATATTTTAGATTGAGCAGTGATTAACTTGTATTTTCATAAATTCTTTGCTAGTCATGAAAGCATCTCGATTGTACATTGTAAACCTTTGCTTGCAAAAGCAAGAACCCTTGTTGTTAAAATCAACCAGATGTCAGATATTGAACTTCCGCCAACGGCACAATGTTTTTCCGGTTCATCAAGCACCTTTTCATCCCAGAGTGGCCAATTTATTTCTTGCTTACGAAACTTAAAATATTGTTCTAATTCCAAAACGTTGTGTCCTTTTACTGTCCTTAGGTTTGAAACCCTCAAAATTATAACTAACCGTATATAGAAAGGTTTTTTCATGGTATTTTAAAATGAGATGTTATTATTAGAATAGTTTATTATCATTTCAGGTACGGAAAATGGTCTTTTCCGATGTATGATCAAAGTTCATATGATACAGGTGTTTTTCCCGCGTGTGGGGATTAATTTCATCAGGCACGAAAACGTACTTTAGGACGATTTTTGAACGATAATTTTTACATTCATAAATATACGATTTATAAAATTTTAATTATTCTCCATAACAATAACATGGCAGCTGAGTATGGAGGTTTGATGAAACAGCGAACACAAAAATTGGTGTTTTATACAAATATCAATATAATTCAACTCGGTAAAGCTACATACCAAGTTTTATCAATTTATTAATTAACGGAGATAATATTTTACGTACTCTCCTTAAAAATAGCATGGGGACTGAGTACGTAGGTTTGCTGCTACGGGAACTATCGACAAAAAAGTAGTTTTTCGTGCAAATAACCACAACTAAATGAAGCAATATACCAAGATTCGTCAGATAAGCTGATAAATAAGCAAGATATACAATTGTTATTATTGTCCTTAAGAATTACATTGGACGACGTACTGTGTTTAGCACTTTCAATATCTCAGTAAATAAATATGTGATTTTTTTAAATATAAATAAAACTTAATTTAAACTAAATCAAATCGTTAAAAGCACTTTTTAAATACAATTAAATAATACTTTATTATAGCACGATCTTTTGATTAGTTGATTAGTGTGCTGTGTTAAAGACAAAGTTTAATACTTGCACAAATACATGCAAAGTGAATATAATTATATATATACAACATTTTCAATTTACACATGCATATGATGAAACTACCTTCGAAACAATAGAACGTTAAATTAAATCAAACGGCTCAACTATTGTTATTTAAACAACATTTGAAACTAAACAGGAGTACTACTAAGTAAAAACAGCCTTTTTGTTTAGCGTTTTAACCTATTGGCTATTAGTCAATTTCTCATGGAAAGTGAACTATTAGAATGACCCGCACGGTGAAACTTAAGCCTGGGACCAGTATAGAAGTTCCTAAAGTGACCCCCTGAACACATTTTGGGTTTTTTTTTCAAAATGATATACATATATATATATATATATATATATATATATATATATTATATTATTTAGTTCACTGTATAGGGCTATTATTTTTATTTTTAAAATAAAATTACCGGAATACGTTTTAAAATGATTTTTTTATTCACTGACACTTGTGACTCTAAACACGTGACAGTGAATAAAAAATTCATTTTGAACAGTACTCTAGTAATTTTCCTTTTAAAATTAAAAAAGGGGGTCTTAGGGGGGTTTTACATTATGGAAGCCTGTTATTCATTTGTTGGTGTACTTTTATGATCCCCAGCAACCTCACGCCTACTTTCAAGCCTGACTGGACCTTCTCCTAACCTTATAATGCGAAATATTGTATTTCCAGCATTGCAGGTAGATGAATCATCAGAACATTCAAAAAATTAATGGTTTCAGATTTCAATAAAAATTAAAAATACAAATTTTTACCATAATTTTGAGTTTTTTGTGTGGAAATTCACTTCCCTCACGTAAGCGTGCTGCGTGCGAACTCGTTTATTATTATTATGAAATTGGTGGAATACACCAATTATTTTACGAGTGTTAAGAAGACATTTACATAAAATACACTAAGGTATCATACACGTAACAAAACTACATGTGTATCATATTTTAATAGTATTTTTTCTATTGCTTTTTCTTTCTATATATCCCTGTCATAAAAAATAAAAATAATCTCAGGCTCGAATTTCATGGTACCTACCATGAATATTAATGCAGCTGTCATTCCATTTTTATTTTCAAATATTTCTTGACATGAATTTAAAAAATAACTGCAGTTTTTTATGTTAAGGATTTATAAGCCAAATAAATTTCAGAGATTAATTCAAAATTATGCTGTTTAAAGAATCAAAGTCAAAACAAACGAAATATATTTAAATCGAACGAGTAAAGAAAAACCCGTAACATTTTTAATATTACGGTTACAAATTGGATACTATCGATATAGATATAAACAAATTACAGTTTCGGGCCCAATTTCAAAACATTTTAATCATTTTTTTATTTGGCATATATATATATATATATATGAGTAATTTTATAAAATAGTTTAAAGTAAATATAAATTCCAGTAGATTTAAGCCTTTTCAAACAATCGAAATTGTTTTGCAAACCTCAAAGATTATGTATGATCTTCCCAAACATATGATTTAAGTGAATACATTATTTGTTTTTTGAATGTGTTTTAAGATAAACAAGTAGTAATTTATGATGGTACAATTATTTTGCCAAAAAGGACTAAAATAAAAACTGCGTGCCTTCAAACATTATGAACCCCTAGTGTATATAAAAAAGAACAAGGAGAAAGAAAACTTTGTTATTTTCTAGCATTCAATTTTCTCCTTGCTTTGTTGTACCAATTTAGTAAGGTAACGACTACGTAAAGGAAAGATTGCAACATTTATCAAATACTGTGTAATTTATTTCACACTTTTAAGCTTAGAATGGATTTGCATAACAAATTAATTCACAGAGCTATTTTGAAATACGATTTCTCTCAAAGAATATAAAACTACATTTTACTTTTTAGTCCTTTTTTAAGTATACCCTATTTTAATTTTGAAGTTGCAAATCACCCCTTAGTTACGAGAAATATGGTATTTCACTCATTGAAACTCATGTTTTGTTTCTATTACATATTTTAATAGGTAACTAACCTTAAACCAGGCAATTCCGGTTATAACAACGAGATTCGAGGAAAAATAAACATTAGATTAATTTTTTTGAACCCTGTATTGAAACTAAACAACTTTTAGTATAAAAAAAGTTTAAATCAAAATATAATTAAATAATTTAGACATCTCTAATTTATGTTAGACATATTTTACTCTGAATGGAGCGTAGCCCCAGAGGATTTTTGGACTTCCTAATTTTGCTATACGTTTGAATTATACCTAGTTAACTGATGTGTTCCCATTATAGGGCTTTTGTTACGTGTATACGCCAACAAAAAACAAATAAACGGTATAAGGAAGCTGACACATACTTCCTCTCTTTTGGGCCAACTTCAATGAATAAATTACCTTTTATTTACTAAATATAGAATATAAAGTACAGACAAATGTACAGAAAATTGTCTAAAATAGTTGTTTTCAGAAATATCCATCCAAGTCCCTTTTTGGGGGGCACTACATAATCCGTTGCTAAACACAGTGATTTTGAGAGGGGAAATGCCCTCTGTCCCCCCCAGGTTAAGTTGCAACATATTTTAAATATCCTCTGTTGGTCAATGCTAACTTGACCTGCATATCAAGTTTAAACTAAATTGATCAGTAAATAAGAGAGAAATGGTAAGTTTTGTATTCCCCGTAAGAATAACATAAAACAATGTGTTGTGTTTACCGCAAAATTAAAATTTCTATTTTCTCCGCAACCAGCAATCGTAGAATAATAATTAAAAATACTAATTTTTTTAGTTTTTTGATCTATTTTTAATGGTGATAAGAAATATTTTTTTAAAATTTTTTTGTCTGAAAATTAAAAAACTGAATTTTGGACGTTTTAAGTCCTGTGATTTCTGAACCCAAATTTCATAACAAAAGCCAATTTTTATTAATTTCAAACATGTTTTAGATGACATCGACGTTAATCTGCACATTATGTTAATTATGCTTATGTATAATGTGCATAACATTGATAACGTAATTGTAATCGTTGGATAACAGTTTGTAAAATAGCCGTATCTGTTCTATAGACTGCTATGATTGTACTCGTAACTACGGAAACTGTTAATTTTGATGAGGTAGCAGTTTTAAATCTTAATACTTTCTATAAAACATAAATACTACCCATTTACAAGACTTAAGTATAAAACTTTTTTTTTTTAAATGGCTTCCCTCCTCCCAGTCCCAAACGAAGCACTTGGCAAGTTATCTATTTATTACATGCTTCAATATAGGCACAACCCCAATTACATTGAGCAAATTCACGTCCTCGCGTACATAAATTATAAGCCGTTATAAGCATTTTATATATCCGTTTCCGTGTCCGGTTTTATCTTGGTATCCATTAGTGATTATATCGCTGAGTACCAAACACTGTGCTTTCCTGAGTACAAAAAGAAAATATAAAAAATAAAAATCATCGTTGTCAAAATCATTTTCACTTAACACACATTGACCTACGCTGACGACACAATATATTTCTGGCTCTTCAGAGCCTGTTCATCCTAAGAATAGTATTTCGTTCTTCCTAACAAAATTACAACATAAGTGGTTTTTCATTCACTATTTCTCAGACTTTTAAGCTAAATCTCTTGTACAGGTTATATTGCGTTATTGCAACTATATTTAATTGCTTTTGCATTTATAAATTAAGTAAATTTTTGTATCAAATCAATTTTTACTTTTTATGAATTATTTTCGAGATTCCGAAATATACTTTTATGAATGGCTCCATAACGGACATCATAGTGTTATTGCAAATTTAAATTTTGTTCAGTTACATAAATTAAGTACATATTGTTTAGGTTTTTTATATTTAGGACTTTGTTTTTATTCCGGAATAGGGATAAAGCCATGCAACGTAGTCCACGTACACATCTTTACCTACAATTAAGCAACAACTAGATCATAATAACCAATAAATTAAAGACAATTTTAGGTTCAATCGAAAAACCTAAATGTGAACCTGTTTCGAAAAGAAAATTTAAATATTTGGGGACATAATTTGATTACCTCTGTGATAGCTAATTTTGTAATGGAACTAAAAAAATACGGAATAATAAATACTCTTTGTGAGATAACAAAAATGAAAAGCTAATTTTTTTATGGTTTTGAATGCATATACAATCCAAAAAATAACATCACAAATTATAACGTAGAGCAAAGGAAAGGGTATGTAATGAACCATTGTTTTCTTGAAAGTAGCCATTGTAACCCCAGCACTGTTTTCATTGGATTTATCTGTCAGTAAATAGTACCAAGACAGAGATAACAGCAATCCAAGTGACGATTCAATCGGAACTGTTACAAAACTGAGTATAAAACTAGTAGACATTCTGAGTTCAGTGCTACCATATTGTTACCTTTATCGTTGTGATAATTACTGCTTAGCTGTAATCAGGACGACAGGAAAAGGTGTATTTGTTCCGTCACAAATATAACCACCACTCAGTAGTCATGTTACGATTCTGTAACTGTTATCATTGTCTTAGGTAATAACAGATATACTATTGTACAAAAAGATTACAATGTCGGTATTTGAAGTGGCTTTGACGTAGTAAATTGGACGCGGGAGATAGAACGGAAGAGTAACTATTATAGATACATAATGTTGAAAGTTGATAACGTTATTGAAAGGGATAAGATAAGAATATACCAATAGATTAGATTTATCTCAAACACAGAATTATAATCGTACAAGCTAATACTCAAATGCATGAAGCCAAACTGGAAAATTCGCGGCACAGGATTTTATAACTAAAAATAACTAATAAAAAACATTTATTTTTTTACTCCCCCCCTATAAAGTAGTATTTAAAGAAAGTATTGTTTTCGTAAACATTTTCGAATTGAGTTGTTAGTGGAAATATTCATTTTGGTGCTCCCTGAACCGAAAAGGTGATTTTTACGTGATCTGTCTATCTGTCTATCTGTCTGTCTGTCTGTCTGGATGTGTACAGAGCTAGAGCCCACACCAATTGGCCGATTTTGATGAAATTTGGTATGTAGGTACTAAACCACGATATCTCCAGGGCAATTTTATTTTCTTGAATTTTTATTTTTAATGGTAATTATCCCCCAAAACCGCTAAAATCATTAAAAATCAAACGGTGTTAAAATCGGCTCTAAGATTTTGATTAAACTTTAACGATTTGTAGAGCTTTACGTTTCCAACAAACTGACACCACCCACAATCCTGGACAAAAATAATATTTTTTCATCTTTCTTGTTGCAGCAAACCTTCGTACTCAGCCTTCAATGTTATTCTTATGATGGAGAATACTTAAAATGCTATATAACACTTACTTATAAATGTTATTTTATGAAACTTGGTTAGTGGATTTATGTGGTTTTATGTGGCTTTCCATGAGAGACATATCTATATATCTATATATATCTATCTATATATATCTATATATATATATATATATATATATATATATATATATATATATATATATATATATATATATATATATATTTTATTTCAGCATTGGAAATTTGCTGAGTACGCAGGTTTTCTGTGACGGGGGGTATTTATGAATTCTTGGTACTACTGATTTTAATCGTAGTTTAGTTGATACCTGATTTGATAATATGTTTAATATTATTTCACAGTAAATATCATTAACGATCTGTTGTTGACTCTAATTTATTCCGAAACTTGATTGTTAAACTTCAATAATACGTAAAATCATGGAGTGCAAAGTATCCAACTGTCATGAGAGGCTTAATCTGTATGTTTGATAGAGTTTAAATACAAAAAGAATGCGGTTTCCTTGTAATATACGTAAAAAGTCCGCTTTTGGTAGCGTGTTATTAAGAAGATGATTACCATAATTTATACTTTGAAATTGTATTATTGAAACCTTTGACATACACAGATTGAAAGGCTAGGGATTTAGAAGGTGTCACGTAATATGAAGCAGGATGGATAAAATAACAACACTATAAAGTATAATTACACTTATACTGTACTTACATACAAGACGGTAAAATATAAACAAAAGATGAAACAAGGTGCCTTCTACCATGCCTTGTATCATCTTTTGTGTATATTTTACCGTATTGTATGTAAGTACAGTATAAGCGTAAATATACTTTATAGTGTTGTAAGACGTATTTTATCTATCCTGTTTAGTTGTAACAAGTTTACTTTACTTTAAAAGAAATCACTCTAAATTTTTACTAAATTCAGATATTCACCTACATCAAACAAGAAATCAAAATACATTTCAAGTTATATGTTTAAAATACTCAAAAAGCAAAAGGAATTCCAATGAAATGGGAATAAAAATTTTTAATAAATTACCAACTGATTGGAAAAATAAATGTAAGTGAAAAAAGCTTAAAAAAGGAAAATCAAGAATATTTTACTAAATAACTGCCCTTACGAAATTGATTAATGTTTTAAGAACGATTATTGGACCCAGAAAAAAATTAAAGTAAATAAATGTACTATAATGTATCTAAATTTATTGTTCTTTTAACTACTGTCATGTATTATTTTTAATGCCCAACGACGGTAAAGTTATTTATTTATTTATCATGCTAATAAAGAAATTATAATATGAAGCTAAAAAGTGATAAATTTTCACTTTCTCCCCTTATAAATACATAGTATATGGAGAAAGTATTGATTTCGTCAAAATTTTCGAATTAGAGTTGTTAGTGATAATATTAGTTTTGGTGCTCCCTGAACCAAAAAAAGTGATTTTTACGTGATGTCTGTGTGTCTGTCTGTCTGTCTCTTTGTAAGGATGTTTATAGAGCTAGAGCCCTAGCCAATGGTCCGATTTTTATTAAATTTGGTATGTTTACTAATCCACGATATCTCCAGGTATTTTTTTGATTTTTTGAATTTTAAATTATTAAGGGTAATTATCCCCCAAAAACCACCAAAAAAAAGAAAAATCAAGATTTCTCAAAAACAGCTCTGACGATTTTGATTAAACTTTAGTCGTTTGTAGAACTTTAGTTTCAAACAAAATGACACCACCAGCATTTCTGTAAAAATTCGGATTCAGAAATTACAAGACATTTCAGTTTTCTGGATTTTTCATAAAAAATTAATATAAAAAATATTACTATTCACCATTAAAAAGATCTCAAAAATCTATATAATTTAGTATTTTGAATTACTTTTCTACGATCACTGGTTGTGGAGAAAATTTAAATTTTCATGTTGCGGTAAACGCAGTACGTTGTCCAAAGTTATTCTTATGGGGAATACAAAAATTACTATTTCTCTCTTATTTATTGATAAATTTCGTTCAAACTTGATATGCTTGTCGAGTTAGCATTGACCAACAGGAAATTTGAAATAAGTTGCCCCGTAATAACCCTGAGGGAGGGATAGGGGGCATTTCTCCTCTTAAAACCACCTGTGTAGCAATGGATTCTATAGTGCCTACTAAACAGGGATTTGGGTGGATATTTTTGAAAACAACTTGTTTACAAGATTGTCTGTACATTCGACTGTACTTTGTATTCTATATTTAGTAAATAAAAAGTAATTTATTCATTAAAGTTGGGCTAAAAGGGAGAAAGTATGTGTCAGTTTCCTAATATTGTTTATTATTAAATTGCATGATTACAAATTCTTGTACATATTTTGGCTCTGCAATTATTTTTCTTTATATCAGTTTTAAATTAAATCCTTCTGCATTTGGAAAACGTTAATAAAAAAGTGTACCACTATATATCTCGTATAGTTTTATAATATTTATATAGAACACCCAGTTTTTAAAAAAACATGAATAACTACTATATTTGTGGGAGATGAAGGCATTAATAAACATGACACAAAACTTCCATCTCCTGTTTATAAAGAGGTTACATCAAAGAAGAGCCTTTCTTTATTCATCAACCCTTCTTCATCATAAGGTAACATTGCTACCTACCTTGTATCAAGCTACTCATTTAAAAATAAATTTAAAAAGTAATAATTGTTGTGAATATATAATTATTTGTGATATAAATTATATATAATTGTATTAAACATTATAGAGGGTTTAACAGTTTAATTAATTAACTTTAGTCTAGGACTTATGTGTTTCCTAAATACGGTTTTGTACCTATTACATTTGTAAGCTTGACAGACCCGTATTTCACGTTCCCTATTTTCATATTTTATGAAATAATCAATCACAGGGTAGCCTATACCTTGTCAGGATGCAGTATTTGTAGGATTTCTTGTTATTATATGACGGAGTGTTAATTATTGCCAGTACGATGATTTCAATGGTACAAAGCCATACTCCATTAAGCAGTATAGTAACAACAAAATATTTGTTATACTGTAGTTGTTTATGGTCAAAGTACTGCAGACCAAGCGTAATATACACAATCAGTATTTAAAGTTACATGTTATAATTAAATAATAAGTGCTTACAACAAATACATTGCAATATTAAATGGCTTATTTTTCTCCAACAACGGCATTAAAACGGTTTGTCTTAGTGAAACAAAACCTCATAAATACAAACTCTGCTTTTTGATTTTGTTACTGAAAGAACATTGGTTTGTATGACTTTTGGAGATAAAACATGATTTTGACAGCTGCCACAAGTATAACTATTTATATACAATAGTGTTATAATATATATTTTACATGTTAAACAAACGTTGTTAGAGAATATTATTCTACATTTGTAAAGTACATTTGTACATTTGTATTATGCATTCGTTAAGTACTGAGTTTTTCACTTGCGGATTGTATAACCTAGAAATGCTTTGTAAAGTAATAAATAGCTAACATGAAGTGACGTTGTAAAAGGATGAACAAAATCATAATCTCCCACCAACCTATATAATCTTTTTGTCAAATATTAGAAAAATGAATTTCAACAAACAAATAACCGATATTTTGATAACATACATGTTATTAACGAATGATTAATGTTTTATTATTACACATTTATATTACAGACTACATCCTTTTATAACAATTACTTACGTGTATTTTATAAAAATACGTTATTTTTTATGAAATATAGTTGTTAATCATGAAACTGACAGTTAAAATATTACATCACCTCACACCTACCCGCATTGCTATTACTATTCAGAAAGTCTTTATTAAACCTAATGGCCTAATGACAATCACTACAACAAAATCCTGACATGCCAGTTGTGTATTACCTTCTTACAGAACGAGAGGATTATCACAGTAATATTATTACGATACAACCTTCATATATTTTGCTAGACAATGTGAACTTAGGACTGAAGAAATATTTATGACGTTTAAGGGCCAAAGAACCTACACTTTATTTGTTCCTAGCAAATACAAATTCTGTTAGTTTTTCACATATCTGGAACAATCTTGTAATCTTTTTTGTTTATCTAAGCTAGACTTACAATTTAGAAAAATATTTACTATTTGTTGAGTTTTTTTTACAATTAAACTTCATGTCTATTTATCACCTATGGTCAAAGTTTATTCAGTGACCATATTTCAATGTCACAAGACAGGTTTCTATTTATATCCATTGCCGTCTCTGTCATTGCCCACTCTGGGTGAAAAGCCTCCATATCTGTATATTTGTAAATATATATAAGTACAAATAAAATGTTTAAATTTTTCGTAGTAAATACATAAAACTCTTTTTTAATTACCGTGTTCTACTATTATTCTTAAATTTCTTAAGCGGGTTATTTTTAATTATCCTGGAGAATAATAAAACTTTACTGTTTACTGTTTAACTTTAATATTATTAGGAATGGTTTTCTTGCGTCATAATTTATAGACGAAACACGTGTACAATAATCAGAATTGCACAATCATTAAATATTCAGTCGGATTTAAGAACATAATGCAAAGGCAAAAATAAAGTAATAGTTCAAAATACTTTTAAAGAGAAAAGTAAAACATTACAACAAATAAAACAATTTTGAAAGTAGTACATTTTACCTTTTATATTGCATTGCATTTTAACAGTGTGAATCAACAAAGTAAGTTGAAAAGATAAATACGACTATGTTAGAGGAAAACTAAATATTTCAAGCAATAAAATATTGAACTCTAATGTGACTTTCATCATACATTTAATCTATGTTATTTTTTTCATTTGTTTAAGGCGAAGACAGTATTACATATCTTTGAGCGCAATAGTATAGACAATATTTTATAGAAGGGATTGTATCCTTTAGATCTAAATTTACAAAGTTGATCAAGTTGATTTAACCCAAGTTAACTAAGCAGATTACTGTGATATAACTTTCACAGGCAGTCAGTGTTGAATGTTAATTAAGTTTTTTGACTTTGGTGAGCCAGAGGGTCTACTCTTGGAAAAGTAGGTCAGCACTGCTAGTCACAGCAGTCGGTTGAGATCAAACATACGCTTGACTATGGCTCTAATCTAAACTTAACAAATGTAACTAGTTCCGATACACTGTTCCTTTTAAGGTCCGGTTTGTGGTATTGAATAGTACATAGTACCTTTGTAATACTGTATACCACAACCTGTACTTAAACAAGTCATACAAGACTCCCCTTAAGAGTTGCATCCATAACAGGAAGTTATGATTGCATCGTTGTAGGTCATATGATACATAATTAGATAGGGCACAATATTATAAAATGACGTACATAAACAGGAACTCCGAAGGGATCACTGTACTGGAAATATCTAAAATATTTAAATTGAGTCAATTAAAAAATTAAAATGTCGACTTTGAAATTGTTAGGGCTTTTTAAGTGAGCCATTCTGCTATGACGAAAAATATAAGTAAAATAGGTCCAAGTATCGGATGTAACAACCAATACATGTAAAAAGTGAGTTATTCATCGAGTTGTACCATATTTCATCCAGTTATATTATGAACTCCTGAATTATTACCTCTCCACAGATGCAGTGCACTTAAAAAGATATTTTAAATTTTAATATGTTGGCACCCGATGTTCGCAACTCACCGCGGTTTGTCTCCATTATTCTGACATTACCGGCATCTGCAGGGCATTTCGACAAGTTTTACTGCGACCACAATACAAACTTTGTTAGACATGTTTATTGAAAAATATGATTCTTGCGGCAGAACATTTTATAATACAGAAAGCTCAGTTTTGTATTCTTCGAGAGAAAAATTATAATTTCCAAAACTTATTTAGCTAACGATTGCTGTTAGTGTTTTTGTTATCAATACACTAATCTTAAAAATAAATGTAACGGAACTCTTTAAATTTCATATGCCACCACACAATATTATCGTGGTTAATTATCATAAAAAGTATAATTTTGTACCTTAAAATTGTATTTGAAGAGTAAATTTTTAATGAATTTGTGTATTTGTGTTCACCTTTGCTAGGATTTTCCATGCAATATAAGATACATTGCTTATTTAAGGTAGTTATAGTTTTTTAAATCACAAGAATATCCTATAGTATAAACAAATACTACAATAATTTCAGTACAAAGTAAAAATAGTTGATTCTGATAGTTAAAATATGATCTGCAACAAGCTTATGACTAAGGTATTTATATTTTTATTTTGTATACTTGTAATACGGTATCTCAGTAAAGCCTGGAGTCAACAATAACAAAATAAAAAACGTTTTGGGAGTCAAACTGACTGGATATTGTAGTGGATCAAGCGATCGCTTCATAGTCTCAGGTTTTGAGCGTCGACTAACAACTTTTAAAACATTTGATACTGAAACATTTGTTATTGTGATATCATTAAAGGTGTTTTTAAAAAGTAGGCTCACCTCAAATTTGAAAAAAAAAAACTATGTTCGAACAGTTAAATTTGAAAGCAAACAATTTCACTGTCACTTGCGAAAATAACATATGTCACAGCGATGTTATAGTTGTCTTCACGACATAATAACACTCAATTACGAGATAAATCTTTGTAAGGTTCACATTTAATCATCATTATGTACCATAAAGATTGCCAGGTTCATTTAAAATAAGTAGGTACTAATATAGCTTATAGAGAAAAGTCTCACTAACTTAATAATTTCACTTATTTATAAATCGAATTACGTCTTGTGTACATTTTTTATTAAGGTATTAATATTTTACTACCAAGAATTTGTTTCGTTTGCCAATATCTACATATCAGTATTCTAATACCTAACTACAATAAACAAAATTAAATAGCATTACATACTGAAATAATTATTCTGTTGTGAAAATACTACTCAAAGAAAAAAATATTTTGTACATTTATACAATATTAAGACCCCCAAAAGTAATAAAAACCTAGAGACTACCATAAAAAACCAGAACAAAGAAAATCTGTTGTTGTTTTATAACAGTGAACTTTCTTTGTTGTATGTTAGGGACAGACTGCGTTTTAAGGAAATATTCTCTCTATCACGATTTAATTTATTTTGATTTGTTTAATTAATTCCAGAATGATTTATATTTCTTTGTGTATTGCTTATTTTATATTAATCTCCATGTGTTTTATAAACTTCAATAATTTTATAAACAATTACATATGAGGTTTTCCTAATTATTTCTTCTATCTTGCAATCGTCAAAGCTATAACTGTAAAATATAAAACTATTGTAGTACGACAGCCTCCACGTTACTGGGAGAGACAATGGGTCAGTAATACTCATTACCAAGTGACTCTGTTGTGTTAGCAAACCAATGGGAAGCAGTTCCAGTGTATACGAGCGGTGGGACATGGCCGTTGCAACATCTTGCCTCCGTTGGGTTTACAACCTTACTTGCAATGTTTCAATAGATACGGAATTATATTACGGACAGTTACTAGTTATGATAGTATACCTAACCTCCTTGTGTGTTTGGACAATTTTGTTGTTCATTCTAGTTCAGAAAATACTGTTTTCATAGTGTTTGTAAGATTGTGGCACTCATTTGGCCTAATAATAACTCTAACTGTTATATTGATATATCAACATAATTACATGCGATACATATTCTAACCGGAAGTAATTTTTTTGAACTGGTAATTATATTTTTCCTTAACATTTCCCATATAAATTGGGATCCTCAGAATTCATTGAAATTAAACTATACTTAAGACTAAAATATAAAAAATAAATAAAAAATAAAAATAAAAAATTCAAAATCTACTAACAAAATAATATGTAGATATTTTCTATAGGATGAAATAGTCTAATTATAAAATATTACGACTTTTTACCAAATAGTTAAATAACTGTTAAACAAATATTACTAAATAAATATACAATTTTATAAGTTAGTAAATCCCTTTTTATTAACACCAATTATCTTTTAAAGTCTAAGATTGAATCACAATCAAGAATGTGAGAATTTAACTTCCTCTCAATGTTAAAAAGGCACATGTGAATTTATACTTTGCCGCGCACAGGTAAAGTGTCAGCTGGAACAACAAAGCTGGGAAAAAGTGGTTACGTGACTTGAAATATAACGTTTGGGTGCGTGGCGAAAGAGAGTGGGACACATTAGTTTTCGTTACGTCACCGTTTGAGCGTGTGAATTAAATTATGATATGACTGTTACTATTAAAATTATCAATTAAAGCTTCTTTAACAACTATAACCTTATACTCTTTGTATTTATACAAATCGTGATATTGTTAATCAATTTATATTTAAAATTAAGGTGTTTTCCAAAATTTCAGTTTGTTGGATAATTATTACTCTTCTTTATTAAGTATTATAGTTTTAATAAAATGACTTGTTGTGATTCATGTAAAAACTAAAATCTTTTTATTTACCTTGTTTTATAATTTACAATAGAACAATCATGTGGTTATAAATTATTCAAGTACAACATATATTAACTAAAAACTGTTACAACAAGTGCAAAAACATATTATTAAAGTTTTACATTTCAGAATTCTATAAAATATAAATGAAAGATTCAACAATATTTATATTTGAGTATTGCCGCAATATTAGAAAATGTTGTTTGATTGTACAAACGTAAACGGTAAAAATCATAAGCTTAAAAAATTAAGTAAAACATTTACACTTGATCTTTGAATACCGATATAAAATAAAGTTTGTATTTGTTTATTAACGTTTCTTGTTTTTCTACTGACAAATTTAAATTGCAGTATAATACTATAGATCATAGATTTCAATATACAATTTTGTTAACTGAACATATGTAAGATGATTATTTTTTGTCTGCATGTTGAATATTCAAACAGAAAAAAATCCCAATTTTAGAAGGAAGAAAATATTACGATGTGTATAGATAAATAAAGTTTCTAGCAAGTTCAAGAATCGCTTATTGCAATAAGTGCAGCAACTGCTTTCTGAAATTAGTGTGAGGGACACTCACACGTTAATCACACATTAATCTATTATAATGTCGATTATTCAGTGGCCAAACATTCGTAAAATAAAAACTCACTATCGAGAATGTATTTCTGTGACAAAACAAATACACGATGTTTTCGGTTGGCCTGGATATAGCAATGCAGTTATTAAAAAGGTAACACATGATAAGCTTCAGTATTAAAATAATCCTGATTGTAACCTCGCCAATGTTGCAAATGCACCTGTATTGGTGATAGCTGCTGACAGACAAAATCCGATTGTTTAAATCTTCCAGGGACGCTATAACGATGGCTGACTACATACACTTTACGTCGTTTTTATCATACTTTAAAATATTATTATTTAGAATTGTGTATAACAATTTGCTGTTTAGTAACAATTTAAAATGAGATAAAACTTTGTATGTAAATATTAACATATGAGCTTACTATTTTTCATGACTAAATTTTAAGTCAGAAAAATTCAAAATTGTTGTAAGATTTTTTTAAAGTCAGAATTTTAATAGCTTAGATGTTAAATATTGACATTAAATTATTTTTTAAATTGTATTTACTATAAAAAAAATAAAATATACTTTGATAGGAGAGTCAGCTAGTACTTTAGATGGGTGTTTCCGAAGTTAACTTTAAAAATAATGAAAAACCTATTGAACTCAGGTACTTAATATTTTATTTCAATCCAGAAACCAATATTTGGACTTTAAAGGTCATATACAATATGCTCTTCCAACGTGTAATGTGCATATTGTTGTTTGTGGGAGTTTTAATAATTATAGAAAGCATGCAGCTGCGACCTAAACTGTTTATTTACAAACACTCAAATATATAAAATGCTGTCGGTATAAAAGAATCTTTAAATAAAGCAATTTTATCCGTCTCAGTGATAATGCATATTTTTGAGATCTGTGTGAATAATTTCACGTAAAACTCAAGTTTCTACCGAGACAACTTTGGTTTGTCGACGGGAGAATTCCTATTCGTATTCTCAGTATTACATACATGCACGTTTTGAGAGCCTTACACTGAGCTCTTGACCATAAAACCTAAATCTTGGTTGAAGTATCTAGTGTATTTTGTGTTTGGGGATGAAACGTTAACAACCTTTAATATTTCTAAGAGGCCACATTAATAATATATGACCAAATAATAAATTTTCAATAGAATGTGAAAAAGTTAAATTGCATTTTACTATAAATCTTTCACTACATGATAACCGTTATTTAATTCAGATTTATGTATTCATGTCAAACGGTGATAAAGCAGTATCATGTATATTGTCAATACCAGTATTTATAGGGTCGGAAAACTATACACATTTTCTCTTACAGTTTTATTTATTGGCAAATAACGAAATAAAATATAATAAATAAACATCATGTAACTTACCAAATGGATATCGACTTACATTATGTTAATCATATTTTTAATTTTTTACAGATATGTTACATAAACGATTATATTTTACTTGACTAGGTAGCTTGTAAACGTAATATTATTATTTCAACTTGTAAAACATACTTTAGAAGTAAAATATATTTCCATAAACTAATTATAGTTAATTAACTGTAATAAAGTAAAGTAAAATACTGTAAGGATTTAGAATATTGAATAGAAGAGACAGCAAAGGCAACGATCAGTTTGTTTAATCTCATGGAGCTCGATGATTCCCGCTTTCAACCAGTTTGAACCAATCAGTGCCGGCAATTGGCAGGTTAAATCCAATAACACATGCAACTGACTAGTGTGAAAATTAATTTAATTTAAAATTTGTTTTGTGTGGTCAGCCTCTAATTACTTATCTTTAATTAGTTGCCTTGCCTTACAAATATATTTAAAGTGATACAAATAAACATATGTATAAACTTGTGATATGGAATGTCATGTCTCTCTAAAATATATGCTCTGTACCCTTAAATACATACGAAAGAATTTTACCTCACAAATTTTCCCCATGAAGCGAATATTCCAGAGTTGAGTTGCTTGTTACATTTCAGCCTTCAATTTTATATTTTTAAGTTGTCGAATATATAATCCGGTTATAAATATATAAACAGTTTAAACTGCAGGATCATAATTAACTGAGTAGTTTTGTTTATTATAATTTAAGACATTTTTTACATTTCTGTACTAAAACATCATGTTTACATGATAAAAAAAACACAAATACTCAGTTAATTATGATCCTACAGTTTAAACCTTCATATCATTATTCAAAGAACAAAATTACGTAATTTTTAATTCTTACAGATATTTCCTAAATATTATGGTTTTTAAAATATATTTATCTTTGAAAAACAAAAATTGCGAAGCAGAAACTTGATGCTCCGTATTAAATTAGGTCCTATCAGTCATCATATATGTACCAAGTTTGAAGTTGATACCTTAAAATATAAACAAGTTTTGTTAAATCATGTAAATACACATTCATACAGATAGTCGAGAAACTAAAAATTTTTGGACGTATGTTCATAAGTACCTATTTGCTTATCTTGATGTATACAATAACAATCTAAATTATTGGAACATTTTTCCTAACACTGTATATGTTGGACACTAATACCTAATTGAACTAATTACAAGTGTGCTACTACATCTACATTTATTTCTTAATGCACTATTGTCTTTTATGATTCATTATTAATGACATCGACAGTACATTTATTGCTTTGTTTTTTTGTGTTTCAAAAAAATAACTGAATAAGATTAAAAATAAAAATGCAGGGTATTATTTGCTAAATTACATAAATCCTAAATATGTTAGGTTTGAGATGAGAGTTTTTTCTAAATAATAAAAGTTTGCTTACCCTTTCTGTCTGTTTTTACAATTTTTAGATAGACTATAAAATTTAACAAAAATATGCATTATAAGAGTAAATTATTAAATAAAACACATTAAAATAACCATATTAAAATGTAGCTTACAGTTTTTACTTAGTTTTACTAAGGAGTATGCTTAATCTATTGTTTTACTGAAGTGGGAGTTGATTTGGTTAAGACAATGAGATGGATAGAAATACCTAGTTATAGAAAATATCAAATTGCCAAGTAATTAAAAAACAATTGACTTAGGGTTTACAACACGTTTTGAACCAACCTTTTCCTTCAAATAATGAAGTTCAGACCATCCAGATATTCCAATAAAATAAGTTCTTATAATCCAATTGTCCGAATTAATAAAGTTTTATTTTATCTTAGATCAGTAAATATAGGTATAAACTAAAAAAAATCCTTAAAAATATATTAACCTGACGATGAATTTTTATTGAAACTTAAATTTTGTACGTTGAAGAAAGGAGGTACAATATTTTATACAATACAAACATTTTAAGGTGAGTTACGATTAAGCTTGAATTTACGTAAAGGTTCACTGGATATTAATCTGCTGGATCTAAAACAAAATGCAACACAAGGTTTAGATTTTTGTCTATTTCCGCTCCGTTTAGCATTAGTTTATCTATGTACATGTCTACAAAAAAAAAATGTTATAGTCTAACAAATAAAAATTAGTTTTCTTTGAAATTTTACAAAAATTATACCAGTATTAAATGTTAGTTTAGTATTGAAATGTAAGCTTATAGCCTTCACGGTTTAAAATTGAAAGTTAGATAAATAGCTGAATAACTGTATAGTTCAATGAAAAAGTGTAAATTACGAAAAATATTGCGTATTTTTGTCTAAACAATAATGCTATTAGAATTTGTTATGTAAAATTAATTCAATTATTAGATTTTTAGAAAAAGTTAGTTTTTATAGAACCAATTCAGAAATGTTACATTGCGTAATCCGATATTAAAAATATTTATGTTATTGTCTTTTGGACAAGAAGATAAAAATTTTGCTGTTTACGCATTTTTTCTCAAAATTTAATTTTGTAAGTCTTGTA
The DNA here is from genome assembly GCA_963675035.1 of Allygus modestus. Taxonomy (NCBI): domain Eukaryota; kingdom Metazoa; phylum Arthropoda; class Insecta; order Hemiptera; family Cicadellidae; genus Allygus; species Allygus modestus. Next base: position 89,381,293 of record OY776116.1, read on the forward strand.
AATTGAAAAAATTAAAATAGCCAATCGCCATTTTGAATTTGGCGAAGGCAAGAAAAGTAAAAAAACACCAATATTTTTACGAGTTTAGTGATGCAAATTTTAAATATGTGTATACATATACTGAGTGAGGATCTAATGTACTCAGTAAAAGCACATACAGATAGACTTGCGCTAAGCGGAGCAAAATAAAAATATAAAAACTGAATCTACAATTTATATTCTATTTTAGGCGTAAAATACGAAAACATATAGCCAGTGCTTTTTCCGTGACTCACATAATAACTGGAAAAAAATCTGAAAAGATACAAAAATATTGATATGATTAGTTATTTATAACTAATTGGAGGATTATTAATTTCCTTTGGCTTTTAAATATCAAGATTTATACAAAATCTGATGTCCTTATATTTTGTATATATTTTTTTAGCACCCTAATATTTAACATTTACACTTTTACTCACACTAATAAAGTTGTTTTACACAACACTCTCTGACAAATGTTGATATCCATCTCGTTGCACATCGCAGTAATCAAATTAGTCTCTTCCGCCATTTCCTATATGCTTTGGGTTAGTTAGTCCAGTTAACTTTGACATGTGTATTTTATATTTGCTAGAATACATTTTAGTTCTAATTAAATACACTAAAACGTTTTAGATATTTGAGTAATACATATAATAAAATAAAAATAGCAATCTATTGAATGTCAAAAGCCGGGTAACCTATACAGCCCCGGTTCAATATCGATATAATTTGTTTTAGATATGTACTGCAAGACACCCACCGTTAACAAGAAACTTTAAAAGTATATTTTGTGATATGTCATGTTTATAGAAAGAAATATAAATACTAGCACTGTATATAGAATTAATTGTGATTATAAAAAAATTATGCATTGGTCAAACGAGGAGGTTTATTAAACAGAGACTAAAACGAACTAAAAAAGATAAAGCTCCAATACCGGACTCACTTATACTGGACTCTAGGTGAGTGAATAAAATATTTGCTTCTATCTGACATGTAACTGTTGATAAAAAAATCAACTAATATCACATTTTAAAGTTAAAATTTTAATGGTGTATTTAAATTCAATAAATTAGTGAGGTGGCCACAGGTTTAATTTAATTTCAAAAGGTGCAACAATTTCTCTTGCAACCAGTTTAATCCTATCACCTATCAATGCATTGCGAGCTATAGACAGGTAAAGTCCAATAACACGAGTAATTCGATGCCAACTGTCACACGTGGGATTATTTTCTTTAGAAGGTTTTGTTGAGTGTGTTTGTAGTTGTTGAGTTATTGTTTGTTATCACTAAAAGTGCATGGTTAGTAAGTAATACCTACATGAAAGATTAGATTACTCGGCTGTTTGGTGCTACCATGGAAGAATAAATTAGATGTAGTGTATTTCACCCCAAACACACACTGCGGGGTATATTATAGATTATACTCAAAGATACATGATAATAAAATTTAGATTATCAAGTTAAATTTACCTAATAGATTTTTAACTTCAACTGAATACAAATTAAACTATTGTATTTACAATTATGTTAGTAACTTAATGATAAATATAATAATATTTTGGATTTATGGCTCGATTACATTTATAAAGATTGGTATTCTGATTTTATATTTTATATATTCTACGATCTATACAAATATTGGAGCCCAAACCCCAATAAATATTTTGGTTGTAACCAATATTTTAGGTATCGTAAGCAAGAACGATGAGACGAAGATGCGTCTGACGAACCGGAAACACATTGTGTCGTCGGCGGAAGTTCAATATCTGACAGCTGGTTGATTTTATCAACGAGAGTTTTTGTTTTATCAAGCACAGTATTTCAATATACAGAAACGAGGTCTTAGAACATGAAATGAGAGTAAAACAAAACGCTACTCCGTTTGTCCCGTTTTATCATACTTAGCAATAACAATTTGCGGTTTGTGTGAGATAATTGAAATTTTAAATCTGTTTCTTTAAGATCCGTATACGTTCTAAAGCTTCAATACATTAAGGTAACAGGTGATAGCGTACTAAGAATGACCCAAAAAACATAAGGTCGGCCTGGTTATGAAAACAAAAACATAAAGTAAATTGTTGTCTTTGAGAATTAGCTATTTAAAATCCATACTACAAGTCAAGTACGAGCTAACTAGAAGCTCCATTTGTAAAATACATTACAAAACAAACACCAAAAAATAAAAAGGATTTGTTATCACATTGAGTAAGGCGGTCTTGTAGCACTACATTGCTGTTTTCACCACTGTGGCCTGGACACTCGATATTTCTGGCTGTTATTTTGAAGCCATCTGATGACATTGTAGAAAATGCTTGATGACTTTGGCTTATATTTTGGTATGATTTGGGGAAGTGCACGGTAGTTGGAAGAGGCGTCACTGATTTATTTTTGGCCTTTCGCACCATTATGAGTTGTTTATAGTAGTATTATTTTGTTTATAATATTCCCTAGTTATTTCACACATGTTATATATGTATTTGGTATATTAACGTCTGTATTACTGTGAGTGAGTAACAATTTAGCACATTTTGTTTGTTAGTGTGGAATCTATCAGCGACTGGGTAATATACGTTATTTGTTCACAGATCTCAGTACTCCTAATTCATTAAGAACTTATACTTGTTATTATTTGACTACGCAGTTTTCTAGTTTTTAGCGAATCTCCCCTGTAGGGAAGAAGCTATTACCGTAGTCGGCATGCTAAGACCTAGGCCCGGGACCTTGATAACTTTTCGTTTTGTTATATTTGTATATATATGTTTGTCCGTGAGCACGAAAACTCTCGTAAAAATTGTCCGATTTTGATGAAATTTGGTACATACGTTAGCAACATTGTTAGCAACATTTATGACTTTAAGTTCGAAACCCAGACATATCGATCTATCCGAAGGGGTATTTTGGGCCAAAAATATTTTTTTTTTATTCTGTACGTACAATCTTTGAAAAAGACATATTTTATTTTTAACCATTGGATTCAGCTTAACAAAACACACAATTTGGTGTTTTGGTCATTGCTCTACGTTAATTTGTTAAGGATATATTAAAAGTGCTAAACAAAGTACGTTGTCCAATGTTATTCTTAAGGAGAATAAGAATCATTTTATATCTCCCTTATTTATGAACGAATGCCGACCAAACTTGGTATATGGTTGTGGTTAATCTGGTTGTGGTCTATTGTCATTAGCACAAACAAATTTTACCAATGGTTCCCGTAGCAGAAAACCTGTATACTCAGCCCCCACGTTATTTTTATGGAGAAAAAGTAAAATAATATGTCAAGAATCAATAAAACGTGGTATGTGGCTTCACTTAGTTGGGTTATAGTCATATTTGTATAAAAACCCATGTTTTTGGTTCCTTGTTTCAGCAAACCTGCATACTCAGCCGCCACCCCAGCAGCACACATCGTTGGGCCAACGATGGGGAATGGTCGGCATGGTTAGAAGTGGTTGGGGTATGGTCGGTTGGCAATACCGCGGTGGGGCCAACGAACCTATCGTTGGGTAGTCGTTGGCAGATCCAACCATAAACAGACGTTGAGCCAACCAAAGCGATTGTTGGCAAATCCTACCATATTATATTATTATTAATAACATTTTAATATATATATTATTGGTTTTCCGAACAATTCAACTTGGAGAAATCATGCTTTTTAAAATTAAAATAAGCATTTACATAAAAAAATATAAGCTGTTGGCACTTTGTTGGGTATAGGTTGACATTGTTGGATAATAGTTGGTTAATCCATCAATGGGCCAACCTCGCACCAAACTTTGGCTTACCATTTTCCAAACCAACGATTATCCACGTGCTGATGGGGATGTATATATTAACATTATGTTTTAATTATTATAATTATAATAAATATATATCAATTTGCTCGTAGTTTTTCATATTTCATAGAGACATAAGTCAAATTAATTTCTTCCTACTTTTATTACAGTGATTTGCTTGAGTAAATTCACTTAGGAGAATAAAACTAAAGTATTATCCAATCTTAGAAGATTAAAACAAAAGTATATAGTACAAGTCGTGTAGGTACATACTATTGGTAATTTTTATATCTCAGTCCATCCTCATGAGTCAGAGTGGCCGAGGGGATTAAGGCGAGTGTACAGTAACTCCAAGGTCGTAAGTTCGAGACCCGACCAGGACTTCAAAATTGTAGCAACTAAATTCCATTTTTTTAAATTTCTATTATTGCTTTACCAAACAATTCAACTGGATAATAAATTATGTTTTTTTTAAATTAATATAAGCATTTAAATAAAAAATGATAAACTGTTGGAATTTTTTTGGGTATAGGTTGGCATTGTTGGATAATGGTTGGTTAATCCATCAATGGGCCATCCTCGTGCCTCGCGACATGCCCACCGTTGGCCTACCATTTCCGCCGGCCATTTTCCAACGTTGGCCAAACGATTTGTGCTGATGGGGCATGTTATTCTTATGGAGAATAATTAAAAAGTCATAAAACTTTTATTTATGAATGCATATTGATGAAACTTGGTATGTGGCTTTATATGGTATTAAGATACATATTTGTGCATTGGAAATTCCCTTATTAAGCAGGTTTGCTGCTAAGTGGGTATTAATTTTATTTGAAACTATTCAAGATCAGATACAAGGTTTTTACTTTGAGCATTAATCTAAAGTTTAAGTGCGTTAAGGAGATTTAATTTTAACACAGTAACAAATTAAATTTAAATGTGCAATAGACTCATATGATATATGATCCAAGTTTATGCTAATAGAGCAAAATAATGGTCCATAAAGTGGGTTAGTTCGTTAAATTAGCCCATTAATATCCACACACCGTTCCGAGGACAATAGTGTTAAGTAGTCCACATCAAGACCTGAGTCTCCATTGTCCTTACTAACAATGATGCTAGGAAGAGCATATATACCATAGGTATTTTGTCCTTACAAATTGTGAAAATAATTAGTTCATTCGATATAATTTGGGAAATACTTAGTTCACTGTAGGTTTGTAAAATTTAAAGGTTATTTTGGTTAATTAAGTAAAATAATTGTTTGATTTATAAGACCATAAACTAAACCCTATAATATAACACTAACTCTAACCTGATTCTAAACCTGTACTATCCAAACAATGTAGCCGGCTAATAATTGGTGGAGCTGGGTTGTTGAAGCAGTAATACAACATCGAAATTCATATTATTGCTTAAAGCAACATAGTTGTGAGATATTTTAGGCTATCGGTGGATAAGAATATATTAATAAAGTGACACCGTTCATTCGTTCCGAGAAGTTGCTAGTGCCACCTAACCATGCGTATAGTCCGATAATCTAAAGAAAGTGACTGGTGGAGCGGCCGCCAGGTGTCCAAACATTTTATTTCATAACCGCGTGAAAATGTAAAACATAAGGTTAGAAATTTCCAACAAACGTTATCTAAATCGTCGAGTCAGGTATACACGTATAAATAACATTTTTCAAATATTTTATGTATTATTAAAATGAGTTTATATTGATCGTCATATTTAACAAATAAGAATTACCATAAGCAATTTCTCAATTCGTGTAAAAAAATATAACTACCAATATGAACTCATCGGAACATTATACAAAATATTTAAAAAAGTGCTGTAAACATGATTAGCCGACGAATTAAATAACGTTTATTGAATATTTCTAACCATGTGTTTTACGTCTCCACGAGGGTATGAAATAGAATATTCGGTCGCCACGTGGCCGCTCGGCCATTCATTTTCTTTCGACAATGGGACATTAATATGAAACATTTGCTGCGCTAAACTCAATAATGAAGCCAAATTTAGGTACTCTGAATAATAATTGAAATAAAACAAATATTATTTAATTGTAGATACCATAAAAAACAATGTTGTAAGTATGACATTAAGAAAACATGCCTATAAATATACGAAATTAAATTTTTATTTGTAAAAAATTAGTAATGTATTACTTGGAATAGCTAGTAAATACAACGTTATATTTGTGGTAATATGCTGTATATTAAAAGTAAAAATAACAATAAGCGCAATGCTCGATGTTTAATGTTAGTGCTTTGCATGTTTATTCAAAGCAATAAGATGTCGTTTTGCTCAATAAGAATTGCAATAAAGGAACACTGAAACTGCAGCAATAACGAAAACTAGACGTATATTGCTTACATCCAGAGCAAATTAGGAATACGGAGCGTACGATAACTAAGTCAGAACTTTTGTTTTACGATAATTCCATTTTATATTCGTTGAGGTTTTAGTTATATTTGTTAACATATCCTTGTTTTGAATCTTAGTACTTATATTGAAAGTGCAGGTGTTAAGGTCATTATGTTAAAATACCGTTATACTAACGTTTTATTAAGAACTACAGTTTTAAATAATAACATAATTTGATAAATATTTGTATACCAATTTAAAATATATAAAAGGGTTATGATTTTATATACAACTGATATTAATTTTATAGTTTCGTTCAATCCCTGGGAAATACGTAGGCTTTTTAGCGAATTTCCCCTATTGGGAAGAAGCTTTTATATCTGGTATTGATTTTAGTGATAATATTTAACACACTTTGATGAATCGTGTCAAGCCACAGATTAATTCTAGCCTTTTTTAATTCTACAAGCTGGCGTTGTTATTTCAAGCGTGTAACTACGTGTTATCATACACTGTACTACACATGCCATAGTACACATGTTCATGTAACAAATTAAGTCTAGATTGCCAACTGTAACTTGAACATGACGGATCTTTGAAAGGGGAACTAGGTTACTCGATCTGCCCCTTCCCTTCTAATTCAGTGTGTCTGCTGCGTAAACTAGTATTTACTCTGCTAGCACTTGGCTTTGCTAATTGTTTTTGCTTGTAATATTGTTATGCCATTAGATGGTTTATTATTATGCTTATTGTTTTTTGCTCGTAATGAATGAGCTTATGGAAAATTAGTGTTTTAAAACCCACATTCCACGATCTTTCTAGCTAATGCTTTTATATACCCGGCTTTTATACATTTAAAAATAACTAATAAACCATAACTGCTCTATAAATTCAGGAAAACCAACTTAACATGTAATTATTTCTTGCGTGTAATTTTTTAGTTATATTCCTGCTTTTGGGATTTTTTAGAACATTAACAATATTATTCGTTCAATCAATCGCAATTTTAACAGACGTAAAATAATTCGCATTAGTTATTTTTAGGAACAATTTTATATGCTCGATTCTAGGTAAAGATAACGTAATTTTAAACAACGAAAGCAGTGTCGTTGAAATTGTAATATTGTACTTTAATGTAGGAAAAATTACCAGATATTCTGGAACTATGAAACCGTGGCATAGAACAATATAAGTAGTTTCATGATCAATCGTACAATAAATATCAAAATACGATTTAACCTCAAATATCTTTAATTTAAAATGGCAGCTAAGCGAGCAGTGGCAATTGTTTAAATGGAATGGTCAAAGTACAATATTTACGCGAAAAGTAACAACTTATATGTAACTTATTGACAGACTAAAATCAAGGAAAACATAAATAATAAAACTGTATTTTAATAGGGAAAATTGCTATACGAATTTGTTTACACGTAGGTCGGTTTGCTTTCATGATTAGATAAAAAGGCTAAACAAAAAATGCTCCAGGGTAATTCGGAAGGGCCTGTCACACTCATATAACTTCCTTAAACATTGATTGCTATCTAGTTTAAAATTTTCCTTGATTTATTCTGAAAAAGGTGATACATATTGATGTTAAATGTATGTGTTGTGATTTAAAATAGTAAACATTAAAAAACTAATTGAGAAAAATAATTGGTTAAAAAACCTTTAGGTTTTAGTAGAATATAGTTAGTAATACTAATTTTATTTGTTCTTTAACCGGGTTTAATAAATTATATATATATACGTTTATTATGTAAACTATTTAAAATTATTATAAGCTGACAGTTTGTTATTACAGCTTTCCGCTCGATTTAGTTCACTTGATATACGTTACGTATTTAGTAAATTGTTTGACTCATTACAATTACTAATACAAATTGAGTAACAATTTATAATTTGCATTATTTTTGTAAATTTAAAAATTTCATTATACAAAATGTGCAGTTCCTTATGGTTCCTTAAGCTAAATGTGTTAATAGGAATTCTCCTTAACACTTGAGGTAAAGACTCTGGAATGACGAAATACGATTAAAAAGTGTTGTAAAACTAAAGGTCCCATAATAACAATAGTAATAACTTCGGTTTTGAGCTGGGTGATATATTATTTTAAAGATTGTACATGAAAAAACCTAAAAATAAACTATCTTAAACTAAGCAGGTTAAAAATTACTGTTTATCAAACTGGTAATTTTTAAACTTGGAAAATGGAAAGTATTTAGTACTATTAATTTTTTTATATAAGGCGTAAAGCGATCTCGGCTCCAATGGTACATGACATGGCAGTACATTATTTTATAAGGAGACATGCAATAGAATATACTGAATGATAAGGGTTTGACAGGCTCTCACTTTATATTTTGACAGGGGTGCAAGTTCTCTCACATTGTTTTAATATATTCCCACAGCGTTTTATATGTGTTATTGCAGCTGAAGCGTCGTTAAACATTTCACTGCCCCGTTCCTAAATGTTTCATTTTATAAGCTTATACTCTAATTTGTATAAATGTTTGAAATTTGATGTTTCATTAAGGATTGAGCATTCATTGCATGTTATTTGCAAAATCATAGGCATCATTCCTAAGATTATTCCTTACAATATCTTGAGAATGGATCAGCCAGTTAAAAGCTGATTTACCACTGCCCTCCTAAACAACCGACCGATTAACTGTTTTACTAGCGGCATTAACTGTAATGGCGGGCTTTGATTGGTCCACCATTATATTAATGAAAATGATTGCATACATGTTCTAACAGTGATAGAAAATATCCGCAATAGTTTCTCAAATAATTTAAACTCACCATCGTCAAGAATGAATCGGAAACAAAGTATATTATTAGGCTTTCTTTGAAAGTTGTAGATTTTCTTTGCTAATTAGCTTCAATTTTTACACTGGGGTCAACCTATTAAATAGTAATATTGGTTTCCATACAACATAAAAAAATAAATAACAGAGTTATCCAAGTAACCGGATACCAATTGTGTTTTTTGGATAACTCTGTTATTTATTTTGTTATGTTGTATGGAAACCAATATTACTATTTAATAGGTTGACCCCAGTGTAAAAATAAAAACAAATTATCAAAGAAAAATCTACAACTTTCAAAAGAAGCCTAATAATATACTATATATATATATATATATATATATATATATATATATATATATATATATATATATATTAGTGTCAACTCATTGTTTAAATCAACTAATCATTCAGAAAACTGTTACCAAAATTGGTATCCAGTTATTTGGATAACTCTGTTATTTATTTTTTTTCTGGAAGTAAAACCAAAGATGCAATTTGCTCATATATATTAAGGAAATTGCATCTTTCAGCTATGCCTCAAACAGCAATACACATGTTGTTACTACTTTTTAATTATTTGATTGTAAGTGAATTTAGATTTAAGCGTTAACTCTATTACTTTAGATTTGATATTTTAATTGGAAGCTGCTGATTGATTTTGGTAGAGAAAATCACGTTATAAAGATAATATAAAGATAATTCTTCATGGCAGAGAGCTCATCTATCACCATCATATAACGTATTATAAATACCTCCCTCCCTTAAAATATATGAATTTATATGATACCAGAAGTGCATTCCTTAGACGTGTACAAAATATCAACTAATTTTGTCCCAACTACTGCTTACAATATATATATATATACGTTCTTGAGATAAATATAGCTACGAATACCAGAAGAGTGAGTATTACGCTAAGTCTCTACCATTTAAATCACATTTACAAAATACTTAAACAACAATTCCATCATAATTGGAGTAAGGGAATCCCTTTATTATGCGGCATTGAACATTGTTATGATGTTTGATTATGGCTTTATCAAACGGATTTTGCCCACTATAGCTTTATGCTTTTTCAAATACTACGAATTTTATCTCTAACAGTTTACACAAATGTTAGAGATAATTACAAAACCGATATATAACACAGGTTAATTCATATTTTCTATAGTAATTGTTTTAATTTTGTATTGGTTATTAGGTTAGGATCTTTGTTGGTTTGTTTACGTCCATAATAATATACTCCTTTGCTAAAGATTATAATTATAACTACATTGGGCCAGGTTTGAATTTGAGCAATTTATTACATTATTTTTCTATAAAACTTAAATACTATATTATACACAATGTTACAATATAAAGCAATAACATGTTCCTCCGTGATATTGCAGGTCGTTTTCTTATCAACTAATGAACATAAATAAACGGAAAATATACTAATAGGCCTTCAAATACTAAAGGTTTTACCTAACTTTGAAGTGTAAGGTAAAATCCTCCATTTTTGATAGGGCAATCATCGTCGTTTTTGTGTCAAGAATTCAATTACAGAGTCGCTATATGTGGTTTGCCATGCGGTCATTATTTGTGTAGATTGCTATATGTTAGGGCATTGCTTCAGTGCAAACAATAAGCAAATGCTAGGTTATTTTATGTATATTCTACTAAAACTAAGAAATAAAACTTATTTTAAATAAAAATTGAAATTTTAGGATTGTTTTTAAATACACCCCATTTAAATTATAGACGTAAATGATATGCCTTAAATTTAATTAGCTACACTCCAGAAAATCTACATCATGCCATGCCATACAAGTTCTTCTTCGTTTGACAATTTTGACTCGAGTTAATAATCCATTAAGCCTACTACATTTTACCATGCAAATGATTAGTGATTCGTTTAAAGCCGGGCAAATTGCATAATGTAAATTTAAATAATAAATATTAAATAATGTATTTTTTTAAGTAAGCATAGTAAAAAAATATGAAAAGCATTTTAAATTAAGCAGTAATAGTTTTTGTTTTATAAAATATTTTTCAAGTCATGAAAGCATCTCGCTATATATTGTAAACCTTAGCTTGCAAAAGCAAGAACCCTCGTTGACAAAATCAACCAGATGTCAGATATTGAACTTCCGCCGACGGCACAATGTGTTTCCGGTTCATCAAGCACCTCTTCATCCCACAGAGGCCAAGTTATTTCTTGCTTACGAACCTTCAATTTTCTTTGTAACAATTTCAAAATTTTATGAAATGCCTTTACTGTCCTTAAGTTTGAAACTCTCAATATTGTAACTAACCAATGAATATTGTTTTGTTTTGAACAACATAGCATATAAAAAACTCAAGGACTATGGAAAATCAATGAAAATAATAAATCAGTTATTTTCTTTGTTTTAAATTCATTGTTGGTGATGGCGAGTTTATGTCATTTAAGGATTTTTTGCGGACATTTTTAGTTATTGTAATTGTGTTTTGCATCTCTTTTCATTATAAAAGAGTGTTTCCTTATTAAATTAAACTGTACTGTATACGTTACGTATTACACACCGTTTGAGGTGTTTCAGAGCTTTGACAGGAGTATTTTTAGTATTTAATTTATATTATAAGTCAGCTGTGTACGGAATTTTTATTTTCACTTTTAACAATGATCTATAAACATATGTTTCTGGAATTGGATTCATACGTTAAAAATAGCTATTTTCGGTGTAGTATGACGAAAAACTTAATATTATATATCACGATAGTTTTAAACTTATTTAGATGTTTATTTAACTTAAATTTTATTAAATTAACAACAATATACAAATTTAAGCGACGAAATTATTAAAATTAACATCATAAAAAGGAAAAGAACAAACATATTTGATTACATACATTTTATTAAATGCAGTACATATTTACTGGAGATTAGTTGTACGCAATCAGAGCCAAACAGACAGACGTTCCTACAACATATGAATAATAACGGCTGGGAACCTTTGTGATAGCCAATTATAGTTAGACAATTGTATCTCCAAATTTATGCAACGTATTCACGCATATATCTCTGTACACTTATGAATTCCATAAAATTAAATAACTTACATAAACCTTACATTTACTGTTTACATTTTTTAGTTTCGTAGGCAACTAATAAAGTATTGTTTAGAATTTAACATTCATTCAACATACGATGGTATATCGTGATGAGGGTATACTATAATAAAAATAAAGCTAATTTATTAATAGTATTATTCTGTAAGATTCAAAGAATCACTAAAATTTCCTGCAAACTGTAATAATTATATCACAAAATATGACATGAAACCAAGTAAACTTCTTGTGGTTAAAGATGTGTCCCGTATCGGGTACAATTTGATTTTACTTTCACCAATTAATACAAATTACAGCAACGCTTGTAATGAGAGAAGAACTCAATTAAAACTACCTTTTAACTTCGTTTTAAATTTACTACGATTAATTACCATGACATTGCATTTAGTATAACAGAACAATCCCATACTCTGCTAAATCTGTAATTCCATGGTGATTAGTTTAAATCAAACCCAAGCACCTCTAATTATGTTGGTAATATGGTGAATATGAAAACAGTATATAAGTGAAAAAGCAATACAAAGCAAAGAAGAAAGTACCTAAACAGTAAATCCTAGTAATAGATGCTACTTTAATACATTTTTAACCTACTCATTCTACTCATTATACCTTTAATACCACCAGAACAATCTGGCACCAGCCTATTGTAACAGCCTCTACCCCTTCGACGGGGCCAAGCCCCTGGAAGCAAGTCGAAGGGAGACCGGTCCAAAGGAAAACAAAATGTGATGGACCCAAATGTAATACAGAGCTGGCCGGACAGAGATTTATTAAAATTAACCATTTAAATGGCATGAAACAATAGTGGACTTTCACAAACATTTACAATTACTAAGTGTAACCTATGTAGGCCTACAGAATTAAAACAGATTCTACATGATCGTAAAGTTAAGGAAAATAAAACTAATCCAGAAATACGATAAAATTACAATAGCAAGTAGTTGTTGTAAATTCCTTTTTAAATTTCTATAGGTTTAAGTTAAATAAATTTAAATACAAAACCAGATATGTGAGTTGTCATAGTTAAAGATGATTTTACTAAAGTTTTCAAAAATAAATTCCTGAGTCCGGCATGAAAAGCTTTTCAGATAAACATCAGTAGAAATATATGACAGTCATTATAAATGTGCGCATGAATCAAATTTATTAACTTTGTTATCTATCGGGGTGGCCACCATTAAAATCGAGAAGTTACAATTAAAAAAAACAAATAAATATAGTTAACATTTTACTACAAGAAATTACATGACAAAACTAACATGACTAAGTTCGCTGACAAATTCAATAAATAAAACACAAAGAGACAATTAAACAACTTGTGATCGCCTGTATAATCAACCGTTCCGCAACAGCGGTTAGGTTACGTTAAACGAAATCCAATCTTAGGTAGTCACGGACGAGTGAGAAGACTGCAGGGAAACTGCTCGAAGCAAAAGGCTTCAGAGCAATGAAACGTGAAACATTTTAAATTTAAAGAAATCTATCTTATAAATAAATAACAGTTTCAAAAAATCAGAAGGAGAAAAATGTAAACGCAGGCTAGGCCTGTTTAAAGTAAATTAAAATTAGTCACGGAAGAATTTATAATTTAATAGCCAAAGACACCCGGTAACTCTCGCTGACAGAGGCGGACTCCTAATAGGAAGTAAAAAAACTCGTGGTAAAAACCAGTCCAGTAAAATAAATTAATATAAGCTAGGGTATAACTGAATTTACATGTATAAGTTGGCGAATAAGTCCAAAAAATGAGCCTAATTCACGGCACTAGTGGAGAGCAGCTATCCAAATAGCCAGTAGATGGGTAGGCTCCAGGTGCAAGCAATATGAGATGTATGTAACATACTGACCTCACGGGACGAGTAACAATTCTCGCTGAAATTGGTGTGAAGCGGCTCTCCAGAACCAGGTCCAGTGGCAACCTGGGAAGATGAGCGATCCCGGGTATCAGGTCACCTCAGTGGTTGTCCGCCATCTCAGGAGTTGTTGGAGGCACCAACCTAGTCGACAGCGCCCATAGGTGGTGGCGGCTGTCTCCTGCAGTGGTTCATGCCGTCAGCCCAGGTAGTCAGCACACGTTATCAGCTCATGCCGTCAGCTCGTATTTAGGGGGGGGGGGGTGGCAGGAACCCAGCCAGTCAATTGGGCCCTGTTACATAATTTGCAATAATCAACTATCCCTTACGATTGATTAAAACAGATTATTTATGTAAACAAAAATAAAATTTGCATAAATCTTGTTTTTACAAAATGTAGGGCCAGGCAGATCACATTACATAAGCAAGTAGAATTTCTTTTGAAATTTACATTTGCTCAACCAAGTTCAAGAAAGGACAGGTTTTTAACCTGTTAACACATGAATATAGATCATGTCTGTGAAAGCATGTGTGATAATAAAAGAAGCTAGACTTCAATTATACATTTAGGCCATGAAACAATATGAAATGATGGCTCATAATAAAGGTTAGACCAGAGAAAAGTCAAATTAAACTAACCCTTTCTAAAATAATTTTGGTCTAACAGTATATAAATTCCTGCCTCCAGCTTAGTTCGCATTAACATCAAAATGGCTTTCACAGCTCAAAACAATATTTAACTCTGATTTTACACTTTAACAAATAATTTAAACAAATCAACATTACAATGAATCAGGACATGGGAAATGTCTAACCTCACTTCACCCTAGGACCACATTGTTGCTTAACTTTAAACTACAATGCAGTTTAAATCAGAATCCACGGAAAATGAAATAACTCAGAATTTAATTAACAATAGAGATTGTTCGAAAGCATTTAAAAACATGGAAATAAACTTACCCGTGAATATAAACCTCCCAGACAGACATCATGTTGGAGTTGGAAAGATGAAACAAGGTGAAACCTTATTCGTCGAAGACTGCTGAGCCTATGAGAATAAAAGGGGCAGGCCGAAGAAGAAAGAACGCAGCCCATAAATAACGTCGTCGAAAGTCGTAGAATAAGTCGTTTTCGTCCTAGAAACATCCCGAAACTTCTCGCAAAAGCTCGTATGTCCTCCATTCTTCTCGAACCGCGGAGAAACTACTAGAAACAGCAATTTCTACTTCCTGAGGAGAGAGTAGGAAAAAGCTACTTCCGGAGCTAATATAAATACAGGTCTGACAACCGGTACAACTGTACCGTCTGGAAATTGGCAATTAAGGAAAAATGAAGGAGCAAAACAAATGCCACGGAACACTATTACTAATTTGGATTGCATTACCGAACTTGAGTTATCTGTTGACACAATATCTAGTATCTAATATCCAATATCTAATTACAAGACGTGTTTCCTTTGTCTTATTTGTTCGATAAATTTATAATTATCAATTTAAGTAGACTCGTTAAACCAAATATTTGACATCCAGTACATTGCGGACATACAATTAGTTGATATTTTTACTCATATTTAATTCTATTTACAGCATACAACTTAAACAATTATACCCCCAAAACCTTGGGGCATCAATCACATTTCTTAGACCCGTACTCAGTTTCTTAAAAAATAAGATTATGACCTACGTATCATTGACCAACGATATCATTGTAATTTATACATAGCAAATTTTGGGAAAATGTATTATGCAAAGTCAGAGGCCGTTGGCGTAGACTAAATCGGATAACAACTCGACTAATTCAAATTGTAAACAACAATATATCTTTAACTTATGATAAAGCTAATTAAATACATCAAGTGTTGAATGTTCGCTATTAAAATAAATTAGATTTTATAAAATAGGTGTAGCTGAGAATATTGAATTAATTTATTTTAAAAATAAATGCTGAAAACGTTATTGCTGGAGGTTGTTACATTAACAAACTGTAAAATGAATAAGAACAACAATTCTTTCTACAATTAAAAGTGCATGAGCATTATCATCTGTTAATAACGTTTTTGGTTGCTGATTACAAACAAAATAAAACTTATGTCCCTTAACAAACATATTCAACTAATTTGGAACCACTAATCCATCCGAAAATGCAGGTAGATGATAATGATTTACCTATGTGTCAGATGGTTTAATATTTAGCTCATTAGTCACTATCGCAAAATTGTATCTACTCTATTACTAGTGCGAAATACATTATTATGATGACACTTACCTAAGAGGGCTTGGAACTCCTAACAGTATTCGTTGGGTTAGGAACTCTGAAGTAAGTTTATCCTTAAGACTCTCTCAACATTCAGCCACCAACTATATCGGAGTAATAAAATATTCAAACTAATGCGATGATCCTCAACTTCAAACATTTTGAAAGCTAACTGCAAAGCTGGGCTCCAGGACATAAAGGGTTTGTAGGATCTGTATTATGGGGAATACAGATTCCATAGGACACAGACCGTTCTCTTGAAGGATATCTAAAATTACTATCCAGTAGGAATGGTAAGTTTGCACCCAAAACTATTTTTTCTCAAGGCAAACATTTTACACGACATAAAAATCACATTCCTTTAAATTCCTTTCTCTTGGACCACTTACTAGTAAAAATACTAAACATCTCATGTTTAGACACTCTATTATGTCTTTTACACTCTATCACTATTAATTTATCACTCGATTGAAAATATAAATTATCACATCGACTTAGATTTCCAATAGAGTGATAGATGAATATGTTTGTGACACAATATCAATTGCTAACCCAAACTATATACAAGTTCGTTATTATTATGATATTTCGTTACTAAATACAATATATCATGTTTAAAAGCTGTTAATGAAGTCTTAAAATATATAGTAACCATTAAAGGAACTATTACGATACTCATTTGGTAACATAATAGCGTTACAACCTTATATTAGGTTATTACAGCTATCTTGGCACGATTAGAATACAAGTTGACGTTGACGTTATGAAAGTAAATGTGTCCAATATCACCCCTTGCCCATGCCAGGTGTTATACTCCAGTCACGATACCAATTTGTAACAGACTTTTTTGTCTTCGTTGCCATTTAAAATGAGAATTATGAATTAAAAAAACAAACCTATACTATAATATCGGAGGAATATTTTGTAAATGCCTCATAGAACTTTTATTTTTATGTTAAGATAATTTGGTTTTCATTATTTTTTCATATTGTTTCCTACGTAACAATAACATACTACCTTCTTGTGTCTAATTCTGAACCAAAAAAATACTCTCAAGTAGCTAACAGATTATATTGTGCGTTACAATAGGTACACGCCTCCTCCCTACTGTTCTGAGAGAAAACATAAGAATACAATTTTCGTTGCATTAAACGAACCTTACCACTAAGAAGGCTTTCATGTCTTACAAAAATCATTACTTTACCTGTATTTAGGCAAGAGGTTTTTATGTTGCAATATACTACTGTGGTGTCGGTCTTATTAAGGCATCTTCAGGATAATAATGTAAATTTATCAACTCATGAGGTAATAAAAGTTAAAATTGGAGACACACAAAGACAAGCGGACACAAATTCATCTCTGAAAAATGAATGCTGAAAAAAGCTCCGTTTGGCTGAGTAATTGCTTTCAGTGTTGAACAAACGGGTTTCCTATTGGGATTCCTTCTTTAATACTGTATTAGCCTCACGTTTTATAGTAGAAATAATTAAGAGCTCTCGTTGAAACATTCGTATGAGGTATAAATAGTGGTTTTGTCATTAGGGGTGTTTTTCTCATTAAATAAAGAACTACAAAGAAGATATTACCATAAGTTTTATCATACCTGTACTAGCATGATACCACCTACAGTAATTTATTCTTCCCTAAGAGGAAATTCGCAAATTATTTAGAAAAAAGCCTTAACAGAGTTGTACACCAGTGGAAAGTGTAACAAAATATATAATATTTCATTTTTATAACGATTCTTTTTTTCTTATTTTATTTGTTTTTTATTACTTTTAAATAAGTTATAAACATATTGTAATACAATTGCATGTTATTAAATTGTCCCGGTCGATAATAATTTATTACCCTAATAGATTACATTCAGGCCAGGGATTATGAATACTTATTTTTTGAGGAGGTTTGATAAGTTGTCAACATATTGTATTAAATTGCATATAATTAAATTTCCCCTGACGATAATAATCCATCACCGTAATAGATTATATTCAGATCAGTGTTCAAGAACACTAATTTTTGAGGAGGCTAGTTATTCAACAAAGTTAATATCTTTATTAAAAAAAATCAATAATATCGGTTACCATGGGGTGTATAGGCCTAATGCAATAGAAACATAATACAAATCACAAAATTATTATATTAAAATAATTAAAAATAACATAAAGTTCAATTGTTCTACATTAGTATAAATATAAATTATGAATAAAATAACGCATATGGCATGGCGAAATTGCTCCGGTTTTGCTCTGACTAGAAATAAATCTCTGTCAAGTAATCGGTTTACTGTACTAATTGCCTTTACCATAGTCCCATTTCAGTCATCGAATTATGTCCTGATTAAAATGTTATCTTAAATAGAGAGTTCTTGAAAAACATATTTACACGTAAAAAATCTACGGTGAAAAACTATCGTAAAAAATCTTCAGATTTAAATTAAATTTATTTCATATAAAACACCATTTATGACTTTAAATTGAAAAAAGATCACAATCTCCGAAGAAGGTTTATAAAGATTTATATAAAAATACACGGTATCAGGAAACTGACACATAATTTCTCCCTTTTAGCTCAAATTTAATGAATAAATTACTTTTTATTGACTAAATATAGAATACAAAGCACGTACAGGCAATCTTGTAAACAATTTTTTTTTCAAAAATATCCACCCATATCCCTTTTTAGGAGGCACTATAGAATCCATCGCTACACACGTGGTTTAAAGAGGGGAAATGCCCCCTATTCCCCCTTCAGGGTTATTAAGGGGCAACATATTTCGAATTTCCTCTGTTGGTCAATGTTAACTTCACAAGCATATCAAGTTTGAACTAAATTGATTAATAATTAAGAGAGAAATAGTAATTTTTGTATTCCCCATAAGAATAACATTGGACAACGTACTGCATTTACCGCAAAATGGAAATTTAAATTTTCTCCGCAACCAGTAATCGTAGAATAGTAATTCAAAATAATAAATTATTAAGTTATTTGAGCTATTTCTAATGGTGAATAGTAATATTTTTTATATATTTTTTGTTGTTATAAGAAGTCCTAAAAACTGAATTTTTGATATTTTGTCTTGTAATTTTTGAACCCGAATTTTTACAGAAAATCGGGTAGTGTAATTTCGTTTGAAAACTAAATTTGTACAAAAGACTAAAGTTTATTCAAAATGGTTACAGGGGTTTTTAAGAAATCTTGATTTTTCATGTTTTTTTGGCGGTTTTGGGGGGATAGTTACCTTTAAAAATAAAAAACTCCAAAAAATGAAAAAAAAACACCTGGAGATATCGTTGATTAGTACCGTATTTAAAATTTCATACCAAATTTCATAAAAATCGGTCCATTGGTTAGGGGTCTAGCTTTGTACACAATCAGACAGACAGACAAACAGACAGACATATAAACAGGCAGAGAGACACACAGACATCACGTAAAAATAACGTTTTTGCGTTCAGGGAGCACCAAAACGAATATTTACACTAACCACTCAAATTCGAAAATTGTGACGAAAGCAATACTTTCTCCATTTAATATGTATCAGGAGGAGAAAGTAAAAAGGAATTTTTGGGGTTTGTAAACTCCAAATCAATGGTCTGTTACTGTTTTAACAACCTATTTATTCAATACCTCAGCTTTTGTATTCAGCTTTAGTATTTAAGCTAAATTATTTGTAGTTAAGTTTAGATTTAGAAAATAGCAACATTATTGTTGACGCATGGTTGATATTTAATCAAGAGTTAACGGCAGTGGTAAATGTGTCGAAATTTATTAATTCAATAAACGTTTGAAATCTCAATATATTCTTGATAACTGACCACATTATATATAATTCAACACATTGGACTATTTAATAGTAATATAAGTGTTTAGTATTGGATTTCTTAAAAAAATATGTTCATTGTATTTAGTATTCTAATTACAGTTTCCTCCTGTTGTTTATACAGTACTTAAAGTAATCAATTTACAAAATTATCTAGGAAATAATTTTAAACCATTCCGAGTAAAAATTACAAGGAGATAATAGTACGTAGTTTTTACAATACATACCCTATCCTAATTTTATTTAATGTTTTGTTTATGAAATATAAAACATTTCAGAAAAGTTTCGTTAAGCAATGGTGAGTGCAAAAACCAACATACAATCCCGAAATATCTTATAATAAGGATCTTTATATACTGCCCTTCCCCTCTGTATATATTTTTCATACGCTTATATTTGATAAAACTCATGAACATTTTTTATCTCTGATGACTAAACACTAATCTGAATGTAATGACTAATCTGACAGCCATAAATCTCAATTACAATTACCAAATCTCCAAATCTAAAGTATTTCTTGCGAAATGTTTGCGTTGTAGTGGCATCAGTCTGTATTATCAGTTACCCCACCACCTTAACATCAATCACCTCATAAAATAAACGGTATCAGGAAACTGACACATACTTTCTCCCTTTTAGCCCAACTTTAACGAATAAATTACTTTTTATTTACTAAATATAGAATATAAAGCACGGTCGAATGTACAGAAAATCTTGTAAACAAGTTTTTTTTTTTAAACATCCACCCAAATCCCTACTTTGGTGGCACTACAGAATCCAAAGTAAACACACACACTCGCGGTTTTAAGAGGGGAAATGCCCTCTATTCCCCCCCAGGGTTATTAAGGAGCAACATATTTCGAATTTCCTCTGTTGGTCAATGCTAAATTGACAAGCATATCAAGTTTGAATGTAATTTATCAGTAAATAAGAGAGAAATAGTAATTTTTGTATTCCCCATAAGAATGACATTGCGTTCCCCATAAGAATAACGTACTGCGTTTACCGCAAAATTAAAATCTCAATTTTCTCCGCAACCAGCTATCGTAGAATAGTAATTCAAAATACTAAATTATTTAGTTTTTTGAGCTCTTTTTAGTGGTGTATAGTAATATTTTTTTATATTTGTGTCTTTTTATGAAAAACCCAAAAAACTGAATTTTTGATGTTTTATGTCCTGTAATTTCTGAACCCAAATTTTTACAGGAATGCGGGTAGTGTCATTTTGTTGGAAAACTAAATTTCTACAAACGACTAAAGTATAATCAAAATCGTTAGAGCCGTTTTTGATAAATTTTGATTGTTCATGTTTTTTGGCGGTTTTGGGGAATAATTACCCTTAAAAATCAAAAATTCAAAAGAATGAAAATAAATCCTGGAGATATCGTGGATTAGTACCTGCATACCAAATTTCATAAAAATCGGCCCATTGGTTAGGGCTCTAGCTCTGTACACATCCACACAGACACACACACACACACACACACACACACACACACACACACACACACACACACACACACACACACACACACACACACATGGACAAACTCAAACACATGGACACACACACTTGGACACACACACACACACACACACACACACACACACACACACACACACACACAAACAGACAGACATCACGTAAAAACCACTTTTTTGGGTTCAGGGAGCACCAAAACAAATATTTCCACTAACAACTAAAATTTGAAAATTTTGACGAAAACAATACTTTCTCCAGTAGTGTGGGTTTGCGGGTTTTGCGCCGGAAGTGACGTCATCCGGTCACGTGACCGGAAGTGCTGAGTCATGAAAGATGTTATCTGGGGCTGAGCCAGTGACGTAGGCGGTTTTGTGACGAAATGAGTTAAAGTTCAAAGTTCAAGGTCACGGGGAGGTAATTTTAAAAAAGTACTACCTCGCACGCGTAAAATCCGATTGTGATTCGATAGTTTTAATTCGATAAAATATCGAATGAAAATTATCGAATGAAGCAATCGAATGATACGAGTGCGAGGTAGTACTAATACAAATATTACTTTATTTTATTTACAATAATTCATATTACAAATATTACTTTATTTACAATAATTCATGTTTACAATAGTTCCCCGTTGTTGGTTGTCATCGATGTTGTTGATCCGGACGAGTTGCGGCCTCGCCAGATGAATAGAGTCATAATGAATACACCTAATTTTGATGGACATTTCAACAGAGAGCTCGATGTACACCGGTCGAGAGCCGGAGGTGTACTGACTACTCGCTAGCTAGCGTTTTGGTATCAAACAAAATGGTGGGGGTAAAAGTGTGGTGGGGCGGAGCAGATGGCGGACGGCAGATGGCAGGCGACAGATGGTAGGCGGTAGGTGGCAAGTGCGCGGCAGATGGTTGCTACTACATCCACCATCATTAGTCAAACCCTATTAGGGATGACATTATTGCTTCTGCATCAGTAGATATTGTGCTAGAAACTTCATGTACTTGTATTTCATCATTTGTATTGTCAGCTTGCTCAATATTAAAAGAAGAACATGTGGAAGAAACAGTAGTGCCTTGTATTTGCGAATCCATGTGAACTATGCAAGAGCCGCAGGTATACTGAAGTGATACAAGCATGTAGGATAGACACTCGCCTTTACCCCCCACCACACCAGTTTCCCCCACCAAGTTTTCACATCGCACAATAACTACGGGACATGCATTAGTTAGGGTCTAGCTCTGACTCTGTGAGGATCGGAGCTCCGTAACTGAAAACATTAACAATTCTTGCTCGACACTGTTTTTACGCAATCATAACAGTCACTGTGATCTAATTTATTGCATGTACTCATATGATGCATCTTGCGTAGCAGACAACTTGCTAAGAATGTTTCAGCCTGGAGTATTCTACGGCGAAATCGCTCACAATCCACTAACAGCGTAGACCTTCTATCTTCACAGTCGGAGAAGTAGAAGGTGGTGGCAGGCGGACTGTTGAAGGACACCTTCGTCATATTTCTGTAAAACTGTGACATCTTTAGAATAACACAAACTCTATAGGTAGATGTTAATCCTGCAAGAGCTAAAAGTATAATGATATAGCGCTAGCGTGTATGATACCCACCCGACCTACCCGCACAACAACGTTACCTCGTTATACTTTAAACTATAAATAACTTGTCGTAGTTTAATCCATAAACAAAGTATTTATTAATGTCAGGCCTTGAAAGTGTTGTTTTCGCGCTGTTTCTTCCCTAATCTCAGTCGGATCTGAATTATATTCGCACCATCTTGTTCGTCTGATTAACCCGCGTAATTTGAGTACCCACTCGCTATACTTTAACCCAATAATAAAGAAGTTATTAGTATGTAACCTTGAAAACATTGGTTTTTTCGCTATTTCTGCTATACCGTTGGGATCTTAATTCTGTTTGCACCATCTTGTTCGTCTGATTAACCCGCGTAATTTGAGTACCCACTCGCTATACTTTAACCCAATATTAAAGAAGCTATTAGTATGTAACCTTGAAAACATTGGTTTTTTCGCTATTTCTGCTATACCGTTGGTCGGATCTGAATTCTGTTTGCACTATCTTGTTCGTCTGATCAATTCGCGTAATTTGAGTACCCACATGACATACTTTGGACAAACTTTGTAGTTTTTTCGCTTCTGCTACTATACCCTTGGCCGGATCAAAATTCTGTTTGCACCTCCTTGTTCGTCTGATCAATTCGCGTAATTTGAGTACCCACATGACATACTTTGGAAAAACTTTGTACCCCCCCCCCCAACATGGGTCATGTTCAAGGTCAAGGTCAAGTTCAAGGACTTTGGGACTTAGAAAATTTCACAAAGTGGGCTGCACAAACAAACTCTCCTGCCTATGTACAGGCCAAGTCCCTAACTTGAAATGCTTAGGGTGGTCCTGAAAAGGACCGTTTGCGTGCTGAAGGTTGGTCGGGATAAGGATCAGTTCAAACTTTATTCTTCAAAACCCACTTTACCCTCCCATCTTTTCTGGTTAAGAATAACTCCTGTGTATCAGGTATCAGAGGAGGTGGCGGTGGGAGAGACTGCGGCAGACGCACCTCGATGTAGTGGATGGTGTGTTGAAACAGGAACACGTGGTCCCCGTTGGTTGCCACATATTTATACTCCGTCATCCGCTTCAGATTTCGAAACTCGACCTTGGAGACTTCAAACGGCGTCACCAAGTCGTTCAGCCCCATCACCCTTGTCCGTTGCATCACCTCATCGACAGTCGGTGTTGGAGACGAAGGTTGAGCCGCCGATGTAGAAGGCCGAGGCTGAGCCGATGTAGAAGGTCGAGGCTGAGTCGAGGGTCGTTGTTCAAAATACAGCGGATGACCATGGAGATTCCGTTTGAGAGACTTCAAAGTTGAAGGTCTCTTAAACCCGCTCCTTCTTTCCGTCGACCTCTTCAAAGATTCCTTTAAGCGCTGGAGTTTTTCAGGAGTCAGAGGAGAAGACATGGTGTAAATAGGATGGAAAAGAAAATGGATAAGATAGAGTTGGATAGAGCACGTGTGTACTGGTTGCAATCCAAAGCCGGAATGAGGCGGCTGGCAGAGTGAAGCAGGTCGTAAAGTGAAACCTTGCCCTATCCATATATGGGTAGAAAGCTGAGGACTGGTTTAGAACCGGCCCCCCCCCCCGCGACGGACCCCCCCCCCCCCCCCCCGCGACGGACCCCCCCCCCCGCGACGGACCCCCCCCGACGGAACCCCCCCCCCCTGACGGACCCCCCCCCCTTTTGGGTCATGTTCAAGGTCAAGGTCAAGGTCGAGGGAAAAATGTTCTTGGAAGTGCGGGATAAAATCCCGCAACGAAGCAGGGTTATCCCTTATCCCGCTTTCCCCTTAATATCCCGATTTCCCATTCTCCGTCTATATAACCCGAGATTTCGAGCGTCTCTTCGCAGTAGCCTGCCGCCCGTTGCGATGAACGTCCCACTGGGTTGCAGTGCCTGCTGCAGCGTAGGTCTGTTAAGTGTGCGTTGGGCCCGACGCGCAATTAAGAGATCCGCGCCCTTGCATGTTTAGTTAGTTTGTTTAAGCATGTTAGATAACGCTTGTAGTTTGCTGCTAGTTAAATATATTTAAGGGGATCTTGGTCAGGGGATTATTGTACTTCGGTTCGTAGTATTCTGAAGCCTACACAGTGATGAACGTCCTTGCGGTTTCAGAGTGCACGACTGTTGTAAACTGACCATATTTTGATGCTTTATAATAACATTGTAGATGGAATGTGTTTCCTTAACATTTAATGTTTTGTAGTTTGCTTAACACTTAATGCTTTTATCTTCAACGTGTCCTTGACCTAGATTAGGACTTAGAAAATATTCAAGAAACATTCAATGTACACAACCACGTTTTAGCACAAAATTTATGGAAGGGGAAATTTAATATATACTGCAACAGCGTGGTAAAAATCATCATATCGCTATGGAAGCTGTAGGTGTAAACACTTGGCTTGTTCCTTCCGAGCTTGCTATTTCAGAAGCCTTTCTGTCCATCCTTACTTATGAGTTTCGAGGCATTAAATTAAAAGTAAAAATAGAGCTGAGACCGTTGCATAGAAATGATATGCATTGTATTTTGGTGGAATGGGAATCGCCCTCCAGCATTAATCTTTTCCATTTTATCAAAAGATCGTGCAAGGAGTTTTGCGTAAAACGGATAACAGTCTCCCTTGTTTAAACGTAGTACAGATTTCTTCCAAAGTAAAATAGCAAAGGTAACACCTTTGCTATTTTACAAAATATTTTAACGTGTCCTTGACCCAGTTACCGGACTTGGAGCAATTCAAAGTGTGCTATACAGCGTTAGAACAAACTACTGTCGAAGCTCCCCCCCCCTCCCCCGATATATTCCTATAAAAGCGGGAGCAGCCCGCAGAGGGTTCGCAGTCGCAGGCCGACAGCCTAGCTAGCTGTTTGCCCGCGCTGTCCGCAATAGTATCTCTAGTATAGAGTTGGTACCACTATATATTAGAGATGCTACCTTAGCTTAAGGCATGTCTGTGTATTATTAAGCATGTTAGAATAACGCTTGTAGTTTGCTGCTAGTAAATGTAGTTAGTTTAACTGTAGTTAGTTTGGTGTTGGTTTTAAAGTGTTTTTGAAGTGTTTTTTATTTACTAATGAAATATGTACTTTTCTTTCACGCTCCCATTCAAAAAGGTATGGCACGAAAACCGACCTTATGTCTTTAAATATCTCAGGGGGGATTATGTTTCTCAAATAAACACCTTTCCTAACCCCTTACAAAAAGGTATGGCACGAAAACCGACCTTAAGTCATTACGGCGCGCAAACCGGATGACTTTACCTATCTTAACCCTTACTCACAAGAAACAGATTCAGTCAGTTTGCTTATTTTTGGTTAAATTTAAGGGGACCTTGGTCAGGTAATTATTGTACTTCGGTTCGTAAAACTCTGACGCCTACACAGTGATGAACGTCCTTGCGGTTTCAGAGTGCGCGACTGTTGTTAACTGACCATTTTGCTTATCTTGGAGGATACATCATCGGGGAAATAAACTTAAGGGGACCTTGGTCAGGTATTATTGTACTTCGGTTCGTAGTATTCTGACGCCTACACAGTGATGAACGTCCTTGCGGTTTCAGAGTGCGCGACTGTTGTTAACTGACTATATCGTTTGTGTGTTGGGTGAATAATTTTTTCGGGGGAGAGGTTAGTGTTCCGTTATCAGGTTTATTTGCCTATAATTGCGAGCTTTAAGCTAGTCCTCTTCTCCTAATACAGAGCGGGGAATAGAGCAGTTTGTGGTCCAAGTGAGAATCACTTACTGCTCTATTCCCCGTTTTGGCAACATGTTCAGATGACCTTGACCCACTTCGGGACTTAGAAAATTTTCGTTTAGTAAAACATTACAACAATATTCCTTCCCTAACCTCTAAAGCCCCCCCCTCTACAACTGGGTATAAAAGGAGGGTTTTCACCAGTGGTAAAATCATTCTGCTGCTTACACATCACGAGTACAGTTCAGTTCCCGAGATGTCTGACCGTAGGAAGCAACTTTTGCCGAGGAAGGTTGAGCACTCTTCACCTGCTCCGTCATCTGCTCCGCCAGCTCCTTCCATCCTTCGGCAGGCGTTAATATTATCATGCATTGTTCCTGAGGAGCCTGCACCACGACCGCAACCACTTCAAGAAAACCTCGTTGCTCCCCCGTCCGCTTCTTCATCATCTTCATCTTCTTCATCGTCTTCGTCGTCTTCATCTTCTTCGGCTACTTCTCGCTCACCTTCTCCATCACCGAGGAAGGATGAGCAAACAACTGCACCATCTTTGGCTTCACCAGCTCCTTCGCTTCTTCAGCAAGCGCTGGCAAGCATTCTTCCACCTTCTACACCAGGCTCTTCAACACCATCTGCAAGTCTACATTCTTCTTCTCCTACCAAACCTTCTACACCTTCTGTAAGTGTCCTTTCCCGTCCTTCAGTGATCTGTATTAACAACGAATCTCCTTCAGAGAAATTTCAACAATTAAAAACCTTGAGAAGGCAGTCTATACTTCCTGCACCAAGATGCAGCTACAGTTTTAAAAAAGGTGCAAGGAAAGGGGAACGTTGTGCTAAGTCTTGTGTTTTAAATGAAGAAGTATGCAGATCACATTTAAAACAAAATCACAAGGGCACCGTTTCTCTTTCTACACCCCATCCAGCAGTGATACCAACCAAAATTCGAATTAATAGGCTTTGTAGAAATAAACGATACTTTTTTGTTAAATCAAAGGGCTTTGCAAAGGTGGTGGTTCAATGTGAAGGTAAATTGTACTATGTAGAGTTGCCTAGAGGCATGGACCTCCACGTCAAAGAACTTACCAAACAGAACTATTTAATTCGAAATGATACAGGTTTCAGTGTGTGGAAAACATTTAAAATAAAAAAAGATTAAAAAGTGTATTCCAAATTAAAAATAGTCTTTTCCAAATTAAAAAAAAAAGTGTGGACAACCTATTTACAATTTGTAGCATATGCTGCAGAGTGTAAATAGGTTGTCCACACCTTTTTTTACAATGCTACAACGACCTTGACCTAAATAACGGACTTAGATATATTGTACTAAGTCAAAGATAAAACTTAAATGGAAAAAGGAGAAATATTATATTAAAGACATTATTCAACAGTAAAGAGGGGAGGGGGTAAGCGGGTATTTAAGCGAGAGATTCGGAATATAATTATTAGTTGTATCGTCATGAGCGTCAACAGCAACACATGGGGAAAGGAAATTAGCGAAGAGGAGTTGTACGCGATTGTTGAGGCTGCTGAAATGACTGAGGTTTATAAAATTAATAAGGTTGCAGAAAATGGTGCTCAGTCTCAACCGCAACAAACTACATCACCGATGCAGTCAACAACGCAACAACCAAGACCCTATCATGTTATCCTGGAGGAGTACAATGAGGCGATGAGGTACGCCTTTACTAAGTGGTGTGGTCAACCGCGTTCTCCTGAACAATGGGAGGAGCATGATGCAGACTTTCGCCTGGTTGCAGACTTAGAACTTGAGCTTCAAAGAACAAAGGCTGCTCAATAGTGAGAAGAGTTATTGTTTACTTTAAAATACAGAGCGGGGAATAGATCAGTTTGCGGTCCAAGTGAGAACCACTTACTGCTCTATTCCCCGTTCTGGCAACTGGTGTAAATGACCTTGGGACTTAGAAAATATTCGTTTGATAAAAAATAATGAAAGATCTTCTTATTTCTCACAACAATATCTTTTCCTAACCCCCACCACTACCTAAACTAAGTATAAAGGAGGTTCTACATCGCTGGTAAAAATTAGTACTCTGCTGAAAATGAATGCATCCACTACTTCTATCTCTGCAGCAACTATAATAGTTAGCAGACGGGTCGAAAACATTGATCAGGTGCTTGCTGTAAGGAGATTACTGCTACGGTATCTTGATATAGAGGTTAGTTGTCAATTGTACATGTGGAGACCAACAGGTGAAGTTTATAGTAGTGAAAATGAAGCATTTGAAACAAACTACAGTAGAAAGTTATATAAAATCTTTGGTAATATGGTAAGGTTAGTCGATAAAGAATGGAACATTAATATAACATTTTATATTGTTCCAAACCTGTAATTAAAGCAAAAAAAAAACAAAAAAAAAAAAAAAACGATGGGTATATAAGCCCGATGTTACAGAGACAATTATCACTTTGGTTCTGAATTGCGTCAAGAGAGCACCTACCATGGTATACCTCCACTATATTGACTCTACTGCTAAAGCGGATACTTTTATCCAGCGTGTTTACCAACTGTTAACGGAGTACCAACATGTTCAGGTCAAAGGATTGGGTATTCGTGGAACAGAAGAAGTAAAAATAGATGTAAAACCAATCCCTTTGAAGAAAAAAATTTTCCAATTATTACAAGAAGGCTACACACTGTGCCTTTATTACACAACCTCATAAACTAAATAAAACGCCAAAGGGGGGGGGGGAATACAGAACGGGGAATAGATCAGTTTGAGGTTTGAATAAGAATCTCTTACTGCTCTATTCCCCGTTCTGGTAATAGGATAAGGTGACCTTGACCCACTTACAGGACTTAATCATTTGTGTTACAATAATACCTCTTCCCTATCACTTTTCCCTACCACTTGCACTTTCAACACTTACCCCCACCACCACCGAAATCATGTATAAAAGGTGGTTTCGTATTAGTGGTAAATCAGTCTGCTACTTGGAATCATGTCGCCCAGAGATAACATTTTCCCTTCTAAGAAGACTATACTAGAATTGATTGAAAATATTCCATTAAATTTAAACGAAGATGAAGACGATGATGATTCAGAGATGGAAGGTGAACTATTTAGTGATCTTGAACTATTTAGTGGCTTTGAACTACTGAGTGAGTTTGCTAGCAGTGAACCATATCTTGGAGAGATGGAGCTGTTGGAGCTGTTGACTGACGACGAAGATGTCGATAATAATGAACCGGAATTTCATCATCAGTTGCTTTGCTTGGAGGAAATGGACCTTGTTGATAGTGAAACCCCTCCAAGCAGTATTAATATCGATGATGTAGTTCTAGATCCAGTCACAGGGAACTTTTGTGTTCGTCGTCGCTTATTTAGTGATATGAGCTCATCATCATCATTATCATCGGAAGAATCTGAATACGTTTTTGTTGTCTTCAAATAGTTTACTTTAAATACAAAGCGGGGAATAGATCAGTTTGTGGTTATAGTGAGAATCACTTACTGCTCTATTCCCCGTTTTGGTAATATCGTTGTATGACCTTGACCCATTTACATGATTTAAAAAGTGGGGTAACTTATACATTTAATGGTGGGGGAACGTCTATTTAAAGACGATGCAACAGTGTATATTTATCATATAGACATGATGAACCCACCAGGAAACTCCGTTTGCTACAGCTTTCCCCTCATCGATATCGATGATGTGATAAAACTTACATCTCATAAAAGTCGACGTAATTCCACAAGATCTTCGTTCGGCAATGTTGACTATTGAATATGTTAAAGATGAATCTACAACTGAAGATCCCTATTGTTTTATGAAATTTTTAGTTGATCAAGATGCAATGTGTACAATCCAACTTCACATCCGAGTTTAAAATTTATCAAATGTTTCTGTTGGAGAAAATTGTCTTAGTTAAATACAGAGCGGGGAATAAATCAGTTTATGGTTTAATATAAAATCATTTACTGCTCTATTCCCCGTTTTGGTAAATTTGTTCAATGACCTTGACCTAAATACAGAAATTTGTAGCCTCCAGCTACAATAGTAAATATAAAATGCAAAAAAAAAAAAAAAAAAAAAAAAAAAAAAAAAAAATAGTAAACTTAACGTAATACGTACCCCCATTACTTTTGCTAGGGTATAAATAGAGGGGTATTTGCAGTGTTGTTCATTATTGCCTTGACCCTTGTGGAGATCGCACCTACATTATGCATCGCTGCGATATTTGCAAGTCTTCATTTAAGGATGAATTTATTTTAATGATACATAAAGAACTGAAACATAACAAAAACCAAAATGAAGAATATGAAGAAGAAGAATTGAAAGAAATAGATCAAATGTTAGCTCAACACCAAAATTCCAGACCTAGTGTTATTCAATATGCACCATCAACATCGCCTTCTACCTCTGCTATGTCTACACTTCACCGTCCTTCAACATCATCATCGTCTGCATCGACTTCTACGCCTGTTCTGTCTACACTTCATCATCCTTCAACATCATCAGCTGCATCGACTTCTACGCATGCTCTGTCTACACTTCACCGTCCTTCAGCATCAACAGCAGTAAATGTAGAACTACATGCCCGAGCACTTCCGGGTAATGTAGTAACCCACTTCAAAATTGACAATGCAAAATTACAACTCGAAGAGTTTTTAAATAACGCAAAAGGATTGGTAAGCAACACTTTGCAAAATGAATTAAAAAGATTAAATTTTATTAAATTTGGACTATTAATGGATGCTTTATTTACAAACATTCAAAATGAAACTTCACCGAGAGGGTTTTTAACAAAAAACCGAACTATTATGTTTTCGTCAGATATTGATTCAATCGTATCTGAATGTTTTGAAGAGCTAATGACTAAAATACAAGAACATGAAGGAAGAGGCTCTGGATGGAATTTGTTAAGCATCACAGGGCTAGACTTAAGAGTACACAAACACGGCTATGGAATTCGAGGAAGTAGCTACATTCCTCTACCAACAAAGATTAGAAATACCTTATCCTGCGTCAACGTACAAAATCAAGATACTGAGTGTTTTAAATATGCTATGTTGGCCAAATATGTAACAATTCATCCGGAAAGACCAAGTCACTATTATGAAGAAGTACAACATAGATATAATTTCCAAGGGATGACTTACCCTGTTGCTATAACAGACGTTTCAAAATTTGAAAAACAAAATCCTTCAGCTTCTGTCAACCTCTTCGGATTGGATTCGACAAACAATTTGTACCCCTTGCGTATAACACCAAATAAGCGCAGAGATCATACCGATTTGTTATTAATTACTAAAGGTGATATTTCACACTTTGTGTATATCAAAAAATTTGAAAGTCTTGTTTCTAATCAATTATCTAAGCATAAAAGAAAGATGACAATTTGCAAAAGATGTTTTTGTCACGTGAACAAAGAACTAAGAAGGGGAGGGTCTGATTGGTTAGTAGAACACCAGCGGTTATGTAATGGAAACTATGAAGTAAGAATTAAATTGCCGCATCCTAGCAGAGCGCAGATAAAATTTGACAAAGTAATACAACAATACCGTGTACCTGTTGTTGTTTACGCTGATTTCGAGTCTTCTTTACATCCGCTTGAACAACAAGAAGAGGACGTTACAAGAAGAAGCAAATACCAACTTCATTCACCAAACAGTTATTGCATACTAATTAAATCCACGTTGACTGAAGACCATCTTCAAAAATATGGACTATCATCTTCTCCAAAGATTTATCGCGGTGAAGAAGCAGCCAAATACTTTGTCGATGATTTGTATGACATAGCTGCAAAGGTAGAAGAACTGTATGGAACAAAGGTACCCATGTCACCTATGGAAGAAGAAGAACTTCAACATTATGATTCAACAACAACGTGTTATTTGTGTAATAACACCTTTACACTGGATAACGTTAAAGTTCGTGACCATGATCATCTTACGGGAGCGTACAGAGGTGCAGCCTGTAACGCTTGCAACTTGAACTACAAACTACCATATTTTATCCCCGTAGTTCTGCACAATCTGAGTGGTTATGATTCGCACTTCATAATCCCCGAACTAGGAAGAGATAATGGAGCAATAGACGTTTTGGCTACTACAATGGAAAAATTTATAAGCTTTTCAAAAAAGGTGGGTAAAATTAAATTAAGGTTTGTTGATTCATTTAGATTTATGCCTTCAAGCCTCATGAAATTATCTGAAAATCTAAGAAGAACAGATTTGATAGAAACAAGCAAAATTGTACCCAATAGTAAAATGGATTTGGTTCTTCGAAAAGGAGTCTTCCCCTATGATTACATCGATGGACTGCATAGATTTGATGAAACATCACTACCTTCACCAGAACACTTCAAAAACAAACTTAATGATTCGGAAATATCACTTGAGGACTATCAACACGCACGTCGAGTATGGAACGAGTTAGATATGAAGACCTTAGGAGATTACTCGGACTTTTATGTCAAACTAGATGTAACTCTTCTTTGTGATGTAATGGAAGAATTCCGAAACACCTGTTTTGCTGCATACGGTTTGGACCCTCTACATTCGTATACTTCACCAGGATTAGCTTGGCAAGCCATGTTAAAAGAAACAAAATGCAAACTCCAACTTTTAACAGACATTGACATGGTTTTAATGGTTGAAGCTGGAGTAAGAGGCGGATTGACCCAAAGTGTTACCAGACATGTCAAAGCCAACAACAAATACCTACCCGATTACGATGAAACCAAACCGTCAACCTATTTAGGATATTTCGATGCAAATAACCTGTACGGATGGGCAATGTCAAACCCACTTCCTTTTGATAACTTTAAATGGATTAATCCCGACTCTATTGGCGATATTTTACAAATTCCGAAACATGGTGACACTGGATATATTTTGGATTGCGATTTTGAATACCCAGAAAATTTACATGATCTTCATTATGACCTTCCACTTCTTGCTAAAACAGAAATTTCACCAATTGGAAAACACCCCAAATTAATGATGACATTAAATAATAAACAACGCTACGTGGCTCACTTTTGGGTGGTTCAACAAGCTATCGAATTAGGACTACGTCTAACAAAAATTAATAGAGTTTTGGAATTTTCTCAATCATGCTGGTTGAAACCCTACATTGATTCAAATACCATCAGAAGAGCAGCAGCTACATCAGACTTTCAAAAAGATTTCTTTAAATTAATGAATAATGCGATATTTGGAAAAACATTGGAAAACAAAAGAAGACACAAAAATGTTAAACTTGTTACCGACGCAAAAAAATTACAGAAACTAGTACAGCAGCCAAATTTTGGAACATCTATAATTATTAATGAAAAACTTGTAGCAGTGTCCATGAAGAAGACGAGTGTGAAGATGGATCGTCCTTTGTATATAGGCATGTCAATCTTGGACATCTCAAAAACACACATGTACGATTTTCACTACAACAAAATGGTGGCGTTCTACGGAAGAGAAAATATATCTATTACATATATGGACACTGACGCTTTCATATATCGCATAGTAACATTGGACATGTATAAAGATTTGCGTACATTTATTTACAAGAACGACTTTGATTTCTCCGATTATCCAAAAGATCATCCAAACTACGACAATGACAGACACAAAAAAGTACTAGGCAAATTCAAGGATGAGGCTAATGGTGTTCTGCTTGAAGAGATTGTTGCATTGATGTCTAAACTATATTCTTTGAAACTCTATAATGAAAAAGAAGAAGAAGAAGAAAAGAAGAATAGCTATATTAAGAAAGCTAAAGGTGTAAAGAGTTTATATTTAAAGAAGAAAGTGCATTTTGAACACTACAAGCAATGCTTATTTGAGGATAACATCATTACAGCTAAATTCAACACCATCAGAAGTTTTAACCATCAGCTGTACAGCGTGACTGAAGTTAAAAAGGCGCTATCCTGTAATGACGACAAAAGACAAACACTTCCAGACAAAATCAACACATTACCATTCGGCCACTACTCCCTCAACCCTATTGACGAGTAACCTTTTCATCGTCCTAGATCCTTTATCCTTTTCCTTTCCGTAAAAAAAGGGGAAACACAACAATGTTAAGCTGTGTTTCCCCTTTTTTTACACAAGTTTTAAATGACCTTGAACTATATGTATATATATATATATATATAAGCAGATTTATACCAAAGAATATTTAATACCATATCAGCTGCCTTCGTGAAACCATCATGTCAGACCTGAAGGAGAAGATTATTAATGAACTACACAAACCTGCAAGAATAAAGTTTCCAAGAAGAAATACTGTTATAAAAGGGATAAATGATCTATATCAAGCGGATCTAATTGAAATGCGACCGCATAGCAGAATAAACAAAGGATTTAAATATATACTCACAATTATTAATTGTTTTACAAAAGTTGCAGACGCTTTGCCTCTAAAGGACAAGACTGGTAAAAGCGTAACAGAAGCCATGGAAATAGCCATAAAAAGAGATAAAAACAAAATTAAACATTTACAAACTGATGATGGAACAGAATACTTTAATACAAACTTTGCACAGTTAATGAATAAATATAAAATAAATCATTATTCTACAAATTCAGAGAAAAAAGCAGCTATTGTAGAAAGATTCAATAGAACCTTGAAAGGAGCACTGTATAAACAATTTTCAAAAAGAGGTTCTTACGTATGGTATGATGTTTTACCACAATTAATAAATGATTATAACAACAGGTTTCATAGAACTATTGGTATGAAACCTAACAAAGTAAATAGAAGAAATGCAAAAGATGTATTAAAACGCATAAAGAAAAATACAAAGCCTAAAGTAGAAAAAATGCAGCCAAGAAAATTTAATGTAAGTGATAAAGTACGGATTAGTAAATATAAGGGAGTGTTTACCAAAAAATACCTTCCCAATTGGACGAATGAAGTTTTTACAGTGTATAAAGTGCAACCGACTGTACCTGAAACGTATATCCTAAAAGATAACAAAGGAGATTTGTTGCAAGGTGCATTTTATGGACATGAAATGTTAAAGTCAACAGTAGGTGATGTATATCTTGTTGAAAAAGTGTTACAAAGAAAAAAGGACGCAGTTAAAGTGCGGTGGTTAGGGTTTAACAAAACTGAGGATTCATGGATACCTATAAAGGACTTGGTTTAATACAAGCAACTCATTTCATCGTTAACCTTTGAGCAGGATGGAGATTATTCACCATAAAGATCGATTCAATATTAATAACATAGATGATTTAACTGTGGATAACGTTAAAATCAACAATGGTAAACACGGTAGTTTACTTCCAAACACTGTTCGATGTATAGTAAGTGGCCCCTCAAACTGTGGAAAGACCAATGTTGTCTTTAATTTGATCACTAATCCGCAGGGATTAAGGTTTAGTAACCTATATATTTTTTCAAAGTCTCTACATCAACCAAAGTATCAATTGCTGGATAAAATCCTATCTGATGTGTCTGATGTTAATTTTTACAAATTTAACGCTAGTGATAGCATTATGCAACCAAACGAAGCGAAACCGTATTCTGTATTTATATTTGACGATGTATCTTGTGAAAATCAGGATACTATTAGAAACTACTTTGCCATGGGAAGACATAATAACATCGACAGCATATATATAGGACAAACTTATAGCAAAATCCCAAAACAACTTATCAGAGATAATGCAAATATTCTAATTGTATTCAAACAAGATGATACTAACCTAAAACATATATATAACGATCATGTGAATTCGGATATGCCATTTGAAAAGTTTAAAGAGCTTTGCGGAAAAGCATGGGCGGAAAAGTATGGATTTTTGGTTATTATGAAAGATCAAGCTATAAAAGATGGTCGTTATAGAATAGGTTTTGATAAATTCGTTTTAATACACTGATTAGCGGTATTACTGTACAAGTCGTCAAGGTGTGAAGATGGTTAACCAGGAAAAGCTATTAAAGGAAATAAAATCACTTAGTGATTCTATTAGACAAAAAAACCGAGCTTTAAAATCAGGTATAAATGAAAGAGAGCAATTTTTAGAAACAACATTCAAACCTGTTACTGAACCTTTAAAGCGATTAGCACAAAATATGGAAAGACCTTCAATTCGCTTCGAAGGAGACAAAATGCTACCAATTTCCAAATATGAAGAAGAATTTCAGAATGATGAAAGTTCTGACCAGTTACAAACATCTGAAGAAAGCGACGAGTATGAAGAAAGCGGAGATATAGGAGATTTAAGGGAAAAGAACATTGCAGGAGATACAAGTACAGAAGATACAAGTGCGGAAGATACAAGAGCAGAAGAAGAGGATATCAACCCATCCAACTTAAGCAAATTAGGCACAGATATTATGTTTAAAGGAACACTTGGAAGAAAATATACATTAAAAATGTTACATGGCACACATGCTAATCGAAATTA
The DNA here is from genome assembly GCA_963675035.1 of Allygus modestus. Lineage (NCBI taxonomy): Eukaryota > Metazoa > Arthropoda > Insecta > Hemiptera > Cicadellidae > Allygus > Allygus modestus. The sequence goes on from OY776116.1 coordinate 89,418,451, forward strand.
TCATACATATGGAGCTAGAATAGAGGATAAAGGATTAATGATTGGAGATAGAAAGTTAGATATAAACGAAAATGATGATATAGTTATTGGTGATAAGAAATATAAAGGTACAACAGGTTTGTTTGAACTCATCTTTAAAAATAATCCTGGTAAATATACTAAATGGATTTACAATTGTTTAAAAATATACTAGAGTATACAAATGCACATAGAAAAAAATATTCCAAAGAACTACCTATTCATAGAAACAGGTCAATAAAATACACAAACATTATATCTAGTCTTTTCCCCTCGAAATCAAATAAAGCTCCAATTAAAAGAAGAGCTTTATCTTCTGCTGAATTAAATGTTTTGCATAAAAAAAGAAAAACAACTGATCCTACTACATCTGGAAGGGGATTATTAAAAAATTTGTATAAAACCAATATAATATATTACAACGATATAAATAAGTTAGTTGATCGAATGAGGTTATTACACGAAGCTATGGAAGCCGGGCACACTGGTTTAGAAAACGAATGGGTAGCTTTGGTTGATGAACTGCGAAAACGAGAAATAATTGTTCAGTAGACGTATATATATATATATATATATATATAGTAAGAACCTAAACGATAGCGATTCAGTTACATCATGAGTGTGGACAAGTTTGGACGGTATTCCGAGTTTGGAGTAAAATCTGGATATAGTGAAAAAAGAGCTGGGTTTCCGTTAACACCTGATGGTAATTATAATTTTGAAGGAAAAGTAATTCAAAATGTTGGTGATCCGCTTTTGTCTTCTGATGCGGTTACGGTACAATACATGGATAAAAGAACCCCGATTGTACACGAAGACCATTGGGGATTTTCCGGTAAAAGGTTAAGCAATATAAAACATCCCATTTATGATGGTGAAGCAGTAAATTTAGCGACTTTAAAATTGTTAACGATTTACAAAAAGAATGAAACTGATACAAGCTATGATGTAAAAAAATTAAAATTGTCAAATGTAGGTGATTGTGAGCAGGATGGAGACGCTGTAAATAAGAAAATATTTGATATAGTACACAAGAAATGGACTACAGAATATGAAAAACATATGGAAAGGTTTGGTGCAGCTTTATTTAATTATATCCATCGGGCTTCAGGAAGAGCTGTAGCTTCAGATGTTGACAGCCACAATTATTTAGACTGGAAAAAGATACACAATCCAGAAAAACCTAATCAATTAGATAAACCGTCTGAGCCTTCTAAAGTCAAGACATTAGGAAAGGGGGATAAAGTGAATGTGATTAATGAACCAACAGAAAACGATGAAGATTATGTAAGAGAAAAAATAATTTAAATACCCATGATAAGGGATAAAGCATCAGGTATATTCGAGAGATGATACAGAGAGGATGATGGAATCCAATATTACTGCGTGGAGTTTAATATCTCAAGAGCCGAGATTTCCCCAAGGAGTGCTGACAGATGGTTTTGTTCAACGGTTTGATAGATATATGGATTGGGAACAACTTTCCATACACTACCTCTTCACAATGACTATGTTAAGAATTTATTTTCACAGAGTTAACTGGATTCATATTTTACAAAGACAACAGTTTTCAGAAAACTTCCTTGTAGAGATGACATCAAATTTTAATAACTGTTGGGAAGTAATAAGTAAATATCAAAATCTCTCTGAAAATTACATTGACAATTTTAAAGATAAACTAGACTGGAATGTGTTATTTAATTACCAACGATTGAGTGGCAAGTTTCTAAGGGAACATGACAACTATTTAGATTTTATTCATTTTACCGAAAACAACGATACCATCACCAGCGGAGAAACATTTGAAACATCTTCAATTACACCTTATTTCTATTTTTACTACTTTTATTTATTATGTCTACATTTAATTAATTAATCCATTTTTATATAATAAATGGATTTTAAACAGTATATATAATACAAGAAGCCAAGACTAATATTACATTCATTGTAAAACATTTATAGAGTGCACCTACTGACTGTAAGTTTGGCTATAAATAGTCATGCCGAGGGCTAAACGCATCAGTCATAATCGAGAGAGATTACAGAGAGGAAGGGGAATAGCATCAACAGCATTTTCTCTATTAAGTAAACCGGTTGGAGCTATAGTTAACAAGGCGATTGATTTATTACCTGTGGAATTACATTTACCTGGAGGATATCAATATTGTGGTCCTGGAACCAAATTAGAGAAACGGCTTGCTAGAGGAGATCCTGGAATAAATAAGCTTGATCAGGCTTGTAAACAGCACGATATAGCGTATTCCAAATTTGGTGATACAAAAAATAGATCAATAGCAGATAGAGCACTTTCTGAGAAAGCTTGGCAAAGAGTAAAATCTAGTGACGCGAGTATTGGTGAAAAAGCATCGTCTTTAGCAGTAACAGCAGCAATGAAAGCAAAAACTACGTTTGGAGGAGGAAAGAGAAGAAGGCGTGGGAAAAGACCCGCTAAGAAACAAGGAGGTAATATCAGAAGAAAACGTCGATCTACTAGTGGTAAAGGTAAAAAGAAACCAACAATATGGTCAATGATAAAAAAGGGAGGAGGACTATACCTAAGACCGTATCGTGTGTATTAAATAAGAAAGAGCAATTAATAATTAAAAACAAAGAATTAACCAATGAAGAACTGATTACATATGCTTCTTGTTTGAAAATCCCATTTTTTAGAGGAGTATTTATGAAAGATGAATTACCGGTTAAAATGTGGAAAAATGAGACTGGTATAGTAAATTTGGATAATAGTGAAGGATTAGGCACTCATTGGGTGTGTTACAAGAAACTTGGTGAAACGATTTATTATTTCGACAGTTTTGGAAACCTTCCACCACCGAAAGAACTTCAACAATACTTTCGTGCGGCAGAAAATGTTTTTTACAATTATACAAGAAAACAACCTGATGATACATCCATTTGCGGTCATTTATGTTTAGACTTTTTAGCTAAAAGTGTTAGTCAACTTTAAGATGTCTTCGTATACAGTGTCATTAACCGGTAACTCATGTACTTTGCGCAGTATTCTGTTTCCAGCGCTACGTTTGCAAAAAGGAAGACTATGGGAAGCCGCATTATTGGATTTAACAACATATAACTCTATTCCAAACGTTAGTGAAGGAATTAATAACAAAATACATTATTACAAGACAAAAGATAATAAAGGAAAATATTCAGCTTTGGAAGAATTCAGTTTACCAACAGGAGCTTATGAAATTGATAATATAAATGAAGTTATACAAAAACATATGGGAAAAGAAAATATAACGATAAAAGGCAATAACAATACAATGAAAGCCGAAATTACTTCTAAGTATTATATTGATTTTGGCCAAGAACGTTCAATTGGTAGTTTATTGGGGTTTTCTAAGGAAACAAAGGTATTAGAACCTAATACAACTCATTCTGGGAATAGAACTGTGACGATCATCAAAGTAAACAGCATAGACATTACATGTAACATTATACAAGGATCCTACAGAGATGGAGAAAATCGGCATATATTACACACATTCTACCCATCAGTCGCACCGGGTTTCAAGATAGTAGAAAAGCCTCAAAACCTTGTGTACCTACCGTTAAACACCAGTTTCATTTCAGACATCGTGCTGAACATAGTGGATCAAGACGGAAACCTTATTGACTTTCGAGGAGAAGCTATTACTGTAAGAATACATATAAAATCATCCGCTTAGATAATGGGGTTATCATTTAAAAAGAGAGAGCCAACCAGCAAAGAGGTCAGTAGCTCATCAGCTGTAGAAGGATTAACAAGTGACAACATTCGTTTTCTAGAAGAAATTGGATTAAAGGTCATTAACAATGGATATACTGGATATAGCGCAGGGCCCAACATTCGACGAGACCTTATGGGAAAAGGAATATCACACGCACAACCCTTACGCTTCGTCCAAATTAAACAATAACGATGAAATTAGGATTCCTATACAACAACAAGACATTTATACTCTTCCATGCGAAAGTTATTTATATATTGAAGGAAAAGTAACAAAAGCTGACGGTACTGTTGGAACCACTGTTCCGTTCATAAATAATCCTATGGCATTTTTGTTTGACGAGATTAGATATGAAATTTCAGGAGTTACAGTCGATTCAACAAAAAAGGTTGGAATTTCCAGTACATTAAAAGGATTAGCGTCTTTAACACCAAATGAGAAGAATCTGTTAGCTGTTGCAGGATGGGTTGCACCAGACAAAAGTATAATTACTCCTGACGCTTCGGGAAACTTTGATTTTTACGTACCTTTAAGATTACTTTTAGGAGTTGCTGAAGATTACAGAAGAATAATAATAAATGTAAAACAAGAACTAGTTTTATTAAGGTCATCAAACGATAATGATATTATTAAAGCATCTGCTGGAACAACTGAAGCCAATTTAGACTGGAAACTAACATTAGACAAGATTGTTTGGAGAGTACCACATGTGCGACTAAATGATGAACACAGGATTACATTATTAAGAAAGTTAAAATCAGATCGAGACATTGTAATACCATTCAGAAGCTGGGAGTTTCATGAATACCCCGTTTTACCTTCAACACAACGGCATACATGGACTGTAAAAACTTCTACTCATTTGGAAAAAGCGAGATATGTAATATTTGGATTACAAACAAAGAAAAAAAGTATATTAACTGAAAATGCTGGTGAATTTGACCATTGTAAATTAACAAACTGTAAAGTGTTCCTGAATTCACAATTCTTTCCCTACGACAACTTTAATATCTCTTTTGATAAAAAAAGGTACAGTGTTTTATACGATATGTACGCTAGGTTCCAAAATTCATATTACGGCAAAACAAACACACCTCTACTATCTCCCGTACAGTTTGAATCGAAAGCTCCGATTGTTGTAATTGATTGCTCCAAACAAAACGAATCTGTAAAATCGTCTAGTGTTGATATAAAAATAGAAATGGAATTTCAAGAAAACGTACCTGCAAATACATCTGCGTATTGTTTAATTTTGCACGATAAAATTGTTACATACACACCGTTGACTGGTATCGTAAAGACGGTATTGTAAAACGTTGTACCACCACCGGCACCGCCACTGTCGCTAACCTATAAATAGCGGAGCAACAATGCAGGTCTTCAGTTGATCGTCTATCGTCGCATGGGCAACATCTTCTACAAAATGAGTTCTCCATCTGTTGTACAAGGTGATGCAGAGGTAGCACCGTTATTGGAACGTGATAATACTAGTGAAGAAGAAATCATCAAGGAAATAACTGCATTTTTAAAGTTTGGTAAAAGAGATAGAGAGGAGGAAAGTAATGCAGACCCATCAAAGGTAGTACCAAAGAGGAAGAAGAAAGTTGAAGAAAATATTCCTCCTCACATTTTAACTGAAGTTTTTTTGCGAATCTTTTACCCCATCTCAGCATGCATCAGTAAAAGTGTATCAGTTGGATTGATGAAGTCATTGGATTATTCCCCTACAGTAATACTACACCATGGAACAAAAAAGGTTTTATTTTCGCAAAATGCTTGGGAGTCATTTTTGAAACATGTACATTTAATAGAATGTTATTTAACTAACAGTTTGTGTGGAAGGAAAACACATATTCGACTTTTGGATTGTGACAATGAAATCGATATTGTTAAACATCGTGGACAACTACAAGTGCGAATTAGAGACTTGACTCAACATGAAAATAAGATTCTACTGTCACGTGAAGAATTCTACGTTTTAAACTACGCAACAGAACCTATTACAAGGTACATGAGACAGTTGGTATTTGCAAGCGCTATTATTAAAGAATATTTGGTCGATACTTTGGAAAAACAACCTGATAGCACCATCGTGTACGGACCTGTGGATACATCTATTTTTAATAGAATACCTCATGAAGTTTGCATGTGGAGAAAGTTAAAGGATTTTGAACCACTTGTAGAAATCGCTACAGAAGCTACAGAAGAAACAACACAGGAAGAAGAAACGGAGAAACAAGAAGAAGAAGAAAACGAAACACAAGAAGAAGAAGTTAAAAAAGACTAAAGTTTGACTTAGTAAAGAAGAACACACGTGGGGTAGGCCTATTGGGGACGGTGCCCACGTTAAATATACACCAACGCGCCTGCAACTGTACGGCCTGGTATTTAACCTACCGTGGTGTGGAAAACAGTTTAGTTGATTGCTAGGTGCCATGATGAGCGGAGGGGATGAAGAAGTGAGTGTAAAGCCTTGTGTAATAGAATTTCAAGCATTTCGAAATAATGATGATAGGTTTATTATCAAGGAATTAGTAATTTTAGACTTGCTTACATTTGTAGTTTACCCATTCACGTTTGAAGCTCCTTTTTCTTTTAACAACCTTAACGCCAAAGCAAAAAGTACAAACAAATGGATAACAAACTACTTTCATCACATACATTGGTATGAAGGATTTATAAGCTACAGTAATCTGCACAGTATTATGTTTAACTTTTGCAAACAATATTCACATATATACACAAGAGGATTAGAAAAAAGGAACTGGATACAAAAGTACACGCACGGTGATGTTTTCGATATAACTATCGGTAAGGACTTTAACATTAATCTCGGTAATATTTGTGTTGCTGCAAAAGATCCTAAACACGGACAATTAAACTGCGCATTGCACAACGCATATCGTTTGGCTGCTTACTTGGAACAAACGCAGAAATGTGGTGGGGGTAGCAAAGAACCGGAATGTGGTGGGGGTAGCGGGGCCTATAAATACGAGGAGCCAACAGCGCTCCGGCACGAGTATTATTCGAGACTCCGAAGAGGCAACATCACAGAAGACACCACAACCACCACTGACGAAGATGACATCACAACAGTTTCTACAAACACTGGTTGATCAATTCAACACTCATTCAAAATCCGACCTTCTGCTAACTAAAAAGTGTTCAGAACTAAAAGAACAAAAACACTACATTATTCATAACATCAAGAAAGTGGAAACCACACATGGAGAAGCAATTCTAGTTTCATTGAGCGAAGGACCTTTCTATCCAGGAGATGAGCCGAAGTTTCAAGTATTTCTTCCAAAACGATTTGTTCAACTGCTACAAAATGAAGATTTGCGAGATATTCAACCGGGGACGTTGTATTTGGTATCACACGGTGTAAGCGGCAACAACTCGACGGAACTCACTCTGCACATCACGCATCCTTGTACATAATGTCTCTGTTTGTATTTCTAGTTATCAATGTTAAACTTAAGTTTATTGTATTGTAAGATGTTTGTTTAATAAAGAAAATAAAAACAAATAAAATAAAATAAAATAAAAAAAAATAAAAACAGCAACACAGCAGTATATTATTTTATATACTGCTGTGTTGCTTTTTTTAAAATTCAAATGGATGACCTTGAACTTTCATTCAGGGTTAACTTATGAAGAGGTATAAAAGAGAGGGAGCAGTGAAGTTAGTCTCAGTCTTGTCTAACACACGCTGCAGCTAACATGTCGGTGTCACCTATGAAAAATTTATTTTTCGATAACAATTTGAAGACATATTGTTGCGAGTTACAATGTTTTAAAATACCAGGCGATCAAGTTGACGGGAAAGCTTGTCGTAAGTGCAAGTGTTTCAGCTATTGCATATGTAGATGTAAAACGTATCAAATGAACCGACAAGATAAACTACAAGAATTACGCCGAAGGATTGCATTACTGTGGCGGCGAATGTAGTAGCAACCAGCTGCCACCTGCCGCCTGCCATCTGCTGTCCGCCATCTTCTCCGCCCCACCATTTTGTTTGATACCAGAACGCTAGCTAGCGAATAGTCAGTACACCTCCGGCTCTCGACTGGTGAACATCGAGTGCTCTTCACAAACGTAAAACATTGTATTAAAATGTCCATTAAAATTAGGTGTATTCATTATGACTCTATTCATCTGGCGACTTTCCAAGACCTCGAGGTTTTTAATGAAGAGTTAAGACTTCTCATTGCGTCCGGTTACGATTTATCTTTGGAACTTTACGCATCAAAAAACAACATGGACTCTGCGCAGGAATCGAAGTATATACCGTCTTTCTTCAGAAAGCGAAGTGATGGCCGCAACTCGTCCGGATCAACAACATCGATGACAACCAACAACGGGGAACTATTGTAAACATGAATTATTGTAAACATAACTTATTGTAAATAAAAATAAAGTAATATTTGTATTAGTACTACCTCGCACTCGTATCATTCGATTGCTTCATTCGATAATTTTCATTCGATATTTTATCGAATTAAAACTATCGAATCACAATCGGATTTTACGCGTGCGAGGTAGTACTTTTTTAAAATTACCTCCCCGTGACCTTGAACTTTGAACTTTAACTCATTTCGTCACAAAACCGCCTACGTCACTGGCTCAGCCCCAGATAACATCTTTCATGACTCAGCACTTCCGGTCACGTGACCGGATGACGTCACTTCCGGCGCAAAACCCGCAAACCCACACTACTTTCTCCATATACTATGTATAGAGGGAGAAAGTAAAAATTAAAAAATAAGTACTATCATGTCATAATTAAATATGTTGTAACAGTTTATATGATTTGTTTAGACTTGTGAGCCGTGACTCACCCCATTCGCCCAGCACTCGAGCTCAGTTTGTTATATATTATTCGTGTTATGTTGTTATGGTGTCCAACTCTTTGGTGTCACTGCGTCCTTTTTCGTTTCTGCTGGATGTCTTAACCGTGCCCGCCACCCCTAATATGAGCTTCTAAATGTAGCTAACCGCCTCTTTTATTAGTGAGCGGACCTACCCCACGCAAATACTTTCGTATATTGACTGTCTATGTGGGGTTGGAGGCGGGGCTGGGGCTCACTTTTCAGTTAGTTGGTTAAAAAATGTCTAAATTTATAACTATATGTCTTATTACTCTTACAATGTATTTGTTTGTAATTGTAATTTACAGTTTAACATTTTATTGACAATTCACCTGCTTTAGGGTAACTCCATATAAAGTAATGCAACGAATAGAAAAAAAAAAACAAAATATTAAATATTGATACTAAAATAATAAAGTTATGTACTTAAGGTATATGTAAAACCATTTATTACAATATGTACAAATCTTTATATTATTCAAAGCGGTATTGTTATTTGGTTTTTTGACTAAGACCAAGAAAAATACTGTTACACTGCCAAAACAGAAAAGTCTTGCTGAAGGGTAAGTAAACACCTTAACAATTTCCTTTCGCTTTACCGTTTTACCTTTTCTTACGTTACTTTAGTAAATTGGAATCCCGAACCAATAGACCAATTGCATATCGGAAGAGAATGTCAAAGGCTTCCCTTTCCTTGATTTTATGTTACTCGTTGCGTTGGTATATGTTAACCTATTTATTTCAAGAATAAACTTTTTGAGTTTAGAGGACCAATTTAATTAAACCCTTAAAATATACTAAAGCTAATCTTATGTATTTAAAAAAATAAAAAATTTTCCGGAAGAACGTGTGAGACTTCCACTGGACCGGTTTACACGCGGGTGGTGTCAAATGAAAGTAGGTAGTGGGAAGAAAATTGTAACTGTCCGCGTTTACCGATTATTTAAATGTCAAGATGTGTGTGTCCCTGTTTTTCTGTGAATGTACTTTTAAATTAATAACAACGCAGATTTGACCAATTGATGAGATTTTAGCTTAATGACAGACTACGTGAGAGTGGCGCAATGGAGTGATGAAACCAGGTTGTTGTTTTACAACGGAAAATTGAACTGGAGACGAATATGTAGAACAATATATCATCTTTGATCAAATTTGGAAATTTACAGTAAAGGTTACAAATAAATATTTCCATTTGTGCTTTATATTTAACCTAGTTGATTTCTTTTAGCAATAAAACAAATGCCAACACCGCAGTAAGTCAGCTCGCCGTGTGGTCGGTGGAAGATTCCTACACTGATTGTATAACATCGTTACATGGGATGGACACTGCAGAAGGCAATGTTTCGCATTACTGGCTCTGGCCTAGATCCAACATATTGTTGTTATAGGATCATGTTCTTTACAGTGTGAAATAGCGACTCTAAACGAAATATTTTTAAAACACTTCAGTAAATAAATAAAATATTGTATACAAATAGTTTTATATTAAATATAGACTTTTCTCAGCAAACCTGTCTGTTCCGCATATTTCCAAACCGAATATTTCATCTCGCCAACACAAATTATACTGATTTGTAAGTGAGGACTAACATTTTATTTATCCTGTGTAAGAATAATATTTAACAGATTAGGCAGTGTTGCTGTAAATAGGACAGCTTAAACTAGGGGTTTGAACTCATCCTATTATGTGATTGGAAATCATATCTCTATCTAATTTCCAGAATTTATTGGTTAAGATAAAAATATATATGATTTGTATTAGTATTTATGTCCATAGTGACCATTTCTTACGCAACACATTACTTATTACGTAGAGGTAGTGGTTTTATCGAGATATTCCATTAAATACTAGCAGGCATATCCTCTATATAATGCCATTTTGTTGTTGTTTTGGTTTATCAGTTTTGGATGACGCCTTACTGGAGACGCAAAACGTATTTTATCACATGCTGACGAAATTGTTCTCAGAATAATAACATTAAGAATAGCAATGAAAATATAGCTCTTCATATACATAACTAGCCATTGCATAATTTTCCATTACTTAATAACCTGCATAATTGTTGACACTCAATGACTGCTATCTTTAAATTTCTAAAAATTAAAATATTTTCATCAATAACTTATTTTATGTCAGCAAAATTAAAAAAAAATTATTGTCATTGTTTGATGTGTTAAATAACGGTATATCAGAATTAATTATTGTTTATAAACACATCAGGATAACTATTTCATGTAATTTCAAGAAACACTACAAAGTTAAAAAATGTAAGCCGGTCTAACTTGGCTTCAATGGACCTAATCTTCTTAGAGGTAATCGCATTACCGGAAGTAGGAATTTTGGGAGCTGAGCTTCACCGAGATAAACCCTCTTAATTAACACCAACATGAAGATTCCATGGAGCACCACTCACCTACTATGTCGATTCCGGTACGTTACTGCTGGTAGTCTTGGAGCAAAACTGATACATCAGAACATTTTAGATTTATTTTTAAGGAATATTTTCTCTTCTACTTAATGCGTGAATAAAAGACATGTTCTAAGTTGAACTTCCACTTGTAGTGGGAAGTTGTACGCATTTTTCCATGATGGGCTATTTATTTTGCCCTTATAAAGCAATGACCAACCCAAGTCACTTCCTTTTGAATTACAAGAGATTTAGAAGTTTAGAAATTCCAGACAATGAATAACACGGAATTTATGTTCAATTGATGACCACGTACCGATGTCTAAGTTTAATGAAAGGTAGGGAAAATGTTAAATATTAGAGTTATTCAACTATTTTTCAATACAAATCAATCCTCTGTCATTTATTAAGTTTAAAAGACATGGTTAGCTTTTACTAGGATTCCTAGTTAATGTTACTTGTTATTGTTCGTGAACATCCCTCATACCACTAGAATATAGCTATTCAGCGTGTTTACGATGTCTCCCAATGAATACTGCTTTAGTTCGGGCTTATTATTATAATAAATTAGGTGAGATTTTACCTATGTACTGTTTATGACAAAGTATGTTGTTGATATTTTGATTCTTTAAAGATATGTGTATACAGAATTTAGGTAACATGCATAACAATAATTATAAATGCGATCACAATTCAAATAAATTTAATTTCATCCCGTTAGTAACATTGAAATTAGTATATACATAAACATTTAATTTCACCAACAGTGAATTCGTTCGCAAAGATAGGTGAAATTCCACTGAATTAATACTTTCAAACAGTATTAGTGAATACAATTTATCTTTATTATAGATAAAACTGAATGTGATAACTTTTTCTTAAAAAGGAAAATAGTAAAAGTTTACCTTTTAGAGGAAAGATTCAATATTTAATTTTATCCAAAATATACGCTAGATTTTATCCTTTTTGTTTGAAGATAGATATAATTTGTATTATAGTTGTTGTATACGGTTTTTACTGTATAAACAAACTTTAAACAAAGTCTTCAGATTTTACTTGATTACATACTCAAATTTTATATATCTATTATGACACCAATTTGATAAAAGTCAAGGAAATATCTTTACTCAAAATGCCTTAATTTAAAAAGCTAGGGAAGGTCACTCATATAAAATAAGAGTTTAAGATGAAGCAAAGTTAAAAGAAAACATTAAAAAACACCAAGGGAAAATTACACCTCTTATCAGTTATTCTTGCTTTCAGATTTGTTAGTAACCTACTAAAGTTAAAAAAATTAGTATGCGAGCTCGGTAATATATTTTGGAGACAGGTAATAATTTAACAAACGTTCTCGCAACACGTTCGAAGCATTGTCTTGCAACAGTGTCCCAACTTACCCAAGTTTTAATGAGAGGCTAAATGGCTATACAATTTGTGTCCGTAGTTCCTAACTGCTCCTAGATTGTTAATTTAACATTTTGCGATATGTTACTCAATGTTCTAAAGAGTAAGATACACTATCTAATTTATAAGGAACATAAATAATAATAAAAATATTAAAAATATAATTGTAATAAAATATTAACTCATTTGTATTTAAAATGAGTGAATGTTTTCCAAAACTTCTCTAATAAGAACTTTGGTATATATTGTCATGGACTGTATTTAAATTAAGACTTGTATATGCAATATTTTGGCTTGATTACAATTTTTTTCAAGTACCGATGTTAATATTTTAAAGCAAACCATTGTACATGTGACAAATTAAGAAAACCTCTCTTTCACAAGTTCGAGGTTGACGTGAGTCAAGTGCAGCAGGCCATGTTGACTGGAACACCTACCTATCTCTTATCTATTTACCTTATATTTGAGATAAACAAATCTATACGAGTTAGGTGCCCTGTTAACAATGGCCTATCAACACTCATTACCATAATTATACTATTAAGGGAGGAATATAAACAGTTCTGAGCTGTTTGGTCATAATATTTTAGCTGGACTGTTAGCATTTCCGTAACTTCTGAACTGCTTATCACGGCCGAGAACAGGCGGGCCCGACCCGACTACCCTACCTCGCCACTATTATACCCGCTCTACTACCCCTCACCCACCTGGTTGGTCAATCGTACATTATATTGAATTATAAAATTCCGATCATAAAATTAATACCACTAATTTTCACAGAAAAATCATGCAAACTTCTATTTTGTTAATTAAATTTGTGTTAACTTGTTTTATAGCCGTTTTTAACACGATTTTTAATGTACGAGTATAAACCACGTCTTGACCATAGCTACTGAGCCTGTGCACAGACAATTTGCCCATGTAGGCTTATTTCCTAGATAAAGACCTATCTTTCAATAAAATAATATTTGTTATTCTTTGTTAAGTTTTCATCAATTTGTTTAATCTTTCGTAAACATGTAATTTGTCTACGTTGTTTTTAAATTAAAATTACATTGTCTTAATGAATGAATTTAAAACATGTTCACATTTTTCTGGAAACAAATATTTTCGAATGAATTTGATATGATGTTAACATTAACGAAATAAAACGCCTAGACCCCTCTAGCATAACAAAATCACTACTGAGTTTATCGTCTCTGGCTCTATAAAGCTCTATCTATCTAATATATATTATATTATATTATCTATAGTATCTTTATTTATAATAATCAGAAAAACGAAATATGCGCTGATTGCTTGGACCGGAATGCCTAAACCTTGATTGCTTTTGTGGTATGGCATTTATTAAACGGCTCCATTTGGCTAGTAACTACTTTTTTAACTAATTTATATATACTTAAAGAGCTGATATTGGTCTGAAATGAGCCACTGATAGCACAATGTGTATTGCCTTATACGAATTGTATTAAATAAATGTAACAGTAATGGTGCTGTTGTGGTTTAGTACAATATTTTTATTAAAAAAAAACTTTTATTACAGAAAGTGTGAAGTGGTTGTAAATCAATAATTTGTTTATTTATACAGTTAAAGATTGCTGTATATAACAAAATCGTTTTATCAAGAACCTAACACAATTACTTAAGTGACCTTATCGTAATATCTATTCTATGTCATCATCCTACATAAAACTAAAATTATTCCAGAAATAATTAACTCACTGAGAATAAAAACAATTTCTATTTAAGGTTGTACTTATATAGACTATTTGCTAATATACTTTACAAACTAACAATAACATTTGTTTTTATTTCCAATGAAAGAGTAACCGTTTTCTCCAAATTGAATTCCAATCCCTAACGTCCCAACTCAGACAGAGAAAAAAAAAACATTTACGAAAGGCATTTAATAGTAATTAAAGCTAGTGTTAGTCTTAATTTTTCATAGTTATTGTTTACTTATTTTATGCTTGTTAGGAAAAAGTGGGTAAAACAGTTAAGTAAAAAGATAGCAGTGGGTAGTTGTATTAAGTAGCTGAATTACTCTAACCGTAGCTTGAAAAGTTAAACATTTAATTACATTTTTAACATAACCTTTAAACACTAAAATTATAAATATAACAAGTGCATTGTAGAGATCCGTACATTGTTTTAATCGATTTAAAATCCTCCTCTATTCTCGTTGGTTTGCAAATTATCAAGAAAATCCAGTGACACCAAGACACATGGCGTTTACTATATCTCATCTGTTTTATAGTAAGGTTTTCTACGGTGCAAATATTTTAATATATGAATAATTCTGAACAATTAGGAATAAAATCAGTAGTTTATTTTTTAACTTTAAGTATGCGAGGACAAACCGCATTTATAGTCATCTCTTTCCAAACCAGGAGTTGTAATGAATGTTGAAAAAGATTTTTCATATTGATAGAACCACAGAATTATAAAATAATCGACGGTGAAGCAAAATAAAGCTTGGAAAGGAAATCCTCAGAGTTCACTGTTTACCTTTCAACTGCGGAGCGACATTGACGTTGACATACGATGTAAGTCGTAACGACTTTTTCTGTTTTTAACACGAAATGTATTACTTAACAAAATCAAGATAAACTTATATTTGATACAATAAACATTGCATTACTTTCCTAATAATAACAATGCATTTTTTGAATTATATTTCAACGACACTGTAATTTTTGTTAGGAGGGCACTACAAATGCTTTTAATGGAAAGCTGTTAAATCTCCTCAAAATGTTTTGGAAACCCCGGAATTTGAACCCGTGGCCCCAAGAACCGAAGTCCTAAGACACTAACCATTAAGCCAGTGAGATTTCATAAAGTATTGCCATATTAATCACGAACGTAAATGGGCCTGAATGAATATTTTCCGGAATCAAAATAATTATTTTTCTTATAAAGCTCATTGTCAGGTATTCCACAAGGGTATTTATCCTACAAGGGAAAGATATTTCACTGTAACCCCTATTCGTTAAGTTAGAGATTTAAATACACACATTTTATGAAGTCGCATCCCGTGTAGTAGGAGCTTTCGGTAAAAATGTTGTTCTGCTTGAACGATAAAGTTTGTGTCAACTCTGCGGCAGGCGATTGTGTGGTTAGCGATGTCCTGGATATCCTGATTGTGTAACACTGTTACATGGGTTGGACACAGGATTAAGGAATGTTTTGCGTTACGGGCCTGGACTATAATAAGGCCTTGATGTAACAGCATTCTATACCAAATCTATGTTTTTTTACGATGTAGAATAAAGAAAACTCAAACAACTAATTCAGTCATCAAGTAAAATACAAAATTACTGTGTGTATTACATGGCTTACGTCTGTCTATAAACTCTAAAATGCTTGAAAAGTTAAGAAACATTCAAGCCATTCCAGCTTGGTCTCAGTGAACCAAATTTCCTTTGAGGTGATTGAATTACCCCCAGTTGGCATTGCAGAGGCCAAGCTACTCTGAGATAAGCTATTTCAATTTTCATCAACATGGAGAGTCGTGTAAAGAACCTTTCGATTACAATGTCAAAAATGTTTCATCACCACCGAATTATTAGTTTAAAAGTTATTTTTCTATATTTTGGAACTGTTGGTAAGTACTTTACTATTGTACATAAAGTTAAAGAAACTAAACCTTCTTTCCTTATTATCTCCATCTGTATAATTGGACATTGGTTGAATATTTTCCATGATGGGCTACTCATTTTGACAGTATAAACCTTTGGTCAACCCTAGTTTAATTTATTATTAATCTGTCTTTTAACACTTTCGCTGCTTCAAACATCTTTAAACATGAAATTTTCATAATTTTCTATGTTGAGAAAAAAACGATCGGGGCCGCAGCAGCCAACGTGTTAAAATAAAATACAGAAAGTTAAAAATCCAAAATACCAATACTACTAGTAATCTGATGGAAAGAGACGTAGCACAGTAAGCTATCTTTCAGCAAGCCTTTTTTACTTATCATAACATAATCACATAACTTTTATTTTTCTCAGTTAACACAATGCCTGACTCAGGTGGTAAACATATTTTAGCGTTAATTTAAACGATCTTAAAATTAAATACTTAAATAAATTAAACTACGCTTCTAAGTAATGATCTTAAAAGTGATTCCTTACCCACACTAAACAAAATAAGAAAAAAAATCTTAATCTATTACACCACGAGTAAAAGAACACTAAACATTGCCCTTCGTAACCTGATGTAAAATATGAATAATTTTAAATTGTTTACGATAATATATTTATCTAAATGATTTTTTATACCGTATGCACTGAACCTCTACAAGTATCCAGGTTTGAACCAAAAACAATGAAATAAAAATGTCATCAGCTTAGTGCTACAATTGTTGGTTAATAATGTAAACAAATCACTTAAGTTGATATTAGGTAAAAACTGTTTAATCATGCAAGTTCTCCCTTGTTCTGTCGCCTCTCGTTTATTAGCATTTTTAAATATAAATATCACATTTACATATATAACAAGACCAAACAACATAACAACCTAACCTATTGCACATACCTAATACACAAAAATACACTACGGTATTTTCTACCTAAACATTATGAAAATAAGATAAACGTTTATATTATTCACTGGGAAACAATATTAATATTACATTCATACTTTTGTATCAGACATTAACGATTTACAATCTATTAATCTACAATTCTTTACCCCACAAGCCAGAGATAGAAAATAAATACACAACTTGTTATACCTCATTCTTAAAGGCGATGATTAGTAATTATTTTCACTAGATGCAGTATTGTATTTACTATATGCTAGTAAGAAAGAAATGGGGTGTAAAGGTAAATTAAAGCGATTAAACTTGAAAATAAAAGTTGATGGCTAGGTTATCCTTAACAATAGAATCTGCTTAACTCGTAACTTAATGATGGCCTTTAGTAAAGTAAAACTTTTTTAACAACGAAGTAGGTGACTAAAAAGATCCAGAATTTGCTTTCGTTGACCTCTAATCCTCTTGTTATTTAGTAGGTTCTTAAAATTGATAAGGTAGTCCGACAACATTAACATTAAGCCCATAGGAGCGGACTTAAATTCCCTCTG
Source organism: Allygus modestus (assembly GCA_963675035.1). Lineage (NCBI taxonomy): Eukaryota > Metazoa > Arthropoda > Insecta > Hemiptera > Cicadellidae > Allygus > Allygus modestus. Next base: position 89,435,971 of record OY776116.1, read on the forward strand.
ATTTGAACAATATTTTTGACAGTGTGAATATTTTCCAAGACAATTTCCAGAAATCAAATGTGCATTGTAAAAATTCTCCCAATTGTGATTTATGTTTATTTCTCAATCGGTTTTGTAATACATTTTCAAACTTCACATTAATTTGCCCTAAGGATTTTTTTTTTAAGTTATCGAAGATAACTCCTGTGTTTGTGGGATATTATTGTTTTTATTTTTATATATTCTAGTTTTAAACTTGTTTGAACTTAAAATGGTATTTCTTTGGTCTTTTCTTGGTTCATGTGCCTTGCATTGAAATGAATCACAATAAAAAAATCCTAATTTACTATTATCCTATATATTAATACGCTTGGATCTTTTCTTCACAGTCATAACTCAATAAAGGCTGGACGTATTTTAACGTTTGAGGTGTCAAATTAAAGGTATTTTTACGTATATTTGCCAATACGTCTCAGATGTTTAAGAAAATGTATCACTTTAATACAGTAAGTGCCGAATTTTCGGATCAGTGGCGCTATCCGACAGCGGAAGTCTAAACTACGTGTTGATTTAACGTACGTTGTTGTGATCCTTTTTAATATCAGATGTTTTTTATGTTTTTTTGCAACTGAATTAACCTGTCGTTGGGTAAAAATTCAAGCAACAGGACAACTAGTAGTTTTAAACCGTTTATGATGTGAGGAGTTGTCATAAAAACAATATAGAATACAGTAAAAAATATCATATGGCTTTTAGCCAGACGAATAATACACATTAGGTTGTCTAGTGTTATCACTCTAATGACTTATTAAATCTAAATGAAGTAGATTTGGTATAAATATTATATGTGCACACATCATAACAAACAAAACCTTTTTCATCACACTGCACCAGAAGTAGCTTTTCGGAATCATCTGTGAATACCGAAGGTGATACTTTCCTACTTCTAGAATCTGGAAAAACAGATTAATCTTATTCCCACGCTGTTATTAGTTAGGCCTATATATTATATGACAGTGTGTACATTCGTAAACCACTGTTCCTGTTGTAATTTAAATACCAATGTTGTCACTGTGTTGTGAGAAATATGACTCAGCAAACTTGATGAAAATGTCTCAAGTTGTAGGAGACATTACAAAGAGCATTACAAAGAGCTGAAAGTGATCTGTGAAAGAGATGCCAAATATTAGTTACGTTATTTTTATGTTTATTTGCTAAATATACTAATAAGAACAGCTGATTTTGAATGCAAGACTGCTACTGGCAGGCGCAACCGGCTATTAGCGCTACTTATGTCAGAATGCAAAATATCAGTGAGGTGTTAATTCCGGCACTAGAGTAGGAAAGTACCACTTTAAGTATTCACAGATGACACCAAATTTAGCTATTGTCCGGCAACGAGAAGAAACTGATCGCTCGTGTGGCTCCTAGCCAACTAACTAACATCGGCCAATTCGTGCGCCAAGTAGTATCTGCCAGAAATACCCTGCCGAAATTGCCGATGTTTTTAGGACATCGCGATATCGGCATGAATATGGTCGGGGTGTGGAGGCGGGGAGGATTCATTTCTCTTCGTTGCTGGACAGTAATATCAGCATAATGTGATGAAAAATATGTTTCATTATTATTACAATTTACAGTGTGAATAAAAGTATAGTTAAGATGTATCTAAGACTCGTATCCAAGATGTTATTCCGGTTTTTCAATCGAATTCCCTCGATCGGAAAACACGATCGCTTTCCGAAAAACGCAACCTTCAGCACTGTTAATAAAATATACTATTTTATACCTCTTAATCAAAGGTCAGTACAAAAGTGGGATCAAATAATCAAGTATGGGGAACCGTACAGTTTTAAACATGCGCTAGCGAAGCACAATAAAGCTCTCAGTGTCCACTGTTACCTCTGCAACTCCAGAGCGACATTGACGTTGATATATGATTTGAGTTAAGTTGGATTTAAACGAATTACTCTTCTTTCTTACAACACATAAAAAACATACTGGTAAAATATTAATTTAATTTGTTCGTCACCATGTATTCTATGGTGTTTGCAAAAGTTAGAGAGTTAGTGCTACCTATACCAATGTTTATGGTAAAATTTACAATTCGTTAAAATTTCCACTCACGTCCGCATTTGTTATAAGGATTATAAGTGTCATGAATATACATGGCTTTAATAAGTTAACACATTTTAAGAGAAAGGTTTAGTTTACAATTGCTATGTGCCAAAGACTATAACATAACATTTGTTAACCAACAGTTTTTAACATTTCTTTGTTGAAATGCCAGTTCTTAAGAATTTTTTTGTATGTTCATATTAACTAGTGAGGGGAAGTGCTGGAAAAGTGTAACTTTTTAAACTACAATTCTGGCCCAACGACAGATGATTTCCTTATTTTTATTTACGACATGAAATTACTCGGCTTCGGTCTTGATGGAGTTTTCTCTCCCTGAAGCACCGCTGCAGCAGGATGTCTTACAGGAGACATTGTACTTTGTAATTATTATCGTTATTATAAAGCGATATAGCGATATAGCGAATTTTGGTTAAACATTTTAAAATCCTCATTGAGTAGCTTGTGTCAGCGACGGTAAAGTATCATAGTTAAACAAATAACAAACAATGGACTGCAAAATACTATCATAGTTCAATATTTCCAAAATAAATTTCTATATTCAAGGAAATTGTTTATATTTTTATAAAGGTTGTTTTAAAGTCGTTTTACATATAAAGAAACAATATGTCTGAGTTACAATAGATAAAAGCAATCCAACAATTTCTATCACTTACAACGGTAGCAATAAACGTAAGGGAGGTGGATAGGTGGCCTTTTCTCCCCGACCTCAACTTGTATTGGTTGTAAATTTGTTATAAACCGTTTTATTGCATTACGGAAATTAAATTTGAGCTTATACAGGAACAATTAAAATGGAATAATGCTACAACCATTTCCATCGTTGAATTGGCATTAATTTAAACTAAAATTTAGTAGTTATTTTAAATACAAAATAAATTAACAAATACCTATACCGTCTGTTAAGTTTGTTATATTATAATATTGATAAACTTCACTAATTGTACCAGTCCGATTATTTTGTTGACTACTCTATAACACATGGTGACCATAATGAAATAATATCTTATTCATACAGAAATTCTACTTTTAAAGGAAATTAAACAGGAACTCAAGTTTAATGTAATTTTAATAACATAGCTCTTCACGTTTCAGTAACGGAAATGATTGACTATTTGAAATGTTAATTTATATACTATTTTGTAATATAAATGTTTATACAGGGTGTCCCGGAACTCCCTGGAACATTTCATAAAAAATTGTTCCTTAGATCGAGAGAAACATATTTCACATTATAAACATGGGTCTCCGATGACTAGTTTTCCGTTTGTCGGTCTGAATGTGTATTTTACTTAATACGTTTTATCTTAAGAACCTCTGAAGGCATCGACTTAAAACTTGGTAAATGTATTAAAAATAATACGACCCATTTTGGCATGAATTATCAAGCTTCTACTTTGTACTATATCAAAATGGCGGCTATTTTTGTTTTTCAAAGCTAAATATCTTAAAAACGGTAAAACTTATGAAAAACCTGTATGAATTAAAAGGTTATGAAATTTTGTCCTAAACGTAATAAAATTATAAATCAACTATAAGATGATATATAACTGAGTTGTTGTGATTTTTATAAGTTAAAACATGATTTTTTTATCATTTCTGGGCTGAAACATCATGTTTTATCTTTTACAAATCACAACAACTCAGTTGTTTATCATCCCATAGTTAATATCTTCATATCATTACTTTTAGGACATAATTCCACCACTATTTTGATTCTTACAGTTTTTTCATACATTTTTCTGTTTTTAAGATATTTAGCCTTGAAAAATAAAAATGGTTGCAATTTATAAATGGTACATAGTAGAAACTTCATATTTCATACCAAAATGGGTCTTATTACATGTAATACATGTACCAAGTTTGAAGACGAAATCTTCAGATGTCCCTAAGATATAACGTATTAAGTAAAAAGGACATACAGATCGATTGACGTATAACTAGTCACCAGAGACGCATATTTATAATGTGAAATTTGTTTGTCTCGACCTAAAGGCCTTTTCACACCGGCGTACTGGACGTCCTGGACGTTTGGGACGTCCAGGACGTCCGGTACGCGCCCCTTTCACACCGCCCATCAACGTACCAAACGTCCACTTGTTCGCTCATGAGGACAGGTGATCAGTCAAGTGCCACCTCTCACTCAGTGTAGTTGTTACCCGTGCAAACATGTCTTTTCCGCCAGTTCCTTCGTGTGAGACCGGTTTTTCTGTTCCGTGGATGAACGAATCGAGTAGTGATAGTGATGAAGAGTTAGTATTACTATATTCGTTAACGAAAAGAAGTAAATGGATACATCCCATAAATAAAAAACGAAAGAGTTTTGGAGAATACCATCACTTGATATCATGATGTTGATATCAGAAAAACCGACACTTAAAACTATTACTTATATATGTATGGTGAGTAGTTATTTGGTTCGCGTTTTTTTATAGAGAGGCAATTAATAGCAAATAGAGACTCGCTATTAATTAATTATAATATGATGATTTCCATAAAATAACATTATAAATAATCGTTATAATCGTTGCTCTAATGTAATTACATGGCAGTAAATGACAACTTACTATCTTTCTGAAGATTTGCAGCAATCTCCTCCCATGCTGCGTTCTTCATAACCTGGTCCCTGTATATTTCTAGGGTTGTGTCCTAGATTACAGGATGACCACGAACTTCCTCCAACAACGCTTCCATGGTACAAACGCACAGAACACCAGCAACAACAAACACACTGCAGATGACGATGACACGGGGTTTTGCAAAAATTAGCGGGAGCGGAGCACGTGGTTCTGAAGTGTTCATTGCGCATGCGCTAGGCCGTGGACGGGCTGGACGTTTGTGGAAAATCACTCGCCGAGCGATCTTCAGAAAACCGTTGCGGACGTCCAGGACGTCCGCAACGTCCTGGACGCGCGGTGTGAACTGTCTCATTCGATAGCATGGACAGCGATTTATTTTGACAAAAACGTACCAAACGTCCAGGACGTCCAGTACGCCGGTGTGAAAAGGCCTTAAGGAACAATTAATTCCTGTATATTAATCTCAGCATTATTATTAATTTCATTTGATGTTTAATACTGTGTAAATATTATTATACTGTATACAAAAACTAAACTAAATATTAACTCATATTAAAATACACTTAAGATTTTTCACTATAACTTATCTGTTGGCCTTGATTATGATTCATCTATAAATTAAGATAACGATAACTTCTTGGTATACAAACCGGGAAGTTTCACAGACAAAATCTCCTCTCTACACGGATATTAGTTTTCATACCAGTCATAAAATACCAAAGTGGATAGTTTAGATATCATATGGCTTTTAGTCAGACGAATAATACACATTAGGTACCTCAAAATAGACCTCATCGGGTGGTACATCGGGTGGTGATCGGATGGTGACATCGGGTGGTACTGGTTATAACAGTAGACGTAGTCTATTGAAACAAACAAGCAAAGTATGCGGTAATCTTCACCAGCCTGTCACTCACAATGTTGTAGGCTTTGTGATAAATAACCTTTTTTAAAAAAAGGTGTCTCTTTTTTCGAACTTAGATTTCAATATGTTACTTATTTGCTGTCATATTGTTGATTTGCATAACGCATATTTAACATAAGGCTTATACTTATCTTTCCTAATAAACGTTTCGGTCTCCTATTTTATTAGGTTTCGATGTAAAATCACTTACACGACTAGATATTTGTATTATTTCGTTTCTTTATTCTTGCCTAATGGAACTTTTCAAGCTCCTCCAATACGTTTAGTACGTTTTTTGTTGTTGCAGGGAAGTTTTCAAATTAAACATTCTTAGCACCTATTTTACGGCGTTAATAAATAAATTTTGTAAAACCTTTTTAAATTAAACCCATAAAGCTGCACATCATTAACTATATCCAGATCATTTGTGTTGTTAGTATGTTTTTGAGCTATAAACTGTATGGTATTATTATCAGTATAATTTTAAGTTTATTTTTATAATTTCAGTGATAATAAACACTTAATTTCAGATATAGTCTCATATCACAAATATTTGGAGATGTGTTTTGTATAATGATTTCACATCTGAGAAAGTTAAATATTTGCTACGAGGAAAATTAATTTCAAGCAAAATGAAATAGCTGCAACCCAGATAGTAATTTATAACTTAAAAACCACAGTTTGTAATGTGGTCGCAGTAAAATTCTTCCTGCAGGTGCAAGTAAAACATGCCGAGCAGGTGCCGGTAATGCCAGAATAATGGAGACGTACCGCTGTGACCAACGGACATCGGGTCGTACTGGTAGTAGTAGTGAATGATTCCCGCGGGAGCCAAAAAATACGAAGTACGAGACGAAGTACGAGTCACGTGACCAATGACGTCACAAGGTCAAAGGTCACCAAACCTAACTTAAAGCGCCCTATTTAACCTAACTTAGCGCATTTAGCAAGCATATTTAAGGTCAAAGGTCACCAAACCTAACTTAAAGCGCCCTATTTAACCTAACTTAGCGCCTTAAACGGGCATATTTAACCTCACATAACCTAGTCTTATTCCAGGACGGCACTTCCTTGAAACTGCGTTTTAGTCTTATTTATCCGTTATTTTAATTATTTAAAACTGAATTTTATAACTTTAATCGCTTATATCTTGAAAACGGTAAGAGATATCGCAAAAATAACGAAATTTTTAGGAGAAAAGTAAAGAGAACTGTTTACATATATGGACTGTATGATGACGTAACTTTCGCCTTTGTGGGATGAGTTTTGGGTCGGACTTAACTATTGACCTTTGCCCGATGCTTAATATCTCCGTTGTTATTGGTGATATCGAGTTGAAATTTGGTATGCGTGTTCGCGGAGACTTCTAGTTTACGTAGATATAAAAAATCCCAGATTAGTGGATAAACCTACGCGCTGCATGCGATAGTGTGAAGTTTACAAAGTGACCTCGCGTTTGGTTATTTGTCGGTAGATTTGTATGCAATTTGGAACGTATGTTAAGGGCACTAAATGCTATCGACCCACGTGTAGGGAATTTTAAAATACAATGTATATGCGACTTTGATTTTTTGTGAATTTTATAACTTTAATCGCTTATATCTCGAAAACGGTAAGAGATATCGCAAAAATAACGACATTTTTAAGAGAAAAGTAAAGAGAACTGTTTACATATATGGACTGTACGATTACGTAACTTTCATTCCTATGGAGTGCGTTTTCAGCCGGACTTAACTATTGACCTTTGCCCGATGCTTAATATCTCCCTTATTATTTGAGCTATCGATCTGAAATTTGGTATGCAGGTTTACAGTGACTTTTAGTACATGTTAATATTAGAAAATCCCGGATTAGTGGATAAACCTGCGCGCTACATGCGTTAAACTAGACTTTACAAAGTGACCTCGCATTTGGTTATTTGTCGGCGGATCTGTATGGAACTTTGTATGTATGTTAAGGGCACTAAACGCTATCAACCCACGTATAGGGATTTTTGATATACAATTTTCATTCGACTTTGATTTCTTTTCTCTATTCATCAAAAACGCTTGATTTTTCGCTCGAAATTGACCTTTGACCTCTCAAAAAAGAGAATTTTGATTTTTGATTGATATTGAAAGTTAAAGGGGGCGCTATCAATAGACCCCCTTTATAAAGTGTACATTTTGAAAAAAATATTAAAATGTACTAGATCTTTATCATATAGGTAAGAAACCCACCCCACTATACTTCAACTACCTCAGTTTCAACTACCTGGATTAAATTGTAAATTATCTTATATTGCATGTAATTTGCACTTTTCTTATGTTTTGTAAAAAAATATATATATTAAACACAAAACACCATTCTCTCCATATGTTTGTTAGGTGTTGTTCTAAGTTTATCTACTTTGATCTTGATTTTATAATTTAAGTTGACATTTCCACTTTGCAACTCTTTTTTCAGCCAATAGTTCGAGACATAAGCGCCTTCTATGTTTATGAGTAGGAAAAAATGACTTTTATTCTGTAAATTCCAAGTCAAACCTCTTAATTAGCCAAGATTAAGTGATTTCACATATAAAAATCAAATTATGTAGTGTAAAATCCAAGTTAAACCTTATAATCTATGGCCTATACAACGATCGCGGTTACCAAGCGTGTGATGATGGTGACGTGCGTCATCGATGGTTGGTATTCCGTGACGCTCGGTAACCGCAATAGTTGTACGGTGCGATCCGACCTGACAACGTGCGTGACGAGTGTCGACGATGGTCAGTATACTGTGACCACATATTAGGTATCTTATAATACAAATGTTATACACTACACAAGAATGTCGTCCAGACGATCATTACTAACGTGCTTTGTGACGTCCGTCTGGACGAAAATCTCGCTAATCACGTCCAGACGATCATTACTAACGTGCTTTGTGACGTGCGTCTGGACGAAATTCTCGCTAATCACGTCTAAACGATTAAGACTAACGTGCGTAAAGTGTGTCGTCAATGTGCGTTACACAAAACTTACCGTGCATCGCCTAAATAAATGGTGGTACCCGAAACCCACCGGGACTGTTCAATTGCAAAAATAAAAATACCGGTTTCGGGTACCACCATTTATTTAGACGATGCACGGTAAGTTTTGTGTAACGCACATTGACGACACACTTTACGCACGTTAGTCTTAATCGTTTAGACGTGATTAGCAAGAATTTCGTCCAGACGCACGTCACAAAGCACGTTAGTAATGATCGTCTGGACGTGATTAGCGAGATTTTCGTCCAGACACACGTCACAAAGCACGTTAGTAATGATCGTCTGGACGACATTCTTGTGTAGTGTATAACATTTGTATTATAAGATACCTAATATGAGGTCACAGTATAATGACCATCGTCGACACTCGTCACGCACGTTGTCAGGTCGGATCGCACCGTACAACTATTGCGGTTACCGAGCGTCACGGAATACCAACCATCGATGACGCACGTCACCATCATAACACGCTTGGTAACCGCGATCGTTGTATAGGCCATAGATTATAAGGTTTAACTTGGATTTTACACTACATAATTTGATTTTTATATGTGAAATCACATAATCTTGGCTAATTAAGAGGTTTGACTTGGAATTTACAGAATAAAAGTAATTTTTTCCTACTCATAAACATACAAGGCGCTTATGTCTCGAACTATTGGCTGGAAAAAGAGTTGCAAAGTGGAATGTCAACTTAAATTATAAAATCAAGATCAAAGTAGATAACCTTAGAACAACACCTAACAAACATATGGAGAGAATGGTGTTTTGTGTTTAATATATATATTTTTTTACAAAACATAAGAAAAGTGCAAATTACATGCAATATAAGATAATTTACAATTTAATCCAGGTAGTTGAAACTGAGATAGTTGAAGTATAGTGGGGTGGGTTTCTTACCTATATGATAAAGATCTAGTACATTTTAATATTTTTTTCAAAATGTACACTTTATAAAGGGGGTCTATTGATAGCGCCCCCTTTAACTTTCAATATCAATCAAAAATCAAAATTCTCTTTTTTGAGAGGTCAATGGTCAATTTCGAGCGAAAAAATAAGCGTTTTTGATGAATAGAGAAAAGAAATCAAAGTCGCATGAAAATTGTATATCAAAAATCCCTATACGTGGGTTGATAGCGTTTAGTGCCCTTAACATACATACAAAGTTCCATACAGATCCGCCGACAAATAACCAAATGCGAGGTCACTTTGTAAAGTCTAGTTTAACGCATGTAGCGCGCAGGTTTATCCACTAATACGGGATTTTCTAATATTAACATGTACTAAAAGTCACTGTAAACCTGCATACCAAATTTCAGATCGATAGCTCAAATAATAAGGGAGATATTAAGCATCGGGCAAAGGTCAATAGTTAAGTCCGGCTGAAAACGCACTCCATAGGAATGAAAGTTACGTAATCGTACAGTCCATATATGTAAACAGTTCTCTTTACTTTCCTCTTAAAAATGTCGTTATTTTTGCGATATCTCTTACCGTTTTCGAGATATAAGCGATTAAAGTTATAAAATTCACAAAAAATCAAAGTCGCATATACATTGTATTTTAAAATTCCCTACACGTGGGTCGATAGCATTTAGTGCCCTTAACATACGTTCCAAATTGCATACAAATCCACCGACAAATAACCAAACGCGAGGTCACTTTGTAAACTTCACACTATCGCATGCAGCGCGCAGGTTTATCCACTAATCTGGGATTTTTTATATCTACGTAAACTAGAAGTCCCCGCGAACACGCATACCAAATTTCAACTCGATATCACCAATAATAACGGAGATATTAAGCATCGGGCAAAGGTCAATAGTTAAGTCCGACCCAAAACTCATCCCACAAGGGTGAAAGTTACGTCATCATACAGTCCATATATGTAAACAGTTCTCTTTACTTTTCTCTTAAAAATTTCGTTATTTTTGCGATATCTCTTACCGTTTTCGAGATATAAGCGATTAAAGTTATAAAATTCAGTTTTAAATCATTAAAATAACGGATAAATAAGACTAAAACGCAGTTTCAAGGAAGTGCCGTCCTGGAATAAGACTAGGTTAGGTGAGGTTAAATATGCCCGTCGCTAAGTTAGGTTAAATAGGGCGCTTTAAGTTAGGTTTGGTGACCTTTGACTTTGAATATGCTTGCTAAATGCGCTAAGTTAGGTTAAATAGGGCGCTTTAAGTTAGGTTTGGTGACCTTTGACCTTGTGATGTCATTGGTGACGTGACTCGTACTTCGTCTCGTACTTCGTATTTTTTGGCTCCCGCGGGAATCACTCACTACTACTTATAACAGTAGACGTATTGCGGTGACCAACAGGCCTCGGGTGGTACTGGTTGTAACAGTAAACGTAGTGCGGTGAGCAACGGACATCGGGTGGTACTGGTTGTAACAGTAGACGGAGCGCGGTGACCAACGGACATCGGGTGGTACTGGTTATAATAGTAGACATAGTGCGGTGATCAACGGACATCGGGTGGTACTGGTTATAACAGTAGACGTAGCGCGGTCACCAAAGGACATTGGGTGGTGCTGGCTATAACAGTAGACGTAGTGCGGTGACCAACGGATATCGGGTGGTACTGGTTGTAACTGTAGACGTAGCGCAGTGACCAACGGTCATCGGGTGGTACTGGTTATAACGGTAGACATAGCGCAGTGACCAACAGATATCGGGTGGTACTGGTTGTAACAGTAGACGTAGCGTGGTGACCAACGGATATCGAGTGGTACTGGTTATAACAGTAGGCGTAGCGCGGTGACCAACGGATATCGGGTGGTACTGGTTGTAACAGTAGACATAGCGCGGTGACCAACGGTCATCGGGTGGTACTGGTTATAACAGTAGACGTAGTGCGGTGACCAACGGATATCGGGTGGTACTGGTTGTAACAGTAGACGTAGCGTGGTAACCAACGGATATCGGGTGGTACTGGTTGTAACAGTAGATGTAGTGTGATGACCAACGGATATCGGGTGGTACTGGTTATAACAGGAGACATAGCGCGGTGACCAACTTACATCGGGTAGTACTGGTTATAACAGTAGACGTAGCGCGGTGACCAAAGGACATTGGGTGGTGCTGGCTATAACAGTAGACGTAGTGCGGTGACCAACGGATATCGGGTGGTACTGGTTGTAACAGTAGACGTAGCGTGGTGACCAAGGGTCATCGGGTGGTACTGGTTATAACAGTAGACGTAGCGCGGTGACCAAAGGACATTGGGTGGTGCTGGCTATAACAGTAGACGTAGCGCGGTGACCAACGGATATCGGGTGGTACTGGTTGTAACAGTAGACGTAGCGTGGTGACCAAGGGTCATCGGGTGGTACTGGTTATAACAGTAGACGTAGCGCGGTGACCAACGGATATCGGGTGGTACTGGTTGTAACAGTAGACGTAGCGTAGTGACCAACGGATATCGGATGTTACTGGTTATAACAGTAGACGTAGCGCGTTGACCAACGGATATCGGGTGGTACTGGTTGTAACAGTAGACTTAGCGTGGTGACCAACGGTTATCGGGTGGTACTGGTTATAACATTAGGCGTAGCGCGGTGACCACAGGATATCGGGTGGTACTGGTTGTAACAGTAGACGTAGCGTGGTGACCAATGGTCATCGGGTGGTACTGGTTATAACAGTAGACGTAGCGCCGTGACCAACGAACATCGGGTGTTATTGGTCATAAGAGTAGACGTAGCGCGGTGACCAACGGACATCGGGTGGTACTGGCTATAACAGTACACGTAGCGTGGTGACCAACGGACTTCGGGTGGTACTGGTTATAACAGTAGACATAGTGCGGTGACCAATGGACATCGGTGGTACTGGCTATAACTATGGACGTAGCGCCGTGACCAACGGACATCGGGTGGTATTGGCTATAACAGTAGACGTAGTGCGGTGACCAACGGACATCGGGTGGTACTGGTTATAACCGTAGACGTAGCGCGGTGATCAACGGACATCGGGTGGTACTGGTTATAACAGTAGACGTAGCGCGGTGACCAACGGACATCGGGTGGTACTGGCTATAAAAGTAGACGTAGCCCGGTGACCAACGGACATCGGGTGGTACTGGTTATAACAGTAGACTTAGCGTGGTGACCAACGGACATCGGTGGTACTGGTTATGCCAGTAGACGTAGCGTGGTGACCAACGGATTCGGGTGGTACTGGATTGTAACAGTAGACGTAGTGCGGTGATTAACGGAAATCGGGAGGTACTGGTTATAACAGTAGACGTAGCGTGGTGACCAACGGACATTGGGTGGTACTGGATTGTAACAGTAGACGTTGTGCGGTGACCAACGGATATCGGGTGGTAGTGGCTATAACAGTAGACGTAGTGTGGTGAGCAACGGACATCGGGTGGTACTGGTTATAACAGTAGACGTAGCGTGGTGACCAACGGATATCGGGTGGTACTGGCTATAACAGTAGACGTAGCGCGGTGACCAACGGATATCGGGTGGTACAGGTTATAACAGTAGACATAGCGCGGTGACCAACGGATATCGGGTGGTACTGGTTATAACAGTAGACATAGCGCGGTGTCCAACGGATATCGGATGGTACTGGTTATAACAGTAGACATAGTGCGGTGATCAACGAATATCGGGTGGTATTGGTTGTAACAGTAGACGTAGTGCGGTGACCAACGGATATCGGGTGGTACTGGTTATAACAGTAGACTAGCGTGGTGACCAACGGATATCGGGTGGTACTGGTTATAACAGTAGACATAGCGCGGTGTCCAACGGATATCGGATGGTACTGGTTATAACAGTAGACATAGTGCGGTGATCAACGAATATCGGGTGGTATTGGTTGTAACAGTAGACGTAGTGCGGTGACCAACGGATATCGGGTGGTACTGGTTATAACAGTAGACTAGCGTGGTGACAAACGGATATCGGGTGGTACTGGTTATAACAGTAGACTAGCGTGGTGACAAACGGATATCGGGTGGTACTGGTTATAACAGTTAAAAACTATCATACTGCAGTAATTTGTTATTCAATAAGGCAAAAGATACTGGCTTTTATTATAAAAATAACAAATATGTTTGATAAAACTTCTCATTCTTTCAAGTCTTATATTCTAATAAAGAGAGTTGATGGTGTATTCGTATAAAACAAAACATAACGACTACCACTGCCGGTTGCTGCTCGGTTGAGCAAGGCCGTTATTTGTCAACCGGATATCCGGGTTGGGCTGGACGAGAGAATACTCCAAAATAAGACCCAGCCTGTAACAATGTCAAAATGGTGTTTATTATGGCGATTATTCTTTTGATCTTGATTTAACACTGGGCATTGCTTGCAAACAAATTATTATATTCAGATGTTTTTTTAAGTTAATAAATTGGCCATCGAAGCAGGAAAAAGTGTACATATCCAACGAGTTTACAAAGGATGTAATCTTCTCCGTAAACTTTATAGCACGGTTAAAAATCCCTTAACAACAGTTAGCCAGTAAGTTTGATGCACTCCCTTTAAAATAGGGTTTTCATCATATTGCACAGAAAACAGCCATTTAAACGTAAATATAAAATTTCAAATACAGCTCTTTCTTTGTTTTCTGAACATTTATTTAGCTGTTTGTGTCGTTTTGAAGTATGATGAAAATAATTATAGTCCACGACACGTCTCAAAATCAAATAGAAGCGGTAAGGAAATGGGTTTGAGTGTTTTCTATGTAAGAACCAGTTGATAGAAAGTTGTAGCTTATGTATCTAAAGTTTGTATTGTAATATTTAAATAGAAGTAAATGCTGGCGGTAAATAGGTAGCTAAAACCTTAAATTTACGTTGTTTATTTTTTACTGAGTGTAGTGAGTTGTTACAATTTACATTTATTTTTAAGGAATTTGAAAGACATGTCCGTAGATAACAATCGATGGTTCGTGTCGTTTCTATGATAAACTTGTTCTGTGGAAAAGGAATCTGACAAAAATGGTCACCTAGTTCAATATGAAGACACAATTACATCAACCCTTTTTCCACGTGAATTATATGATGGCTAAAATTCATTTTATACGTTTCCAGAAATAAATATCATTGTATTCGCAACCCAATGACAGTGAAAAGCCCAATAACAAAGAACACGACATGACCGCATCATCAAATATACATTTATCATCTTCTTTGGAAGGCAAAATGATTATGTATGCGTTTCCCTCTATATTGTGTCATCATCTTTCACTGTAAATGCAAACTTTATTTAATATTAGCGAATTACCCCTATATGGAATAAGCTATTACCGTAGGTCTTATGGTAAGACTTACGCCCGAGACCATGATAACTTTTTGTTTTGAGGTCCCCAGATGTCAAAAATACTATTCGTTCAAATTTATATATATATATATATATGTATATATATGTGTGTATGTGTGTGTGTGTGTGTGTGTGTGTGTGTGTGTGTGTGTGTGTGTGTGTGTGTGTGTGTGTGTGTGTGTGTGTGTGTGTCTGTGTGTCTGTGAATGCAATAACGTGAGTAAAAAACGTCAGATTTCAACTAAGTTTGCTCAAATGTGAAAAGTAGCATTCGTGACTTAAACTTCGAAAACCAGAAAAATCGGACCATGGGTTTATGGGGTTAAAAACTTTTCCAAAAATAAGTTTTTTTGCATTTTTCACACTGAAATATTTAAAACACAAAATTTTTGTTTGGACCATTTCATAGAGCATAAAAAAAATCATTACCCTACCTGAGTGGTTGCGGAGAAAATACAAAAAACGTGTTCATGAAATCTCCCATGTTAATCTTATGAGAAAATGGGTTTTAGATTTTCCTCAATTAGTTTTACTGTAAACTTCACATTTGCTTTCACCAATCAGTTCAGATTTACAATACAATCATTTTGGTGTTTAAATTGTGATTATACGTCCAACCGTTGCAGAGATATTCAAAGTGCTAAACGTAGTACGTTGTCCAATATTATCCTTATGGGGAATATTACAAATTTTATATCTCGATTATTTATGAACGTATATTGATGAAACTTTGTATGTGGATTCACCTAGTACTGGTATGTTGATATTTGCACAAAAGATTGATTTGTTGTTGATTATTCCCGTAGCAGCAAACCTGCAAACTCTGCCATAGTGTTATTCTTATGGATAATAAGTAAAGTTTTATAACTCCCTTAGTTATGAACAT
This sequence comes from Allygus modestus, assembly GCA_963675035.1. NCBI lineage: Eukaryota > Metazoa > Arthropoda > Insecta > Hemiptera > Cicadellidae > Allygus > Allygus modestus. Next base: position 89,451,762 of record OY776116.1, read on the forward strand.
AAATGATTAAAAAATGGTATGTAGATTCAACTGGTTGAGCTTAAAAAGACATTTCTTATCTTTGTCATTGCAGCAAACCTGCGTACTCAGCTCGAATGTTATTCCTATGAAGAATAAATGAAATGCTATATATCACTTATTTATTTATGTATTTCTATGAAACTTGGTAAGTAGCTTTATGTGGTAGTAAGAAACATATGCATGACGGAAATGGAAATTCACTGAGTAACAGGTGTGCTGCGATGGGGGTATTTTATATATTTTAAATGCAAATATTTTATAATGAGAAATTGCGATACTTGTAATCAATAATAGTCGAATTTAATATCTCTTAAATCATATACCATAAAATATTTCTTTTATGTTCTTATGTATTATTTTTTTAATGGTTTGACTGTATTTTTAAACACATAATAGTGATGGATTTTAATTTATTTGGACTTATATGGACTTCAAATATTGCTTCTTCTGTTTAAACTACACTACGTTTCGGGAGGTACGGCAACTCATTTAACACCATTCAATACATTTTAATGGTGTTCTAATAGTTCCCATAAGCGTTTAAACATATTTAATATATTTTGAGCTTATACCACTGAAAATTATTAAACTTGGTATTTGAAATACTCGTAAGTACTGTATTTAAATAATTACCTCTAATACCTTGAACCACATGCGTCTTGCACATCTCCAATTTAAATGTGTCAAAAGTGTTTTGTTGAAATCAAAATAACATGTCAGGTAAATGATACTAAAAACAACGGTAACAGCAATTCCATGCTTACTTCACCTTTTCTTATTAATTCCTAAACGTTTCAATGTCGCATTTAGCATCTTCATCGGTTTTAATATTGCACTGTATAATATAATATATTATTTCATAAAGAAACTTAATGATTTATACATTGTTTGTAATATAATAATGCGTATGTTTAACATTACTATAAATTAACATCAGGTCAGTATTTGTAAACAGTGTTTCATTCTACTGTGTTCATTTTTTATGAAAGGCAACTTCTCAGAGGTTTTAACAGCAGGGGAAGGATTCCTCGCCGCAGACAAATGGCCTCAACATGACTGCGACACTGAACACAGAAATATTGTCATGCAATGCAGATGGACGCTGTACGTCCTCACCATATAATTCAACTTCCTTGAAATAAATATTGTGTATTAATATATTATGTATGTTAATAGAATTACACACAGCAAACTAGGTACTTTTTAGAGCTTAATTTGCGTTGGATCTCAACTGCGACAGTGGCTATTACGTAAAATTAATCTTTAGTGATCTAATATCCCTTTTTATTTAATTCCCTAAGATAAAACAGGAACTCTACACCGTATAAAATAAAGCCAATATGATTGCGTGTAACTGTTTTCTACCGACTCGGGTTCGATTCCTGACTTGAACGGTCCAACGACATGAAACTAATCCCCGAGTTTACCTGTAGATGGAAGTAACATGTAACAGAAGTGGCGGGACGGTAGGTGAACTGCGGTCATCCAATGTTTCACTCTCATTTGTGAGAGGGTCTCAGGTGTATCGTCTTCTGAAAGTACGTTCATACGTTCGTACGTTGCTATCAGTTATTAAATATAACACAAATAAAAACCATCGTAAATGATAACGTCTTACCTGACCAAGACGTTGGCTTTATAGGATAAAATATACAAGTAAAATGTAGACGTGAAAAGTCAAATTTGTAACAAGTATTAGAAGAATATATTAATGTAACAGACGATACGTTAAATCTAATTTATCTGGTTTTCGAAACTACAAAATCAACTCTCTTAGTTATTCAACTCTTGGAAATGTTTTGGAGAGGAATTAGTTAATTTCCTTTATTTAGTGGGATTCACAACAATAAATTAGGATATGTAGTTTTCATAACAAGTTAACTAATATTTTATTTATAAAATACATGTACTAAATTATATTATATATTATGCCGACCTATTTATAAAGTACTGTGAGTCTTTACTATATACAAACTGTATATTTGTCCTACTTCACACTCAAAGTTCATTGGCTTCTATTGGGTGATAAAACTAACGGACTGGACTATAAAACTAAATATGTTTGGCGTTTTAAGAGGTTTTACTACATAAACGAGTTCACACGCAGCACGCTGACGTGAGGGAAGTGAATTTCCACATACAAAACTTTTAAAACTCAAAATCAGTGTAAAAATGTACATGTATTCTAATTTTTATTGAAATCTGAAATCATTGATTTTTTGGCTGTTCTGATGATCCTGGTTTCATTTACCTGCAAAGCTGGGAATACAATTTTGCGCATTATAATGTTAGGAGAAGGTCTAGTCATGCTTGAAAGTAGGCGTGAGGTTGCTGGGGATGATAAAAGTACTCTAACAAAGAATAACAGGCTTTTCTAGTGGAAAACCCCCATAAGACAACGTACTGTGTTAAGTCGAAACACATTTTCTTTAATAACTCGGTTAATGTTTATGCTAGAATGACGAGAGAGGGCTTACAACTTCCACCTCAATAATTCCCACCTTTTTACATGCATTAACTTTATATCTGGTGCTTTTCTCATCCTTTTTGGGCCCAAAAACTCGAAATTTGATAGATTAATCCCAAAAAAAGGGGTTTAGAGTTTTCCGATTGTTTTTCCCAACGAGCTTGTCTAACTGATTACAGAAAGGAACGTTCCTACCAAATTTAAATTTAATCGGGCAAAAAATTTGACCGCTAGAGTGCAAACACATATATATATATGTATATAAATAAATATATATATATATATATATATATATATATATATATATATGTCTATATTTATACCCCAAAACGTGTTCAGGTGGTCACGTTAGGAACTTCTATGGTGGTCCCGGGCTTAAGTTTCACCGTGCGGATCATGCTAATAGTTCACTTTCCAAAGGAAATTCACTAATAATCAGTTCTTTAAGGCAAATTCCTTCAAAACCTTATGTAAGAAAAACTAGAATGGCACCTTATGCATCAAGTATGCTGAATAGTTACATAAGTTATTTGTGACAACAAATTGACGTGATATATGTTTTAACCCTTTAGCATACTTATTTTACAGCGATATTTTTTATGTTTTTTGAATAATAAATACAGAATTACAATGCACAATTTAGAAACACATAATACGAAATGCTCGTGTCATCAAATGCACATTTATCATCTCCTTCGTACCTGTATCAAAACTATTATATTTTATTTTGCCCTTGAATTGTGTTACCAATGTTCCTCATAAATATTTATCGTTTCTGATGTTGTAACACACAGCTTTTTTATGTTTCCAAACTTTTCAGCGTAAATTACAAAATATTTTATTGAGAAATTACAACATTTTAAAGAATTATTAATAAATTCATATTTTACAACTAAGTAAATTTTTAACTGAACAATTATGCCTTTCACTAAAATAACGGCAATTAAATAGAATGGTTATAATATCTAATGTTTTCAATATGAAGAATTGGCTAAAAGGAGTAATGTCCTATTAAGTATTCATTTAGTGTCAGCTATTTTATGTAAATATATTAAAATAGTTTTACATGTGTATAAAATAAATACATTTATAACTTAGGCTATTATTTTATTGAGTACATTAAATTGAAACCGAAACAAGTTTGCCAAACTGTAAATGTCTAGGACGTCTACAACATAATTTTACGAAGTGCTTTAGCCCGTTATTTTCGCTCCGGTGGTCACTGAGACATTTATTGTGGTCTTTTCTAGGCCGTTTAAATTTATTTACTTGTTCTCATGATATAAATAATACACCTTAGTAGCCCACACCTCACCTTAAACTATATATGCAAGTAATATCACTTAAACTACTTATTTTAAATGTAAATATTAATATTGAACAGTAGAAAACAACTATAATTATAAATAAATAAAAGTGGAATGTTTAACTAAAAATTAAATATTAGTTTAACCAGGCTTCTTCAGAACTATTTTCCTTTTTATAATCTATTCGTACTTTGAAAAATGAGCTTATGGGTTGTATTTATAAAACGTTTATTTTCACTTAACAAACAAACATGTGAGTTAGTAAAGTTACGCTGTTTATTTCTTTTTGAACATAATAAAACCAGTAAATAATATTAAATATGTAAACTGCAAAAGATTTAATGTTATACACATCCATTGAGACCAACATCAAAGTAATTTATCTTAATACCAGACTATAGTTAGTCCATCTCGCCTTTCACTCGTGAAATGATTCAGACAACAACTGTGTTTCAATGAAATCATATTTGACAATTGTCTGTGTTGTATAATTTTCTGCACACACAAATATTAGTAGATCAACTGATGACATTTTTCTTGTAAAAGTGAGAAGAACTTCCCTCCTTATTCCGATTATTAAATTTAATAGCAATGGATTATACTATTATTAACTACACTTATATTGGAGGAACATTTGTTCGTTTATAAATTACCGTTCTTAATCTTTAAAGCTATAAAGAAAAGCAAAGTATTTAGAGTTATTTTATTTTCATTCTTTTATTCTAGACACACAATGTAATTCCTTATTTCAGACTCTTGTTTATGTTACTATGCATCGTTTGACAACTCTGAAAACTGTATAGTGCATTTACAAACAGTATATAAAAGAGGTCAAAATTGTGTAAGCCGCAAACAAATGTATAACAATACTTTAGATTCAGATTTAAACCTGTTTTGTTGTTGTGGAGGTTGTTTCAGATTGGGTGTCATGGCAATGTAAATGTTCTCATATTTAATGTCATGCCTTATTTTTATAACTCTCCATTATATAAACGAATTGCCGAAAACTCGACCACGAGTCGGAAGTGGCTGCCAGTCAATGTTTCAAACAAAAACCTGTTATCCAATTAATATCAGGTATTTGATCAGATATTTGATGACTTTAATCATTTCGAGGTAGGGTTTGCAGTGTTGAAAAATAATAATTATGTAATTTAAAATGAGACATGAAAGTCTTTGTTCTGCTTTATTACAAACATATTCAAAAATATATAAAATCAAGACACCAAAACAATTCTTAAACTTTTTTATGAACTTTTATTTACTATGCAACAAATATTATTCTGGTTTACTGAACAATCTTTAATTTAAAATGTACATTATACTGGTTACTGTTTTTTTTTTTTCAATTAACAAATCTAATTTTAATTCTGTTACGTAACGATGAATATATATCTGAAGTCCATCTTTGATTTAAATTCATAAATTAAAGTGTATAATTTACAACAGTTTTGAATAATTGTAAAATCACTAAATACATTACTTTTATCATAGTATGCATACGCGACAATTTAAATTTGTAAGTGCATTATTGAGTGCTACCCTCCGGATTACCAAGATATACTAAAAGTAGTTTAAATATCTGCTATTTCGGTTAGTAAAATTAACTATTTATCATTGCAACAACTAGGATTACCGATAAAGTAAGTATTTAAACCACTTTTCAATAACTTTGTGAGTTTGTTAGACCTTATAAGCATGCATTCAAAACCCGCGATGGAGTAACTATCAAGTGGTCGTAGTATTCCAGGCATGCCTTATTTCACGGGAAGCTTTTTGTTGGGCTAATTAAAAAGGATCAACTCATTAAATCTTCGCCTCGCCGCTTATCTGCCAAAACACCAACTTCCTGGTAATGTGCTTACGTCCAAGCGGATTAGGTTGTGCAAAACTGAAAAACCGTATTTTTTTATTTTAAGATATTCAAAAAACTAACATTTATATCTATTAATATTGTACATTTTATAACAAGCCTATAACTTAGTCGGAGATTGTTGACAAATAAAACGTTTTACCGAGCGATAACACGATTATTTACTAAAGAAGTTTAAACTAAGAAAATAAGGTAGAATTTATGTTTAATATAGTAGATAAATCATTTGAAGTATTTAATTTATTAAAATACATACAAATAGTAATAGGGCTGTATGCAATTGACGTGGCCTGAGATGGTTTTACGAGTTTCGGATAAGTAATAATAAAGAAAAAATGTATCTCGTTAACGGTCTTAGTTTATTAAAATAAAGTTTCGTGATCTTCACCTGCATACAAAACCAAGAAAATAGTTATGAACATAATAATATCTAGTTCTTACTAAAACATTAGTAAAATACAACAATTAAATATATAATGGTAAATTGTTGTAAATTGTAACAGGTTCTGATGTGATCATATTACAATTTAAAAATAAAATTCACACAGATGACTAGCGATATAAGCCTTTAAGAGCATACATTAATTTTTAAGAACTATAATCATTTATCGTATCTATAACAGGTTCAAAGTGTTTTTTGTACTTTTTCTGCAAACTCTGTATATACTTCCGAATAAATATGCATGTTAACAACAACAAAACTATTTAACAGTTGTATTAAAAGGCGGACATATGTTGTTTATACTATACAAATACACAGACGCCAGCCGTGTAAAAAATTGTTTACACTATTTTTTTATTCAGGGTAAATAGTTCAATATCTATGAAATGTTTATTGATTTTTGTGTCACTTAATTTTTATAATAGTAATGACCTCAATAGAGACAAATTTAGTTGTTCGTGTATGACAAAGACGAATAAAGAACAAGTTTAAAAAATGTATGTTGTAAAATGTAGCTATACCAAAGAGAGGAGGTAGGCAATAAATAGCACAAGAAAAGCTCATATCATATTATTTCATTAGATTAAACTAAGTCTGTAATAACATTATAATACAACAGCTTTTTAACAAAGTAAACTGTTCTAATTTTACAATATAAATTGCTTGCATGACGACGTAGACCTTAAAATTAAGCTAGATTACGTAATTAAGTCCAAGCCAGTAAAGGCGGGAACCATTTTACATGCTGGACCCTTGTAATTAAGTTATATAATCAAGCTGGACCCACCTCACTCGCTCCCTTCTGAACTATTGCACTATATTCTTTCAAATATCAACACCCTTTAGATAATATCTTGGAGTAGACTAACTACTAAAACGTACTATAGCTATAATCTCTATTGTTGTTAAATCAATCTTTTGATAAAATGGTCTTGCGATTCTGTGTTATTTTACTCTCTCTACGCTTTGTAATTAACTATTTTGCTGAAGATTTTATTTGTAAGCAGAATATTGTATAGTCAATTGTTATAATAATGGTTTACGTATGTAACTAGAAATATATATATATATATATATATATATATATAATGTATATAAATGGGTGAAATATAATGTGATATAATGCTACGGCGTCTAGTATTCTACACAAGTTATAATATGAAATAATAATACATTGTTTAACAACTTCAAGACTACAACTCATGATGGTCGAAACCGAACAAGCGCAATGCATAGCTCCAAAATGCACAACTCCGACAAGGCGTGACTCCTTCAGATCTGTCGGATTTGTGCATTAGTTTGTATTATTGTCGGAGTTATGCCTTGTTTGTGTGATTTTGTCGTAGACAAGCATAGCACCTGAAATTCATAAATCCTTCAAAACTAAGTGTTTTAAACAGAAATAAATGTTTTTATTCAGAAATGGACAACTCCGACAAGTTTTGAGCAGTTAGGCTTTACTCCGACACATCCACACAGTAAGGCGTAACTCCGACAAAGTATTCCCGCCTGGGGAAAGGGGAGACTCAAAACTTCGCCCACTGATCATTGGGCACTCAGTTTCCGATTTGGCCAACACTAAAGCGCTACAGAGCCAATTAATACGTGCCGTAACATTTCGCCTGTGAGCGGCCCCCCCCCCCCCGACAAGTGACACTATACGTCAACGCACTACCAGTGCTTTACTCCCTACTACTTCCATAACTGAAACTTGTGTTCAATAGAACTGATGTGTTCTAATAAGATACCGAGACTATAGGACTTCACTGTTAGTGTTTAGATGAATAAGGCTTTCTTCCGATATAATTTTCAAAAGGATTGGCTGATGAGCTATTTCTAAAACTATTTAGTAGGAAATAGTTGTTTGTATTAAGATAAACTAGAGGTATACGTAAACCTATATTTCAATAAACTAGAGGCCGTACAATGCTCGAAATTACTTGGACAATATTTGAAATAAAGTTTAATATCTAGTGGATTTTGTTGCGCTCATCTCTCTCTTCCTCTCTCTTCCCTCTCTGCCTCTCTCCCCCTCCCTAACCCTTACTCAGAGGTATTTTTTTTAATGTGGGGTTAAAAAGGATATTAGAAACGTGGAATGCAGACAAGGCAGAACTCGAATGAGGCGCTGCCGATTCCCCCCATGGGAAATTCCTAAGCTGAGAGAATGACAGTTGCATGATTTGCGCGACTCTGTCCTTTTACAGTTTTTTTTTTTTTTTTTTTTACTTGACCAGGTGTTATTACCCTCATTCCAGTTTACCATTGTTACACCGGCCTGGGATAACCACACTGTAGTTGCACTACATTCGGGTAGTTTTGTTGGTTTTGTGACTTCTCATATTTGCTTTTTTTTTTTTTTTGTATGGAGATGGTGTCCCCCGCTCGGCATCCGCACACCTGTTGTTGACGTACAATCATGGCGGCTGGCAACATCTGTGTCAAGGTGGTCCTACGTCATGGGCCGTTGCTGTGGAAAAGTTAAAATGGTGAGTTTTGATTGGTTGCGCGTTTTTCAGCCATCTATGACTGGTGTTTCTATGTCTGGTGTAAGTCGTTCTCTGCAATCGGTTTGAGACACCCTGTAATACATTACAAATTTACACATCCGGATAAAAATAAATATTCCCATTTTCCCAGATCTTTGGTTGGTTTTTGGAGGAGTGATCGTAGTAGTTTGATGATGTCAGAAAGTCATACCATAGTAGAGATCCCTGTTATTTAATTTGTCGTGATACAAAAATATGGATAATCTGTTTCCAAAGTCATATGAAAAATATTATAACGATTAAAATAAATATAATAGTCCTGTTCCCACTGAATTATTTTCTTAAGAAAGTAAACAATTTCAGTATATAAAAATTTTTTGCTGAATCTGAATATGTCGGGTGCCACTTCGGTACCCTTGAGCATTTTGGGATATGACTTCATTGAAATTTTGGAAATCATAATATAATTTATTCGGAAGTCAATTTATATATTCACCATAGGGTAGTCATGTGAGGTTTTAAATTAAATCCCTTGATTTTAATAATGCAAGTCACACAATTTCAAGCACATTTACTCACGATTGAATGAGTAAAACGAAAAAATCTATACAAATTGTAAATAAATAAAGTTAAAATCTGTTATGTAACTCCTTCAAAGTTATACGGTACCATACTCTGGAAGACCCTGTATACGAAAACACACACAAAGACAACTTTATTTATTTGTTATAAAACTATATAAAGTAGATCTTTTTTAGGCCTTACTCTGGTGCCAATATTCTTTAACTTGAAAATATAAAATATATTTTAGTCTTCTTACTATATTTTGTATTAATACGTAATCTATTACTAAACTAATTTTTCTTCTGAATCTTTCTGTTGTTGTTGAAGATGGTGATTGTATTCTTAGTTGACTTTTAGGCACTCTCATCTTCTATAAAACTATATTAAGTAAAACAATTTTAAATTTAAACCAATATATTTCGAATTGATACTCAATTCATCGTCAGTTGTTTACATTTGTTTGTTTGTTTACAAAATATGATAACTAATTTTCTTAAACATGTGATTAACATCCATGTTTAAATATTTAGTAGGTAAATTAAAATAGAAAAATGTAATTATAAATTATTCTTTTCAAATTCTTGTTTTAAAATTGGTTTCCACATACTATTAATTTCAAAACTTGGTTTACTGAAAACATGTTTTTCTGAATAAGCCATTACTGCTGATTCTATAAATATTCTTTTGAATTTGTCATGTTCTTTTGCCAGAATTTTGGTTTTATTTAAATTTATTTTATGATTTTTCGTACACTGGTGATGTGCTAAATTACTTACTTCTGTTTTTGCTGTTTTTAAATTATATTTGTGTTGGTTTAGTCTTTTCTCGAGAAACGATCCAGTTTGACCTATATATACACTATCACAATCAGAGCATGGTATCTCGTAAATAACATCTTTTTCATAATTGTAATTAAATTTAACTAAGTTTGTTTTAAGTTTATTTTCCGAGTAGAATGTTGTAATAATGTTGCATTTTCTGTTAATTCTTCTGATTTTTTCTGAAAGTCCTCTAATGTAAGGTATTGTTATATGCGAAATAGGTTTATTTTTTAAATTATCTTTATTTTGATTTTCTTTTAAGTTCTTAAATATAAAACCTTTTGGATATCCATTATTTTGTAATATTTCGACAATAGTCTCTTCTTCTTTTTTCTTAATTTTTTCATTACTTGATATAATTTTATTTCTGTGTTGCATTCCTTTTATTATTCCTTTTTTAGTTGATTCTGGGTGATTTGATTGAAAATTTAAACAAATTCCACTATTTGTTTCTTTTCTATATACAGAAAACTCAATTCCATTTGAGTGATTTATCATAACATCTAGAAATGGAAGTTTTTTGTTTTTCTCCAATTCCATAGTAAACTTTATATTTTTACTTTTTGAATTAAAATGATTTAAAAATGAGTGCAAAGAATCCAAGTTATCATTCCAAATAATTAGGCAAACATCTACATACCTTTTGTATAGTTTTGGTTTAACTATACTGCTATCAATGGCTTATTTTTCAAAACTGTCCATATAAATATTGGCTAAAATTGGACTAAGTGAACTTCCCATAGGGAGCCCTTCTGTTTGTTGATAATATTCATCCTTGTACCGGAAATAATTGGCATCCATACAAATTGTAAGAAGTTCTAAAATTGTACTAACTGATAGAGTAGTTTGATTATTAGGGGTTTTAGCTTCTTCTAACAGTTTGCGTACTATATTAAGTGTTTCTTGGACAGGTATGCTTGGAAACATATTTTGTACATCAAAACTTGCTAATATATCTTCATAATCAATTTTAGTTTCTTTAAGAGTTTCAACCAATTGAGTAGAGTTTTTTAAGGTTCTCTCACTTATAAATGTTAGAGGTAGTAGAAATCTTTTAAGGTATGATGATAATACATAAGTAGGACTTCCTATTGTACTGACAATTACTCTTAAAGGATTACCAGGTTTATGTATTTTTGGTTGTCCCCGAATGTACGGTGGAGTAGAAGAATATGGAGTTAAGTACTTCTTTATTTCTGGTTTAAAATGTTTTTCATTCTTTTTTAATGTTTTATATATCTTGTTTTCAAAGTACTGAGTAGGATTTTTATTTAATTTTACATAGTTCCCTTTTTCAATATGTTCGTTCATTTTTTGTTCGTAATCTACTTTGTTCATTACAACTGTACTTCCACCTTTGTCTGCTTGTACTATGACATGGAATTGGAGAAAAACAAAAAACTTCCATTTCTAGATGTTATGATAAATCACTCAAATGGAATTGAGTTTTCTGTATATAGAAAAGAAACAAATAGTGGAATTTGTTTAAATTTTCAATCAAATCACCCAGAATCAACTAAAAAAGGAATAATAAAAGGAATGCAACACAGAAATAAAATTATATCAAGTAATGAAAAAATTAAGAAAAAAGAAGAAGAGACTATTGTCGAAATATTACAAAATAATGGATATCCAAAAGGTTTTATATTTAAGAACTTAAAAGAAAATCAAAATAAAGATAATTTAAAAAATAAACCTATTTCGCATATAACAATACCTTACATTAGAGGACTTTCAGAAAAAATCAGAAGAATTAACAGAAAATGCAACATTATTACAACATTCTACTCGGAAAATAAACTTAAAACAAACTTAGTTAAATTTAATTACAATTATGAAAAAGATGTTATTTACGAGATACCATGCTCTGATTGTGATAGTGTATATATAGGTCAAACTGGATCGTTTCTCGAGAAAAGACTAAACCAACACAAATATAATTTAAAAACAGCAAAAACAGAAGTAAGTAATTTAGCACATCACCAGTGTACGAAAAATCATAAAATAAATTTAAATAAAACCAAAATTCTGGCAAAAGAACATGACAAATTCAAAAGAATATTTATAGAATCAGCAGTAATGGCTTATTCAGAAAAACATGTTTTCAGTAAACCAAGTTTTGAAATTAATAGTATGTGGAAACCAATTTTAAAACAAGAATTTGAAAAGAATAATTTATAATTACATTTTTCTATTTTAATTTACCTACTAAATATTTAAACATGGATGTTAATCACATGTTTAAGAAAATTAGTTATCATATTTTGTAAACAAACAAACAAATGTAAACAACTGACGATGAATTGAGTATCAATTCGAAATATATTGGTTTAAATTTAAAATTGTTTTACTTAATATAGTTTTATAGAAGATGAGAGTGCCTAAAAGTCAACTAAGTAAACTAATTTTAATTAAATTGTTTATCCTAAAATTTTAATTTTATTACTTCATATTTTATTCAATGCTTGCCAACAATCCTTACACCAAACTTGTACAACATCGTAAAAAAGGAAAAAAAGGAATAGTCAGGTAATATTCTATTTAAATACATTTCATTTTAAACGCATTAGTGTTAAGATATTTAACATTTCCAAGGCTATCATGGATTATATTGAAATCATGTATCATATTGACGAATTTAAATTCGTCATAAGACAAAGGTTGGTTTTGACATGAGTTTATATAGGGCATGTTAAAAATTTGTATATGCAACAAAGTCCGTTGTATCAAAAATTCGACGGAATCAAAATAAATACAGCTCAAATTTAAAGGTTATTTTAATAGTAATTGCTAAATTTACCTATAGTGAATGATGTTATTCATGAAGTTCATAAAATTTCTACAAAATGCTATTATGTATTCCTGAAAAGTAATAATAAGACTGAGCTGAAAGCTGGATAAAAATAAACAAATTATTATTATATAAACTATAATTAACTCCATATTTAGTAGTAACCCTAACACTAATTTTTTTATGTTGCCAAATATAGATTTCGAATTTGGAGATTGTTTGTCTTTTTATCCATTAAAAAAACGGCGGACAAATCGATCGGCGAATAGATGATATATTATAGATGTCATTGATGTTATTACTTTTCAGTACCTGGGGGCCGAGCTTTGCTTGGGGAAAGCCAGTCAGTTTGTTTAGATTACTTGGAGTAATATTTCACTACTTCCCCCTACTGATAATCGGATTTTTATAGCTCATTTGCCTCTTTTTACATTTTGAAGGTCACTCCAGTTGTTATTTAACGCTCAATGTCTCTTTGATTCATTTTACCACTCTATATATGTAGTATTCACTCAAATATTTTAATCTCTGATCTCAAGAAACCACATGTAAATAATCATAAACAACATGAGTATTACTTTGACAGTTCATTGATTAATTATAAACAGCTGCTACAATTCTTTTGTTTTGATTTTAAAATCCATAAGCCCAATGTTATTTTTTTAATTTTAATTTTGGTTTTTTTAAATTATTTGATTTTTCCTGGGGATGAGACCTGTATAGAATTTATTTTTATCCTAGAAATTAGTTATTTCCAACATTTAAAGTAAATTGCTAGTGCCGATTTTGAGATCAGAGTTCCAAGCAACCAAGCACGGATGGACGCAAGCATGCAAGCAAGCAAGCAAGCAGGTAAGCAAGCAAACCTTACTGATATTAGAGTATAGAATTATTTTTCACAGAACTCCTTTAAAGGGAATATTGTAATTCTGTATCTTTTTCATTAAAGTCGAATTTCTGACTTTCATAATTATTTGAAAATCCACAAAACTAATGGTTTCCAATGAGGGTCTCAATATTAAAATCGGTCTGGTATACCTCCAGATTTAGTTGTATATAACGATATTCCATATAACGATATTCCTTACACGCATTATGTATTGTCAAAGGTTGGTTCCAAATTTGGAGTTTTTTTTGATTTCTTATCTGCAATCCAAAACATTGCAGATAAGGAAAACATTGCAGTCACTGGTCTATATATAAGGACAAATAGACCATGAAATACTATTCTTAATGTAATATTCTTAAAGCGTAAGAAATTATTTACTAATCCATTTATTTGTTCACATAACTGATATATAAACGCATGGGTTTATTGGTAGAAACTCTAATTTTTGAACACATTTGTAACGTATTTCTTACAGTTTAATATTTTATTATTTTTCCTCCGTAAATTAAAAAATATGACAGGATTTTTTAATTGTTTTACAATATTTAATATTAAGAGTTTCCTATGAGGGGTTAAATATTATAATCCGTCCATGGGAACTCCATATTTAGGCCTAGTTTTAAACGTATATCACTTACCCAAATTATATATTGCCAAAGGTAGATTACAAATTTGGAGATTGTTTGTCTTTTTGTCCATCTCAAAAACTGCGGAAAAATCGATGTGAAACACTAGTTATCAGAACTGACTAAGCAAATGCAAAGAATGACTGGAATAAAAAATTAATTGTTTAACAAATTTGTAATGATGTTCTCGCTGTTTAATATTTTACGTTTTTCCTCCATAAATTACAAAATATATCAAACTTTTATAATTCTTTGTCAATCTTCCAATTACGAGTTTCCAATGAGGTTTTTAATATTAAAATATTTCCGGAGAAACTCCATATTTAGCTGTAAAAAGGTACCCCTTACAATAATTAAATTTTTTAGAAGACATAATCACAAATTTCGAAGTCGTTTAGGGTTTATACCTGTTGTTAAAAACTGTGGGGAAACCAACCAAAGTGGATGGTGATTTACTTTACGATTGGACAATTTACTACAGAGTTATGAAGGGCATCTCTTGGAATAGTTAAAAAACCAACTCAAACGTTGAAAAAAATTGGGGTATTAAAAAAAAACAAAAAAACACACATTTCTTTATTATTTCAATGTATACGTCACAGCATAATGAACACCATTAGAGATATTTCACAAATTTGTGTGTTCAGAGGTTTGAAATGAATTGTCGAACATTAAAACCGGTTCACTATAACTAACTACAGATTTAGTGTTTTTAGCGAATTTCCCCTATAGGGAAGAAGCTATTACCGTAGGTCTCATGGTAAGACCTAAGCCCGAGACCATGATAACTTTTTGTTTTGAGGTCCCCAGATGCCAAAAACACTATTCGTTCAAATTTATATATATGTGTATATATATGTCCGTTAACACGATAACTTGAGTACAAAACGTCCGATTTTGATGAAATTTGGCTCAAATGTGTAAAATGACATTCATGACTTTAAGTTCGAAAACCAGAAAAATCGGACCATGGGAAAGGGGGTTTATGGGGGTTTTAAATTTTCCAAAAATCAGTTTTTTGCATTTTTCACACTACAATTTTTAAAAAACTTAATTTTGGTTTTTACCATGTTATAGAGCTTAAAAAACAAATAATTTAGTATTTTGAATTATTAACCTAGGTTTAGTGGTTGCGGAGAAAATCCAAAAAAACCTGCTCATAAAATCTCCCATGTTAATTTTATGGGAAAATGGTTTTTGGCTTTTCCTCAGTTTATTTTAATGTAAACTTAACTTTTGCTTTTACCAATCTGTTCAGTTCCATAAAACAATCATTTTGGTGTTTAAGTTGTGATTCTACGCCCAACCGTTGCAGAGATATTCGAAGTGCTAAACACAGTACGTTGTCCAATGTTATCCTTATGGAGAATAAATAAAATTTGATATCTCGATTATTTATGAATGTATGTTGATGAAACTTGGTATGTTTCTTCAAGTAGTACTGGTATATTGATATTTGCATAAAAAATGGATTTTTTGTTGATTATTCCCGTAGCAGCAAACCTGCGTACTCAGCCCCCATGTTATTCTTATGGAGAATAAGTAAAATGTACTGACTCCCTTAATTATGAACATAAATTAATAAAACTTGGTATGTAGCTTCACTGTGTTAAGTTATATTGATAATTGCCCATTGAAAAAAACACATTTTTTTGGTTCCTTGTAGCAGCAAACCTGCTTACTCAGCCCCTATGATATTCTTATGGAGAATACCTAAAATGTTATACAGCGCTTATTCATGATTGAATATTGATGAAAAACTTGGTATGTGACTTTGCCTAGTTAAATTCTATTTATATTTGCATAATAACCAATCGTTTGTTTTCCTTGTTTCAGCAAACCTACGTATTCATTACCGGTGTTATTCTTATAGAGAATAATTAAAATCGCTTATATTTGAATACATTTGTATGAAACTTGGTATGTGGCTTTATGTGGTATTAATACATATATTATGCATTGGAAATTCGCTGAGTATGCAGGTTTGCTTCGACGGGGGTATTTTATTTTTTCATGGTATATCTGCTTTCTCAGGGGTGGCTAAAAATGCATTCCTAACGAATTTACCATGCATTTATTATGAGGGACATTTTATCATTTTTACCCCATTAATAATGAAAAAATTAGAACTTTCATAAATATTAGTCCATCTATGCACTGGTAGAGGTTAACAGTGACGCATTAATTTTGAAAATCAGCCTGCTTGAACCCTAGATTTAACTGTACAAAGAAATTCCTTATTCTGTTATATAAGAAAAATATCGGTTTAGTACACTTTTCCGAATTGGACTAAATCCAGAATGTGCTTTATGTACTTTAATAACAAATAAATAAATACGACTTTGTATATGTTGAATACCGGATCTTCGAGTATGGTTTATGTTTATGTTTATGAAGGGACGGATTCAGAGATCCAAAGATTCAAAGATCCTCACACGTCAACCGAAGCTTATGGTATAAAATTGAGGGAATCACAGCGTGTAACTAAGCTTAAATGAATGAATGAATGAATGTACTAAGAGTAAATGAGCTTAGAATTGGGTTTATTTCATCATTTAAGTCAAGGGCTTTAATTTGATACCAGCACACATAACTACCTCGCAGTGAATATATAAAGTAATTTCTGAATAAATTTTATTTTGACTTATACTATTTTAATGGTGTCATATCTCAAAATGCTCAAGGGTACCTAAATAACACCCGCCAGATACGGAATCAGCACATTATTTTCATTAAGAATCAGCAAAAAAAATCTTCTATACTCATTTTCGTCACTTACCTTATCGGGCACCAGACTTTTACAGTAAAAGCCTTTACGACTCCAACCCAAATTTTGTAAAGGTTGCAATATTGATCACAACAAATATTATTTTATCCATCTAATACGTGTTGTTTAACTTTAGCACGTTTTTGGATGCAAGTGTTCCAACGTCTCCATTCATAATTCAGCAAAACTGTATGAGTTGTGGTACTCAGGAATAAATAGTACATTGTTAAATAGCTAAGTAGATTGCTTTAAAATCAAACCGATGTAACCATTAATGATTTACCATCGAGAGGATAAATAATTAAAATATATACAGGGGTTCTGATAATTCTTGGACAAATAGTTTTCTCTGAGTTATTTAGACGAGTATTAATAGCATCATGGGCTAGGAGCTCGTTTTGTGAAAATCATTATGGCAGCTTATATTTGCTTTTTGTTCTGTTAATAAAAAGCGAACGAAAGTTGTTGTTGTTGTTATTATTACAACTTAAACTTGATCTTGTATTCTTCGAGAGATAAAACGATAGTTAAATGTTAAAGCAGCTATTTTATAGCGAGTTTATCTTTTGAGATGAAATTTATGAACAAGGCTTTACAAAAAAGTACTTTAATTGTAAATAAAACTTTACCCATGCTTCTAATAAAAATTTTCCCAAAGCTGACACGGGCTGCCCTGTGAATGAGGTAAATGGGTAAATACAATAATAGTTCAGTTTGACCAAAGGCTTGGCATGAAATTGCAAATAACCTCTACACATAACAAAACATAAAGCATTTTTCTAGATTTTGTTTCGGTGTTCAATCGGTAGTTTTGACAATTAAGTGGTTGCAATTTCTAATTGGATAATCGTTTATGTTTTTGGTAAAACTATTCGCTCGAAAAGTTATTTGTTGTGATGTAAAAGTTTTACAAGCTTATTCGATTTAAAATTGTCCTCCAAACCCAAATAGGCCCCTTGAGTAAACAAAATGTGTTGTGTAATGCAATTGTCATAATTATCGTACACCTGTGGTACATTCGATGGTTACGAGCGTCATCCCACACGTGTGGTAGTGTTACCTAATAAAGTTGCTCAATATCATGTGGCTTTTTCGTTTTTTTCACGTGAAAGTAATTATGCTCCTAACTATGACTGGTTTTTTCCCACACATCTAATTAACTTACATAATCAACGTTACATAATCGTACAATTTATAAGAGTTGTTTTTATGAATTTCTCATCAAAACCTCTTCCTTTTAATTTAACATGAATCGCAATTGTGCATCAACAGTTAAATTCTATTTACAAATAAACTAGTGACTTGAAGGGGCCATGGCCCCTAACCTTGCTCCAATACCCTGCATCGCCTGATTTTTGTTACTATTTACATGCTGAGGAAATTAAAACAATATAAGCAAGAACTCATAAACACATGGCAGTTCACAAACAAAGCAGTCACTTAATCACATGTTTTAATGCCAACAAAGTAGCCATTTTTAAATCAGTATGCTATTTAAAGGGGAATTATTTGATTCTGTAACCAATTTTTGGTACATAATTAAGAAAAATTAATAATTTACCCTATCCTTTGACGTCGTTGAAAAGGTTTGTAATATTATGTGAGGTCGTTTCCATTGGTAATTTAATTTATCTTCCCAGAAATATATAAGGATATATATCAAAGACAAGAAAATATCATATTATATAACAACTCACTTACCAGAAATTCTAAATCGATGTGTCCCCTTTCGATGAGACTTTATGGGTTTTGCAAAACGTCCATCTTTAGTTGCTTACCTTAGCAAAATATGTAATTTTTATTTTTTTTATAGGTTAATTATATTGAAGTATTTTAAAATTGTTTACTACGGTAACACAGCCCCTAAGTACTTTTAACGGGAGTTGACTCATTACGTTAGCTATATTATAGATTAACTTTAGCTCAATTGGTTCAGTTGGTTGGTTGATGGGTGCCTTAAATAATGTTAACAAAAGTATATTGCAAAATAGGCGAAGAAATAAATATCAAGATCCCCGGAATGAACACCCATTTCAGCTAAATCAAACTGTGTACATCAAGACGCATTTTTTGAGTTTAATGATAAAACATATTAGCAAGAAATTAGCATTTAAATACGTGAGACCGTATCGAATAATTTATTTTGTAACTGATGTCACTGTACTTGCGCAAAATGTAAATTACTGTTTGGATGTAAGAAAGGTTCATATAATTGATTTGAAACTCGACAAAGGTTAAATGGTTTAAAAAGGAAAGATTGTATCCATCTGACAATCCACGATTCTTTGTATACGTCCAGACCGGATACAACTTGTTATTGAAATTGAATGAATCAACACGAAATGAGCATTTGTATTGAGGAATATTAATGTAAATTATTTAAATAAAAAACAATGTTTTTTAAATAAGAATATATAAAACGCGAACCATAGGACATTTTAAAGTCGAAAATGGTCTGAAAAAAGGGAATGTATAGTTGAATATTTGGTAACGAAAGATTGAATGAATCTGGGAATAGGTGTGATATGCGAAATTAGTAAGTATGATATAAATTTTGCATGAATATTTAGTTTAAGGATACTATTTCATTTCAATTCACTTCACGACACTTCACTTTGCACTGCACAGAAAAACGACACGAAAACACGGAAAAACTAATACGAAACACGACAGACATCGACACGACACACGCACTCGGAAGTCCAAAACTCGACTGACTAACTCTAAAAATATCCTAGCACGGTGAAATTTAAGCCCGGGACCACCATAGAAGTTCCTAACGTGGCCCCCTGAACACGTTAAGGAGGGTCGTTCAAAATTGTTTATATATATATATATATATATATATATATATATATATATATATATATATATAAATAACTACTATGGGCCTTATTTGAGTCCTTTTTGACCTTTGACCTTTATCGCAGATTGGAGCCCACTCCCCCTCCCCCTCTCAAAAATAGAAATTACAAAGGTGGCGCCACGGCATCTTTTACACAAATTTGACTTAAGGTACTAAGTATGAATTTTTCCACTTTTAAGAGTTATTTAAGTTGCAAATGTACCCTTTAACACAGATGTCTTACATTAAAACCCTCTTGTCAAATACATATAAAATTATCATTTAATTGATAACAAATGTTTTAATACGCTACTATTTATAGTTGCCTAGATGTCCAATATCTTATCTCGTTACGGCAAAAACAATGTAAATATCACATAAAAATCACAAATGTGATCAGCCATATGTATACTTATATTTTATTGCTAACTTTTTATTTATACATACAAATTTTTATTTTTTATCATCCCTATGCTAACAATTTATAAAAGTAATAGACACATACATTCATGTTAAATATGTAAAACATTATTTATGAATAAACAATAATTAGTTCATTGATTGCTAGGAAAACCTCATTCCTAACTACTATTCGTTATATTGAGTATAATATTATCAGGCATTCATCATAATTTACTAGATCTATGCCATAACTTACTGAATGCTGCCAAATTGATTCTATAATGTTTTCAATTCACCTACGCTGTTTTTAATTATACAGTTAAAACATTAATTTAAATTTGACATTGAAGTTTATAACGAATAACCTACAAGTAGACTTTTATTATTTCAGCGTTTGTCTGCAGCCATTTGCACATCGTTACCAGGCTCTGGTATATCATAATTTTCCCTTCAAAGTTCCAGGCTCGACAATGTGATTCTTGGCCCATGTTTGAGAACTGTGCCTGTTAAGAAAATAAGGAGAATTTTATTTCCTACCCAATAGTTAACCGGTTAGTGCCAGAATAAACTTGTTTATCTAGTCCAATGAATAAGGTTTCTGGTAAACTATACCAGAAACCTTATCTATTTAATTCATAAAAAAACATATGTTCCGCACTTGCACTTAATTCTTAGTAAAATTCATATCGATATGTTTATAAAATATTTGTTGTTCCTTATTTTCTTACATATCATGATGGTTACCGAATATATATTTAGATAAACTGACCGAAAAGTGTAATAGGGAATACCGAATCTAGTCAAATTTGGTAACATACATTAATAAGTACTAATGTTTATTTTTGGCAACCATATTTAGTTTATAGTCAACATACAGAGCCACAGATCTCTTTTTAAATTCTAGAGAATGAGTAGAGTTTACATTTTTTCAGGAATAAACGCAAATTAAAGCAACAAAAATCTTATAAAAAGTGTTTAATGATAAAAGTATAAATTGTTATTATTTATTTCTCTGATTGAAATGTAATGCGTGTTATTTTTATTTTAGTTTTTTCCCCTTAACAAAGACGTATATAGTAGTTATTATCCTAGTTCTTTCTTCGTAAAAGGGGTTCCTAATGAGAACTAACCAGTTTTCCACAGGACCAATAAAGGGCATTGAAAGCACAATTATGTAGCCGTCTAGGTCCAGTTAAAATCATTTAAAATATAGATTGTATATCCAATATCACACCGCTACTATTTTTATGCATCATATTAGCCGTACATTATTAAACAAATTTATTATTCAGGAAATACTAGGAATTTGTATTCTACTAAAACCTCTTATTGCAGTGACGTTCATGGCACGTTCCACATAAAAACCACTGGCACCAAGCCCTATTGTCTGGGAGATGAAGGTTCTCACTGCAGTTCAAAGGCCAAAGAGAAGCTTGAAAACAAAATAATAAAGGAAGGTATGAACAATAACATGCAACCATAAAACTTATACACATCTTTAATTATGTAAACTTAACTGAAATATGTACTATTAAACATAAATTATTTAAACTAATTTGTTTCTAATGCTCCAAAGATATCGAAATGATCTTTTGATACTAATTAACAGGTTTGATTACAAATTAATCATAATTGTGCCTGGCTTAAGGGTTTTAATGTATGAGGTATATTTATGCATCGGTATTCTAATTACGTTTGTGAATGAAAATATATATGATCTCCTGTAAATACGATCCCAATTTTGTACAACAATTTTAGAAATTGAAAATGTCGATTGGTATAATTGATGTATTCATACCATTGCCAAAGCCACATTTACATTGTACAATCAAGTAATATCATTTTGTTTGATAATAATGCTTTGATAACATTTGACAATTATTTTGAAAATTGTATGTCTTTGTTAAAATTAATTAGATAGATATTACAATACAATTAATAAGTTATAAACCAATAAAGCACAGCAATCAGACAAACAAATAATAAAACAATCGCAAAATGTTGTGATTGTTAGATAAATCTTAAAAATTACAAGTTTATATATAAATTTATCTAAATGATCTCCAGGTTGGTCTGCGTAGTATCGTAACAAAAGATTATCTAGTTAGATATATTTTGAATTTATACTTGCAGGGTAAGTTTAAAATAAAATAAATTAAACATGTTGGATGTCTGTTAACTTATAATACTGTTTTTAAAGTAAACATGTTCTATTGAAGGTGTGCTTTATATTTTAGTGTTGAGCTGATACTCGGGCTATGAATAACACATCGGAGATAACATTTTTTGAGAACCTTTGAGAGAGAAGCACTTTTTTATTGTGCTTCGTGTAGCTTTCATGTCTTTCCTTTGAACATTAACTACATTTACATATCCATACGGTAAACTTGCCTAGGAATTTTGGGATTTTTCATCACCAAAAAACCTTTTTTGTATTATAAAATAGGTTATATTTAATATTAAAATGATATTAAGATATATTTTAACTACATATATCCTAATTCAAACACTTTCGTGAAAACTCATCTATTATTAGAGTATTGAAAAAGAGAGTTAAAACTTGTTTAACTATATTTATTCTTTTAATATCTTTGAACTTGTTTATTGAAAAAAAATATTTTGAAATAGGATTTTCATTGTTGATGGTATTATCAGACAGTTAGGTGTGACGTACTTCTTTACGGTTTACGATCTCAAAACAATAATTAAAACATTTATCTATTATTAACATATTATAAGTTAGTGTTACCTTAGAGTTTTAATGTATTTCAATCAAATAAGAATACACCGCCGATGGAAAATAATGGATTTTGAGATTAAGGAGGATTTTAACCTTGTCTATGTGACAATAAAGACGATTTATAGTTTGGATGGGAAAAGAGCTAAGCGGAAGAGGTAGTTAATTTGTTGCCATCAAAGAAAAATATAGATATTCATAATTTTCGACGGTCCAAGTGGCCTTTGTTTTACTGTGCTTTTAATTACTGAAGTGTATAGTAATTTCGTTGGAAGACATGGACATAATTTTCAGTTTGTAAAGGAAATAGATTGCTAAATTGTTAAATAAATCACATTTTCTATTGTTTGCTTTCTTTCCTTACTATTCAATACTCTCTTAGTTATTCGGACAGATCATCAGACACTTTGACAGGATTAATTTACACGGTGTTTGTATTAAATTATAATTATTCGCATATTCATATTTAATAATATAATTTCCTGATATTTTGCAAGTACAATATTAATATTTTTATCTTTATCACTAGGAAGAGTTTTATTTTTAAAGGACGTTCGAGGTTTCTACCAGGAATTACGCATCTTTTGTAGCTTAGTTTGGTTCGGTGCACGCATAACTCCGAAAAGCCCAACTCCGAAAAGGCAGGACTTCCAGAAAAACACGTTTTTTCATAGGCATAAGTCAAAAATGCACAGCTCCGACACTTTTAAGACCTGGTAATCCTGGTATTAGTTGAGTTGTCGCATATTAAATCTAGGTCTTGCTGGACGTTGGTGATTAAGTATTGATTTGGGAATAATTCGGTGATTATGGGGTATTGGGGTTGATTTTCACATATAAAATGACAGTTTTCTTGTAGTTTATCGATTGATGCGGAATTGAGAATTAAATGTAGGCATAGCTGCATTTTGTTTGCGATAATTGTGGTTCTTGGGATTTTGCATAATGGGTACGATTTTTCGTTACAATGGCTATCTGTCATGGTTATTACTTTCGTATATGTTTTGGTTTTGAAAATGATGTTTTCTTCCATGTGCAGGGAACATATTTTGTGTTCCCAAATCAGGGGAGTGTTTATTGTTTTGTAAACTTCGCCCTGTGCGTTCGATTTTATTAAGGGCACATTCAGCCTTGCCACTAGTGTGTTCTGAATTATTTTGCAATGGTTTATCTTCAATCTGTAATATAAGTATACGTCTGTTAATGGTATTGCTAGAGTGAGGCCTTTAGTTTTCGCTTTATTTGCTAAATCATGCAACGTTGTAGTTAAGTTCTGTGGAGGTACCATTTTTTCAGATAGTAGGTTTATGTGACATTTTTCTAGTATTTCCCTTTTAGTATCTTGATAGTAATTGTATAAAATATAGTTCCATGTTTCTTGTATAGTAGCATATATCTCATGTAAAATCTCTGCATTATTTATTGATTTCATTCCCAGTAGATTTTGTTTTACGGCATTGAATCCCTGATGTACCTTAGTTGCTAAATGTTCCACGTTTTTACTAAAGTTATTTAAGTTACTCGTGGTTTTTACCAAATCTTGGTACTGGGTCCCTACGGAATCGATAATTTGGTTGGTATGTTCTTCAATTCCCTTTTGGTTTTCATAGATGTTGTTTATTTGTCCCTTCGTGGCGACATTGCAGCACCATTCGAAGAAATTCTGGAGGAATAATAATCCTCTTCTGTTTCTTGAGTTTAGGATAGTTTGATTGGTCAATGTAGCGTCGCTGTATTGGGATTTAATTTGTTCATTTATGAGGTCACGCAATGTCATCAGGTTTATTTGAAATAAACAATAGTCATCTTTGTGTTGTCGGCAGTTCGTCCAGTTCGATTCTGTCGTCCAGTCGTATGATTGGGGCTCAAGGAAAAATTGAGTTGAGAATATCAAAGGGATTATTGTTTCGTATGGGATGTAATCTGTCCGTTGTTGAAAGTGATGGCCTGAGAATATTTGGTACCTAGTCTTATTTTCTGCCCATGTACCTGAGAGTGTGTATAGGATAATTGTCGTTGTGATTAGGAGTGCTGTCGACGTTGACGCCTTCATCTTGTGAGGTTCGTCCAATATCTGTGCCGCAAAATTATGTTAATATTGTTATTTTATTTGTGTGTAGGGATTTTTCATTGTTATTCTAAGTTCTATCTGTGTCTTATTTTGTTTATTCAGTCCCTGTCCAGTTTGTAGTGTTATATTCCCGGTTGTATTAAGTTTTTATTTTTCCTAAGTTTTAATCGATAATCGATTATTAGTTTAGCTTGTCAATTGCTGTGCTGTTACAGACATAACACGGGTGATCAGGCCGTTATATATCCCTAATTGCCAGTAATTGGTTTGGCTACGTTATTTTGTCATCTGAAAGTGATGAGTGTTCCTAGTGGTTAGACAGTGTGTAGTGAGCAGTGCTACATGCCTGGATCGCCTGGCGTCGTCCGTCTTATCTCCAAGAATGCTGTGTCTTGTTGTCTTGAAAAGTCGGCCATTTTGGATCCGTGGGCGTCTGTGTCCCTGTCGGATTAATACGGTTGTGTCGTGCCCATTATGTTGCGAGATATGGTTCCGTTCGTGTCTACCGTTGTTTTGTATTTTATGGTAACTCGTACTATTAAGTGGCGTTGTGCGTTGTCAGTGATATATCGATTTGTGATTCTAAAAGTGTTATGTTGTCCCTTTTTCTTGGATAATCTTATTCGAGGTATTTTTATTTCAATTATTTGTAGATTGAGTGTAAATCAAGTGTCGAATGTGTCCTATCACTAGATCGCCCTCTTGAAATATCTTGGTGTGTTCCCATGGGTATGTTTAAGCATTCCAAGTTGTGGGTAATGTTAAATGTTCCAACTCCTTTTCTTGGCGGCTGGGTTCTAGCGGAGTTTCCCTTTGCATATATATATATATATATATTTTCGTTTTTGCTCGCTAAACTCCCTTTGGATTCTGTTTATTAAATTAGCAGAGACTAAATACTATTTTTAGTTCTATGATTTTGTATATTTTAATTTACTTGCGAATTCCAATTTCCTTTTTAATGGTAATTGTTGATAGTCCACCTTATTCGTCGGGATTATAATTTACTATTGGCTGTCACAAAAATACATTTTAACTAGTATTTTATATTCCTGTGAGACTCAATAGTTGTTTATAAATTATATTAATTTTTATATACTTGGGAGGTAATTCGTGTTAATTCATTTTAATTATTTATTGGTTGTAGATGCTCCGATATAATTCTTGGCGGCGTTAGTATGATGATAACTCTTAAACAATGTTGTATGTTGTTTGATTTTTGACCAAGATTTCGTGTTTGAAGATGCGTTGATGTAACTCTTGAGGTGATATATTTTCTTTAAGGATGGGTTTTTATTTTTCGGGGGTGGCATTAGTTACTCATTTCCCTCGATGTATTGCCATCCATTAAATTATATGTAACGGTAGTCTATTTTGATTCGGGATCGGCATTTTGTAATTCATGAATATTATATGGTGTTGTTTTTGATCGATCCTTCTTAAATAGATTAATCCTTATCTTGTGTATAAGGTATATTTTCAGACATAGGCCTATTTGTTTGACTGTGTGTGTGTTTATGAGTTGACTAGTAGTTATTATAGTTAAGTCTAGGGCTAAAAAGGTGGCTAGACCTCCTTCCCATCGGGTCTTAATATAAGTTGCTTCAAATTTTTTGTTGCTAGGGGTTAATTCCCCCCCGGTGGGTTTTTCTAAGTTATATTAATTATAAGTGAAGGAATTCTATTCCGGCGTAATTTTTACGCTTTAGGCTTAAGCTGGTGTCTGAGTGGCTTTATTTTTAAGTCGTTTGAGTGTTGTCTGAAGGTATTCCTGTACACGTTAAGGTATTAGTCTTTAGGTTTTTAAATATTTATCTGCGGCTGAATGGTTTCATTCTAGCTATATGTACTGGTTCGTTGATCAGTCTCCCTCTCTTTTCGAGTAAAACCATATAAGTAGTGTCATTTATTTTGTCCGTAATGAAGTATGGCCCTCTGTAAACATTATTGAACTTGTTATAAGCTCCTTTGAAATCCTTCGGATTTTGTATTAAAACTTCGTCACCGATTTGTGGATTTAGATCTCGTTTTGTTGAATCGAAATGTTTTTTCTGGGAATCTTGTGCTTTTTTAAGTATCGTTGGGATTTCCCGTCGTACCCTTTGAATATTTTTGATTTCTCTGATTATGTCAGGGTCCTGGTCTTTTTGTATATGTAAATAATCCGATGGCATGTTTGCCTGTCTGCCATACATTAAAAAGAATGGTGTATACCCCGTGGATCGGTTAACGCTTGTATTATAGGTGAAGGTGACATATTTTACGTAATCTGACCATTTGTTTGGTTCGCCTTCAATATAGTGACTTATCGTTTTTTTGAAAATAAGATTCATTCTTTCCGTTAGGCCTTGTATCCTGTACATATAAGGTGGACTCGGGTGTTGATGAATTCCTAAACTTAATAAGAGTTCTTTAAGTACGTTGCCCATGAAGTGGGTGCCTTGGTCGTGCGTGATGACCTTGGGACATCCATATTGACAGAATAAATCCAGTAAAACATTCGCTGTGGTTTTTGTATCAGCTGATCTCGTGCATTTTGCGAAAATCATTCTTGTTGTCGGGCAAGTAATCATTAAAATGTATTTATATCCTCTGCTCTGTGTGATCGGCCCCATGTAATCAATAATTAGTCTTTCAAATGGCGTCGTGGGTGGTACTTGTGGAGTTAATTTATCGTACTGCTTGTAAGTGGGAGTTCGTTTTAATTGGCATTGTTCACATGTATTAGTATAATGTTGGATATCTTTTGTCATATCTGGCCAATAATAACGTTCTTTAATTTTTTGTGTGGTCTTGAATGCCGAGAAATGTCCTCCGGAATATACATTATCGTGAAATGATTGTACGATATCCTGTACCTTATCCCGCGGAATTGCGAGTAAGTAGTTATTATTCGTCCTGCCATTAAATTGCTTGAAATATAATAATCCGTTTCGTTCTTCGTATTTTCGACTTTGGTTTCGTATTTTTTTTGGGACTGTGTCCGGTGAAATTTTTGCTAATTTGATAAGTTTTAGGTATGGATCCTTAGCTTGTAATTCTTCATAATTTTCTGTCTTAATTTCCTGTATGTTTAAGGTGATTTCTAAGGGGTCCTCCTCGAGTGTGTCTTGGGGTGGATTCCTCGAAAGACTGTCCGCTAACGTGTTCGTCGTTCCTTTCTTATATTTGACATCTATATCGTAATCAACTAGTGATAGCGCCAGTCGGTTTAATCTGGATGATGTATGCTTAAAATTCTTGTAATGAACTAGTGCTTGACAGTCCGTGTGGATAGTTATCTTGCGTCCTAGTGTAAACTCTCGCCAGTAATTTACGGCGTATACTAAGCTCATCATCTCTCGTTCGGCGTTTGAGTACCGTTGTTGTGTTTCCGTATATTTTTTTGACAGATAAGCAATCGGATGTTGTTTGTTTGTTTCGGGATCCGTTTGAGTGAGGCAAGCCCCGAGCGCGTTTAAGCTTGAGTCCACATAAATGCTTGATTCCCAGTCATCGTTCCAATGTTTTAATAGGGGTGGATTTGTCAAAATTTTCTTAATTTCTATAAATGCTTTTTCGCAGTCGTCTGACCATTTAAATGGTATATTTTTATTTGAATCCTTTATTAAGTTGGTGAGGGGTAGTGTTATTTCCGCATAGTTTTTTATGTGTTTCCTGAAGAATGAAGAAGAGCCCAAAAACTGTCTTACTTTCCTAATGCAATTTGGCCTATTAAATTCTTGTATTGCTGCTACGGTAGACTTTTGAGGCAATATACCTTGGGTCGATACTGTGTATCCCAAGATATCTACTTGTTCGTATAAAAATTTACATTTTTTTGTGTTGAGCTTCAAGTTTGCCTCATGTAAGATATTTAAAATAGTTTCTAAATTTTGTAGATCTTGTTCAAAGTTCTTGCCATATACTATGACGTCATCTATATAACATACTACTTTGTTGTATAGGTGTTTATTCAGTAATGCTAATATCGCTTTACTGAATAGTGCAGACGATGTTTTTAGCCCCATTACTAATCTTTTATATCTCATGAGCTTGTCTGTCGTTTTGATTGTTAATAAATGCCTATCTTCCTCTCGTACCAATAATTGGTGATATGCCCCTTTTAAATCCAATTTTGTGAAAGAGTTTGCGTTGTTTAAGCTGTTTAGTACCAGATTTACGGACGGAGTAGGGTATATGGACGGTTTTAAAATTTGATTTATTTTCCTCATGTCTGCCACCAAGCGTGGTGTTTTATCCTTATTGTGTGTTATAAACACTGGGCTTGAATATTCGCAGTATTCGGGACATTCTTCCAGTATGTCCGCTTCCTGTAGTTCTTGTAATATTTTATTTAAAGCTTCCCTCTCCTGTTTGCTTTGTTTATAAGGCGGTGTATTTACTGGTTGTGAGTTTGGGATGGTTTCTAGTGAGACTGGGGGCAGTTTAGCTGGGGTTAGATCCTTAATTTTTGTCGTAAACATAGCCTTATATTTCTGTAGTAATTTGATTACCCTGTTATGTTGTTCTGTCGTGAGGTGGGGTGAGATGTCGAAACATATGTTGTCCTTATCTTTAAGGATTTGTTTTCCCGGGTTATTGTTATATTTTATCTGATGGGGTTCGTTTTCCTGTCGACCTACATTTGTGTTGTGTGGCTCCGTGCAGTAACCTAATATTGTGTTGGCATTTATGTGTTTAGGTGTGTTTGATGCATTGTAAATATTTAAATAATTGCTTGTTTTATCTGCTCCTTCTATGGGATATATGTGGCACCTCTTCTTTTCCTGTAATGATTTTTCTTGCTCGAAAACTGCTTCCTTGCTTATCCTCTGTTGTATCTGTATCCTCCTATGTTGATGTGGTGCGATGACTAAATCCTGTTCACATCTGATGTCAACAATGTTTGTTTTATTGGTGGTTTGATGACATTTTACGCTTTCAATTTCAAATAGCCATTTTTTATCCATTTTAATTTTATGCTTGTAATCACCTAAGTTAAATACAATTTCCTTGGTGTTATAATTTAATTCAATTTTGTTTCTGTTCAAAAATCGATTGCCTAAAATTATGGAACTGTTTGTATCGGGTGTAACATATAGCGTTTCCTTGACTATGATATTACTGATCTCCAACATTATTTCCGTGGTCCCTAGGATGTTGATGGGGGTGTTATTGGCTGATACGACTGTAGGTACCCTGTTGTGTTTGATATTTTCCTCCCTTACTAACTTTGAATTTATTAAATTTATGTTGGAGCCCGTGTCTATTATGCACTGTATGGTCTCGTGTGGGCGGTTAGCTAGCTTCGCAGTTAAGGTTAGTACAGGGGTTTTTTTGGATTCCTTGTCTTGTATTTTAAACAATGTTTCGTGTATTTTCTTCCCCTCTAATTTTCCCCTTTTCCTCGGTTTATGGATCCTTCCTTCCGCTATTTGTGAGATATCGCACGCATGTACTGTGTGTTGTTCCTCTAATATTTTCCGTATTTCTTCCTTCTCCTGTTCTCCTAGAATCTGTTCATTTTCCTTGTTCCCTCCGTTATCGGTCTGCTTTGTTGTCCTTTTATTTGTGGCCTGTCTGGTGGTGACTGTAATTGCTCTGTTTTGATGTTTGTAGTTCCCTCTTCTTCCCCCGTGGTATTGTGTGGAAATATTTTCTTTTCTTCCCTCTTCTGTTTGCGTGGGTTTCCTCTTTGGTTGTTTCCTGTTTATAGCTTCTTCTAGTGTCGGAAATTCCTTTTTGTAATCCGTGATATGGAATCGGTTGTTGCCATTGTTTTGAGATTTAATGTTAAATGGTGTGGGAGACCCCTTTGTTCTGTTAGTATAAAGTGGCTCCCTCATTACGCGTTTTTTTGTTTTGTCTGGAATTTCCCTAATTTAAAACACTCTTCCCTAGAATGATTTGTCATTCGGCAATGATCACAATACGTGTTTCTCATTCGGGTGATCTGTGTCCTCGCATTTTTATATTTGCAGTCCTGTGTACGATGGTTGGTCCTTTTACATATATTACATTGGTAATCGCCATTCCTATAGCTGTAATTCGTTAGTTGCTGTCTTCCCCCGTAGTATGTGTTCCCCGTTCCCCTACGCATGTGGGTGAGGTGTCCGTGTGCGGAGAGTGGATGTCCTGTGTAGTGCGCCTGGTGTGCAGTAGGCCAAGGTCGCCTGCCGCCAGCCATGTTGTGTGTCGGTGCTCCGTCGCTCCTCCAGGTCGACGCCCTGTTGTTTATGTCTGGGGCCCTGACGTCACGTGCTTGATAAGTGTGGTGTGGTGTGGTCACGGTCCTCGGGTGGTGTGGTTGTGGTCGTTGATAATTGGGGTAGCTGGGTGGCGGTGGTTGTTGTGGGTACCTCTGGACGTTCATGTTACTTATTACTTGGGTTAAGGTTTTTATTTCCTCTTCTAAATGATTTATTTCCTGTCTGTCCCTAGTGTTTCCTCTGCTTTGTCCTTCCATTTGTATCCTGTTATATTTCTCCCTGTTTACTGCCCTAATTTCCAATTGTAACTCTATGTTTTTAAGGCTGTTTTCTAATTCTTCTAAGGTTTCGCAAGGTTCAGTTAAGATTTTGTCACAAAATTCCGGTTTTAATCCTTGGATTATGTATTGTATTACCCTTTTTTCCGACATATCCGGTTCGTGTCTCCTACATAATGTTAGAATTTCCAGATAGTAAGTAAGGACAGGTTGTTCCCTACCTTGTACCTTTTTATCTAAGATACTCTGAAGCGTGGTTGCCTGGGCTGCTGGGGTGAATGTTGTTATAAATTTTCCCTTTAGGGTTTCCCAGTTGTCGGGTCTACCATTTTTTGTGTAATGTCTATACCATGTAAGCGCTGTTCCTGTTAGGTGGGCTGGGAATATGTTTAGTTTGGTTTCGTTCTGCCAGTGGTTAGATTGCGCCGCGATTTCATTCTGATATTGATTAAATGGAAGTCAAATGTGAAAACAAAATTGTCAGGATCATTTTTGCAAGAGCAATAATTACGTTACGACCACATGTGAAAATTAATGATTTTACGTACATTGGTTTGACAGGAATATATAAAACTGAAATCAGTAATGCTAAATACATCTGAAATAAAACGTTGTGTGAGATATTATCGGCTTAAAACAATTCTAATCAACTCACATTATCTATGATAGTGTCACCCAACATGATTTTCACCGTTCAATCGTTCCATCTCAACTTTAAATTAGGTGACCTGCTAACCAAACAAAACTAAATCACTATTAACGATCACTCATATACATGAAATGTCTCTTGACAAAGACTTTTTAATATTTTTTGTACTAAACAAAACAAATAAGTATAAATTGTCCCTCACTAAAGGTAAACTAAATCAAAATAGAAACGAGTTCGCACGCAGTACGCTGACGTGAGGGAAGTGAATTTCCAAATAAACAATTTTTAAAACTCAAAATCAGTGAAAAAACAAACAGTTATTCCAAATTTTATTGAAATCTGAAAACATTGATTTTTTTGGCTGTTCTGATGCTCCTGGTTTCATTTACCTGCAATGCTGGGAATATAATGTTGCGCATTATAAGGTTAGGAGAGGGTCCAGTCAGGCTTGAAAGAAGGAGTGAGGTAGCTGGAGATGATAAAAGTAAGCCGACAAATGCATAACCGACTTTTCTAATGTAAAACCCCATAAGACAACGTACTGTGTTTAGTCGATACACATTTTCCTTAATAACTCTGTAAATATCGATGCTAGAATGACGAGAGGGAGCTTAAAACTTTCGCCTCACTAATATACATCTTATTAGATTCATTAATTTTAAATCCGAGGCTTTTCTGACCCTTTTTGGGCCCCAAAACTCGAAATTTTAAAGATTAATCCCCAAAAAAGGGGTTTAGAGTTTTACGATTGTTTTGCCCAACGAACTTGTCCAACTGATTATAGAAAAGAACGTCCCTACCAAATTTTAAGTAAATCGGACAAACAATGCGACCACTAGAGTCCATACACACACATATATATATTCCTAGATGTAAATGTATATCTAGATAAAGGGGTTTTAAAAAGTTACATTAATGTGAAAAGTACGAATACTTTCCAGTACCTACATTACGACAGCTGCCATCCTCCTCACATGAAAAAATCCATCCCTAAAGGCCTAGCAAAAAGAGCAATAAATATATGTAGTGAAAGAAAACATACGGAAGACTATATTGGCAACTTATTAGTAGCTTTTACCAAAAGGGGTTATCCGAGGAGGTTACTTAACTCTAAACTCAATATTAAAAGTTTAAAATCGAAAAATCAATCAACTTTTGAGAATGAGGACCCCAAATTTATAACGACTTACCACCCTGGGTTATATAAACTTAATAATATTCTGAGAGTGGCTTATACTGTGTTACAACAATCAACATCTACAAATCTAATATTTAAAAGAACACCAAGAATAATATTTCGAAGAACACCTATACTAAAATAAATGTTATCGAAGCCAAAACTTCCTCCTAATGACAAACCGGCATTTCGAGAGCAAAAAATTAAAGCAGAACCATGTAAAAAACCAAGATGCCTCGTATGCAAAATGCTGCCAAGCTCATCAACATTCTCAAGTGGCACGACAAATAAAACATACCCTATAAATAATAATCTGTCCTGTGACTCATCTAACATAGTTTACCAAGTAAAATGCAAGCAATGTCTGAAAGATTATATAGGCTCAACTGTGAATACGCTTAGAACCAGAGTTACAGGACACAGGTATGCATTCAACCATGGTAAGATGGAACAACCATTGGTAAAGCACGCCGATTCCCACAAATAAAAATTTGAAGACCTGTATAATATAACACCAATCCGGCAACTCAGTAAAGAATTCACAGTACAAGAGTTGAGATACATGGAACAGGCCCATCAAATGGTAATGAAGACAAAATTTCCTCATGGTCTAAACTTAAGATAGATCATGCCACAGTTGTTTTTAAAAACCAATTTACATATGATTTTTGTTTATATTTAATTTTTGTATTTTGTTAAAAGTTATAGTTTTAATTTATACATTTTTTATATACTTTATTTTATACACCTGAAGACGCAGAAAGCGAAATATAGTGTGATTTTTAACACATTTTTTCAGTTTCTCATTGATATAGATAGCTATATATATATATATATATATATATATATATATATATATATATATATATATACATATGTATAACTACTATGGGCCCTATTTGAGTCCTTTTTGACCTTTGACCTTTATCGCAGATTGGAGCCCACTCCCCCTCCCCCTCCCAAACCCTTCACCACCCTCCCCCACCCATCCCCCTCCAATTCCCACCCGCTCTCCTCCCCCTCCCCCCCCCCACACACAACAACTACCCAATCCCACCCCCACCTCTCCCCCAACTACTTCCCTCCCGGCCCTTCCTATCATTTTACCAAACCTACATTTAAGCAGTGTTGCCAACCTAGTTTTTTCTGTGTAGCGCTGCCAATCTATTTTTTTTGTTTGTAAGATTACTTCACCCTAAGTTATACTGTTTATGTATATATTTATTACGTCACACTACTTTCATTTACTACGCTAGGCCCCCTCACACTGTTTACATATCTTTTAATACCCTTCTTCTGTTAAAATATATTAGTAAAATATGAAGTAGTACCAGGTGTATGAGATCAGACTTAAATAAAATCTATGCATTTATAAAATAAAAGTTGATATTTGTAAGTAGTGATTTCTCTTTACGGTGGAAATTATACCATGTGGATAATTTTATATCCTTAGCGGATTCATCACTCCTGTTTCAACTTGTTTAGATCTGTCACTATTTGTTCAGTAGATAAAAAATTTATTTGTTATTTGCTCTATTCGTAGTAGAGCCCCTATAGAGCTCTGTAACTTATTTGCTATGCCAAACGTTTTAACTTATAATACTATTCCGCTGTATGCTTTTTGTAAGTAATATCATCCAAATTATACCTTGTGTAAGTCATTATTAAACTATGCAGACAAGGGAAAATAAGAAGTAATTAATAACAATCCAAAACACTTATTGATACATTTTGTACTATAACTATTTACATAATTATATCATTCTTAAAAAAATTATATTCCTCTACCGATGCCCCGGTCCTGGCGGTATCTCCGTTTCACAATGTTTCCAACCTACCTTTTGCAAAAAAATTTCTTATTTTACAGTATTTTTGTTATCATTTCAACATAATAAAAAAACATGAAAAAATTTAGTTAAATTTATTAAATTATTCACTTCACCCTGATACAAAAGGTACTAAAAAAACTATTTAAAAATATGTTAATTTTTATTGGCTGAATATAGGTACGGGAGTTGGAAATTTTTATTCCATTTTCTTTCACAATTTTGCAAACTTAATTGTTTTTGTTTTCTCTTAGATAGGGTTTCAAACTTAATTGTTTTTACGCTTTTCATTATCAATGTTGCTAACTTAACTTTTTGAAATTATTCCTTGCCATTGTTGCCAAACTCTTGATATTATACTGTGACACTGATACAAACCTAGCATTTTTCCTATTTGTTATTACCTACTTGACTTTGTATCCAGCCCTAATCGAATCTCCGTATTTCCCTTTTTATGATAAATGAGTTTTCCTTTCAAATTCCAAATAGTAAAAATTGAATGTAAGAAATAACCATCATCATTTATAAATGTGGCTCCGAAAGCTAACTTGTTCTATTCTCATTTCATATTAAACAACATGAAATTAGATTGCAACACATTTTGTTGATGAAATATAAAGATTCGCCTGAATTAAAGATTTGTAGGGCCGTTGCTAATGTTTTTTTATACTTAAACTTCACATATTTACAAATGCACATTTTAGTTTATAAACTAAAAGAAAATTTAAGACAAAGTGTCTATTTGAATGGAAAATAACCAGGTACATAAGAACAGCTAAAACATAAAACTTGGACACCATATATTATATAAATTGCTACTTAAGGCAAAGTATTATTATTTGTACTAATACAGTGTTAGGGTCATTAATAAAAACTGAATATTTACATTTCTGTAATTAATGATTTCTGTCGAGTCCATCTAATAATTCTTTGAACTGTAAAATTGTGTAATCTTATAGATTAAGTCCAGGGCACTAAACTCTCATAGTTATACTCTTAAACACAAGCAATTGTAGTATTTTGCGATTTTTCATTATTTTCCACTTCAAATTTTGTAATTAGATTGTGAAAATTGATCCGAGAAGCTATTAAAGTAGCTAAACCAAAATAATTTCTTTACTGCGATTATTTATCCAATGGGGTAAAGTCCAAATCTCCAAATCTGTGTTAGCAACAACTACAACAACTTTTTATTTCTAGATGTAGGGATTTTCACTAACCGATTGAATTGTCTTTTGGTTGACTTTCTAAACTGTTCACTTACTATACGTAAATAGATTCAATATAATGGACTCAATTCAATATAAATAATTATAATCCATTTACGTATAGTAAGTGAACAGTTTAGAAAGTCAACCAAAAGACAATTTAATCGGTTAGTGAAAATCCCTAGACAGATTAAGACGTTATGTTTGCAACATTAGGACAAACAAATCAGAAATTGTATTGGCAGCATTAAGAACAAAAATATACAACATCTAGGTTGACCACTTTGAGAAAGAAAGAACACAAAGTACTTAGGTTGGTAACCACTGCAAAAAATAAAAGTGAGAAGATGATGTAGTTAAGGTTTTGTTGACAATTACTTGAACAAAAAAGTACAGAAATACACTGCAAATAAATTATTAAAAGGTTGGAAACACTATACCAAAATGTACACCTACAAACAGGTAGGGGTTGGCAACTCTGAGAAAGAAGATTTTAGAAAGTTAGGTTGGTGACACAGCAAATGATTCAGAAGTTAGATAGGAAATCATGCAAAAAAACGAAAAAAAAATTAGGTTATCAACCCTGAAAAACAGAATTTCAACAATTCTGGTTCGCAACTTTGTGAAAGAAAGATCACAAATTACATAGGTATACAAACATTGCACAAAATAAAGTTATGTAAGTAAACATGTGAAAGAGAATATTCAGAAAGTTATGTTTGCAATTCCGTTACGGTAACGAAAAAATACAGAAATACACTGCGGTATAACAATTCAACGTTTAGGTTGGCAACAACAAGTAGGAAAAAATTAAGGTTGACATCAGCAAGCAGGAAAAAAAAGTTTGTGTGGGCAACATTGGCAATGACAAATTGCAAAAAGTAAAGTTGGCATTTTTGAGAATGAAAGATACAAAAATCAGGTTTGAACCCCCTTAAAAGAAAATACAAATAGTTGTGTTGGCAACTTTGTGAAAGAAAAATGTTGGTATGACAATACTGCGAAATATAAAAGCTGACAGTTCTACTAAAACTTATTTATTTAAATACAAATAGTAGGCTGGCAACAACATGCAGGGAAAAGTTAGCTCGGGAACAGTGTGACCTAACATATTAAGATTTAGCTTGGCAACACTGGCAAAGAAAGATTGCAAAATGTTAAGTTGAGAAAAAAAGAGTAAAAACAAGGTTTGAAACCCTATCTAAAGAGAAAATACCAACATTTAACAGAAGCTTTGTAAATGAAACATTCACCAATGTCTTTAAAAGGTTGGACACACTGCCGTAAAGATACAAAAAGGTAGGTTGGCAACTTTGCGAAATAAAATTTTAGAAAATTAGGTTGGTGACACAGCGAGTGATTCAGTAGTTCATTAGGAAACTCTGCATTAACACCGAAATTCAAATATAAATTTGCAATCCTGCAAAAAAAATTTCAAAAAGTTATGTTGGCAACCCTGTAAAAGAAAGATTGAGACGTTAAATTGGCAATATAATTGAAAAAGTTAGAAATTATATTGGTAACATTAAGAATGAAAAAATACAAACTCTAGGTTAGCAATTTTGTAAAAAAAAGAACGCAAAATACTAAGTTTGGCAAACACTGCAAAGAATAAATTTAGGATAGGAAAAGTGTAAAAGAGAATGCTCAGAAGGTTATGTTGGCTTATCCGATAAAAAAAGTACAGAAAGACTTTGAGAGATAAAAATACACATTTAGGTTGACAACAACAAGTACGAAAAGAGTTAGGTTGGCAATAACAAATAGGAAAAATGCTAGGTTTGAATCAGTGTCACAGTATAATATCAAGAGTTTGGCAACAATGGCAAGGATTAATTTCATAAAGTTAAGTTAGCAACATTGATAATGGAAAGCATAAAAACAATTAGGTTTGAAACCCTATCTAAGAGAAAACAAAAACAATTAAGTTTGCAAAATTGTGAAAGAAAATGGAATAAAAAATTCCAACTCCCATACCTAAATATTCAGCCAATACAAATTAACATATTTTTAAATAGTTTTTTTAGTACCTTTTGTATCAGGGTGAAGTGAATAATTTAATAAATTTAACTAAATTTTTTCATGTTTTTTTTATTATGTTGAAATGATAACAACAATACTGTGAAATAAGAGATTTTTTATGCAAAAGGTAGGTTGGAAACATTGTGAAACGGTGATACCACCAGGACCGGGGCATCGGTAGAGGAATATAATTGTTTAAGAATGATATAATTATGTAAATAGTTATAGTACAAAATGTATCAATAAGTGTTTTGGATTGTTATTAATTACTTCTTATTTTCCCTTGTCTGCATAGTTTAATAATGACTTACACAAGGTACAATTTGGATGAAATTACTTACAAAAAGCATACAGGGGAATAGTATTACAAGTTAAAACGTTTAGCATAGCAAATAAGATACAGAGCTCTATAGGGGTCATATCTACTGAACAAATACTGACAGATCTAAACAAGTTGAAACAGGAGAGATGAACTCGCTAAGGATATAAAATTATCCACAAGGTATAATTTCCACCGTAAAGAGAAATCACTACTTACAAATATCAACTTTTATTTTATAAATGCATAGATTTTATTTCAGTCTGATCTCATACACCTGGTACTACTTCATATTTTACTAATATATTTTAACAGAAGAAGGTTATTAAAAGATATATAAACAGTGTGAGGGGGCCTAGCGTAGTAAATGAAAGTAGTGTGACGTAATAAATATATACATATAACAAACAGTATAACTTAGGGTGACGTAATCTTACAAACAAAAAAAAATAGGTTGGCAGCGCTACACAGAAAAAACTAGGTTGGCAACACTGCCCAAATGTAGGTTAGGTAAAATGATAGGAAGGGCCGGGAGGGAAGTAGTTGGGGGAGGGGGAAGAGGGGTTGTGTAGGGGGTTTGGAGGGGTGGGGTGAGGGGGAATGGAGCGGGTGGGGATTGGAGGGGGACGGGTGGGGGATGGTGGTGGGAGGGTTGGGAGGGGGAGGGGGAGTGTGCTGCAATCTGCGATAAAGGTCAAAGGTCAAAAATGACTCAAATACGGCCCATAGTAGTTATATATATATATATAACGTGTGTGTGTCCGTAAGCACGATAACTCTCGTAAAAAAGGTCCGATCTTAATGAAATTTGGTACAAATGTGTAAAGCACCATTTATTTGAACGAGTTCGAAAACCAGAGGAATCGCACCATCCAAAGGCGGGTTTTTGGGGGGTTTTGTACCCCAAAAATGGGTTTTGGGGTTTACACTTGTAATTTTTATTTAAATCAAATTTTAATTGTTACCATTTAATTCAGCATAAAAAAGAAACTATTTGGTATTTTTATCATCGCTCTACGTCAATTGGTTTCTGAGACATTGAAAGTGCTAAACACAGTACGTTGTCTAATGTTATTCTTATGGAGAAAAAGAAAAATTGTATATCTCGCTTACTTATGAACATAAACTGACAAAATTTGGTATGTGGCTTCAACTGGTTGGGGTCCATCGTTGTTTGCACAAAATACAAAATTTTCACTTATGGTTCCCGTAGCAGCAAACCTAGTTAATCGGTCCCCAATGTTATTCTTATGGTGAATAATTAAAATGTTATATATCGCTTACTTATAGGTGTATATGAATGAAACTTGGTATGCGACTTTACTTAGATGAGTCCTTATGATATTTGCATAAAAACCCATTATTTTGTGTTCCTTGTTGCAGCAAACCTGCGTACTCATCCCCAATGTTATTCTTATGGAGAATTATTACTATTTTTAATAGCGCTTGTTTTGAATATATTTCTTATGAATCCTCTTAAGTGTTAATATGTTATGTTATATATTCATTGGAAATTCGCTGAGTATGCAGGTTTGCTGCGACGGGGGTATTTATTGTTTTTATGACGAGATAATAAAAAAAATACCATCTAAAATTGGTAAACATTTTGTAAAAACTGTACTATTAATGAGCAATTTCATAAATAACAACATGATTTCTAAATTGAATTGATGAAAAATCCAGTATGGCAGCAAAAGCTAGCATCACCCGCAGTAGAAAATGTAGTATTTAAATGAGGGGGCCTCAAGTAGCACATTACAGGAAAAAAAATTCTGCTTGCAATTGTTTTTATTTTTATTAAATTTTGTATTACAATTTCCTTGGCCTATAGATCGGTCACTTATTCTTAGCCAAGATGCACGTGTGCGTGTTCAGTATGTTAAACGTTATTTAGTATTCGTACCGTCGCGACACGATGAAAACTATTAAGTTGTTATTAATGTTTTGCATTACCCTAGTTTAGTGTGTTGCATCTGTGCCCGTCGATTGAGTATCTAAAATGCCCGCATTATAAGGCTAAAATGTTAGATTGCGTTAAGACCTAAGTTGTATAGTCGTATGGTTTCAAACAATTCTTACACACTCCAGAATTATTATGTTAATAACTTTACATGTTTGATGGATTTCTTATAAACATATGTTTATACCTACGGCAGACGTATTCTAGAGAGATTATTAAACGTTGTTTGGAAAACCAATCTAAACCAATACAGTCGTGGACATCCCAAGATTCGAACTCGTTACCTCTTGAAGCTAAGTCCAAGACCGAAACCGTTAGACTAGCGAGATGCCATGCATCCAAGAGAAAAAAAAAAACAGTTATAATGTAAATTTGCATATTTTATAAAAAAACAACAATATATATAACTAATTCAAAAGCTGTAGGGAATTCCTTTTTCAGAACGTTACATTATAAACAGTCTGCAAACGAGGGTTTTCGGATTTTCATGAATAAGTCCCCAGTGCAAGCCCTACGATGTATCGGCGCGGAGCTCAGGTATTCATTGGGCGATATTGCAAACCGTTTATCACCATAAATTTTGGAGATGGATTCACATTGTGGGGCCATTAGATACCTGCGTTATACTCGACCTGCATTTGTAACCAATATAGTTTTTTCAAATCTATGAACTTCACAAGTATTTTTAAAACATTCATCAATACACTATTGTAACATATTTGTTTACAATCGAACTAATTTATTAAACTTGCTTTAAACCCTGTGCTGATAAAGTTCAACAAATTTATTATTACAAAATTTGTTTATGAGCTGAATAAATTAAAGACCAAATATATTACTTTAGAAGGCTGCTAGCGCAGTTTGGTAGTTTTACTTAGATTTACTATTAATGTTATACGCAGAAGATATACTCTACCTCTAATTTATAAATAAATATATCCAATACAAATTTATATGTTGTAAAGGTTCAACAGATTATACTGACTAATTTGTATACTGTGAAGCAATAAAATTCAACCTCTGAATAAAAATCAAGCATGACTTAGAAAAAAATCAATCAATTTTATTTTGTAAATGGTGTAAGTGGAGAATTTTTGACTTTACACTTCTTATGGGGTGTTTTCAATATGACCCTATTATGAAAATTTAACATTAACATTTGAATTAGGAGGTAAGCCGTCTTGTTGCGGAATTACATTGGTTGTAGTGATTATTATTTGTAATGTTCAACAGTAAAGAAATTCGGAACTTCTACCATTTACGATAACAAAGATTTAGTCACGCCTGGGTTTTTGGGCCAAAAAAGGGTCAGAAAGCCCTGGACGTAATATGAATGCATGTATTAAGATGGGAATTAGTGAAGCGAACATTTTAAGCCCTCTCTCGTCATTATAGCATAAATATTTACCGAGTTACTAAAGAAAATGTATATCGGCTAACAGTACGTTTTCTTATGGGTTTTTTACATTATTAAAGCATGTTATTCATTTTTTGGTGTATTT
The DNA here is from genome assembly GCA_963675035.1 of Allygus modestus. Lineage (NCBI taxonomy): Eukaryota > Metazoa > Arthropoda > Insecta > Hemiptera > Cicadellidae > Allygus > Allygus modestus. Next base: position 89,494,006 of record OY776116.1, read on the forward strand.
GTATCATCCCCAGCAACCTCGCGCCTACTTTCAAGCCCGACTGGACCTTCTACTAACCTTATAATGCGCAAAATTGTTTCCTAGCATTCCAGGTAAATGAAACCAGATGTTTTCATATTTCAATAAAATTGGAATAAATGTATACGTTTTCGTATACGTATGTAAAAATTCACTTCCCTCACGTCAGCGTGCTGCGTGCGAATTCGTTTTATATAACTATGGGCAGTATTATTTGCATTACTTCTTCAGAGCTGTTTAGATCACATGTAAGATCTGTACTTTAACCAACCAATAAATAAATATTAATTACACAAGCATTATCTCATACTCAGATTGTTTGCTGTGAGTAAATACATTGCAAACTATAAATACTATGATTTTATATATTTAACCATTAAACAAAAGTACTAAATGTGTGCACAAATAAGTGCATTCAGTTATTTAATTAATGAATAGAAATCCGTTAGCTATTTTTTTTTATTTGGCTAATCTTCTAATGACAATAGTGGGTTTACAGGTTAGCAAGATGACTGCATTCATATTAATTGTGTCAATGGGATACAATTTTAGGGTTTTTAATAAATAAAAGATGCTCATAAACAAATGTAGTGCTCGACTGTCAGTATTGATGTAATGAGGTTAGTTCAAGACAGCGGGACGGTTAATTTTAAAGGGTCAAGTTTAAGTAAAGAGTAAAATTAAGTTAATATTATTTGTGAGTGAGCACTGCTGAGCGACCAAAATTAAATATAATTTTTATTTTGTAAACTTGCCTTCTTAATGTTCATTTTCATTTCTTTCTTGGGAATGGCATTGAATGTATTTTTTTATATCAATTGCAACCTAAAATGTTTTGTTTGTTTTCCCCACTTATCACTACCCCAATGCTAAGTTTAAGGCAATAAAGTTTCAGTTATTCTACACTCGGTACTATGTAAGTTCCATGAATCATTTCCGTGTATATCAGAACCGACTCTAACTAGTTTCAGTAGCCCAGTAATAGAGGGCATAATGTTGCTCCTTTCCACTACTTAAGCACTAACTTCAAAAATGGTACCAATCGTTAGTGCTCCAAACCCCATCATTAGTGCTTTATTGGTTCAAAAGGTATAATCAAAATGCTCTTGGGGGCTATTTCCTCGGAATTTAGCCCCCCCCCTCAGTAGAAAACCGTGAGCAGTACGTCAAAAAAGTTACTAATCGTTAGTAATCATTTTGTTCAAGATATATAATAAAAAAACCTCTTGAACAGTGGGAAATCATGAGTTCTAATGTGACAAATTTTACCAATGACAAGAGTTCATTAATACCAATTTTGACGTTCGTGCTTACGTTTTTCCACTGGAGGGGGCTATCCTCCGTGAAATTGGTCCCACCCAGGGTTTTAATTATAACTATTGAACCAATGGATCACTAACGATGGGGTTTGGAGGACTAACCACTAACCAGTACTACTGAAGCACTAACGATTGGGGGGAATTTTTGAAGTTAGTTCTTAAAGGGGGGGCAACTTCATGGACCTCAGTAATAGGAACATTTTATAATGAGTTCATGCATGACTCACTCATTGAATTTCTTTGGAAACTGAGCGTTTCTGCTCAACATATTCTTTCCGGTGCTAGGAGTATTGGGTGGTCAATTATCACTGTTCGTTTCACTTTAACTAATCTAAGGGATTTATTAAACACATTACAAAACATATTGAGTAGCATGATACGGGTTGTTACACTTAAACAGGATAAAATAAACTACGTTTTAAAACTCTATACAATTCATTTCTACTAGATTAAATTAAAATTAAAGTTCGTGTAACCAACTGACCAAGGTCTGTTGACAGAGTTTACTGGTCACACTAGTGCCTCTTACATGACCTGTCGACTCCTTATGTAGCCCAAACCAACGGTTTAACGGGCCATCCTGAGTTTCAAAAGTCATATGGATTTCACCGGGAGTTTAACCCCGGGTGGTAAGCTAGTAGTTTTCTACTTATTCTGCACTTACATAAAATACAGTGAATAACATAAAATGTTAGGCAATGATATTGATTTCAACTAGTTACAACAGTATCATCAAGCCCAATCAGAGAATGATAAGGGATATAGTTTAATCAGAATTTAGAATAAATTTAACCACAAATCTTCGTTTATTACCTACAACCTTGACATTACCTTGAAATTGCATTTATTTATAAATGCTGATAAATAGATTTATGTTTTAATATAGTGTATTAATATTACGGTAAAACGAGTTTTTAACATAGAATAGAGTTATAAAACGGAAATGATAGAAAAAATGCAGGTAGTGCATAACGAAGAGCTCTAAAAGATCCCACGACGTGAATCCATCTCCAAAATGTATGTTGATAAACGGTTTGCATCATTGCTCAATGAATACCTGAGCGCCGATACATCGCAATGCCCGCTCTATAGAATTATTTATAAAATACTAAATTAATTATTCATAGACAGTTTATAGCTTGTTATAAAGAACGAATACTCTACAGCTTTTACAAATATAAACCGTAAGTAAATGAAATTCCTTTTTGATTGAACTGAAATTACCTTTGTTAATTGGACACAGTATGATATATATTGTCAAAATTGTACAGTTATTTAAGGAATTGTAAAGTTAAAAATAATACATTTTAAAATACTGTTATTTTTCCATTTGATTGTACTGCATTATTACATTTAAGATCGAAGTGTTAAATTGTAGGGATTATCTAAATTTTCTTATGTTTATTTTATGATTTTTAGTGTATTTTTGTACATAATAAAATGTACAGTAATCAAGTGGGATTCTTGTATCGTTTGTAAACCTTCTTCGCCTTAATCCTTCCTGCAACCGGTCACAAATTGACCTTTCTATGGAAATGTACTGATTCTTAAACGTCTATCTAAATTAAATGTATCTTATTTGAAGGCACGCTAATATAACAAAATAAACACATTCAAATTTTTCCAATTCTATTTAAATGTCTATTAATTTATACATCAATTTGATAATCGTATTATACGAACAACAACCGATTGAATTGAATTAATTTAATGTAAATCATGTTATTTCTACATGATTTAAAAGCAGTTTAAACTACCTGTTTATAACATAATCATCCAAATTTGTTAATGGAAAGTACCTTGGGAACCGAGTCCTTGGGAAGTTTAGTCAATTTTCTTAAATGACTTGGAGTAGTTTTTTACCACGTCAAGCAGATTTATTTAGTCCATTTGCCTAGTCTTTGAGTTTTTCAGATCCCTCCAGTCGTTATAATAGTTCAATGTCCCATTGATTTATTTTGTATGTGACCACCCTATATTCAATTTCCATTTAATAGTTTAGTTCCTGCTCTGACGAAACCGCATGGTAATACTTAAACTACATGAGTATTACTTTGACAGTTCACTACTTGAATGCATACAGCTGTTATGATTCTTTCGTTTTTATTTTAAACTCTATAAGACCAATGTTAATTTGTTTAAAATTTAAAGGAACTCGTTGGAACCGGTTCATAAATCAGAGTTGCAAGCAAGTAACCAAACAACCAAATAAGAAAAATCTTACTATTATTAGATTATAGTATATTATTTTTAGACTCTTTACTCGTAATACTGATCACAACTTTGCTGTGCAGTGTAAAAGCTGTTTTAGAGAGCTTCTTAAATTAAATATATGTATTTAAAAAATAAATCTTGTGCTATATTAAAATTTAAAATCTGTAAAAGATAAATTAAAAAAACACGATTAGTATTTTTCTTATAAACACCTCAGCTTAAACCTTAAATTAATATTTGTGTTGGCATGAACAGAAAACTCACACGATTTGAAAGTCTTGTTTTATTTTTTATCGGAAAACTCATCTGTATTCATAGACCACCAATTGCCGATGAATATGCATTGCAGTTTATCTGCATCGAAAAGGAAAAAATAAATCCAAGAGAAACCAACATTCACGTAAATTAAGGTAAAGCGTAAAACGTTTTTAAAGTTTATATTTTTGTGTAAATTCAAAATACCATCGGAACTAAACGTGGGGACATATTGTGTATGTTTACCCAACTACACTAATCTGTATAGTTTTTGTATGTTTGTCTATTTCTTTGGCACGCTATGTAGTCTAAACAGCTTATGGGACATAAGGTGTTCTCAACACCCTAGTTGTGGGAGTGACGTAGAGTAGAATATTTAAATGTAACAGCAATTAAATATTTTTCCGCCCACCTACTAAGCAAAGTCGATTTTTACTCCTTGTAAAGAAACGGTTAAAGTGTTACTTTGTCTCCCTAGGGAGACAAAAATTACTTTAATAACATAAGAATAACATTACATCCTGGCAACACAGTGCAGTAGAAAAATGGCAACGCTGTAGCTATAAAACGCGGAACAGAATCAGCTGTTATTTCGCTAAAGTTCCAAGATCCGAGTTTATAGTTATTACGCATTACGCAACCAAAATACACAGCGATTGTGAATGTAAATACTTATCGATACTTGTGGATTTTGGGGTGTGGGAAAATTGTTTGTGTATTACGGGAGTAAAGTACATTGTCTCCCTCACGAAAATGTTTGCCCTCGCCTACGGTGTCCGGCGATAAAAATTTCCCTCAGGTAGAAACAATAACCATACAGAGAAGATGTCCGATGACGGCGACGTAACAAACCGCTTGCCAGTGCTACTGTCCTTATAATGTTTAACGTCACTGTTTACCTGAGATATATGTAAGCAGTACCTTGGACTTATAAAATGTTAGCCTTAAAGTCCCCGTAAGACTTTCCAATAATAATATTAAAATAACTTAAATTAAGGCTCCGGTCTTCCCTACAGAAAAATCTGCATTGTCAAGTAAAAAAGCATAGTAAATGAGGAAAAATGAATCTTACAAATAATTTCAGCACTAATGTTTACGGTTACGAAAATTATGTCGTTTAAACGCCCTAAACGTAATACGAAGAGTGGAGTTAACACTAATATTTCCTTTTAGCGAATTTCTCTTATAGGGAAGACGCTGTTTACCGTAGGTGGCATGGTAAGACTTAAGCCCGAGACCATGATAAATTTTCATTTTGAGGCTCCCAGATGCCAAAATTACCATTCGTTAACCATTAGTTATATATATATATATATATATATATGTGTGTGTGTGTGTCCGTAAGCACGATAACTGTCGTAAAAAAGGTCCGATCTTGATGAAATTTGGTACAGACGTGTAAAGTAGCGTTTATTTGAACGAGTTCGAAATCCAGACTGATTGGACCATCCGAAGGGGTATTTTGGAGAATGTTTTCCAGAATGTAATGTGTACATTACTTCAAGATATTCCGAACGTCAAAGTTTCAATGGATGACATACTAATTCATGCATCAAAGCTTGAGGATTTTAATTCCACAACTAAAAGAGTGTGTAACGAAATTAGAGAGGCTGGTTTAAAAACTAAATTCAGCAAAGTGCATCTACAACCGGCAAAAAATTAAGTATTTAGGACATTATATAGAGAGTATAGGGATTTGACCTGACCCAGAAAAATTGAATGGATTCAGCGTCTGAGGCCTCCACAATCAGTAAAGGAACCTCAAAGATTTCTAGGATGTGTGAATTATCTTAGTAAATTCATATCCAAAGTATCTGACCACACTAAACATCTTAGACCTCTACTTGAAAAGGTAAACGAATGGAATTGGAAGGATGAAAATCGAATAGAGTTTGAAAGACTCAAAGAAAAGCTTCAAACACCACCAGTGCTGAGATTTTATGATGTAAGGCTACCGGTTACACTGTCTGTTGATGCAAGGAACCACTCAGTTGGAGCAGTTATGCTACAAAATGGACAACCAGTTGGATACAGATCTAAAGCACTAACAAAGACTCAGAGAAACTATAGCCAACTTGAGAAAGACACTAATGCAATTGTGGCTGCATGCAAAATATATCATGCCTATATTTGGGGTTGTAAACAGTTGGTGATTGAATCCGATCATAAACCATCAGAGGAAATTTTCAAGAAACCATTACATCAAGCCCCACCGAGGCTTCAACGAATGTTATAGAGATTGTTCCGTACAATCCTAAAGTAATATATAAGAAAGGAACAGAGCCATCTGTGGCAGATTCTCTGAGCCGAGGCTGTGAAAGCCCTGAAGAGAACGATGATCCAAATCAAATGGAAATCCAGTTGGTAATTCCACTCAACTGTAACAACATTTTAAGAATAACAGATTTAAAAAAAAAAAATGGTGAACTGCAGTTACTCAAAAAGGCCATCTTAGAAGATTGGGATTTAATCAGACTTGATAATAATGCAACCAATATCTTCAAAAACTATTTCTCATTCAGGGATTAACTAGGTTACCATGATGATCTATTTATTAAGGGGTCAAAAATGATTATCCCCCAGATATGAGATGTGAGATATTAAGAGACGTCCACAGATTTCATAAGAGTGTCGAAGCATGTTTAACATTAGCAAGAGAATTCGTTTTTGGCCGAACAGGCACAAAGATATCAGATCTTATGTGGAGAGTTGTAAAGTTTGCAATAAGTATCAGCGTGACAAAAAGCAAGATGACATTATTATTTAAGGTATACCAAGCAGACCGTGGGAATTTAATGCAACCGATATATTTACCATCAGAGGAAAATATTTCATTGTGATTGCTGATGCCTATTCAGGATATTTTGACTTTGAGGAAATCAAGTCAAAATCATCATCAACAGTAATCAAATATTTGAAAAGGTGTTTTGCCACATATGGTATACCGAAAGAGCTAAGGAGTGATGGTGGGAATGCTATATGCTATAACTCATTAGGATTTTAAAAAATTCCAAGAATTGTGGCATTTCACTCATAGAATTTCTTCTTCAAACTTTCCAAGATCCAATCGTTTAGCGGAACGCAATGCGCAGGTAGCAAAAGACCTGATACTGAAATGTCTGGATGAAAATTCGTATATTCACCTTGCTCTACTTTCCCACAGGAACACTCCAAGAGGACAATTAGGATCTCCGGTACAAAGACTAATGAGTCGAAGGACAAGGACTGTTATTCCCACTAATAAACAGTCCCTCTTACCCGTTGTCATATCAGGAGTCTCCAAGAGACTGAAAAGCATTAATGAAAGAGAAAACGTTTGTTCAGACAGAAACAAACCGACAGGGAAACCGAAAAAAACAGACAGGGAAACCCGACAACTTAGTGGTGGGAGAGAAAGTATTGTTCAGGTATGAACATAAATACTGGATTCCTGCTACAATCACTCTAGTTGGACCTAAACCTAGATCTGCAATAATAAAGACTGAAGGTGGCACGCTCTACCGAAGAAACTTTTCGTTTATAAGAAATTCAAAAGAATCCCGAACCCTGTTAGCTTCGTTAATAAAAGGGGGATGTCATATAGGTTAAGATAATCATATCAGCTCTGTTCTTCAATATTATAATTTCTGTACTTTTGTTGTTTACGTTTTTAACTCAATCAGTAAAGTAAACCTCATGTTTATAAATAGTTAATTATTTATTTATTTTAAAAATAAGTTTACACTTTTTCATTAAATTCTTTCATAGCAACTTGTTAATTTAAATTTAATGCAAGTTATGTTTTCAATACTTTCCACTGCTAGTAAAAATACTATTAGCACTTTTGTTTGAATACATAATATTTCCAAAGCACGATCACAGATTAATACGTACAGTATCTATGTAACCAATACACAATACGACCAAACCTTTAAATAATATTATCTATTTGATATTTATAATGCATATTTACTAAAATGTGTGAGAGCGAATTTGAAAAAAGTTGTAATGGCCGGACAGGGATTCTCTACCCCAGACGAATGGCTTGAACATGACTGCGAGTTATATCAGTAACATTTCAGTCTAAAATTACTTCTTTACAAAGAACAGTATTTAGTTGTAATGATTATTTTGCTGGTTATACAATTTTTACATCCGAAATAATTAAGTTGTAATTGTTAATTCTACAGAACAAAAAACACAAAACGACATTAATTTGTTTTTAACCTACATCAAATCGATCAACCTATCCGATATCAACATGTATCGGATACCAACATGTTTGATATGTAGATTTCAATCGATCAATGATGATCAGATCGACCTATCCGAAGGGGTATTTTGGGGGGGTTTTGTACCCAAAAAATGGGTTTTTTGAGTTTTTTACATATAATTTTTGAAAAAGTACGAATTTATTTATTTTCCATTGGAATTATCTTAAATATAAAATACCCCCGTCGCAGCAAACCTGCGGACTCAGCGAATTTCCAATGCATAATATTTGTCTGAATTCCACATAAAGCCGCAAACCAAGTTTCATAAAAATATATTCACATATAAGCGATTTTAATTATTCTCCATAAGAATAACATTGGCAATGAGTATGTAGGTTTGCTGAAACAAGGAACAGAAACAATTGGTTTTTATGCAAATATAAATAGAATTTAACTAGGCGAAGCCACATACTAAGTTTCATCGATATTCAATCATAAATAAGCGATATATGACATTCTAGTTATTCTCCATAAGAATAACATGGGGCTGAGAAAGCAGGTTTGCTGCAACAAGGAATAGAAAAATGGGTTTTTATATAATTATCAATATAACTCAACCAAGTGAAGCTACATACCAAGTTTTATTCATTTATGTTCATAATTCAGGGAGCCAGTACATTTTACTTATCCTCCATAAGAATAACATGGGGGCTGAGTACGCAGGTTTGCTGCTACGGGTATAATCAACAAAAAATCAATTTTTTGTGCAAATATCAATATACCAGTACTACTTGAAGCCACATACCAAGTTTCATCAACATACATTAATAAATAATCGAGATATCAAATTTTATTTATTCTCCATAAGGATAACATTGGACAACGTACTGTGTTTAGCACTTTGAATATCTCTGCAACGGTTGGGCGTAGAATCACAATTTAAACACCAAAATGATTGTTTTGTGGAACTGAACAGATTGGTAAAAGCAAATGTTCAGTTTACATTAAAATAAACTGAGGAAAATCCAAAAACCTTTTTCCCATAAGATTAACATGGGAGATTTTATGAGCAGGTTTTTTTGGATTTTCTCTGCAACCACTTAACCTAGGTTAATAATTCAAAATACTAAATTATTAGTTTTTTTAAGCTCTATAACATGGTCAAAACCAAAATTGAGTTTTTTTAAATTTTAGGGTAAAAAATGCAAAAAACAGATTTTTGGAAAATTTAAAACCCCCATAAACCCCCCTTCCCATGGTCCGATTTTTCTGGTTTTCGAACTTAAAGTCATGAATGTCTTTTTACACATTTGAGCCAAATTTCATCAAAATCGGACGTTTTTTACTCAAGTTATCGTGTTAACGGACACATATATATATATATATATATATATATATATATATATATATAGATATATATATAGATATATATATAGATATATATAAATTTTAACGAATAGTGTTTTTGGCATCTGGGGACCTCAAAACAAAAAATTATCATGGTCTCGGGCTTAAGTCTTACCATGAGACCTACGGTAATAGCTTCTTCCCTATAGGGGAAATTCGCTAAAAGACGCACAATTGGTGTTTTGATCATTGCTCTACGTCAATTGGTTACTGAGATATTGAAAGTGCTAAACACAGTACGTTGTCCAATGTTATTATTATGGAGGATAAGAAAAATTCTATATCTCGCTTATTTATCAACTTATCCTGACGAAACTTGGTATATTGCTTCATTCCACTGTGGTCTATTGATATTTGCAAAGAAACCCATTTTTTGGCCGATAGTTCCCGTAGCAGCAAACCTGCATACTCAGCCCCATGTTATTCTTATGGAGAATAATTACGTGTTATCTCCTTTAATTATTAACATAAATTAATAGAACTTTGTATGTGGCTTTACCTAGTTGAGTTATATTGATATTTGTATAAAAACCCATTTTTAGTGTTCCTCATTTCAGTAAACCTGCATACTCATCCGCCATGATATTCTTATGGGGAATAATTAAAATGCCATAAATCGTTTATTTATGAATGTATATTGATCAAACTTGGTATGTGGCTTTGTGTGGTATTAAGATCAATTAATATGCATTGTAAATTCGCTGAGTATGCAGGTTTGCTGCTACGGGGGTATTTAGGTATTTATTAATACTATCATCATATTCATATGTCATATGTACTGTTTCCAAATTATTATTGTACTATTGTGTTTGTTGCTGTTGTTTAAAGTATTGTTATTCTATTATTACATCAATGTGTTCGATTTTTAAGCCATCTGCATTTGATATAATTATTGTATGATGAATTGTATGTAATGGGTTTTCCAGTGAATATGAGAAATAAAATAAAATAAATACCTTGTTTTCCTTTTTAAATTGTCAACACATTTATTTAGGTAGATATGGAATGTTATAATATGTTATACTTTTAAGACTGTTTAGGCATTATGGTACAAGTTAAAATAGTTTGCTCTTTCGCTTGTTGATTACAAATAGAAGAAATATGTTTATAACTATAACTATAAATAACTATAAAGAGTAGGTAAGAGTCACAATTTGTATCTTAACTTTTCACTGTATGTTTATACCAACTGTACAGCCAAAGGGAAGATTTCGGGGATCTAGAAATTGTATTTTCAAATTAGGATATTTTTTATGATAAATGTATTTTTATATTGAAATTTAGTATTAAAAGTATGTTATAAAGTACATTAAGATATATAATTTAACTTATATTGATCTAGTACAGCTATTTGTAAAACACAATCAACTGGGTTTGACGAAACACAGCATGTTATCATCTATAAAAGCTCTTTGGTTTATCAACCTGCAAGATGTTAAGTTGTTCAATAAGTAATTCCAACCAAATATAGTACGTAATAAGTTACACTATTATTGTTACAAGTGTTTTGAACAACACCCATGTAGAAAAATTGAACAATTATTGTATAGACTTAAAAAGTGTTCTAATCAATAATAATCACCCAATTCAATGAAAATTAATAAATCTAAGTTCAACAAAATATATTGATCCGCAAGGTACAAACTATAGTAAAAAACAAGTTATTTATTTTTTTAACTGGGCGATTCAGTGATAACCACCTAAATTGTTTAGTACTGTTTAAGATCTCACTACTTTATTTGTTGGGTTTTGTTCATGACCTAGAAACGGTATGTAATGATTTTTTACATCTAATAATACGGTATTCTTAATACTTTTCACATTAAAACACAAGTATTAACGTCAGATATGAACCAAAACTGACTATAAACCATATTTAAAAATATGTATTGTAATTAGCGTTAAATTTGCATTGCAATTACATGGACTAAAATCACATAGTTAATAGCAATTTCAGAGAGAATCCCCGGCGATTACTTACACTGCGTACTCCAGCCGCACTCCCTTACGTTCAATATACTAGTAGGTACAGATTAGAACCGTAGGTGTGGCAGGACACCCAACTTCCTGGTATGATAAAACTATCCTTGCATTATAGTAAAGAAAATATATATTATCATCCAGGAGTGGTTTTCGTTTCGCTGATATCCAAAAATACACTTAACGTTTTTTTACATATGTAAAGTACATATTTAAGATGAATGAATTTACATATTGATATGCAAAATCATGGTAATGTACACTGGTCACATCAAATTGTTCCTAACAAAAGGTTAGTTTTACAATTTCGTGTGGACCTATGTAATCCAGGTGATTTACCGTTGATTTGAACATGAATACCATTCAAAGGGAACTATTTACTTTCAGGACTGTAGTTAAATGGAATGACCAAACTAAATATTATAAAGTACTTGGTAATAAGGTCTGTCGCAACTGACCTGTTAATTATCTTGTAAAATCTTCCTGCCATATTATTTTCATGTAATTATTATAAATAATTTATTTACAATATAAAACCATATGCCATTACAAAATCAGTGTTCCGCTTTTAATTTATTCCTCTCATACGGCCACCAAATTTCAATTTACCATTTAAGACCGTGTATTTGTGTAAAACTGAAACCTATGACCCTATCTATAAGTTAAACACTAAAGAGTGTTAAGTTTATATTTAATTAACCTGAATAAAATTTTTTTTATAATTTATGTGTTTTGTATGGTCGTGAAAAAATCAAAATACTAAAATAAGTACCGTACTTTCAAAATATAACAATAATAGGAACATTTGCAAGAATGGGACCCACGTATACCGAAGCACGTACAGGTAAACTGTAGCTGAAACAACAAAGCATTGAAAAAGCGGTCACGTGACTTGAAACATGAAACCGACAGTCTGGAACAAGGCCACTTGCATAAAATCCAGGCTTTATCGCAAACTAACATGTATTCTCCATTAAACGTTCAAAAAGTGCAACGTGAGTGAGTTGTTTTAAGGGTTATATTTATACTTGGGAAGTAATTCTGTTAACTGATAAATCTCTTCTTTCTCAGAACGTTTACTGTTTCACCTGTCCATGACAAGATATAAGCAGTGATAATAGTACAACAGTCTTTAACAAATTGGCAAACACATCTAACTTAACCTTACAACAATTATATTTTTTACTGCTTCAGCTTCCAATAGGACACCATTAGAGTGGTAAACAGCAAAATACTCTGAAATTGTTATAATATTATTAATTCAACAGATATTGAAAATGAAAATGAAACTGACATGATTTGAAATACCTTACAAACAATAATTTAGCAACTGATCCACGCCAAACACAATTAATGCCGTGGTTTCCAATTGTTATACACTGTTAAATTAAATTGGTTGATAACTTTGAGTAGTAATATTTTAAAAATGTTCATTAATTTAGTATTTAGTGTATTGGTACTTTATTTCACGTTTTCATTTCACCTAAATAATAAACAAGAAGACTTGACCCTTTCTGGCCACCTTACAAATATTACACCTTTCGGATAGTATGCTTTATTTGGGGCTCTCATTTACCTACCACCCTTGTGAGTATTCAGTGTTCTTATTGGGTACTAACTAGTACTAACACAGTATATATCACTTGTAGAATGTTAATAAGCTGGTTTCGAATTATAATGTATTACATATTGACAAGATTCCCGGGTCCGTCCATACGGTTTTAATTATACTCAGTAATGCTATTAGCGGACAACTTTCATATCCGGGTTTGACTAGTAATTTTAGAGCTATAACTTGCAATTTGTATTTTCAGAAATGGCCATGCCAGTGAAATGGCCCTCTCTCACAGCTGAATTACTACTGGGTGGATGTTTACGGCTACGCATGTGACTGTAACTTCAAGCCATAAACTGTCTCTTGAGCTTCGAGAGCGTTACACGACATCTATCATTGCTAACACGCTACAACCTAGTTCCACCAATTATGCAATTTTCCTTCATTTATTTAAAATACACAGCTTTCTTTTATCTTGGAAAACAATAATTACCTCGTGAAATAAAGCATTATAATGATTTTAAGGTGAATTTTATTCAAATCTATATGAGATTGTATTCATAAATAATATAATTTCTTTCTAATTAATCTAAAATCACGTTGAAATACTTTTTACAAAACAATATTTACTTACAGATCGTAATGTAAAAATATATATTAACACCAAGACAACTTATGGACCTAATGTAGCTTAACATTCAAACAAGTTTTATTCGACTATCTACTTTGAAATATATTATTTAACTATTTGTCTTAATGTTACTCTTTTTAAATAAACTGTTATGATCCTTTATGAATTAAATTTGACAACTGAACTATTTAATTTGCAGCTTTTTGATAATATTGTCTAAACTACGTATGCATGCTTAATTGTTACGTGTACGTGTGTGTTTTTATATTACATATATTCGTTATAACAAACTTTGTATTACAATTACTCTTTTACTCTGGTGTATGCTTATTAGTCTATAATACATCTAAAAGTATAAAAAATACAACAATTTGCATTGTTATTTACAGACAATTGAAATAATTAGATTTAATACATTAACATACTGAATGGCCATTAGTTATTATATGTCTTCAATTTGAATATACTTAGCTGTGTTAATTTTAAAGAGTTATTATAAGTTTGTTTAAATGCAACATGTGTTTAAAGTATATTTTATATTCATAGTATTTTTATACAATTGTTTCCCCAGAAGTACTATAAGAGCAGCATAGTGAAATAAATGCCCTTTACAACTGACATAAAATGTAATACAGTCCTGTATAAAAAGAACAACTGCTTCTGCAGTATATGTCTTATTGTCTCACTATTGTTGTTACAAGTATCAGACAGTGTAACATTGTTTTACATCTCTCGAAAACAAAACTAGTTTACATAATATGTTTGATGAATAACAATTTTAATTTTACCTTTTAAAGTAATAACTTTAAAAAATAATATTTCTATAAAGTATGGTGCAGTTAATAATTGAACTACTTATATATTTATTTTTTATATATTAACATTCCTATGTTATTATAGCTTAGGCATCGTATGGTAAATTTTAGAAAGTAAGATGAGGTTAAGTTTTATAGGGTTACATAATACTATGTAATTTGACGGGTTAAAGCTTACAGATAATTACTGGAAACAGTTTGAAACAATTATTTGCAGCGAATTTCCCATATAGGGGATGTCTGTAGGCACGATAACTTTCGTAAGAAAGGTCCGATCTTCATGAAATTTTGTTCAAAAGTCTAAAGTACCAATAATTTGAAAGAGTTTGAAAACCAGACTAATCGCACTATCAGAAGGGGGTTTTGGGGGGCTTTGTACTCCAAAAATGTTTTTTTTTTTGTTTTCCACATGTAATTTTTATTTAAATCACATTTTAATTTTTACCATTGAATTCAGCATAAAAATAACAAACAATTTGGTATTTTGATCATTGCTCTACGTCAAATGGTTATTGAGATATTGAAAGTGCTAAACACAGTACGTTGTCTAATGTTATTCTTATGGAAAAAAGAAAAATTGTATATCTCGCTTATTTATGAACATAAACTGACGAAATTTGGTATATGCTTCATCTGGTTGTGGTTTATTGTTGTTTGCACAAACAAATTTTTCACCAATGGTTGCCTTAGCAGCAAACCTAGGTACTTGGTCCCTGTGTTATTCTTATGGAAAATAATTAAAATGTTATATATCGCTTATTTATGAATGAATATGGATGCAACTTCGCATGTGACTTCACTAAGATGACTTCTATTGATATTTACATGAAATCCCATTATTTTTTGTTAATTGTACTCATCCCCAATTTTATTATTGAGAATAATTGATATTTTAAATATCGCTTGTTTGTTAATATATTTCTTATGAATCCTGTTAAATGTTTTAATGTGTTATGTTATATATTCATTGAAAATTCGCTGAGTATGCAGGTTTGCTGCGACGGGGGTATTTAAATTAACAGACATCATAGTAGTTATTAAATTCACTTTACTAGAACAGATATATGTTACAGCCAAGAGCTTCAATTTTAAAAAGAATGTAATATTTGTAAAATTATATAACTTGGACACTAACAGGTGTGCCACCCTAAAATAAACTTTAACTAACTTATATGGTTATAAATACACAACACTTCCCCCTTGAGAAAAAACAAAATAAACTTTTTTACTCATAAACATTTTCATAAAAGATGACATTTTAAATTCTTAGTAATCTTCATCTTAACTGTGAAGCAATTAAATTCAAAACATTAAACTACAAAGTCAACATATGAGTTAATTTTACAAATTAAAGTACAATAATTCATTCTAGGCCTATAGCCTATCTTAAAATTAATACATTATGTAGGAATACCAAATTATTATTAGTCATTTGCATTTTATTACCTTTTTTCATCTTATAGTTAAATATTTTTCATCTCAATATGAAACCAAATCCTACATTATACTTCAAGTCGAATAAATTCTTATCAACATCATTTATTCACAGCAAACAATGAACCTAGATTTATTAAAACTAATTCAATTTAAATTTATAAGAAGAAGGGGGACAAAGGTGATGTTAATAATTATCGAGCTATTTCACTTTTGTTTAGGCTTTCAAAGGCGTTATGAAAAGTTGTATATAAAAGGTTGTTGAATCATCTGGAGAGAAATAACATCCTTGTAGATAATCAATATGGTTCTAGGCCAAACCGTTCAACCAATAAAGCAGCTAAAGATTTTATGAATGATGTAGTATCACAGCTGGAACTGTGTGATCCAGCCTTGGGAGTATTTTTAGATCTTTCAAAGGCTTTCGGTTGGGTTGAACACACATCCTTGGTGAGAAATTGGATATATGTGGAGTGCGTGGAGTTACTTTTTCCTGGTTCAAGTCATGCCTTTCAGGCCGAAGACAATTCGTGGAGATTTTAGGAAGCCGTTCTGAATATGTCGAATGCAGGTACGGGGTACCCGAGGACAGAATTTCAGGACCATTGCTCTTCACAATTTATATGAATTATCTTTTTTAACGTCTTCTTTTGACTAAATCTATATTATATGCGGATGACACGACGCTGCTTTTTGGGGGTCCACAATCTGATCTGAAAAATAGAGTAACAAAATCTATGGAAATACTTCGACACTGGTTATCAGTTAACAATATTTTATTGAATTTAGAGAAAACTGTTTTTATTCAGTTTCTGACGAAAAATAAAAATCCTCAACATATACCTTTGGAAGAATTTGAAATAAAAGAATGTTCTTCCGTAAGGTTTCTGGATCTGACCGTTGACAGTGGTTTATCGTAGTCTTCTCAAATATCTCTGCTGTGCAGTTAGCTGAGTCGAGTCAGTTATGCACTCAGAACCTTACATCCTCTAAAAGATTCAAATGCCTTCCTTATGGCCTATTATGGTTGTTTCTCCTCGGTAATGACGAACGGAATTGAAGTGTGGGGTGCGTCTCCACATGCTTCGAAGCTTTCCTTGGTGCAAAAACGTGCTGCCAATAGCATTAAAGGGTTACCTCCGCTACATTCATGTAGAGCCATATTCCGATTGTTTAATATTTTTACCCTTCCCGCCATTTTCATATTCAGGGTAATTATTAACACAATAGGTAATGCTGAAGATTTCCCAGTAGGCGCAAACTACAGGTATTGTGACCAGGCATGGTGACAATCTCCGCACTCCCCACCTGACTCTCTCAGAGAGGGGAGTACATTTTACTGGACCTGTTATAACAAACTCCCTGCTGAGATTACGAGTGTGAGAGGGAAAAGAAATCTGTTAGGAATTTGTTGGTCAGCAAAGAGTTTTAAGTGTACAGGAATTCCTGTCTACCTGACATCAATTTGCTCACCCCCTGAGGTGAAACATAGACCTAAAAGATACATACCTAAACAAAAACATAGACCTAAACCTTCGAGTATCTCTGGGGCTACTTTATAACCAAAAGGTAAGCTTAAAAATCTATAGTTACCAAATGGTGAGCTAAATGTGCCTAAGTGACTTGATTCTTGGTCTAAAGCTGAACGCCAAAACCCATCTTTCAGATAAAAAACACTGAACAATTTTTTACCACCGAATTTGCCCTTTATCTAGTCTAATGTCGGAATCAAGAAGGGCTGAGGCACTAGAGCAGAATTTAGGGCGTGTGGGTCCAAACAAATTTGTAAAGAGGTTTAATTTTTTCCTTCAATAACTAGGTTGCTTACCCAGTTAAGAGGAACATCTACTTTCTTAATAGCATTAATTTTCCCTAGCCCCTGTAGCGTTGACTTTAATTTAAGAACAGTGCATATGGCATCCACCGTGACGGTTTGACTACAGGTTCAACTTTTGGGTTTACCTTAAGGCTATGATTACATTTAAAACATCCAAGGCCTTGAAATACTACAACATGAGTTTGAACAAAAGCATATTCGCAAACATCATTAACAGCACTTATCCTTTTATGAAGCCTAACTTAACAAAAGTATTTAGGCCTAAGATAGGTACACATTTTTGGTGGTTCACAAGAATGAAGTCTTCTTGACTAGATAATGAGTTGAATTTACAGTTGAGCAAAAGGACACCTTCTGTCTTCAGTTTGAAGCCGCCATAAGATTCAAGTATAATGCTCGATATTATGATGAACTCACTAAATTGTGAATCAATTTGATCCAGAAAAAATATCGGTAAAATATTAATTTCCGCCCCACTGTCCAATTTAAACTGAAGCTCACGGCCATTGATCTTTACGGTTTATACCAGGCTACAGAGACTTTATTAGATTTTATATTGTTGATTTTAAATTCTTGATCATCAGAACAGAGTTCCAGTCCAACCCCACTTACATGTTTGGATTTGAATTAAACTGATTTATTTTTAAACAACCAACAAAAAATAGTTTATCTTATCGCACTAAAACATTTCTTATCAAATACCGGGCACTTAGCTGGAAGGTGAACAGTGTTATATTTCTTACATAAGTACGTCTTATTCTGGGTAGATTTATTAATAGGCCTACCTTCAGACAGGTTACTACCATGGCACTTGTAATTTTGAGTGTCAGTCTTTACCATAGTAATTTTTAAGTTAGTTTTTGGCCTATGACATGATTTAAGCCTTGTCCCTTGATGTATCATTTCTTCGGTCTTCACTGGATTAGGCTAGAATACTGGAGCAACGCCTACAGAACTGTTCGGGTTATTCAGAGATAGAACCCTTTTATCTTTTACCATGGTGACTAGCTGTTCCTTGCTGGACTCAAGTAACCTACAATATTTAATTTCATCGTCTAATTTAACATAAGATTCAAGTAATAGTCTCTCTTGTACTGATTCATCTGAAATGCCCATAACGGTTCGATCTCTTATTAACTGGTTTCTTGGTCACCAAATTCGTATGTTATTGCGAGCTTACAAGTCTGTTAGGAAATTGTTGAATGGCTCTCCCGGGGCCTGAGAGCGTTTAAAGAAAGGTATCTTTGGTATACTAAATTTGTCTTAGGAGTAAAATGATAGCCGAAAGCATCAACAACTTATTGCAAAGTTAGACCTACAATGTCCCCAAGTTTGAAAGTGTAAAACACTGAGAGGGCCTCTTCCCCAATAACACTAAGCAACTGAGCAACTTTAACCTGCTCACTTTTACTCTCGGTCTCCAGTGGCCTTAAGAAACAAAAGAAATTGATTTTTAAAAAGAGACCAATCACTGGCTTCATTGTCACTAAGTATCAAAGGCTTAGGAGGTATAAAATTCATATATAGTTGAGCCTAATAACCTATTTACACTACATGCACTGACATTATTTCAATGGAATTAGTCCAGTCTTTGAAATTAATTCACTGACATAATTAGGGTCAATTTCGAAAAAATTTCTTGAAGTTACCATGAGATTTTATATCTGTTAGATAAGGCTTGCTGATATATTGGCTTATTGGATCTGACATATTGGCTTGCTGACAATATATCTTAGTTTGGTCTCTTGGCTTTTAAACTTACTTCTCACAATCTTAATAACGCAGCACCATGTCGTATATTGTTCCTGTAAAATAATACTTTTAATTATGTATTTATAAGGTTTTTAAATTAACAGACATCATAGTAGTTACTAAATTCACTTTACTAGAACAGAAATATGTTTTAGCCAAGGTATCTAATTTGAAGAAGAATGTATAATTTGTAACTCGTGTAACTTGTACTAACAGGTGTGCAACCCTAAAATAAACTAAAAAAAAACTCTCCCTAACTTATTTGGATATAAATACGCAACAAGACGTATTTAATTTATCCGGTTTGAACTTTTTAAATATATTATTTTTTACCCAAATTTTAAATTGCACAATAAAATTCAGCTTAGCAAATAAACAATGTTGTAATTGGAATTATTGCTCTTTGTCAATCGGTTACTGAGAAATTGAAAGTGCTGAACATAGAACGTTGTCCAATGTTAATCTTATAGTGAATAAGGAAAATTGTATATCTCGCTTACTAATAAACATATACTAATGAAAATTGGTATGTGGCTCGATATAGTTAGGGTGTACTGATATTTATACATAAAAAAAATTTGCAGTGGTCCCCATGGCTGCAAACCTCCGTACTTAGCAGCTATAAAGTTATTCTTATGGAGAATAAGAAACATGTGATATCTCACTTGTTCTTGAGCATATATTGATCAAACTTGTTAAAAGTAGCTTCATCTGTTGTTCACCTATTGATATTTGCATAAAACCCCAATTTTTGTTGCCCTTGATGCAGCAAACTTGCGTACTCAGTCCTAATGTTTTTCTTATGGATAATAATTTAATTGTCATATCTCGCTTATTTATGATTATGCTTTGATGAAAGTTGGTAAATGGCTTCATAATGTAGTGAGGGTCTATCTTAAATTCGCTGAGTATGCAGGTTTGCTGCAAATGCTTTTTATTTTTACACAAATTAGCGGTTTTTCAACGTCATTTTAAAACGTTACTACATTTTACAAGAGGGTCATTGTTTAATTTCATACACTTGTTTTCAATTTATCATTATGAATTCTATCTTTTGTTTCTAATTGAAAACATAGACAGTTTACTATTTCCTTCACAATTTTACCAGTTTGACTTGTTATATGGTTTTCTGGAAATAAACTGACTCTGAATTAAGGCAAGATTCCGAGTATACTGTTTATCCTAAGAAAAAGTGTTGTTGAGGGTGATCTTATAGATTTTTGAGCTTCACCCTGGACTCTGGGGTTAGGTGGGGTGACCACATTGACACCCTTCGTATAATGCTCAGTAGGGGAAGTCACCTTCTTAGCAAGCTAATGTGTGAAATGCCCTTCACTTTGGTGAGCCTTGCGTTTTTTTAATTTTTTCAGCTACATGTGTTGTATAGGAACAGGATCTGGGGTCACTCCCCTCAGGCTCATAGAATCCTTTTATTGTAGAAAAAAGTCAGTCCGTGTAATATGTAAGGCTCACTATTTAGCTCATTGCAAGCCACATTTTATTGAGACTAGGATCATGACTGTTATTAATGTCTATATCTTTCAATGTATTGTGGCCATCAAAATGATGGAAGACGATCTTGTTTTAAACAAATATGTTGACTTACACAAAACAAAAATAAGAACAATGTACATATAACTGGTTATAGGCTAAGCAAAACTCAAAGGTGTTTTCCTGTTTCAGGTATAACATTTTTTCAATTGTCTCCCTGGTAATTTGCGGTCTTTTGGTAGGTCAAAATTCACAAGTGTGATGACAAATTAGCTTTTGTCAAATCCTTTCTATTTGGATTAATTGTTTGATGCCTTGAGGCCAGGCCCTACTACTCTATGTTAGGCTAAGGATGTGTCTGCTTGTCAAAGGTACGTTTTATTTATTTGTTTCGCATGGTTTGCAGTGCTGTTTTATTTGTTTGCGGTGTGATCTGCTTAGGTTAAGTTGCTGGACCTTTGGCATGTAAGGAAAAAAATCATGTACTGACATAGCCTATTGTGAAAAACTTAATGGCCAAATAAAATCTTTTGAAATTTTTAAGCCTATAATTAGATTCATATAAGTATATAAGCTAATTAAAATAAAATAAATAATGTAATACACTCCTTAAATTAATATAGGTTTTATTGATTCAGCATGTAATAGTTATTAGTTGAAAATCCAAATGCAACCAGAACGATTAATGGTTTGACTGATAATATACGTTAGGAAAACTACATAATGCCATTTGTAAATGTATACCTAAAATACGTAAACACAATTACAATTGGATGGTACTTGTTCTTAAAAATTACAAACTGTACTTTATTGCTGTAAAAGGGTAATATCTAATTTAATTTTAACTTACAGGTGATTAGCTATAGAAAATAACAAAAAAACAACCAAAAAAGAAAAAACAGAAAACTAGTATTACTGAATTCAGTTTATCTGTAATATTTGAGTTCATATTTGTGTTAAATACTAAAGCCAAACTTGTGAAGCTCGTGGTTTGTAATACCCGATTTAATCTGGCGGTCCTGTATAACACCCTGAATAATGGCAGCTTAAACGTTTTCAGCTCCTGGCCAAGGCGTTAATCACTTATAAATAGTGACATAACATTCTTATTTCGTGAATTTGAAATGGTCAAGTGAAAATACTTTCAATAGATATTCATTAAACTTATTTAAAATTCCAAACGTACCTTTAATAACTATGTTAAATCTGTAATATAGATATAGAGCAGGGAAAATAATAAAAGACTAAGCCTGGAGGCTATCTCATGTTTAAACCTATTGTAAGTTAAAAACCTATTGTAATTGTTAAATGCAGCACAAAATGCCTACTTACTCCACAATTTTTACGATCTATATATTTTACTATATAATGATGTTTTTATTTTTACGGCTTTACTAATGTGTTTCGAGCATGATGAAAACATTTATCACTATGTAGGTATACAATTTCTTCGTCTATTGTATACTGATTTCCATCGCAGTAAAACGACTGATTACTAACTTGTTTGATGGTTTATTCCAGAGAGGAAATGGATACATAAAACTATATCGCCAAAACTGACAATAGTGTAAAGGGATGGATTCAACCCTATTTATATTAAGCTAATTTATGTATTACACCAAAGTAGCTTGCTTAAAGAAGCACAATAAATGCGCGATTATAAATGTTCAATCTTCAAATTCGTAGAAGTTTGCTAATAGGCTAAACAGGTTTACGCTTAATAATAATAAAGCAAAACTTTGAATGTTAAGTATAGTTTTACATTCAGGTTATAGCGACTGTTTTAACACCCAATAAACCTGTTGCACCAGTTGGGCACCTAGGTTAGTTTTACAGCCGTCAGGAAATTGTATTACTTTCAATAAATTATTCATAGATTACCACAGTTTTTCCCCTTTATTTTATATTTATATTTTCTTATTGCAATTATTTACATGTTTTTTTTAACTGTATATATTTAAGATCATTATAAAACTCAGTCAGTCACAAATAACAACTAAGACAAGGTGTAGACACAGTCCTTGCCATGACAAAGAGTACTTTAATATAAATATAATAATTGGTTACATTTCCTTTCTGATATACAAACTAAAGGAACCTAGTTAGTATGGTTTAATGAGTATAATCAAAATGAACTAATAATTATAAAACAAATATTATACTCTTGCGCGTTTATAATTTCTGGAAAATGCAAAACGAACATGTTCTGCAAGTACAAACAGTATATTAATAAATTCCAGTCGAATTTTACAATGAGCGTAAAAGTCGGGACCCCGCTCTAATTTTAATAATGAAAAGGTAAAAATATACTTTGGGTAGTGCTATTAGCTTCAGGCGGAAAGTTTTAAGTCATTTTTAAATAATTTGGGTATTTCTAAAAATAAGGAATTTCAGGAATTCTTAAATATTTTGGTTACTATTAAGGTAGATTAAGGTAATTTAAGGTGTACCATGATTTTATTTGATTCAACACAATGTAAAGTACAACATATTTAACTCGTCCGGCCCAGAGGATTAACACCAATAGTCTATCTGCAAAAAATGTCTGGGTATAATAATGTGATGAACATTTAAAGTGGTATCATCACATCGAAACACTGTGTTCAACGTTGAGGTCGGCCTATTTTGTCCTGAGGTGGTACTGTTCGTGATACGTACCTGATGGTGTACTACGGTTATGCTTTTAGTTTGATGAGCTATGTTGTCATTTTCTGGGGAAACGCTTCTGATTCCCTAAAGGTTTCCCTAAAGGTTTTCAAAATTCATAAACAATTGATTAGGATACTGGCGGGTATTAAAAAACGTGATCACTGTAAGAGTTGTTTTAAAACCATGAAGGTTTTAACATTGCCGTCACTTTATATATACTAGGTCCTCATATTCTGAAAAAAACTCGCTTATATTTTAAAATGACAGAAACACACTCGCACAAGTATCCCGTGCACCGGCTGTCATTGTTGGAGCACGGGCCGCGATACGCAGCGAGTGCCTTTGCAACGCTATGACACATAAAGGATACATTTACCACAACAAATTATAAAACTGGGTTCAAGCAATACTTCTTGGAGAGTGCTTTTTATAAAGTGGACAATTTTTCATGGGACAAGAGTACTCAGAAATGTTATTTAATGATAATTGTTCAAGTAGGAAAAATAAATTGCACTGTTTAGTTTTTGTACTATTAAGATTTTGATCGTGGATTAAGTTAGTGACTAGTTCGATACAATGTAAAAAGTTACCATTGAACAATAAATTAATTGATTCGAATTGAATAAGAAAAAACACTTCAAAATTATGAAAGCGGAACTGTAACGGTGCTGGGATGATAAATAATAATTGTTCTATCCACAATCACCAATCCAAGTCAAGTCACCAATCCAAGTCTATCCAATCACCAGTCAAGTAATCTAACATAGATATTTTTAACTCATATATTTACGAATATTTAAATATATAGTATCTTTAACGTTTACATTTATGGGTAAATTTAAATGTAAAACATTTTACTTGTACTCTAAAATTGATTTTGAAATATTTTAAAAATTAAAAGTTAAAAGCTATTTTTATTTCTTTAACATATAAATATACTTAAATTTGGCTATGCAGGACGGTAATTGCCCAACAAGTTTTAAGAGAAGCATACCACGTGACTAGCTTTATAGGTTGAAACTGTCAGTAAATATTATAAAGTATGAGGTGAAGAGTGTGTTGTTCACAAGAGCTGTTGTGAAACAAGTAACAGCAAAAGCTTTGTTTGAGCCGCTCTGAGGGCCCTTCGACACCTTCAGACACTTGGCTACAACGTTTAGCCACTTATTTTATTGTAAAATACCTGTGATTGTAAAAAAACCTGGCTCATACTTAGTCTTGCATATTGTTTAACTATTTATAGTATTTCAAATAATTTCCTAACAATAACAATACATTATTTTTCTTGTAGAATACGTACAAGATAATTATCAGAAGGTCCAATTGTCGTATATACTGTGTGTAAATTTACGTATTTTCTTATAAAACTCGGCGTGAAAGATTCCTTATTAAGTGATGTTGTCCCCAAACGGCACAAGCACAAAATATTTCACAGGAAAACTCATCAGTATTCACTGACCACAAATTGCTGATGAATATGCATTGCAATCTGCCTGTACGAAATCATAACCCACTAGAATCTTTGAGAAAAATTAAGGTAAAAACATACTGTATTTTGTATATTTTATTTTAAATACTATATTTATTTTTTACGAGTGTTTAGCTATTTACATGCAAGTAAGTACAATGGTTAAGTAAGAGTAATGATGTAAGAGTAAGAGTAATGGGTAAGTACAAAACAAGAAAATTACCTTTGGTAACTTACCTATGTATTTACAATAGTTTTATGTCGTATAAAGTTATGGTTGTCAAAGCACCACTATTCTGCTTACATACTGTTATGGTTCACTTTGCACACGAACTAAAGAGCAACGTAGACGTATGGACCACCGCTTGTGATGTAATATTTGGCAGTTACGTGAAATTATATTGAGCAATTACGTAACATACAAAATCCTTTATATGAAAAAAACGGAGGTACATGTAATAATTATGTTTACTAAGAATACCATAGCATACATGTTGCATATCGCATAGTATCAAGTATAACGGGTAACACAATTTTTCGTCATAAACCTAATCCTTAAACCTTTGCTTCGATTTAAATTATTGATCGTAAACCCCTGTTCCAAATCCTACCAAAAACCAACCTTAACTGCTCATTAAGTAGCTGTTTTAGGGAGGTTTAAATTGAGATTGTGTTTGGAATCGTTCGAGAATTTAGGTCGTTGTCACGTTACATGTTTAGTTGGTGACCATTCGTCGGGAAATTTTGCGTTGGGGCTACGATGATGAATGTAAACCTTGTTAGCCAATGACAACGTTCAGTGTCGTTAATGTAAAATGCTATTGGCCAGTGGCAAGTTCATTGAAAGTCTACTCAGAATCGCACAGCGTAAATTCCAAAGGCGGAAGAAAGGCTGCCAATGTCATAGTCACCATTGTATCAATGAGTAAATTACCCGTTACAAAAATTAAAGGTACATTATCAAATAATATTGTCAAAAGGCCAGTATTGGCAGGTATTTAATATATATTAGTGAATTTGTATTTATATTCTTGCTGCTTTACTCTCAAAGTCAACATCTTTGGTTTCAAGTCAACAAATCTATTAATTTTCCCACAAATTCTGGCAAATTGACGTTAGTTAAGATTACAAATAAAAGGATAATTTTGTGGCTATAAATATGTCGTGGTTGTTTAATTGGAAAAAGTTTAACAGTAACTTTGTCAGCCTATCAAGATGTGACTGTAAAATATGTTAAAAATTTGAGAGTATGGCGAAAAGTAGGCCTGAACTGAAAGCAGAACAACTTAATGTATGATATTTTACTGTAGCCTAAAGCTCTTAAATTACTGAGATTAAAATAATTATAGTTTTGTCTGATAACTGTACCGGTAACAGAAATGTACATAACTGTAATGAGCCACGTACAAATGTAATGTACAAAAGAAATCTACCACGCAACCAGAAATGCATCCCACCTCAACATGTCCAGGTGTCGTCTGAGCAGATCCATGGCAGCACATACTATTCCAGCTCTGCACTACTTTAATATGCTGCCTGCCAATACCCGTGCGCTGGAGCCTAGGAAGTTTGCGAGTTTGCTCCATAAGATGCTCATCAATGAGCCCCTTTACTCATTTGACTATGTGATAGGCAGTTTTTAAATAGTCTTGTTTAATTTGCACCGCCGTTAAAGTTTTTCCAGCTTTGTTGTAAATATTAGTTAAAAAAGTTGGACAGTTATTTCATATTATAATAACATTCGACACAATCTATCCAACAAGTGTTGGTCAACGACGAAGGAACTGGTAATGGTAATGAGCGATGTTTGGTAGGACAAACTACTCGTAGTTCATAGGTAGGTCATAGGTAGGTTCATGAAGTAGGTAGGTCTTATGAAATAAACCACACTATGTTTTCTCAATTGAAACCAAGACCAAAGTCTTGTTGAAACCCACCAATCCCCCTTACACACAATTTTATGACGTATAGCTAAGATAAATAATGAGTACATTACAAACAACAAAGGTTATTAGTACTAAAGCGTTAATTTGTTCAACTCTAGTATAGTATATCTGTAAGTGTCATATCTGAATACTTGAAACAATAATTTATGTGTGTAAGTTAGTATTGAGAAGGAAATGGTTTTATTGTTAAATCCACGTTAACAATTACCATAACTAATTTTCCGGTGTCCAGAAGGAAGGGAATTTGACAAAGATTGTAATATATATATATAGGTTAAGAGGGTTTCATTATTATAAGCATTTACTCCAAAGTAACATAACAGTCAAATAGGTAGACGAATACTCTACTTAAAATTAAAAAAGGTAATCTGTAGTTGCCCCACGTCAGCCGCTTCGATAGCTTAGTCAGACGAGTGCCTAGCTCTCAACCTAGTGGCCCTAGTTCGAAACTCACGCTTAACCTATTAATATGTTCTAAATTTGTATTGAATTTACTTTTTTATCAAACATAATAATTTCGTATTTTACCATGACATTATCAGTTTCAAAAAGTTTAATCATAATTAGTATGATTTAAAACAAAACTTAGTTTGGCGTTACTGAGGGCATTTTTACTTTTAGGCCAATGTTTATTGTAAAAGTATAATTCAACATAGTCACGTATTTTTAAAACGAATTATAAATTTGATTTCTTACTGATTGTTACAAAATTTAGTTTAATACTACCATACCTATTAACAACGAATTTGGTAAACTAAGATTAACGCAAAGTGAAATTACCTTTAGGCCTGGTAATCAAACCTATGCATCACGTTTCTGCGATCATGGATCATTCAAGGCATTTTAGGTAAGGGCTAACGTAATCAGCCTTTTACGTTACATGTAGGGTAAAAACATATTGAATCAAAAAGATTAAATTCTGAACACTAGGGCTACAATTGCAAACAAAACTAAACTTTCTATCCAGATATATCCATATTACATATCGGAGAAACAAGATACAAATAATTAAATCTGTTACAGATTAGTTTCGTTTCGTTACATTGACTTATAGCTAAAATATTTAACTATGGATACAATGCCTGGCACATTTTATGACATAAAATGTATTATAAAACAACAAGTTTGAACTAGGCACTTTACAACACTAACCGTGTATCAGATTATGATAATCCCCCCCAGACTATGATAATCCCCCAGACTATGATAATCCCCCGCAGACTATTATAATCCCCCCAGACTATGATAATCCCCCCCAGACTATGATAATCCCCCCAAGACTATGATAATCCTAGGGATGGGGCGAAAAAAACGCAACGGTTTTTTGACAACGGTTGTGTAGCGATGACCGCTGTCAAGCTAAACGGTTGTACGGAACTGGCTGTTATCGACAACCACCTAATGAACAACTAAAACTGTAAAATTTAAATTAATCGTAACTAAGATTATTGTAATTAGATAAAATATATAAACAATTAATTAAAACGCTGTCATAAAATGTCTATCAAAGAAAATATATACTAGGCCTACTTAAAAAACTATTGTGAAAAATAAATTGCTCAATATAACAATCAATATTGTATGTAACAATAAATTAGTTTTGCATTAAAATAAGGTTTACATATGCACAACGCAACGCCTTTATATTAGTATATTGATGACTGCAACCATCAGCTAAATAATTGTTTGATGTCAGTTGTCGTCTTCGATACAGGTGCTGGACACAACGCAACGCCAGGACAAACTGTCATCAAAACAGTTGTGAACAACCGTTTTATTAACAACGCCATCAGCAAACGGCCGACAACAGAAAACTATTCGACAACGGTTATCGGCACGTCAACGGTTATCCGCAACTAATCTGATATACAAAGCTAAACGGTTGTGCCGGGGCAGTTTCCGACGCTTGCAATGCCTTCAGTATTAGCTAGAAAACAGAACGCAACTTCAAAGTCAACAGTTGATGCCGACAACCGTTATTTTAAACAGTTGTCGCAGCGCAACCGTTGTGTGCACAACGGTTGTGATTTCGACAGTTGTGCCCATCCCAAGCCCCGATGGCTTGTCCCCGTTTAGTTTTTTAGTTACTGGTACTTAACATGGTTTATGGACGAATGATATATATATATATATATATATATATCGGTTTTTTAAAGGTAAATAATGTTGTGTATGTATATGTATATATGTTGTATATGTGTATATATACACACACACAACTTTATTTACCTTTGAAAAACCGATGTTTGAAATTTTACATGACAACACTTTAGATACGTACATTTTGAGATGTAAGATACAGAATGTTTCCGAATTAAATTTGTAACTTGAGAATTGTTCCAGGGATAAAACAAACAGAAACTGTCACAAAATACATTTGGTCTATCTCACTCTGTTTTCTGTCATTGTAAGTATTTCACCAACGTAAAACTCTAAGATTCTATTGATTTTTACATTCTAAACTTTTTACCCTGTAAAGTTAAAATAGAATATTTGTCTTGAGTAAAATTTGTTTTGCAGAAGCTTTATAACTTTAAACTGAAAGTTTTAATATTTGTTTACTGTGTACAAAAAGCTGTAAAAAGTTCCCTTAGTAGAGACGGAAACAACGATTAATACACGCCCATTAGATGGGAAAGGGGGTAATCTGATAATCAAAAGATTGTTAATGTGATTATTTGATGTAAATATATCACGTTATAATTAAATATATAATTTTCAATTATTTGTCCAGTTTTTAATATATTTTAATAAACCCTTCTCAAATTTATCTCTCCGTAGATAAAAGTCTTTTAATACAATTTTAAATATACTTATATTTAACTGTTTTTATGTACCCCAGTGGTAATGTGCATATAGTCAATAACAACATTCGAATATTAAAATTATTTTATGAGACACCTTGTTAAAATTTTCAAACCGTAAAAGTCATCACTATTTGACTTTTCCTGATGTATCTTGAATGTAGTTGAAATGCAGTAACAAGATAGCTTAAATATTAAAAATACCCCGTTGCAGCAAACCTGCGTACTCAGCGAATTTCCAATGCATAATACATGTGTTAATACCACATAAAGCCGCATACCAAGTTCCATAAAAATATATTCACAAATAAGCGATATATAAAATTTTAATTATTCTCCATAAGAATAACCTAGAGGATGAGTCCATAGGTTTTCTGAAACAAGGAACATAACAAATTGGTTACCAAGCAAATATCAATATAACTCAACTAAATGAAGCCACATATGTAGTTTCATCAATATACATTCATAAATAAGCGAAATATCACATTTTGATTGATCTCCATAAGAATAACATGTGTGATGAGTACGCAGGTTTGCTGTAACAAGGAAGGAAAATTAGGTGTGTAGGCAAATATCAATATAACTCAACTAGATGAAGTTATATACAAGGTTTTATTAATTTATGTTCATAATTAAGGGAGACATAGCATTTTAATTTTTCTCCATAAGTATAACATTGTGGCTGAGTACGCAGGTTTGCTGCTACGGGTGCCTTTAGTAAAAAAATGTTTTTTGAGCAAATATCAATGGACCACAACCATATAAAGTCATATACCAAGTTTCGTCAGTATACGTTCATAAAGAAGCGAGATATAATTATTTTATTATTCTACATAGGAATAGCATTAGAAAACGTACTGTATTTAGCACTTTCAATATCTCGGTAACTGATTGACGTAGAGGAACGATCAAAATACCAAATTGTGTGTTTTTTTAAGCTGAATCTAATGATCAAAATTAAAATTAGATTATTTTAAAAACAATATATACAAATTTCAAGACCCATTACCCATTTTTGGGGTACAAACCCCCCCCCCAAAATACTCAAAGTCATAAATCTTGCTTTACACGTTTATACCAAATTTCATAAGAATCGGACCTATTTTACCTTTAGTACGGAGTTATTGCACCCCCCCCCACACACACACACACACACACACACACACACACACACACACACACACACACACACACACACACACACACACACTCATATATATATACATACAGTTTCGAACGAATGGTGTTTTTGGGGTCTGGGAACCTCAAAACTAAATGTTATCATGGTCCCGGGCCTAGGTCTTAACATGCCGACTACAGTAATAGCTTCTTCCCTATAGGGGAAATTCGCTAAAAACTGTCCTGAGATAAATTATATTTAATATTAGTTATTAACATTTTCTTATCCGTGCACAACATATCTCGATTATAACATATCTAAATTCAAATTAGGATATTTTGCAGGGGGTTCCTGTTAAAATACAGGCAGAGTTGACGTTGGCAGAACTGATGTTGGTTTACCGGACTTTGAGCAGGATAACTATAATGAGACATGTAGTTAAAAAATATACATTTAAATATGTTTGTTTATGTTGATGGGCCAATGTTGGTCACTCTGCGTTCTTTAAAACTAAGTTGCATTATTACCGATGTTAAAATAATTTGGAACATAATAAATGTACTCCATTCGTATGATAACTTGTATGTTCTACCTAGTAGTTACTGTATTATATGCTTGACCTTTAGTTCACTAAGTCATCATCTGTTTCTTCATTATTTGTTCTTTATTATTATGTTTGCTTTTTTAAATGACACTGTACCATTGAAAAAAATAAATAACGTATTGATTTTTATTATCAAATAAAACTATATTACGTAATCTTTACATTTAGAACAATTACGTTGGGCAGTGCTTAATAAATATAGATACTCACGCTTTCAAAAACTGCATTATTATCATATATACATGTTTCATTAAAAGGGATAAGGGAAACAATATTTTTCTTGGGACCGAAAAGCGAATTTATATTTGACAAGGGTTTGACACTTAGCTAAGCCCAAATCCAGCTGACCGTCAAATCCTTCTGGCTCGGGTGGGTGGAACGACATTCCAGAATACCGTATCATACCTAATTATCATAATATATTCACTGCAATCGAGATATTCATTTTAATCAAGATAAGATGCTCACTTCAAACAAACTGCAATTGCGTGAATAGGTATAGCCGTTTGTATAAAGAATAACAAATCAAAAGTATTAATTGTATTTTAAAAAGAAGACCCTTCTTAGTAAATAGTTGGAAAAACATTAGGCTGGTGTTTTATTATTGTAGATAGGACCAGGATATAATCGCAATTTATAATAAGACACTAATCACGGACAATTTTTTTTGATCCAAACCGAATTCAGAATATATAAACAAATTTAAAAATAAATACGTACTCTTTGATGCGTCAGTTTCTTTTGATTATATAACTCCTTATGATACTTATTAGAGACATATTTATATCAAGGCTTGCAACCTCTTAGCAGATAGGCATCATGCAGTAGAACCAACAAACCAAGCAGATGAAATTGAGCTACGTTTAAAACATGTTTAACCACATCTACATTTATTCATCGCTAACGGTGAACTTAACATATACTTATATATATACATATATATATATATATATATATATATATATATATATATATAAAACAAACGGTGTATAAACCGGTTAAACCATATATATATATATATATATATATATATATGTGTGTGTGTCCGTGAGCACGATAACTCTCGTTAAAATAGTCCGATTTTTACGAAATTTTCTATAAACGTGTAAAGCAGCATTTATGACTAAGTTCAAACACTAGACAGATCGACTTATCCAAAGGGGTATTTTTGGGGGATTTTGTACCCCAAAAATGGGGTTTTTCAGTTTTTTATACATACTTTTTGAAAAAGTCAAATTTTAGTTTTGTTCCATTGGAATCAGCTTAAAAAGACGCACAAATTGGTGTTTTGATCATTACTCTACGTCAAATGGTTACAGAGATATTGAAAGTACTAAACACAGTACGTAGTCCAATGTTATTCTTATGGAGAATACGAAAAATTGTATATCTCGCTTATTTATCAACTTATCCTGATGAAACTTGGTATATTGCTTCATATCATTGTGGTCTATTGTAATTTGTACTAAAAAACATTTTTTCCGATAGTTCCCGTAGCAGCGAACGTGCGTAATCAGCTCCCATGTTATTCTTATGGAGAATAAGTAACGTGTTATCTCCCTTAATTATGAACATAAATTAATAAAACTTGGTTTGTGGCTTTACTTTCTTGAGTTATATTTATATTTTTGTATAAAACCACATTTTTGTGTTCCTTGCTTCAGCAACCCTGCATACTCAACCGCCATTTTATTCTTATGTAGAATAATTAAAATATCATATATCGTGTATTTATGAATGTATATTTATGAAACTAGGTATATGGTATTAAGATACATAGATATGCATTGGTAATTCGCTGAGTACGCAGGTTTGCTACTACGGGGAATTTTCGTTTGGGACGGGTGTTGTTATACGCTAACACAAGATAATAATAAGATTAAGTATATGATTATTTCCAAACAGTTTTAAAGGTAAGGAAATAGTGGCTATATAAATTGAGTCCAACACAATCTCAGGTTTATACATTTCGATTTAATTATTTTAATTCCTTGTTAGATGAGATAAAAAATTCAATTTTGATTTATAAGTAAAATGTTTAAACTTAGTTTATGAAGGGTTTAAGTTTAATAATAAGAGGGTAGAAGTGTAATTAACAATCTAATACATGATTTAATCATCTCTTACAGTTTTATGTTAGAGATGCAAGTTTAGGTTTTGTGTTGAAAATGGTTTAAAAATCGATACGATGACCGATATATAGATTTGATAATGGGACGGTACTAGTCCCAAAACTAGTAATCTATAAACCAGGGATTGACGACGACAAGGTATGTAGTCCTATTTTCTTATAAGTCATACAATCAGTACAGGAGCAAATAGCGTAAATGAACAAAGTATTAAGCCGTGAATGACCATTCCACGTTGATCAGTTGCTAGACTTACACAATAAATTATGGGAATCAGAGGGTAGAGAAAAATATAATACTATTTTAATATTCATATCGAAGTTTTACCTTTTTTTATAGTAGACATTTTTGCAGAAGCATTGCACACTTCAACGTTATACATTTTTTCCTCTAGACATACTAAAAAGATGAATACTTATATTATAAAAGATATTCATTGCAAAATTTTATCATCATATTTGTACCTGTATAATTTATACTGTGCGGATGATATTAGACCATTTATACTTTGTTTTAATAATCACCAACTAGAGGTAATACAGTGGTGTGGTTGGTGCGGTTACCTTATTAACTCGCCAGTCTGAGGTTTGTTAATTAGGTCCCACTAGTGAATCCAACTTGTGTTGACATCAGGTAAAATACAGGCTGGTTTTCCCGTTCATAAAGTCTAAATATAATAACTTATTAATTAAGTTCTTTCTGACATAAAAAATAAATATGAAAAATACTCACAATCTGATAAGCATATATTTTGCTTTTCAGTTTTTATACATGTTAAAATCCCCTCTAAAAAAAGAAACTATAAATAAACAAACATTTGTATATAAAAAAGAAAAATTAAATGGTCTCAGTCATGTTTTAAAGACAGCTGACCTTAAATCCCAGGTCATGTTGTCAGTCTAAGTTGATAATAAATGCCAATATGTAATTATTAAAAACATAAAAATCGAGTAAACCCTTATCGTAAGTTAACCCTTTTGATAATTTACATGATAAGATTTGATAACTTGTTTCATATTCCTCATCGAAAAAAAATGCTGCTATTTATTTGTATCTTTCTGAATCAGCTTGATTTTGAACGTGTCCTCAAATGAGTCGAGCTCTTTACAGTGCTCACAAGAGGCTTTGTTCAGTTTGACAAACATCTTATTTATAGGAAAAGAATGTGCGACAACCAACGTGCTTTCTTAGAGTCTTGGAGACCCGGAGTTCTTTTTTTTTTGTTCTGCAGGTGATATGGATATTATTTTTATTTTGTGAATTCCGAGATAGTAAGGTGTTATTAGTTTGATATCATCACTATACGCGTTTCTTTGATTGTTTTACGTATGCAATCGTTGCATATCTTCAGCTCTTCTTAAAGTTCTTCTGAGGGTAACTTTGGATAAACCATCTTCGTCGTTTTTGAGAATGTGCATGAACATTTTTTTCACTATTAAGTTGCTTTGCTGCATACGTTCCACGCGCAGTCACAGTCTACGTTTACTCTGAAAGATAGGCCAACGATACAATTTTGATATCGGATTTACAAATTTAAACATTGCTATAAACAAAAAACCAAATCAATCCTGCAATCTTATATTTTAAACCTTTCTTTAAGGATTAATGCAACTTGATTTTACCGCAAATTATAATGTACATGACTTAAAGGTCCCCGATGGAATGGTGTATATACACATGTTCATATTTGAAATATAAAACATAGAATTAAAAATTTTACTTGTTATTAAGTTATTACATATTAGCAAATTGCTATTTACGCACATATTTGTATCCTTCAAATACTGGCAACTCTGAAACATGTTTCGATCATTTTAACATGTACCTCATTATATTTTACCTATAAGATAGGGGAATAGGCATTTCAAGTATTAGCCTGGGATAGAAGTAAATAATAACAAATATAAATTGCATAAAAAACGGGTCATATATACTTTATTCCTTTTAAACCTCACTGAACCCTTTAATTATTTTTTATTTACCATGAACGATTGTTTTATATACTTACCATATGTATTTACTATGTAATATTCATATTTATATTTGTATATATTGAAATTAAATTTAAAGTATATACAATATAAATTAAATATATTTTTATTCGCCGAAATCTTGTTATTGGAGGCATTAAAACTTTATTTGCTAAGCATAGTGATTTTATCGGGAGAAACCCCACCCCCCTTTTTATCGCTTAGGGTTAGGTGGCAGCATGTTCCGAATACCCCTTATAAACAGTGTTAGCTTAAACTATATACAAATTGTAATTAATTTAAATGAGAATATTAAAGGTAAATTATAATCTATTCATTCTTTATAACATTGGATAAAGCACTGGGTTTACCATTAACTGTTTTTGTCTTTTTAGGGTTTTCGATGATTAATTACTTTTTAAAATGACAAATTCACAAACTCTATAAGATTTCTGAGGGCACAGTGGATTAGTATTGTACACATAAAACTTGTTTTGAAAAATGACTCCTTTAGTGTCGCTTTTAGGTTTAAATTACTCCGTTTTAGCGAATTTCCTCTATAGGGAAGAAGCTATTACCGTAGTCGGCATGGTAAGACCTAGGCCCGGGACCATGATAACTTTTCGTTTTGAGGTCCCCAGACCCCTAAAAACACCATTCGTTCGATACTGCATATATATATATATATATATATATATATATATATATATATATATGTATCCGTGAGCACAATAACTCTCGTAAAAATTATCCGATTTTGATGAAATTTGGTTTGTACATTTAAAGCAACATTTATGACTTTAAGTTCGTAAACCAGCCAGATCGCTCTTTCCGAAGGGGTATTTTGGGTGGGTTTTGTACCCCAAAATGGGTTTTTCGAATTTTTTACATATAATTTTGAAAATAGTCCAATTTTATTTTTTCCCATTGGATTCAGCTTTAAAAAACACACAATTTGGTATTTTGATCATTTCTCTACGTCAATTGGTTACCGAGATATTGAAAGTGCTAAACACAGAACGTTGTCTAATGTTATTATTATGGAGATAAATAAATATATTATATTTTGCTTATTTATGAACGTATACTGACGAAACTTGGTATACGGCTTCATCTGGTTGTGGACCATTGATATTTGCTCAAAAAGACAATTTTTACCCAAGGCTCCTGTAGCAGCAAACCTGCGTACTCAGCCCCATGTTATTCTTATGGAGAATAAGTAACGTGTTATCTGCCTTCATTATGAAAATAAATTAATGAAATTTGGTACGTAGCTTTACCTACATGAGTTATATTGATATTTGTATAAAACCCCATTTTTTGTGTTCCTTGCTTCAGCAAACCTGCATACTAAGCTACCATGTTATTCTTATGGAGAATAATTAAAATGTCATAAACCGTTTATTTATGAATGTATATTGATGAAACTTGATATGTGGCTTTATGTGGTATTAAGATACATATATATGTATGGGAAATTCGCTGAGTACGCAGGTTTAATAAGGGGGGTTTGCTAAGGGGGTATAATATATTTTAATCTTATATTCGTAATATTCGTCATAATAATATTGGTTGCTAAATAAAAGAATAACACTTTCTTTGCATTTAACGAAAGAAAACAAATGTATATTTTTATGGAACGGCAACTTTATTGTTTGGAAATCGTCTCGTCAAACTGAATCTATGACTACTTGGTGATTTTTGTACTATGATCTAACGTTTAACTTTTTACCTTAGAACGGTACATACTTAATACTAAGACAGAATATAACGAAGTGAAAACTCTTGCCTTCGATGTTGAGCTTTTCGTTGCCAAAGTTTTACAAAGATATGAAACTATTTTCAGAAATGTTTTCTACTTAGTCTTTAATGTATCATAGTACATATAATATAACCGCAACGAACGTGAACCTAATAACATAAATTGTTTAAAATACGATTTTGAGGTAAACAACATGTCAACGTTGGCATGTATAATTAGTACGAAAATAAGATGCACATTGCATGACAAGATTTTAGATAGTAGAGGATATACCAGTGTGTACTAAACTGATGTAAACGCATAGTTGTCGTTTTTATAACCATAAAACTGCTAAAACCCTTGCTGTAGATAATTGAAGCAGACGAAAATGTATATATATATATATATATATGACAACATCGGATACAACAGAATAATACAACATATTTAACTGGTAAATTATAATCAATAATAAACCAAGGAAAACTGGGTATAATCACTAGGTCAAAAGGATAGGGGATTAAATGCAAACTAGCATTATATTAAGAGTTTTAGAAGGAAAGAGACGTGAATCATTATGAAAAATTGTTATTCAAAACAGACCACATGACTGTCTTTTAATAATAGATTATTTTGTAAATAATTAGCTAATTTTTATTCTGCATTATATTCTTTTTAAGAGTCCATTCCCTAAACAGATCTCATTATTTGTTTAACCGTTGACAATAGTTATTGTAAAGCTATTTTTTCTCGAAACCTACTAAGCAGGTATCAGTTGCAACTTATTTCACGGATTTAGCCAAATCTCATACACGTTTTACGTCTCGGTCTCAGGCTTTTCAGTGTGTCAACAAGGTGCTCAGTATTAGTGTTAATGCATTTGAGAACTACATTGCTTTACTAGATTACTGATATTTGGTTTTGACTTGTTCCTATAGGTATATAACAATACCGTTATTTTGTTTGTCCCATAAAACTTTCTTGACCACTTCTTTGAAATAAATGAAATCCTCCTAGTGTGTATGTTAGTGTATTATACTAGTTATCATATGTGTAAGTAGTGTAATCTGGTTTGATTCCCTACATTATTATTAAACTTTCACACTCTGGGGTAATTAACATGTTAGTTAAGAAATACGGTTTATCGTAATTAATTATATTATTTAGTATTTTATTTTCTATATTACTGTTTGTATCACTATCAGCTATTTTATAAATGAATTAAGAACATATTATTACAAGTGTAAACTTATAGACAAAGCGAAATGTTAGAACGGACCATGGCTTACGTTTTATAAACCATGCTACATTTTAAATTAAGCCCTCTCTCGAGAACAAAAAATTAATTAATACTAAAACTTGTGTATTTTCCTAAAATTGATTCCTGTAACTTAATAAAATTGGGAAATTTTGAATTTTTTCTTACACATTTTTATTGCAGATTTTCATGGAAAATATTTAACATATTTTCTAGAACATTGATAGAATTAATAAACCACAAAGTGTACAAGGCTTTGAGAATTAATGATTAACAATTGTATTTCCTTTACTCAATAAACTTTCAAGTAATTACAGGAGGCTCCCTTCTTCAGCCGTTCTTAGAATTAAAGTCTAATATATTAATCTTACTACCTTAAAGTATTATTAAAACTTGTATAAAGCTATGGCCTAAAAGCTACTAACAAATATAAACTCACAGGGACTGCACTAAGATATTTAGCTTAACGTGATTTTAGGGTTTAAAATTTTTTGTTTAGACAACTTTAAGACTGAAAATTATAAGGCTATTTATCTCGTTTTTAAAGATTTTCTAAAGTAAATATTTCTCTTAAAGTTTTCATTGGTAGTATTTAATGTAACAACTATTAAGAAATGAATGAAAATGGAGCATAAATATAATTTATGTTTCGTAAATGATTCGTTGATATACGAAAATAATCGTATATATGTTCAAAATCAAACAAAATGAAGAGCTGTATACTACATAGAGTACTCCAAGCAGGTCAATGACCCTATAATAAAGTAACAACCTAAACCACTCACTTTGAGTGTCTGTCAATCGTTCTCCCCTCCACTCTTAGGTTATAAATCTTTTACTCTTTTGACTTGAATGTTTTCAGTTGGTAAACATGATTGACTATTAAGTTCATTCGACGTTCTGAGGTGTGTAAAATCTCTACAAGTTAATTTTAAATTAACTTATTCATTTATTGTGTATCATTGTGAATATTTTATTAGAAACTTTTGTTCATAACTGCGAAGAACCTTATACAAACTATAACGAAATAAAGTAAAATTCTGTGTTATGAATCTAATTTAATAGTGCTGCAGCTCGGAACCTTAATGAATATCGTTGAAGAGCTAACCATGTATTATTATATTAAATTAATGTTATTCTTAATATAGCTTACGCAGACACTTATACCTACTGATATGAAATTTGATGATCCATGAATGTTATCATATTAAATCTATGTCATATTATTTTAACAAATAAAGACCAAACAATTATAACTTTAAAAAAATACAGTATACACAAAGTAAAAGACTTAATAAAATACCTCATAATTAATTGTTTTACTAACAATTTTAATATTAAATATTTATTTTCTGTTTCCCTCTTTCACGTCCAAAAATAAATCCGTAACATTTACTAACGAAACAGCTTTTGAGTTTTAATTAGAGAAACTGTTTGAGATATATAAATTTCTTTGGAAAGATTGATATTTATTTTATCCTAGGAAACACTAAAGTGTGGTCATATAACACAGTTACCTGGGCCTAAGTCCATTTATATCCATTTCCGTGACAAGAAGCAGCCCTCTCTGTATACTGAGAGACATTTGCAGCAATACATTGTATGCCTAGCATTCATGTTTATTAAAAATAAAAATGTACAGTAATAATTGTTTATTCGTTAACTTTCAGGAAATGAATAACTTAAAGATATACTATTTGCAGTTTATTTTTACCAAAACATTTTTAAGATTATTTGCATTACATACACACACAACACAATAGTGTTTGCAATATAAAACAAAAACCCCTTTGGAAATTGTTAAAAATACTATTTGACATTTTGTTGGTATCTAATTGCCTAACATTAACACAGAATTTTAGAGAATAAGCTGAATCTTACTATAATGCTAATACTTTACTTACCTTAGAAAAGGTATTCGTAATTATTATAATGTATATAATAATATAGATTAAGTTTTGAGTATAATATGTTATATTGGGAATCGTAGCTCGGGGATAAGTTTTGGTAATCGGTATACATAAGTTACAATAAAAATCTAAACTTTAGTTATTTAAATTCAACATTTATTTCTTCGGCAAACTATCAATACCGAATATATTTACGATCAAATGAATATATTTACTGACATGTCAACTGTTTAGAGTGTAATTAATAGTAATGTATGAATTATTTGACAAGACAACAAATCGACATTAGTAGTTAACTTCGATTAAATAAATAATTGATTAATGATTATCAATTGTTAATTTGTGCACAGTAGGGGGTGCATGGCTGATCTGCTTTTTGAATTGTTTCCAGTTGGATACTTATTGAGTAAAAACTCGAAAAGAGGGGGAAATTAATAAAACAACTGCATCATCAAGTATTTGTAGTGTTTTAAGTATTTATTAGACCTTGTTCATACAAACTATTTAGTTGACTAGTAGGCCCATTGCTCAACCTTGACTGGCTTGTTATGAACCTGTTTATGTTTCCCTCTAAAAAATCATAAAAGATAATACATTAACGTAATTGGAGAGGCTTCATTGGTAAGAATAGGTTTGAGATACATTCACAGTAGTGGGTAAACAGGAAATAGGCCCCACAATCGGCGCTTTTTCCCCATGTTATTCTTATGGGGAGCCGTTTTTGGACCAACGCCAGCTCCCGCCCTACACAAGTTTCCTTGTTAGCCTATACTATTGTCCAACCCTTGCCTATATTAAATATATTTTCCCAATCCCCATCCCTCCTCTATATTTTTTAAAATTAATTTTCAAATTCAGGCTAAAAAACTATCTTTGGTGTTTATGGTCCGATTTGTCTGCAATTTGGATATGTTATTGTCCTAGGCAAGTGTTTTAATAAATTCCACTTACATTTCCCAAATTAACTATTACGGTTGAATTAAAAATATTTTTGAAAAATACTGCCGCCAACTTCTTTATTTACTGTCCGATTTGTCTGCAATTTGGATATGTTATTGTCCTAGTGTTTTAATAAATTCCCCCAAAAATACTGCCGCCAACTTCTTGATTGTCGTAGTGTTTTAATCCCAACTACGGTCGAACTGCCAACTGATTAAAACATCCGCCGCTTGCTCACGCAACGATCCGCTGCCTGCACACGCTGACATACTAACACACTAAGTCAGTCAAGCACGCGTCACATTGACCAGAATTTCCACTTAGAAAGTCCAGCCAACGCAATTTCCTGGTTAAATTGAAAATCTGATGTGTATATAAGGTGCCACCGACAACACACAACAACAGTGACCTCCACCACCAGCACCGACTGACGCCACCACACACGCCACCAGCGACCACCGTCACCACACTCCAGCGACCACCAGCACTAGATGACGTCACCACACTCGTCACCAGCGACCACCGGACGTTACCACACTCGGCTCACCGCGCCTCTCCGCGTCTCCGCGCCACGGCCTCTCCACCTAGGACTCTGTGTGAGTGTTAGCAATGGTGTAGGTGATGTCTTTAGGGACAACTGTTAATCCATCACTATAATTGTGAAATAGCCTAATATTTGTAAATCTCTAATTCACCATTTCCAAATTCAATATTAAAAATAAAACAATATATGTTTTAAAGCCACTTTCAACACTTTGATACCCATATATATCTCTTGAATGTGTATTAATACCTAAAATGTGTATGAAAAAAATAATATTGCACGACCAAATTGGAAATTTTTTTAATTTTTGCAGTAATTAAACCGCAAAAATGTCTTATTTTAGAGTTAAAAAATATGTTTTTATTATTTAAAGAAGATAAAA
The DNA here is from genome assembly GCA_963675035.1 of Allygus modestus. Classification (NCBI taxonomy): domain Eukaryota; kingdom Metazoa; phylum Arthropoda; class Insecta; order Hemiptera; family Cicadellidae; genus Allygus; species Allygus modestus. The sequence goes on from OY776116.1 coordinate 89,536,374, forward strand.
TTTTAAAATTTTCAACCAGGGTTATATATAGAAGCCCCAAAATCACCACCCTCATTCCAAAAAAAAATGTTGACCTGTGCACAGTGCTCCACGCCCTGCTCCAAAAGAAGCAATTTAATCAGACACTATCGCAACATTCACAAAGTTATTCCTAAAATTTGTAAAAAATGCCATCAAATATTTGATAATAACAATCATTTTAAAGCGCATATGCTAGAAAAACACAATAGTTGTAATGTGTGTAAGAAGGCTATTAACTGTCACAAGAAACGCCACCACCTACGATGTGACAAACGACCTTACAAGTTGTATATTTTTAACGGTGAATCTGTGGAAGTATTAGACACACTTCAATCTTGTCCTTTACCTATCAAATGGATTCTTATTAGGAGAGTGAAATTTATCAAACACACAGTGGACAATAATGGTGATTTAATCATTGACAAAGAATGTATTGCTGATTTTCGAAGTTTAACTAATTTATCAATTGAGAAAGCACAATTAAAGACTCAAATTAAAGAAGCACTTTTTAAGATCGATACCTCCATGCACAAATATCAAGCCCAAGGCAGTGGATGGATATATGACCACACTAAATACTGGCAGCTGCATGTTTACAAATATAAGCCCCTAACTCCCAACTCACACATACCCACACCAGAAAATATAAAATCAAAACACGCTGTTTTAAACATTAAAAATAGTGATAATAAATGTTTCGTGTGGAGTGTTTTAGCAAGCCTGAATCCAAGGAATAGTAAACATGCAAATCGAGTATTTTACTACGAACCCTATGAAGGCCGGTTGAATATGACAAACATAAAATATCCAGTAAAAATATCCGACATTGATAAATTTGAAAAACAAAACAACATAAGTGTTAACGTATATGGAATTGAAGAACAATTAATATATCCACTGAGAATAACTAAACTAAATAGTAACACGCACGTCAACTTGCTTCTTCTACAACAAGGTCGGAAATCACATTACTGTTTAATTCGTGATTTTGATAAGTTAATGCTACGGTCTACAAAATACAATAGTAAGAAATATTTTTGCAAGTTCTGTTTGCAACATTTTGGCACCAAAGATATATTGGAACGTCACACAACACACTGTAAAACCTTTGATGCTCAAAGAGTACAAATGTCTGAAAAAGATACACTACAATTTACGAATTACAAATATCAACTTAAAGCTCCCTTTGTGATTTATGCAGATTTCGAATGTTTTATAAACTGCGGCAAACACACTCCTTCTGGATTTGCTTATGTTGTGGTGAGAGACTCTAAAATTATTTACGAAGAGTTGTACAGCGGTGAAAATGTGATGGATGTATTTTTCGAAAAGTTATTTAAAACTTATGACTTTATTAAAAGTCAGATGGAAGTATATGTTCCCCTTGTAATGACTGCAGAGCAAGAGGCATCCTTCCAAAACTCTACACGCTGCCACATATGCAGCCAGCCGTTACTGTGTGATAAAGTGCGCGACCACTGCCACCTAACAGGCGAGTTCCGAGGACCCTCCCACAACGCTTGCAATTTAAACTATAAAGTAACCAAGACAATTCCAGTATTCTTCCACAATCTTAAAAACTATGACGGTCATTTAATAATGCAACACTTGGGAAAATTCAATCGGAAATTGAATTGCATAGCCAAAGACATGGAAAAATATATTTCGTTCTCTGTTGATGATTTGGTATTTTTGGATTCATACAACTTTCTGTCTCTTCCCTTAAGCAAATTAGCTTCCAATTTAAATACGTTTAGATTTATAGACAATCCACTACTACAATGTAAGGGCGAATTTCCTTACGAATACATGACAGGACCAGAAAAGTTTTTAGAGCCCCTCCCACCCATAGAGGCATTTTACAGCAGCCTAACTAAAGAATGTATATCTCCTGCACAATATGAACATGCTAAAAACGTATGGAATCATTTTAATATAAAGAATTTAAAAGAATATCACGATTTATACCTTAAAACAGATGTGTTGTTATTGGCTGATGTGTTTGAGACATTTAGGGACTTGAGTTTAAAGGATTATAAACTCGACCCCGTCCACATGTACTCATTGCCTGGACTAACATGGGAGGCGTGTCTTAGAATGACCGGCATAAAATTAGAATTATTTCAAGACATTGACATGCATTTGTTTATAGAACATGCCATTAGAGGCGGTGTAAGCATGATTTCCACACGCTACGCTAAAGCCAATAATAAGTACATGGGCGAACATTATGACCCAAATCAAGAAAGCACCTATCTTGTATACTTAGACTGCAACTCGCTATACTCTACAGCAATGTGCGAGTCGTTGCCCGTTGATGGCTTTAGATGGACAAATGAGAAAGATTATAAATACAGTCAAAATGAAAACTTTGGATTTATTTTGGAAGTTGATTTAAAATACGATAAAAGTTTACACGATTTGCATAATGACTACCCGCTCGCACCAGAAAAAATGAATGGAAAATTAATACCAAACTTAAATGACAAAACCAAATATATTCTACATTATAAAGCACTAAAAAAATACGAAGAACTGGGTTTGGTAGTTACAAAATACCACAGAATCTTAAAATTCAGACAATCAAAATGGCTCGCCCCCTATATTAATTTTAATATTGAAAAGCGACAAAAAGCTGAACATGATTTTGAAAAAGACTTTTACAAACTGTTAAATAACAGTCTCTTTGGTCGAACAATTATGAACCAACGCAAGTTTCGTGATATACATCTTGTAGACGAGTCTAAGTTAACAAAGTATGTTACAAAGCCAAGATTTGACTGCAGCAAAATGTTCGATAACAACTTGCATGCTGTGCATTTAAATAAATTAATTGTAAAGTTTGATAAACCAATATATTTAGGAATGACCATTTTGGATATCAGCAAAGTAATAATGTATGATTTCCACTATAATTATATGTCAAAATTTAAGAATAAAAAGTTCTTAATGACAGACACAGACAGCCTTCTTTATTCTATAGTAACAGAGGACTTTTACAAGGAAATACAATGTGACTTGGACCGTTTTGACACCTCTGCATATAGTAAAGATCATTTCTTATACTCTGATAAAAACAAAAAAGTTACGGGCAAGTTTAAAGACGAATTAAATGGTCAAATTATGTATGAATATTGTGGTTTAAGGCCAAAATTATACTCTTTCATTCCTCTACAGTGGTTATATGAAAAAGAAAAGCAAAATGAGCTAGAGGTTAAGAAGGCAAAAGGAGCTGACGGCGCTACAGTTAAACATCTCTTAAGACACCAACATTACTTACACTGTCTTGCAACCGGAGAAGATTACTACGAGAATGTTACAAGAATTAAATCCACAAACCACCATCTGCAAACATTAACGATGAACAAAAAGGTACTCTCTTTTGATGACGACAAGAGGTTTATTGTGGATGGCATCAACACCCTTGCCCTTGGTCACTATAAAATTGGTCAAACATAAATCTGTATTTGCCATTATTCTTTGGCCTTTCCTTGTCTATTACAAAAAAGCCATATTTAGACCTATCCCAGCATTGATGGCAGAGATTTCTAAATTGGTTAAATGAAAAATCATTTCCCACATGATTGTTATACACATGTTTTAAATTTAAATCGTCTTGTTTAAATAATATTAGGAAATTAACATTGTCACGTAAATGTTTGTTTACTTTACTGTAAGATTGACACAAGTAAAAACTGCTAATATTTTTGTGTCTGCCCATTGAGAAAAATTGTGTGATATTTGGACTATTTATGTCGTCAAATACAACTATTGAGTGTGATTCTACATCATTTGGTGTGATTTCACAGTTTGAATATGTGTGTAATTTAACTTCATCACACAGACGGAATATTTCAATTATTTTTTTATATTTTTCTTGTTCTACAGATTTGGATATTATATATAAATTTGTAAACTTTAATCCTTGTTTTTTTACAATTAAGTTATAAATTACAACAGTTTTCCCCGAACCACTGGGCCCTATTATAAGACAGCGAATATTATTAGGAAATAGACCCAACTTCTTTGGTGTATTTTCTTTATGTGCTATTTTAAATTTGTTCTTTTGTTGAATAAATGACATTTTTTATATAATGGTGTATTTTCTTTATGTGTTAAATCTTTTGTTGAATAATTTTTTTATATAATAAAAATGGCAAAGAGAAAGTGTAAAACGGTCCAAGGTAAGGGATTATTCTTAAAGCCATATAGAGGCCGTGGCTTGTTAAATACCCTTATAAACAACCTTCCTTTCCCCCTCCACCTGCCTGGAAATTATAATTGGTGCGGGCCCGGAACTAACGTACGTGAAAATTTAGCCAGAAATGTACCTCCAAAAAATAAGCTAGACTCTTATTGTAAAGAGCACGACATATTCTACATGAATAATCCTGATACAGCCGCCCGGAACAAGGCAGATATGAGATTAGCGGACCAGGCTTGGACTAGGGTTTCGGCAAAGGACGCCAGTCTGGCCGAAAAAGCAGCAGCTTATGCAGTGACAAATTTGATGAAGGCCAAAGCAAAAATGGGAATGGGATTAAAATTTAATAAAAAAGATGGACAACTTTCAGCTGTTAGAGGCAGCAAGAGACGTGCCTCACTTTCGAGGAGTGTACCTAAAAAACGAGCTAAGAAAACAGAGACCAAAAGTAAGAGAATGTGGAATTATTAATTTAGACAGTGACAGGGGCACACATTGGACAGCATATCGTAAAAATAAAGATATTGTAATATATTTTGACCCTTTCGGAATACAGCCTCCAAAAGAGGTAATTGAATATTTTGTACCATCTAAAATTTACTATACAACTGATCAAATACAAGATTTAAACAGTTCCATTTGTGGAATTTTATGTTTATCATTTCTGAAAAATTTTAGTTTATAAAAATGGATTCATTTACTATAACATTCACAGGTACAGAGCCAGAGTTGAGGTCGGTGTTCTTTCCTCCTATAGAATTAAATGGTGATTATGTAATTGGGCTGGTAGATTTTCAAAGTTATAATTCTATATTTAATGTTAAAAAACCTCTAAATACTTTGACATATTACAAAATGCACAAAATTACAACTCCAAAAGGGGAGGTCACAATTGACGAATTAAACCGGGCATTAGATGGTAAAGTTGAAGTTATTATACAAAATAAAGTAGCATTAATTAATACAAAAGTCAAACTTATATTTTACAAAGGGCTAGTTCCAAAATTAAATAAACTTAAAGACACAAAATTAACTATAGACGAGGGTGAGGATGTGTATTATTACGATCACAAAGCTCCAAATGTAATTGAAATTGTTGAAGGTACATACGAGGTGTTTGAGCTTGCGAAGGAAATTCAAAAGCAACTCCCAGATTTTGTACTTATAGCCGATAATAAAACTATGAAAGCCACATTACATTCTAGCCATGTGTTTGATTTTACAAAACCTTGTTTAGGGTCTGAATTGTTGGGATTTAAAGGATTTTCTACTCCAGATATTGCGTTTAAATCCGTAAATAAAATCAACATAAATAATGTAAATGTGATTAGAGTAAAATGTAATATTGCGAATGGGTCTTATTTAAATGGTGACAAATCACACACCATACACAGTTTTTACCCAGAAGCTCCTCCCGGCTACAAAATTATTGAGGTGCCCAGAAATATTATATACTTCCCTGTAAATAAGAGAAGTTTAGATGTTGTTAGCATTACATTTGCAGATCAACACGACAAGCCAATTGACTTTAATAAAGAAGAAACTACAATTACTTGTCATATAAAAAAGATATGAGAATTTACAAGAACGGGCTGAGTGTCCAAAATGCCAGGTTTCTGCGATCAATTGGGTTGAAGTTAAAATTTTCTATTAATAAAAATGGAAGATTTTCTAGACGTTACAGCAAAATTCCAATACGATGATAGCCTGGTTAAAATTACAAATCACTCCTATGTTCCACACAACACTTTAGCAATAAATAATTCCGATGAAATTCGAATATGCATAAATAATCAAGATTTACTAACACTCCCGTGTAGGAGTTATCTGTATATTAAAGGAGAAATAGAGAATCATGATAAAGGACATTTTATAAATAATGCATTTGCATTCTTATTTGACGAAATTAGATACGAAGTTGCTGGTAAAGAAATAGATATTGTAAGAAATCCGGGAATTTCCAGTCTTATGAAAATATTGTGCTCTTACAATAAAACAACTAAATTGTCAAATGTAGCATTTGATTCTGATGAAAATTTAAAAGAGTTCCATAAAAGCGGCAAGTTTAGTACTTGTGTCCCGTTAGAGCTGTTAATGGGTGTGTTTGAGGATTTTAATAAGGTTTTAGTAAATGTTAAACAAGAATTGGTGTTGAAAAGATCCAAAAACGACTTAAATTGTATATTAACAACATCTAATGCTCCAACTGGTGTCGATCCTATTCCTAAAATTACACTTAAATCGATTCAGTGGGTGATGCCGCACGTGGTACCATCTGATGGGGAGAAGCTTCAATTACAAAAGATGTTATTGCAAAATAAAAATTTGCAAATTGCATTTAGAAGTTTGGAGCTACACGAACTCCCATCATACCCCGAAACCAAGAGACACACATGGTCAGTTAAGACGTCTTCGAGTTTGGAGAAGCCCAGGTATGTTATATTTGGTTTCCAAACAGGTAGGGACAACAGTGCACGAAAAAGAACTGATGAATTTGATCACTGTAAATTGAAAAATCTCAAAGTGTTTTTAAACTCTGAATATTATCCTTATAGTGATTTAAATCTCGACTTTGAAAATGGAGATGCCTCTAAAGCTTATGAGATGTTTGTGAGGTTTAGGGAGAGTTACTACAACACCGTCCCCGATCCTATGTTTAACAGAGCTGACTTTATAAATAAATATCCTCTAATTGTAATAGATTGTTCTAGGCAGAATGAATCAATCAAAGAGGGGGTTGTAGATATTAAATTAGAAATTGAAACTGCAGAAAACGTCCCTTCAAACACATCTGCATATTGCCTAATAATACACGATAAGGTGTTTGAGTATAATCCTTTGACAAATGAGATAAATAAAATGTAAATAAAATGAAAACAAATATTCAACAAGAATTGGTAGAGTCTGCAAAACAAATAAGAGAAAAATATAGGGCGTTAAAACGTGGTAAATTTCTAGAGGCTGAAGAGAGGTTCCAAACATTCCAACCGTTAATAGAGCCTTTGCAAGAATTAAAAAATTTAGCCACAAAAACAGAGAGGCCAGTTCTCCCAATGATTTTAGAAAAGACCCCGTCTAGAATACCAAGAATAACACAAATAACACCACACAAATTAGATTTTGGTCTTTTAGCATCAGACTATTTAGGAAATTACCTTAGTAGAAGTAGTATGACAGACACCACATATGGTATTAGGCGAGAAGGAAATAAATTTTTTATTGGGAATCAGGAAGTTCAAATTGCCAATGATGATGTTACGGTTGGAGAAAAATTTTATAAAGGGACAAAGGGATTGTGGGAATTGTTAACTTTAAAAGAACCCGTAAACTATAGTCAGGCTGATTTGCAAAATTATAAAGAGATTTTGGAAGCTACAAATGCACATTTAAAGGGTTATAAAACAGGTGCGGCGATGTCAAGTAATAAACACACTAAATATCTTAATATAATTAAACCCCTGTTTAAGACTGTTGGTGAAGGTTTAAGGCAGGTAACTGGTAATAAAATAGACTATGTTTATTGGGATGATCCTAATGAGCTTGTAGATAGGTTAAGACTGCTTTGGTTAAGCCGATTGGCGGGAAATTCTGGAGTGGATAATGAGATAGATTCTATCATAGAAGAATTGAGGGAAAGTGGAATTGTTTATTAAATAAAAAGATGATAGATAAATTTTATCGCATATATAACCCATATAGTAAACCAGAAGCTAGAAGTTTTAAAGAAACTACTTTAAATCTAAAAGATGATGGTTGGAATGCTTTAAATTATAAAATTAGTAGTGTTAAAGGTGGGGAGTTTACTGACGATGTATCGACTTTGGGGCAGACGTTAACCAGGAAAGGTGATGCTTTTGTACAAGGTAATACTAAATATAAGTTTTTAGAATCCAATAATAATAATTGGAACGCTAATAAACGCAAAATTACTAATGTTAAACGAGGTGAAAGCGCAACCGATGTGCCCACATTAGAGCAAACTTTAATAAGAAAAGATGGTGTCTTTGTACAAGACAAAAATAATTATGAATTTTTGGAATCGGAGAATGGTGTTTGGAATGCCAAAAAGCGAAAGATTAGTAATTTGTTGGCTGGTAAAGAAAGCGATGATGTTGTAAACGTCTCTCAAGTACCAAAAATGGATCTAAACTTTTGGGATTTTAATAATAAAAGGCTAGTTCGTGTTAAACCCGCTGTTGATGAGAACGATTGTGTTACAAAACATCAGACTGTGACTTTAGACGGTCTTAAATTTGATGGTAAAAATAAGCAATTAACAAACATTTTACCTGGGACATTGCCAAATGATGTGGCTGTTGTTAAGCAAATATTAACAAAAGGTGAGAAAAGCATAATAAAACAGGGGGATAAATATTATAATGTATTAACATTAGATAGAGATATGTGGGATGCAGAGGACAAATTAATAAAAAATGTACCTGAAGGCAAAGATAGGAGTGATGTTTGTTTAATGTCGCAGGTTTTGAGGTATGACGATAATATTAAAACTTTTAGACAAGACAATATTAAATTTGATATTTGTTTAAAATCACACGCATTAAGGTTTAACAATAAAACTAATAAATTTATGCAAGACAATAATGAAATCGATTTGATGATGTACAATCCTAAATTGTTGGTTGCAGACCCTACATCTTTAAGCGGATTTAAGACTTTAGATGGAGAGGCATATTTGCCAAAAAACTATGTATATCAAAGAATGAGTGATGGTATGTTAGTTGGTAGCAATGGAGGTGTTTTTGAAACGACAGAGACTGGCAGATACGTTAACATTAAAAATAAAGAATAAAAAATGGAAAAATTGCTTACGAATTGCATAAGCCCGCGAGAAAGAACTTTGTTAAAAGGTCTTTTAAGGTGTTGGGTATAAACGAAACTGTTCAAATAGATTTAATAGATATGCGGAATTATGCTAGAGAGAATTCTGAAAATAAATATATTTTAACTTTAATAGACACATTTTCTAAAAAAGCTTATGCTGCTCCACTAAAGAATAAAACTGGATTAGTAGTCACAGAAGCTATAAAAACTATTCTCCCAAAGGGAGTTAAAAATATTCAATCTGATAACGGAAAAGAATTTTTTAATGAACATTTTACCAAACTAATGAAAATTCTAAATATTAATCACTACCACACTTACTCTACAACTAAGGCAGCTATTGTGGAAAGGTTCCAGAGAACTTTAAAGAATTGGTTGTATAGAGAGTTTAGTGCACAAGGAAGTTACAAGTGGTTGGATTTACTTCCAAAGTTAATAAGGATATATAATAATAAAGTACATAGATCCATAGGCATGAAGCCTAACCAAGTAAGTGCTAAGAACTCTAAAGATGTACATGAAAGGTTAGCATCTAAAGTACAAGTTAAAAAGCCAAGATATAAGGTGGGGGATAGTGTAAGGATATCTAAATATAAACATGTATTTAGTAAAGGATATACCCCCAACTGGACGGGAGAGCTTTTTACAATAGCAGAAGTTAAGAAAACAAAGCCTGTGACTTATATTTTGAAAGATGAAAATGGCAATATAATCAAAGGAGGATTTTATACAGAAGAATTGTTAAAGACTAAATATAAAGACATGTATTTGGTAGAGAAGGTAATTAGGAGGAAGGGTGATTTATTATATGTCAAATGGCTCGGGTTCCCAAGTAGCCAGAACTCGTGGATTTCTGCAAAGGATGTGTTAAAATGAATTTTAAAATAGGGTCAAAATTGGCAGTTTGGAATTTGGGGGAATTTATTAAAACACCAATCACATATCCAAATTGCAGACAAATCGGACAGTAAATAAAGAAGTTGGCGGCAGTATTAATTTGTTTTAATTTGACCGTAATAGTTAATTTGGGAAATGTAAGTGGAATTTATTAAAACACTTGCCTAGGACAATAACATATCCAAATTGCAGACAAATCGGACAGTAAACACCAAAGATAGTTTTTTAGCCTGAATTTGAAAATTAATTTTAAAAAATATAGAGGAGGGATGGGGATTGGGAAAATATATTTAATATAGGCAAGGGTTGGACAATAGTATAGGCTAACAAGGAAACTTGTGTAGGGCGGGAGCTGGCGTTGGTCCAAAAACGGCTCCCCATAAGAATAACATGGGGAAAAAGCGCCGATTGTGGGGCCTCTTTCCTGTTTACCCACTACTCACATACTCTCACATACGTTGAACCTTTTCGTCTGATTAAAATTTGTTAAACTCTTCTCTTGTAGTTTCAAGAGTAAGTTAAAATAAGTATATAATAATTAAAATATTAATTTTATAATATTGAATATTGTTTAACAATCTGTTTTTTTTGTTTGTTTTTTTTTCAATTAGAAATGTTATAAGTTATGATAGTAAAAATATGCTGACAAAAATATTTTTTATTAAACTTTTTGCAGCAGTATGGTAGGATGGACAGTTTTAACCCGATGTTCAAACATCATAATATATAGAAACAAAATTCCTCTGTTTTATAACCTGAAGTACAACCATAGCATAGATTTGTCATATCCATAAAAAGCTCCTATTTAGGTCAGCATGGACCTCTAAACGGAAGGAAATTAAACTTAGAGAAGTTAATTCCCCATCTTTCACCAAGGTAAAATGGAAGTTGTTTTATTAAACCTTGTAATGCTGCGTTTACAAGACCATAAACCAATACACCGTAGTATTTTTCAAACTCTAAACTACATTTAATGACTTCTGTTAAAGGCTTCCATACCTTTGAAAAAGCAGGAATTATACTGTATAATGACACCACTAGCAAGCTGTCTGACTGCAGATGTCTCCACATGCATTAGTCCTTGTACTATGGCCGTTTCTATAGTTTTTGCTACTTTTAATATATTTTTCTACGATCCATATATTTCTTAATCCAGATTTGGTTTTAGCGAATTTCCCCTATAGGGAAGAAGCTATTACCGTAGGTGGCATGGTAAGACTTAAGGCCGAGACCATGATAACTTTTTGTTTTGAGGTCCCCAGATGCCAAAAACACTATTCGTTCAAATTTAGATATATATATATACATATATATATATATATATATATATATATATATATGCATATATATATATGTCCGTTACCGCGATAACTTTTGAAAGAAGCGCCCGATTTTGATGAAATTTGGCACAAATGTGGAGAGTAACATTTATGACTTTAAGTTCGAAAACCAGATCGATCGGTCTATGGAAGGGGGTTTTATGGGGGTTAAAGATTTTCCAAAAATCAGTTTTTTAACTTTTTACCCTAAAATTTTTAAAACACTAGATTTTTGTTACAACCATTTTATAGAGCTTAAAAAACAAACAATTTAGTATTTTGAATCATTAAGCTAGGTTTAGTGGTTCTGGAGAAAAGTCAAAAAATGTGTCTATAAAATTTCCCATGTTAATCTTATGGGAATACAGTTTTTAGGTTTTCCTTTGATAATTTCACTAAAAACTCCACATTTCTTTCTAATAATCAGTTTAGCTCTACAAAACAAACATTTTGGCGTTTTAATTGTTGTTTTACGTCAAACCGTTGCAGTGATATTCAAAGTGCTAAACACAGTACGTTGTCCAATGTTATCCTTATGGAGAATAAATAAAATGTTATATTTTGATTATTTATGTTTGTATATTGATGAAACTTGCTATGTGGCTTCTAATAGTTGTGGTATATTGATATTAGCGCAAAAAAGTTTTCTGTTTATTTTTTCCGGTAGTAGCAAACCTGCATACTCGACCCTCATGTTATTCATTTGGATAATAAGTAAAGTCCATAGTTATATGGTTATCTACCTTAGTTATGAACTTAAATTAATAAAACTTGGTATGTAGCTTTACCTGGTTGAGTTAAATTGATAATTGCAAAAAACACATTTTTTATCTTCCTTGTTGCAGCAAACCTACGTACTCAGCCCTACTGTTATTCTTATGGTGAATAAATAAAATGCTATGTATCACTTATTAATGAATGTATTTTTGTGAAACTTGGTAAGTTGCTCTAGCTAGTAGTGATACCCATATATATGCACTGGAAATTCGCTGAGTACGCAGGTTTGCTGCGACGGGGGTATATTTGTTTGTACTTTTAAATCCGTAGTTTCTATTTTTTTAATAATTATTACTTTATTTAATAGAATAGGATACTGTTGTATGATATTTATTTGCAAAACATAAAATTCAAAGAGTGGTTTTGCTATTTCACAAATAAATGAATTTTCAGTTTCCTGGAAGAATACCTATTAGTAACCCTGAGCCCGGATGAAAATATACGGCCGTCCTGGAATAAATTTACGTAATTAAAAATATATAGCAACTTTTCTTATATTCTATGTAAATCAAATGTTCATTAAATTGTATATTATAACTCAAACACATAAATTGCTATTTGCTAAAAGAAAGCATGAGGCATCAAAAAACACTTAGTACCGTCAAAATGAATAGGATGTTTAATATAAAACAATATCTTCAATAAGCAGCCGTAGAAATAAAAATATTGGTGAATATTTTAGTTTAAAGTTAATAAAACAATAAATTTTTGTAAAATTCCATTTTCGCCCAACCAAAGTATTCTGTGCCAATACGTAAATAGATAATATACGTTATTCTCTCGGTATGAAAGCATTTTCAGCAAAAATACATGTGATAAGAACTCTCAAATGTATTGAATCAACCACATTTACTGCTACTCACATTAATGGTAATTGTATAAATGTCGATTCCGCGTAAAATCAGGATACTTGTGTAACATTAGCTTCGTATTTAACAGTAACAGAATACAGTAAAGATGTGTTACCGAATTTATACAGATGTCGAAGAACCCATATACCAGCTCAACTAAAGCTTGTGTTGCTGTTGCTTGACTTACAACAACACTCGAGAACAACAAACAGCTTCACCTCGTATTTACTGAAGGTTTTCTTATGCCGATTTAATTCCGTTCTGTTCATTTAAACATCATTGCCATTTTAACGATAAAGTGTTCTACTCGGTTAACGATATTTACTGAAGTGAATTTAAAGACGGTGAAGTCTTATCGTTTTTGGAGGTTACAAAAAAAACAGCTTTTAAAATAAAAATATGAAATAAAAACGTATATACATTAATTAGTTTTGAGTGTTTTGTTATTTTATCTTAATTAAAAAAAACTTGCAAACATAATTTGTACTCGACAAGGTATTTGGCAATCGTTTTGTTGCAATAATAAACATGCTTTATACCATCTTTTGTGTATATTTTACCGTCTTATATGTAAGTACAGAGTAAGTTTAAATATACTTTATAGTGTTGTAAGACGTATTTTATTCATCCTGTTTATTAATGAACAATCTTAATTGATTTATAATTATGTTAGGATGAAATTATATAAAGAAAATACATGTATTATATTTTTTTGAGGCCAGATATGTTTGACCAATCACGAACAAACACCGGAAGGGTTTATTATGGGAAGGAATAAACATGTAATTCAATTTTAAAATTGTGTTTTTAAAACACAATTTTTGATAATGTTGACGGATAAAACGTCTCACGTAATTATTGATTTGATGAATCGTCGATCTATTACCTGATCAAATAAAACGACGAGTACTTTCTTTTGATAAAACATAATTTTACAGAAAATGCCAGTAATTAACAATACGCTATCAGTGTTTAGTATAAATACTGTATTAATCCAAGAAAATTATTTGTATTTCCATAGAAATATTATGTATAAGTTCTACTTATATATTAATGTAACTCGTATATGAATTTTCCTAATTAAACTAAAACCATGGCAAACTGAGTTGAGCATTTGTTTGGCATTAATGAAAAAAATTATACAATTTCTTTAATTTAACGTTATTTTTTTCTTATTTGAGAAAAACCATTGCCATTGTCATGGGAATACAATTCAAAATTTGACTTTTCTAAACAATAAAGTGAATATAGATAAATACTTATGTTTTATATTAGTCGGAGTTTTAGTGTACATTTATATTAATACAGAGAATGTGCTAGGTACTGTATCTTATATCTCGACAACTGACTTTATTACTGGGTGTATGTTTACAGCTGCGAATGTGACCGTAACCTCCAGTTGTAAACTCTAATAGTGCTTGGAGAGCGTTACGTGGCATTAATCATTGCTACCTTTTACACCACCAATGACACAACCCTACCACTGACTTTGTTATAATAAACCCAATCCTTTACATAAAAAAATAACGTAATAATTATATTAAATTAGGTATTTGTTACATCAGAGGTTATGTAATTTACTTGGTGAATCATTAAGTGATCTTCATACAAATTATATATTATACTAATCACAATTTAAACGATTCTGGATAGTGTACAGACAATTAACAAATAAATTAAAACAGTAACGCTATATTACGTACAGCAATCGTAACTTTATTGAAATCTATGATGCTTGTTTAGTTTGTTTGCTCTTTCATTTTACTTCTTTTATTATTCCTTGATAATATTTTTCTGTTTATCTAATATTAAGTTTTTTGTTGTTGTATAAACTGTTTACTTTTCACTATGAACACCCAAAAATCACTGGAATATTTAATACCTATGCCCTAAATATTATAAAATATTTAGGGATCAATGGTCAAGAGCATTACAACTTCAGACGTTTTTAAAAAACTTCACCAAATCACCCACGAATTAAAATATATAAAACTCAATCTTAAATTGCATTTTTTTTGTTTTTTAATAAAACATGTTTTATTAAACTAGGCTATTATCCAAGGGAAATTAGCATTTTTATTCTTAAATAAGTACTATTTATTTAAGGCATATACTTCCAAACAAAAGCTATAGCCCAATGTTGAAACATTATTTTACATATTAGCTAACATCATAATACTAATGAGAATGTATCGAACACGAAGAGTTAGAAAATAACCCGATGGTAACTAGACCGTTTACATGCTGCTCCTTTCTCCACTGGTGACGCCAGTCCACGATCAAAATTATTGGTGAAACAAAGAAAGCGACGCAGCGGATCAAAACTAAATAATATCTGACTTAATTAATCACTTCGGCAGAAAAGAGCAGCTCCCACAAGTGACTATAAGTTGGCGGTACAATATTCCCCTTGCTCAAATTTACTTTTTGTTGCTACTTAGAATTTGCTAAATGTAATTACTAGAAGTGCAATACCTACCGATATCCATTGATTTTTTTTGTATTGTGTCATAGGAATCAACTGTAATATATTGAGTTTTTTTTATCAACTTCTAACACACTTAAACAGTTGGCAGGAGAGAATCAAAAATATGTGTCTCTTTGTTATAAGGAGCTGAATCTTGATCACATTTTAAACTAACTCCGTATTTTCCCTGCTTTCTAACTATTTTTCATTGATGTAGCTCACGATGCTCCTGATAACATACTATAAATATATAATTTTATAATATTTATTTACCACAATATATATAAATGATTTTCGTAAAACAATAAACAATCGTACGTAATCGGCAGGGATGTATAGGTATAAGGAATTTAACAATGATTGTAAATTTTCACTGAACATCCTGGAAAGTTATTAATTTGAGAGAAAATAACTTACTTCTGATTAGGATTGCACTTTTGCTTCAATAGACTACGGATTTTGTTGAATACGTTACGAAGGTAAAATAAAATTTAAAAAAATAAGCTTTAGCAAAATACTGTAAAAATTTTAACATGTGAAATAACTTAGTGTTCATGTTGACAATCAAAATTACTTACTTGAATTACTTGATATATATTGAAGAAAAAAAACTTAGTGTTGAAGGAAAACTTCTGACTATAAAAAGAAAGAACGAACAAAATAAACAAACTTCATACAGTTCAATAAAGTTACTATTGCTTTCGTAATATATCTGAAATCGTTTAAATGTATTTGTTAACTGACCATGAATTATCAATAATCGTTTGGCATTGTATATATTACATCCATATTTTTTTTTTATGAAAGATTTTTATGTTTTTCACCCAGTAAATTACATATCCTCTAATGTATTAAATACGTAATTTAATATAATTATTGTATTCGTTTTCTTTATGGAAAGAATTCTGGTTTATTATAACAAAGTCAGTGGTAGGGTTGTGTCATTGGTGGTGTTAAAGGTAGCAATGATTGATGCCACGTAACACTCTCCAAGCACTAGTAGAGTTTACAACTGGAGGTTACGGTCACATTCGCAGCTGTAAACATACACCCAGTAATAAAGTCAGTGGTAGGGTTGTGTCATTGCTGGTGTAAAAGGTAGCAATGATTGATGCCAGGTAACACTCTACAAGCACCTGTAGAGTTTACAACTGGAGGTTACAGTCACATTCGCAGCTGTAAACATACACCCAGTAATAAAGTCAGTGGTAGGGTTGTGTCATTGCTGGTGTAAAAGGTAGCAATGATTGATGCCACGTAACACTCTACAAGCACCTGTAGAGTTTACAACTGGAGGTTACGGTCACATTTGCAGCTGTAAACATACACCCAGTAATAAAGTCAGTGGTAGGGTTGTGTCATTGGTGGTGTAAAAGGTAGCAATGATTGATGCCACGTAACGCTCTCCAAGCACCAGTAGAGTTTACAACTGGAGGTTACGGTCACATTTGCAGCTGTAAACATACACCCAGTAATAAAGTCAGTGGTAGGGTTGTGTCATTGGTGGTGTAAAAGGTAGCAATGATTGATGCCACGTAACGCTCTCCAAGCACCAGTAGAGTTTACAACTGGAGGTTACGGTCACATTCGCAGCTGTAAACATACACCCAGTAATAAAGTCAGTGGTAGGGTTGTGTCATTGGTGGCGTAAAAGGTAGCAATGATTGATGCCACGTAACACTCTACAAGCACCAGTAGAGTTTACAACTGGAGGTTATGGCCACATTCGCAGCTGTAAACATACACCCAGTAATAAAGTCAGTGGTAGGGTTGTGTCATTGGTGGCGTAAAAGGTAGCAATGATTGATGCCACGTAACACTCTACAAGCACCAGTAGAGTTTACAACTGGAGGTTACGGCCACATTCGCAGCTGTAAACATACACCCAGTAATAAAGTAAGTGGTAGGGTTGTGTCGTTGGTGGTGTAAAAGGTAGCAATGATTGATGCCACGTAACGCTCTCCAAGCACCAGTAGAGTTTACAACTGGAGGTTACGGCCACATTCGCAGCTGTAAACATACACCCAGTAATAAAGTAAGTGGTAGGGTTGTGTCGTTGGTGGTGTAAAAGGTAGCAATGATTGATGCCACGTAACGCTCTGCAAGCACCAGTAGAGTTTACAACTGGAGGTTACGGCCACATTCGCAGCTGTAAACATACACCCAGTAATAAAGACAGTCGTCGAGATATAAGATACAGTACCAAGTACATTCACTGTATTAATATAAATGTAAACTAAAACTCCTACTAATATAAAACGCATATTTTAAAATTAACTACTAAATCTTTGGCAAAAAATATTAATCGTTAACGTTTCACTGATTCATAATTATGTCTTTTAATAATTATAATTGATTCCCGCTATATAACAGCTAATAATATTATCAAAAGTCGTGAGCTTATAAATTGAAGTTAAGGTTTGGAATGTAAAACCATATATACAACTAGTTTAATCATATTACCACGATTTCATAGTATGTAAAACGGTAAAATATTTGTCTTTCGATCCAAAAACTAGGAATTTATCGCTGCACATTTTTAACTCATAACCTAATAGTTATTTTTCTCTCTAACATAGTTATCTAACTGCAATAGACGCAATTAATATTATTGCAGTATACCGAACATTGTTGGCTAAAAACTTGTTTAGATAACAAAAAAATAACCGAATCATCATAATTCTGGCAAAATTAAATGTTAAACGATTATGTTAAACATAATTAGTAAAAAATATACTTTACTAAGTATAATAGTTATCAATGTTCCTTCTATGGTAAAGATAAATAGAAATTTGAATTAAATTTCCTCGATGATAAAAGTAAATTCCCCAGTCACAGCAAACCTGCATACTCAGCGAATTTCGAGATATAAATGTCTTAATACTACATAAAGCCACTTACCAAGTTTCATAAAAATATATTCAAAAATAAGCGAAATATACAATTTTAATTATTCTTCATAAGAATAACATTGGGGCTGAGTACGCAGGTTTGCTGCAACAAGGAACACAACAAATTGGTCTTAATGCTAATATACATATAACTCAACTAAGTGAAGTCGTATACCAGTTTTTATTAATTTATGCTCATAATTAAGGGAGACAGAGGATATAATTATTCTCCATAAGAATAACATGAGGGCTGAGTTCGCAGGTTTGCTGCTACGGGAGCCTTTGGAAAACAAATTTGTTTGAGCAAATATCAATAGATCACAACGAGATGAAGCTGTATACCTAGTTTCGTCAGTATACGTTCATAAATAAGCCAGATATAACAATTTTCTTTTCCTTCCCAAGAATAACATTGGACAACGTACTGTGTTTACCACTTTAAATATTATCTTGGTAACCAATTAACGTAGAGGATGATCGAAATACCAAATTGTGTGGTTTTTAAGCTGAATCCAATGGTGAAAACTGAAATTTGACTATTTCAAAAATTATATGTACAAAATAAAAAAAAAATTTTGGGGTACAAAACCCCCTCAAAATACCCCTTCGGATAGAGAGATCTGGCTGGTTTTAGAACTTAAAGTCATAAATGTTGCTTTACACGTTTATACCAAGTTTCATCAAAATCGATTTATTTTTACAAGAGTTATCGTGATCACGGACACACACACACACAAACACACACAACACACACACACACACACACACACACACACACACACACACACACACACACACGCACACACACACACACACACACACACACACACACACACACACACACACATATATATATATACAGTCTCGAACGAATGGTGTTTTTGGAGTCTGGGGACCTCAAAACGAAAAGTTATCATGGTCCCGGGCCTAGGTCTTACCATGCCGACTACGGTAATAGCTTCATCCCTATAGGGGAAATTCGCTAAAAACTAATATAAGTCACAAATGAAAATGTTGTACACCTTGTAGCATTATGGTGTTCTAATTGTTTCGTATTCTGTGCCGATTAATTTTTTATTCTACGTAAATAGGAAAAATATTTTATTCTATGGGTATATCAGCATTTTCAGAAAAAATATATGCGAAAATAGTTCTTAAATGTATTGAATCAACCGCATTTACTGCTACTCACATTACTACTAAATGTATAAACATTGATTCCTGGAGTATAAGTGGTCTTGTATAGTATTAGCTTCGTATTTAACAATAACAGAAAACAGTAAATATGTGATACTACATGTTTACAGGTGAAGAAGAGCCCTTAGAGGAGCTCAATTAAAGCTTGTGTCGCTGTTGCTTGACTCACAACAACACTCGAGAACAACAAACAGCTTTACCTCGTATTAAAAGAAGGTTTATTTATTTCCGTTGTCATCATTGTCATTCATACAATAACGTGTTTTACTCGTTACACAATATTTACTAAAGTGAATTTAAAGACAGTGAAGTCTTATAATTTTTGGAGGTGTTAAGGGATAAAAACTCTTAAAATAACAATAAAAAATAAATACCCCGTAGCAGCAAACCTGCATTTTCAGCGAATTTCCAATTCATATACATGTATATTAATGCCACATAAAGTCACATACCAAGTTTCATCAATATCTTTATATAATTCTGTTTGCGAAATTTTTAAGACAAAATTGTGGGCGTTTGGAAAATTGCAGGATGATAGTAGACGGCTAAAATTAAAGGTCTCGATCTCAGGGACTTGGGAAAAATAGCATTATTTATAAAAGTTACCATTAAACGAGAAACAACGTAAAACCTCTACCAAAAGAAAATCATGGGGATTAATAAACGTCTGCTGTGTTTACCTTAAAACACGTGATTACGTGTCTACTTTGTTTACGAATTATCTCCAGCATGAAAATAGTAAGAAAATCAGATGAGGCAGAGCAGGCAGATTATTAGAGCACGGTTATGGACTATGGCTCTTTCAAGCCACTAGTACATCCATAAATAAAATATTTATCACATTTTTAATTGTTCTCATAATAATAACATGGTGGCTGAGTATGCAGGTTTGCTGAAACAAGGAACACAAAAATCAAGGTTTTTATACAAAATATCAATATAACTCAATTAGGTAAACCCACATAACATTAGGTTTATGTTCATAATCAAACATTTGTCTTATTCTCCATAAGAATAACATGGGGGCTGAGTACACAGGTTTGCTGCTACGGGAACTATCGGCAAAAATTTTTTTTGTGCAAATATCAATACAAAGTAATATACCAAGTTTTGTCAGGATAAGTTGATAAATAAGCGAGATATACTTACCATATGTATTTACTATGTAATATTCATATTTATATTTGTATATATTGAAATTAAATTTAAAGTATATACAATATAAATTAAATATATTTTTATTCGCCGAAATCTTGTTATTGGAGGCATTAAAACTTTATTTGCTAAGCATAGTGATTTTATCGGGAGAAACCCCACCCCCCTTTTTATCGCTTAGGGTTAGGTGGCAGCATGTTCCGAATACCCCTTATAAACAGTGTTAGCTTAAACTATATACAAATTGTAATTAATTTAAATGAGAATATTAAAGGTAAATTATAATCTATTCATTCTTTATAACATTGGATAAAGCACTGGGTTTACCATTAACTGTTTTTGTCTTTTTAGGGTTTTCGATGATTAATTACTTTTTAAAATGACAAATTCACAAACTCTATAAGATTTCTGAGGGCACAGTAGATTAGTATTGTACACATAAAACTTGTTTTGAAAAATGACTCCTTTAGTGTCGCTTTTAGGTTTAAATTACTCCGTTTTAGCGAATTTCCTCTATAGGGAAGAAGCTATTACCGTAGTCGGCATGGTAAGACCTAGGCCCGGGACCATGATAACTTTTCGTTTTGAGGTCCCCAGACCCCTAAAAACACCATTCGTTCGATACTGCATATATATATATATATATATATATATATATATATATATATATATATATATATATATATATATGTATCCGTGAGCACAATAACTCTCGTAAAAATTATCCGATTTTGATGAAATTTGGTTTGTACATTTAAAGCAACATTTATGACTTTAAGTTCGTAAACCAGCCAGATCGCTCTTTCCGAAGGGGTATTTTGGGTGGGTTTTGTACCCCAAAATGGGTTTTTCGAATTTTTTACATATAATTTTGGAAATAGTCCAATTTTATTTTTTCCCATTGGATTCAGCTTTAAAAAACACACAATTTGGTATTTTGATCATTTCTCTACGTCAATTGGTTACCGAGATATTGAAAGTGCTAAACACAGAACGTTGTCTAATGTTATTATTATGGAGATAAATAAATATATTATATTTTGCTTATTTATGAACGTATACTGACGAAACTTGGTATACGGCTTCATCTGGTTGTGGACCATTGATATTTGCTCAAAAAGACAATTTTTACCCAAGGCTCCCGTAGCAGCAAACCTGCGTACTCAGCCCCATGTTATTCTTATGGAGAATAAGTAACGTGTTATCTGCCTTCATTATGAAAATAAATTAATGAAATTTGGTACGTAGCTTTACCTACATGAGTTATATTGATATTTGTATAAAACCCCATTTTTTGTGTTCCTTGCTTCAGCAAACCTGCATACTAAGCTACCATGTTATTCTTATGGAGAATAATTAAAATGTCATAAACCGTTTATTTATGAATGTATATTGATGAAACTTGATATGTGGCTTTATGTGGTATTAAGATACATATATATGTATTGGAAATTCGCTGAGTACGCAGGTTTAATAAGGGGGGTTCGCTAAGGGGGTATAATATATTTTAATCTTATATTCGTAATATTCGTCATAATAATATTGGTTGCTAAATAAAAGAATAACACTTTCTTTGCATTTAACGAAAGAAAACAAATGTATATTTTTATGGAACGGCAACTTTATTGTTTGGAAATCGTCTCGTCAAACTGAATCTATGACTATTTTACTTGGTGATTTTTGTACTATGATCTAACGTTTAACTTTTTACCTTAGAACGGTACATACTTAATACTTATGACAGAATATAACGAAGTGAAAACTCTTGCCTTCGATGTTGAGCTTTTCGTTGCCAAAGTTTTACGAAGATATGAAACTATTTTCAGAAATGTTTTCTACTTAGTCTTTAATGTATCATAGTACATATAATATAACCGCAACGAACGTGAACCTAATAACATAAATGGTTTAAAATACGATTTTGAGGTAAACAACATGTCAACGTTGGCATGTATAACTAGTACGAAAATAAGATGCACATTGCATGACAAGATTTTAGATAGTAGAGGATATACCAGTGTGTACTAAACTGATGTAAACGCATAGTTGTCGTTTTTATGACCATAAAACTGCTAAAACCCTTGCTGTAGATAATTGAAGCAGACGAAAATGTATATATATATATATATATATATATATATATATGACAACATCGGATACAACAGAATAATACAACATATTTAACTGGTAAATTATAATCAATAATAAACCAAGGAAAACTGGGTATAATCACTAGGTCAAAAGGATAGGGGATTAAATGCAAACTAGCATTATATTAAGAGTTTTAGAAGGAAAGAGACGTGAATCATTATGAAAAATTGTTATTCAAAACAGACCACATGACTGTCTTTTAATAATAGATTATTTTGTAAATATTAGCTAATTTTTATTCTGCATTATATTCTTTTTAAGAGTCCATTCCCTAAACAGATCTCATTATTTGTTTAACCGTTGACAATAGTTATTGTAAAGCTATTTTTTCTCGAAACCTACTAAGCAGGTATCAGTTGCAACTTATTTCACGGATTTAGCCAAATCTCATACACGTTTTACGTCTCGGTCTCAGGCTTTTCAGTGTGTCAACAAGGTGCTCAGTATTAGTGTTAATGCATTTGAGAACTACATTGCTTTACTAGATTACTGATATTTGGTTTTGACTTGTTCCTATAGGTATATAACAATACCGTTATTTTGTTTGTCCCATAAAACTTTCTTGACCACTTCTTTGAAATAAATGAAATCCTCCTAGTGTGTATGTTAGTGTATTATACTAGTTATCATATGTGTAAGTAGTGTAATCTGGTTTGATTCCCTACATTATTATTAAACTTTCACACTCTGGGGTAATTAACATGTTAGTTAAGAAATACGGTTTATCGTAATTAATTATATTATTTAGTATTTTATTTTCTATATTACTGTTTGTATCACTATCAGCTATTTTATAAATGAATTAAGAACATATTATTACAAGTGTAAACTTATAGACAAAGCGAAATGTTAGAACGGACCATGGCTTACGTTTTATAAACCATGCTACATTTTAAATTAAGCCCTCTCTCGAGAACAAAAAATTAATTAATATTAAAACTTGTGTATTTTCCTAAAATTGATTCCTGTAACTTAATAAAATTGGGAAATTTTGAATTTTTTCTTACACATTTTTATTGCAGATTTTCATGGAAAATATTTAACATATTTTCTAGAACATTGATAGAATTAATAAACCACAAAGTGTACAAGGCTTTGAGAATTAATGATTAACAATTGTATTTCCTTTACTCAATAAACTTTCAAGTAATTACAGGAGGCTCCCTTCTTCAGCCGTTCTTAGAATTAAAGTCTAATATATTAATCTTACTACCTTAAAGTATTATTAAAACTTGTATAAAGCTATGGCCTAAAAGCTACTAACAAATATAAACTCACAGGGACTGCACTAAGATATTTAGCTTAACGTGATTTTAGGGTTTACAATTTTTTGTTTAGACAACTTTTAAGACTGAAAATTATAAGGCTATTTATCTCGTTTTTAAAGATTTTCTAAAGTAAATATTTCTCTTAAAGTTTTCATTGGTAGTATTTAATGTAACAACTATTAAGAAATGAATGAAAATGGAGCATAAATATAATTTATGTTTCGTAAATGATTCGTTGATATACGAAAATAATCGTATATATGTTCAAAATCAAACAAAATGAAGAGCTGTATACTACATAGAGTACTCCAAGCAGGTCAATGACCCTATAATAAAGTAACAACCTAAACCACTCACTTTGAGTGTCTGTCAATCGTTCTCCCCTCCACTCTTAGGTTATAAATCTTTTACTCTTTTGACTTGAATGTTTTCAGTTGGTAAACATGATTGACTATTAAGTTCATTCGACGTTCTGAGGTGTGTAAAATCTCTACAAGTTAATTTTAAATTAACTTATTCATTTATTGTGTATCATTGTGAATATTTTATTAGAAACTTTTGTTCATAACTGCGAAGAACCTTATACAAACTATAACGAAATAAAGTAAAATTCTGTGTTATGAATCTAATTTACTAGTGCTGCAGCTCGGAACCTTAATGAATATCGTTGAAGAACTAACCATGTATTATTATATTAAATTAATGTTATTCTTAATATAGCTTACGCAGACACTTATACCTACTGATATGAAATTTGATGATCCATGAATGTTATCATATTAAATCTATGTCATATTATTTTAACAAATAAAGACCAAACAATTATAACTTTAAAAAAATACAGTATACACAAAGTAAAAGACTTAATAAAATACCTCATAATTAATTGTTTTACTAACAATTTTAATATTAAATATTTATTTTCTGTTTCCCTCTTTCACGTCCAAAAATAAATCCGTAACATTTACTAACGAAACAGCTTTTGAGTTTTAATTAGAGAAACTGTTTGAGATATATAAATTTCTTTGGAAAGATTGATATTTATTTTATCCTAGGAAACACTAAAGTGTGGTCATATAACACAGTTACCTGGGCCTAAGTCCATTTATATCCATTTCCGTGACAAGAAGCAGCCCTCTCTGTATACTGAGAGACATTTGCAGCAATACATTGTATGCCTAGCATTCATGTTTATTAAAAATAAAAATGTACAGTAATAATTGTTTATTCGTTAACTTTCAGGAAATGAATAACTTAAAGATATACTATTTGCAGTTTATTTTTACCAAAACATTTTTAAGATTATTTGCATTACATACACACACAACACAATAGTGTTTGCAATATAAAACAAAAACCCCTTTGGAAATTGTTAAAAATACTATTTGACATTTTGTTGGTATCTAATTGCCTAACATTAACACAGAATTTTAGAGAATAAGCTGAATCTTACTATAATGCTAATACTTTACTTACCTTAGAAAAGGTATTCGTAATTATTATAATGTATATAATAATATAGATTAAGTTTTGAGTATAATATGTTATATTGGGAATCGTAGCTCGGGGATAAGTTTTGGTAATCGGTATACATAAGTTACAATAAAAATCTAAACTTTAGTTATTTAAATTCAACATTTATTTCTTCGGCAAACTATCAATACCGAATATATTTACGATCAAATGAATATATTTACTGACATGTCAACTGTTTAGAGTGTAATTAATAGTAATGTATGAATTATTTGACAAGACAACAAATCGACATTAGTAGTTAACTTCGATTAAATAAATAATTGATTAATGATTATCAATTGTTAATTTGTGCACAGTAGGGGGTGCATGGCTGATCTGCTTTTTGAATTGTTTCCAGTTGGATACTTATTGAGTAAAAACTCGAAAAGAGGGGGAAATTAATAAAACAACTGCATCATCAAGTATTTGTAGTGTTTTAAGTATTTATTAGACCTTGTTCATACAAACTATTTAGTTGACTAGTAGGCCCATTGCTCAACCTTGACTGGCTTGTTATGAACCTGTTTATGTTTCCCTCTAAAAAATCATAAAAGATAATACATTAACGTAATTGGAGAGGTTTCATTGGTAAGAATAGGTTTGAGATACATTCACTCCATATTATCACATACGTTGAACCTTTTCGTCTGATTAAAATTTGTTAAACTCTTCTCTTGTAGTTTCAAGAGTAAGTTAAAATAAGTATATCATAATTAAAATATTAATTTTATAATATTGAATATTGTTTAACAATCTGTTTTTTTTGTTTGTTTTTTTTTTCAATTAGAAATGTTATAAGTTATGATAGTAAAAATATGCTGACAAAAATATTTTTTATTAAACTTTTTGCAGCAGTATGGTAGGATGGACAGTTTTAACCCGATGTTCAAACATCATAATATATAGAAACAAAATTCCTCTGTTTTATAACCTGAAGTACAACCATAGCATAGATTTGTCATATCCATAAAAAGCTCCTATTTAGGTCAGCATGGACCTCTAAACGGAAGGAAATTAAACTTAGAGAAGTTAATTCCCCATCTTTCACCAAGGTAAAATGGAAGTTGTTTTATTAAACCTTGTAATGCTGCGTTTACAAGACCATAAACCAATACACCGTAGTATTTTTCAAACTCTAAACTACATTTAATGACTTCTGTTAAAGGCTTCCATACCTTTGAAAAAGCAGGAATTATACTGTATAATGACACCACTAGCAAGCTGTCTGACTGCAGATGTCTCCACATGCATTAGTCCTTGTACTATGGCCGTTTCTATAGTTTTTGCTACTTTTAATATATTTTTCTACGATCCATATATTTCTTAATCCAGATTTGGTTTTAGCGAATTTCCCCTATAGGGAAGAAGCTATTCCCGTAGGTCTCATGGTAAGACTTAAGGCCGAGACCATGATAACTTTTTGTTTTGAGGTCCCCAGATGCCAAAAACACTATTCGTTCAAATTTATATATATATATATATATATATATATATATGCATATATATATATGTCCGTTACCGCGATAACTTTTGAAAGAAGCGCCCGATTTTGATGAAATTTGGCACAAATGTGGAGAGTAACATTTATGACTTTAAGTTCGAAAACCAGATCGATCGGTCTATGGAAGGGGGTTTTATGGGGGTTAAAGATTTTCCAAAAATCAGTTTTTTAACTTTTTACCCTAAAATTTTTAAAACACTAGATTTTTGTTACAACCATTTTATAGAGCTTAAAAAACAAACAATTTAGTATTTTGAATCATTAAGCTAGGTTTAGTGGTTCTGGAGAAAAGTCAAAAAATGTGTCTATAAAATTTCCCATGTTAATCTTATGGGAATACAGTTTTTAGGTTTTCCTTTGATAATTTCACTAAAAACTCCACATTTCTTTCTAATAATCAGTTTAGCTCTACAAAACAAACATTTTGGCGTTTTAATTGTTGTTTTACGTCAAACCGTTGCAGTGATATTCAAAGTGCTAAACACAGTACGTTGTCCAATGTTATCCTTATGGAGAATAAATAAAATGTTATATTTTGATTATTTATGTTTGTATATTGATGAAACTTGCTATGTGGCTTCTAATAGTTGTGGTATATTGATATTAGCGTAAAAAAGTTTTCTGTTTATTTTTTCCGGTAGTAGCAAACCTGCATACTCGACCCTCATGTTATTCATTTGGATAATAAGTAAAGTCCATAGTTATATGGTTATCTACCTTAGTTATGAACTTAAATTAATAAAACTTGGTATGTAGCTTTACCTGGTTGAGTTAAATTGATAATTGCAAAAAACACATTTTTTATCTTCCTTGTTGCAGCAAACCTGCGTACTCAGCCCTACTGTTATTCTTATGGTGAATAAATAAAATGCTATGTATCACTTATTAATGAATGTATTTTTGTGAAACTTGGTAAGTTGCTCTAGCTAGTAGTGATACCCATATATATGCACTGGAAATTCGCTGAGTACGCAGGTTTGCTGCGACGGGGGTATATTTGTTTGTACTTTTAAATCCGTAGTTTCTATTTTTTTAATAATTATTACTTTATTTAATAGAATAGGATACTGTTGTATGATATTTATTTGCAAAACATAAAATTCAAAGAGTGGTTTTGCTATTTCACAAATAAATGAATTTTCAGTTTCCTGGAAGAATACCTATTAGTAACCCTGAGCCCGGATGAAAATATACGGCCGTCCTGGAATAAATTTACGTAATTAAAAATATATAGCAACTTTTCTTATATTCTATGTAAATCAAATGTTCATTAAATTGTATATTATAACTCAAACACATAAATTGCTATTTGCTAAAAGAAAGCATGAGGCATCAAAAAACACTTCGTACCGTCAAAATGAATAGGATGTTTAATATAAAACAATATCTTCAATAAGCAGCCGTAGAAATAAAAATATTGGTGAATATTTTAGTTTAAAGTTAATAAAACAATAAATTTTTGTAAAATTCCATTTTCGCCCAACCAAAGTATTCTGTGCCAATATGTAAATAGATAATATACGTTATTCTCTCGGTATGAAAGCATTTTCAGCAAAAATACATGTGATAAGAACTCTCAAATGTATTGAATCAACCACATTTACTGCTACTCACATTAATGGTAATTGTATAAATGTCGATTCCGCGTAAAATCAGGATACTTGTGTAACATTAGCTTCGTATTTAACAGTAACAGAATACAGTAAAGATGTGTTACCGAATTTATACAGATGTCGAAGAACCCATATACCAGCTCAACTAAAGCTTGTGTTGCTGTTGCTTGACTTACAACAACACTCGAGAACAACAAACAGCTTCACCTCGTATTTACTGAAGGTTTTCTTATGCCGATTTAATTCCGTTCTGTTCATTTAAACATCATTGCCATTCTAACGATAAAGTGTTCTACTCGGTTAACGATATTTACTGAAGTGAATTTAAAGACGGTGAAGTCTTATCGTTTTTGGAGGTTACAAAAAAAACAGCTTTTAAAATAAAAATATGAAATAAAAACGTATATACATTAATTAGTTTTGAGTGTTTTGTTATTTTATCTTAATTAAAAAAAACTTGCAAATATAATTTGTACTCGACAAGGTATTTGGCAATCGTTTTGTTGCAATAATAAACATGCTTTATACCATCTTTTGTGTATATTTTACCGTCTTATATGTAAGTACAGAGTAAGTTTAAATATACTTTATAGTGTTGTAAGACGTATTTTATTCATCCTGTTTATTAATGAACAATCTTAATTGATTTATAATTATGTTAGGATGAAATTATATAAAGAAAATACATGTATTATATTTTTTTGAGGCCAGATATGTTTGACCAATCACGAACAAACACCGGAAGGGTTTATTATGGGAAGGAATAAACATGTAATTCAATTTTAAAATTGTGTTTTTAAAACACAATTTTTGATAATGTTGACGGATAAAACGTCTCACGTAATTATTGATTTGATGAATCGTCGATCTATTACCTGATCAAATAAAACGACGAGTACTTTCTTTTGATAAAACATAATTTTACAGAAAATGCCAGTAATTAACAATACGCTATCAGTGTTTAGTATAAATACTGTATTAATCCAAGAAAATTATTTGTATTTCCATAGAAATATTATGTATAAGTTCTACTTATATATTAATGTAACTCGTATATGAATTTTCCTAATTAAACTAAAACCATGGCAAACTGAGTTGAGCATTTGTTTGGCATTAATGAAAAAAATTATACAATTTCTTTAATTTAACGTTATTTTTTTCTTATTTGAGAAAAACCATTGCCATTGTCATGGGAATACAATTCAAAATTTGACTTTTCTAAACAATAAAGTGAATATAGATAAATACTTATGTTTTATATTAGTCGGAGTTTTAGTGTACATTTATATTAATACAGAGAATGTGCTAGGTACTGTATCTTATATCTCGACAACTGACTTTATTACTGGGTGTATGTTTACAGCTGCGAATGTGACCGTAACCTCCAGTTGTAAACTCTACTAGTGCTTGGAGAGCGTTACGTGGCATTAATCATTGCTACCTTTTACACCACCAATGACACAACCCTACCACTGACTTTGTTATAATAAACCCAATCCTTTACATAAAAAAATAACGTAATAATTATATTAAATTAGGTATTTGTTACATCAGAGGTTATGTAATTTACTTGGTGAATCATTAAGTGATCTTCATACAAATTATATATTATACTAATCACAATTTAAACGATTCTGGATAGTGTACAGACAATTAACAAATAAATTAAAACAGTAACGCTATATTACGTACAGCAATCGTAACTTTATTGAAATCTATGATGCTTGTTTAGTTTGTTTGCTCTTTCATTTTACTTCTTTTATTATTCCTTGATAATATTTTTCTGTTTATCTAATATTAAGTTTTTTGTTGTTGTATAAACTGTTTACTTTTCACTATGAACACCCAAAAATCACTGGAATATTTAATACCTATGCCCTAAATATTATAAAATATTTAGGGATCAATGGTCAAGAGCATTACAACTTCAGACGTTTTTAAAAAACTTCACCAAATCACCCACGAATTAAAATATATAAAACTCAATCTTAAATTGCATTTTTTTTGTTTTTTAATAAAACATGTTTTATTAAACTAGGCTATTATCCAAGGGAAATTAGCATTTTTATTCTTAAATAAGTACTATTTATTTAAGGCATATACTTCCAAACAAAAGCTATAGCCCAATGTTGAAACATTATTTTACATATTAGCTAACATCATAATACTAATGAGAATGTATCGAACACGAAGAGTTAGAAAATAACCCGATGGTAACTAGACCGTTTACATGCTGCTCCTTTCTCCACTGGTGACGCCAGTCCACGATCAAAATTATTGGTGAAACAAAGAAAGCGACGCAGCGGATCAAAACTAAATAATATCTGACTTAATTAATCACTTCGGCAGAAAAGAGCAGCTCCCACAAGTAACTATAAGTTGGCGGTACAATATTCCCCTTGCTCAAATTTACTTTTTGTTGCTACTTAGAATTTGCTAAATGTAATTACTAGAAGTGCAATACCTACCGATATCCATTGATTTTTTTTGTATTGTGTCATAGGAATCAACTGTAATATATTGAGTTTTTTTTTATCAACTTCTAACACACTTAAACAGTTGGCAGGAGAGAATCCAAAATATGTGTCTCTTTGTTATAAGGAGCTGAATCTTGATCACATTTTAAACTAACTCCGTATTTTCCCTGCTTTCTAACTATTTTTCATTGATGTAGCTCACGATGCTCCTGATAACATACTATAAATATATAATTTTATAATATTTATTTACCACAATATATATAAATGATTTTCGTAAAACAATAAACAATCGTACGTAATCGGCAGTGATGTATAGGTATAAGGAATTTAACAATGATTGTAAATTTTCACTGAACATCCTGGAAAGTTATTAATTTGAGAGAAAATAACTTACTTCTGATTAGGATTGCACTTTTGCTTCAATAGACTACGGATTTTGTTGAATACGTTACGAAGGTAAAATTAAATTTAAAAAAATAAGCTTTAGCAAAATACTGTAAAAATTTTAACATGTGAAATAACTTAGTGTTCATGTTGACAATCAAAATTACTTACTTGAATTACTTGATATATATTGAAGAAAAAAAACTTAGTGTTGAAGGAAAACTTCTGACTATAAAAAGAAAGAACGAACAAAATAAACAAACTTCATACAGTTCAATAAAGTTACTATTGCTTTCGTAATATATCTGAAACCGTTTAAATGTATTTGTTAACTGACCATGAATTATCAATAATCGTTTGGCATTGTATATATTACATCCATATTATTTTTTTATGAAAGATTTTTATGTTTTTCACCCAGTAAATTACATATCCTCTAATGTATTAAATACGTAATTTAATATAATTATTGTATTCGTTTTCTTTATGGAAAGAATTCTGGTTTATTATAACAAAGTCAGTGGTAGGGTTGTGTCATTGGTGGTGTTAAAGGTAGCAATGATTGATGCCACGTAACACTCTCCAAGCACTAGTAGAGTTTACAACTGGAGGTTACGGTCACATTCGCAGCTGTAAACATACACCCAGTAATAAAGTCAGTGGTAGGGTTGTGTCATTGCTGGTGTAAAAGGTAGCAATGATTGATGCCAGGTAACACTCTACAAGCACCTGTAGAGTTTACAACTGGAGGTTACAGTCACATTCGCAGCTGTAAACATACACCCAGTAATAAAGTCAGTGGTAGGGTTGTGTCATTGCTGGTGTAAAAGGTAGCAATGATTGATGCCACGTAACACTCTACAAGCACCTGTAGAGTTTACAACTGGAGGTTACGGTCACATTTGCAGCTGTAAACATACACCCAGTAATAAAGTCAGTGGTAGGGTTGTGTCATTGGTGGTGTAAAAGGTAGCAATGATTGATGCCACGTAACGCTCTCCAAGCACCAGTAGAGTTTACAACTGGAGGTTACGGTCACATTCGCAGCTGTAAACATACACCCAGTAATAAAGTCAGTGGTAGGGTTGTGTCATTGGTGGCGTAAAAGGTAGCAATGATTGATGCCACGTAACACTCTACAAGCACCAGTAGAGTTTACAACTGGAGGTTATGGCCACATTCGCAGCTGTAAACATACACCCAGTAATAAAGTCAGTGGTAGGGTTGTGTCATTGGTGGCGTAAAAGGTAGCAATGATTGATGCCACGTAACACTCTACAAGCACCAGTAGAGTTTACAACTGGAGGTTACGGCCACATTCGCAGCTGTAAACATACACCCAGTAATAAAGTAAGTGGTAGGGTTGTGTCGTTGGTGGTGTAAAAGGTAGAAATGATTGATGCCACGTAACGCTCTCCAAGCACCAGTAGAGTTTACAACTGGAGGTTACGGCCACATTCGCAGCTGTAAACATACACCCAGTAATAAAGTAAGTGGTAGGGTTGTGTCGTTGGTGGTGTAAAAGGTAGCAATGATTGATGCCACGTAACGCTCTGCAAGCACCAGTAGAGTTTACAACTGGAGGTTACGGCCACATTCGCAGCTGTAAACATACACCCAGTAATAAAGACAGTCGTCGAGATATAAGATACAGTACCAAGTACATTCACTGTATTAATATAAATGTAAACTAAAACTCCTACTAATATAAAACGCATATTTTAAAATTAACTACTAAATCTTTGGCAAAAAATATTAATCGTTAACGTTTCACTGATTCATAATTATGTCTTTTAATAATTATAATTGATTCCCGCTATATAACAGCTAATAATATTATCAAAAGTCGTGAGCTTATAAATTGAAGTTAAGGTTTGGAATGTAAAACCATATATACAACTAGTTTAATCATATTACCACGATTTCATAGTATGTAAAACGGTAAAATATTTGTCTTTCGATCCAAAAACTAGGAATTTATCGCTGCACATTTTTAACTCATAACCTAATAGTTATTTTTCTCTCTAACATAGTTATCTAACTGCAATAGACGCAATTAATATTATTGCAGTATACCGAATATTGTTGGCTAAAAACTTGTTTAGATAACAAAAAAATAACCGAATCATCATAATTCTGGCAAAATTAAATGTTAAACGATTATGTTAAACATAATTAGTAAAAAATATACTTTACTAAGTATAATAGTTATCAATGTTCCTTCTATGGTAAAGATAAATAGAAATTTGAATTAAATTTCCTCGATGATAAAAGTAAATTCCCCAGTCACAGCAAACCTGCATACTCAGCGAATTTCGAGATATAAATGTCTTAATACTACATAAAGCCACTTACCAAGTTTCATAAAAATATATTCAAAAATAAGCGAAATATACAATTTTAATTATTCTTCATAAGAATAACATTGGGGCTGAGTACGCAGGTTTGCTGCAACAAGGAACACAACAAATTGGTCTTAATGCTAATATACATATAACTCAACTAAGTGAAGTCGTATACCAGTTTTTATTAATTTATGCTCATAATTAAGGGAGACAGAGGATATAATTATTCTCCATAAGAATAACATGAGGGCTGAGTTCGCAGGTTTGCTGCTACGGGAGCCTTTGGAAAACAAATTTGTTTGAGCAAATATCAATAGATCACAACGAGATGAAGCTGTATACCTAGTTTCGTCAGTATACGTTCATAAATAAGCCAGATATAACAATTTTCTTTTCCTTCCCAAGAATAACATTGGACAACGTACTGTGTTTACCACTTTAAATATTATCTTGGTAACCAATTAACGTAGAGGATGATCGAAATACCAAATTGTGTGGTTTTTAAGCTGAATCCAATGGTGAAAACTGAAATTTGACTATTTCAAAAATTATATGTAAAAAATAAAAAAAAAGTTTTGGGGTACAAAACCCCCTCAAAATACCCCTTCGGATAGAGAGATCTGGCTGGTTTTAGAACTTAAAGTCATAAATGTTGCTTTACACGTTTATACCAAGTTTCATCAAAATCGATTTATTTTTACAAGAGTTATCGTGATCACGGACACACACACACACAAACACACACAAACACACACACACACACACACACACACACACACGCACACACACACACACACACACACACACACACACACACATATATATATATACAGTCTCGAACGAATGGTGTTTTTGGAGTCTGGGGACCTCAAAACGAAAAGTTATCATGGTCCCGGGCCTAGGTCTTACCATGCCGACTACGGTAATAGCTTCATCCCTATAGGGGAAATTCGCTAAAAACTAATATAAGTCACAAATGAAAATGTTGTACACCTTGTAGCATTATGGTGTTCTAATTGTTTCGTATTCTGTGCCGATTAATTTTTTATTCTACGTAAATAGGAAAAATATGTTATTCTATGGGTATATCAGCATTTTCAGAAAAAATATATGCGAAAATAGTTCTTAAATGTATTGAATCAACCGCATTTACTGCTACTCACATTACTACTAAATGTATAAACATTGATTCCTGGAGTATAAGTGGTCTTGTATAGTATTAGCTTCGTATTTAACAATAACAGAAAACAGTAAATATGTGATACTACATGTTTACAGGTGAAGAAGAGCCCTTAGAGGAGCTCAATTAAAGCTTGTGTCGCTGTTGCTTGACTCACAACACCACTCGAGAACAACAAACAGCTTTACCTCGTATTAAAAGAAGGTTTATTTATTTCCGTTGTCATCATTGTCATTCATACAATAACGTGTTTTACTCGTTACACAATATTTACTAAAGTGAATTTAAAGACAGTGAAGTCTTATAATTTTTGGAGGTGTTAAGGGATAAAAACTCTTAAAATAACAATAAAAAATAAATACCCCGTAGCAGCAAACCTGCATTTTCAGCAAATTTCCAATTCATATACATGTATATTAATGCCACATAAAGTCACATACCAAGTTTCATCAATATCTTTATATAATTCTGTTTGCGAAATTTTTAAGACAAAATTGTGGGCGTTTGGAAAATTGCAGGATGATAGTAGACGGCTAAAATTAAAGGTCTCGATCTCAGGGACTTGGGAAAAATAGCATTATTTATAAAAGTTACCATTAAACGAGAAACAACGTAAAACCTCTACCAAAAGAAAATCATGGGGATTAATAAACGTCTGCTGTGTTTACCTTAAAACACGTGATTACGTGTCTACTTTGTTTACGAATTATCTCCAGCATGAAAATAGTAAGAAAATCAGATGAGGCAGAGCAGGCAGATTATTAGAGCACGGTTATGGACTATGGCTCTTTCAAGCCACTAGTACATCCATAAATAAAATATTTATCACATTTTTAATTGTTCTCATAATAATAACATGGTGGCTGAGTATGCAGGTTTGCTGAAACAAGGAACACAAAAATCAAAGGTTTTTATACAAAATATCAATATAACTCAATTAGGTAAACCCACATAACATTAGGTTTATGTTCATAATCAAACATTTGTCTTATTCTCCATAAGAATAACATGGGGGCTGAGTACACAGGTTTGCTGCTACGGGAACTATCGGCAAACATTTTTTTTGTGCAAATATCAATACAAAGTAATATACCAAGTTTTGTCAGGATAAGTTGATAAATAAGCGAGATATACAATTTTCTTTTTCTCCATAAGAATAATATTGGACAACGTACTGTATTTAGCACTTTCAATATATCTGTAACCAATTGACGTAAGGAAATTATAAAAACACCAAGTTTTTCTTTTTTTAAGCCAAATCCAATGGTGAGAAGTGAAATTTGATTTAATAAAATATTATATGTAAAAAACTCAAAAAGCCCATATTTGGGGTAACCCCCCCCCCCTAAAATATTCCTTTGGATAGAGCGATGGCTGGTTTTCGAACTTATAGTCATAAATCTTGCTTTACATGTTTGGACCAAATTTCATCAAAATCGGGCCATTTTTACGAGAGTTATCGCACCCACGGACAGATATCCATATATATATATATATATATATATATATATATATATATATATATATATATATATATATATATATATATATATACTGTTTTGAACGAATGGTGTTTTTGGCATCTGGGGACCTCAAAACGAAAAGTTATCACAATCCCGGGCCTAGATTTTACCATGCCAACTGCGGTAATAGCTTCTTTCCTATAGGTGAAATTTGCTAAAACATTAATATATTATTTTTTTAGAATCATTGTATTAGCTTGATTAAAAAACTCTTTGCAAATGTAATAAGCACTCAAAAATGTATTTGGAAATCTTTTTGTTTCAGTAATAAGCAATCTTTAATTATTTATAATTATGTTAAAGTGGAAATTTACGAAGAAAATACATGTATTATTCTTTGCTCAGGCCAGATATCGTGGACAAAAAACTATCAAACTACAGTTGACAAACACCAGAAGTGTTTGTTTTGTTTAGAAATAAAAATATTAATACGATTGAAAATGGCGTTTTAAACAAAATTGTTGTTAATATTGAAGAATAAAATGTCTCAGGTAATTATAGTTTGGATGAATCGTCAGTCTATTTCCTGGTTAAAGAATACGACGGCACTTTATTTTGATAAAACATCATTTACAGAAAATGCGAGTAATACCCTTACAATGTTTAGTATAAATACTGTATTACTCTAAGACAATTATTTGCATTTAAATATAAATCTTATATATAAATTGGTAAATTAACTTGTATATGTAATTTCCTAATTAAAATAAAACCATGACAAACTGAGTAAAGCATTTGTATTTTATTAATGAAAAGAAACTAATTTATACAATTTCTTTTATTTAGCGTTTTTTATTTGATTTGAGTAAAACAATTGTCATTAACATGAGAATTCAATTTAAAATATGAAATTTTCTAAACAATAAATTGAATATTAATAAATACTTAAAAGTTTTTTTTTGCTTGTTGTAAGTATATGGAACTTGTTAATCTATAATGGTCTCCCTACATGTTGCGGGATGAGAGATATTACAATCACTGGAATATTTAATACCTAAGCCCTACTAATAACAAATATTTGGGACTTATTGTCAAGATCATTACAATGACAGAAGTAACAAAATCTTAATTCTGATTCAAAAAGGTTTAATTATGTTTATTCTGAATTAAGAACTATATATATATATTAGGTATATACCAAAGAAAAGCTATAGACTAATGCTGACATATTATTTTAAGATATCAGCCAACATAATAATACTAATAAGAATGTATCTTATACGAATAGTTAGGAAAGAACCCGATGGTAACTAGACCGTTTATATTCTGCCCCTTTCCCTACTGGTGACGCCAGTCCACGATCAAAAGAATTGGTGGATCAAATAAAACGAAGCAACGGATCAAAACTAAATAATATCTGACTTATTACAAAACCTTTAGCAGAAATTAAATACTCCCAAAAGTGACTAAAGTTGGTGGTACAGTGTTTCCTTGCTCACAATCCAATTGTCGTTGTATCTTTAAATATGAAAGATTTAATTAATAACTAACGTTTATTGAAGTGTATTAACTAACGTTATTCTATGAAAAATATTTTATTGTGTGATAGAAATCAACTGTAAGATACTCAGTTATTTTTAATCCACACCTACAGTGGTTAAAGCTATTAGCCCGAGAGAATCCCAGTGTCCCTTTACTATAAGGAGCTGAATCTTAGTAAAATTTCAAACAAACTCCATATTTCACTGCTTTCCAACTAGTTTCTATTGATGTAGCTCACCATGCATCCTGGTAACAACCATAAATGTTACATTTTATAATACTTATTTTCCGCAATATATACAATGTATATTCGTAGCAGGATAAAACAACACACAATCGTACGTAATCGGCAGAGATCTTCCCACTGTTGTATATGTATTAGGAATTGAACAAAGATTGTGGATTAACACGGATTAATTATTAATTTTAGGATAAATAACACTTAGCCTACTTCTAAATAGGATTGAACTTTTGCTTCAATAGACTACGGATGTTGTCGACTAAGTTATAAAGGTAAAATTAACTTTTAATACAAATAAGCTTTACAAAACAAAATTCTAGACAAAAATTAAAAACAATTTAGTCAGTGAAATAATTTTGTGTTCATAGTCACAAGTAATCAGTTTGTACTGAGAGACAAACAAAAAAAACACATAAAAATAGCAAAACAGAAAAATATTACCTAGGGATGGTAAAATAAATAAAAGGAAAGAACGAACAAAATAACCAAACTTCATGGAGTTCAATAAAGTTAATATAGCTGTACGTAATATACCATTAACTGTGTTAATTTATTTTTAATTGTCTATATAGTATCCAGAATCGTTTACATTGTAATTAGTATAATAATATAATTTGTATGAAGAATACTTAAATTGTTCAAAAAGTAAATTACGTAACCCTTAATGTATAAAATACGTAATGTAATATCATTATTATATTAGTTTTTTTTATGGAAGGAATTTTGGTTTTTTAAAACAAAGTCAGTGGTAGGTTTTATCATTGGTGGTTTAAAAAGTAGCAATGATTGACACAACGTAACACTCTCCAAGCACCAGTAGAGTTTACGACTTGAGGTTAGGTCACATTCGCAGCTGTAAACATACACCCAGTAATAAAGTCAGTTATCGAGATATAAGATACAGTACTAAGCAAATTCACTGGGAGCTGCTACTACGGTATAAATATGTTTATTTAATTAATTACCAAATATTTTGCAATAATTAATCATGAATCGTTATCGGAGACTAAGTAAAGTATGTTTATGTCCTCTAATCTGACTCACCCTGTTTAACGGATAATAATATTAGCAACGGTTTTGGAATTACAATATTACAATATATAAAATTAGTTTATTCAAATAACCTCGCCTCCATGGTGTGTAGGATTTAAAAAATATCTGTCTTAGATCAGCAAACATGGAATCTATTGCTGTGCGTTTTGAATGACTAAGTAATAGTTTTTTCCTTAATCTGTTAATCTAACTGCAATAGACGTAATTAGGATTAAAATCCTACAGTATATTTTTATTTTCCTAAAACCATGTTTGGGCAATAAACGGAAACTAAAAACTGGGAAATATTTTCAGGGAAATGACTTGGCAAACAGTTATGTTAGACACAAAGAGTAAAAACAACTTTAAATAAGCGTAATAGTCCCTATGCCCATTCTAAATAGTAATAATATAAATAGTACTTTATAATTGAAGTCACTTGCTAATAGTATCTAAAAAACTAATAAAATAAGTCGCATATGAAAATTATGTACACCTTTTATATTATGACGTTCTGGTTACTTTGAAAAGATAATCAGAAAATTAAAATGCTACATTATTTAACTGTAACTTTTTACTTTATAACTTTAGTAAACTTCGGACGTCGGAAATTTATTTCAATTATAAATAAGTAGACCCTTGATTTACCTGAATTAATATCTTAGATTATTTATGTAAAGATGTTTGCATAAAAAAATATCCACTCATATCCATAACTATATGATATGTTCTA
Source organism: Allygus modestus (assembly GCA_963675035.1). Classification (NCBI taxonomy): domain Eukaryota; kingdom Metazoa; phylum Arthropoda; class Insecta; order Hemiptera; family Cicadellidae; genus Allygus; species Allygus modestus. The sequence goes on from OY776116.1 coordinate 89,576,443, forward strand.
TTTGTTTGTATAAAGATGTGCTATATACTGACATTTTAAAACCTTATCAATTTTATCAAGACTAGTTAAACCTGTATCAATTGTAAAATAAATGGCAAATAAATTATTATTTACCTGACTGTAATTGTTCCTTCTATTATGTTTGGCGAAATTCCTATTTGCATGTAATAATTTGTAAACAATTATATTGTTGCGTACTAATAAATAAAAAACAGAGAATCACACAATGACATTTTAAATATATAAACTATTTAAAATAGTCCCCACCATTCTGTCTAACAATATTTTCATTTGTTTTGCACAACTTGTACCATCTGATTTATTTCTTATCGTAATTTATATATCACGTTTTTGTTTATTATTTTGAATTTTTTGTATTTAAATGATTTCATTATTATAACTTGTGGACCCTCTAGTAAAGCACCCTTTCTTAACAATTACATGCATATCTTCTTTTGAATTCAATATATGTTTTTGATTGTCCCCTATCATTTACTCACTACTCTTACACCCTTACCATATGTATCATATTCTTTAACAAAGTTTATTTAAAGTAAAGTATTTCAACTCATAACTCCCTTCCTTTCTATCTTCAATGTCATCCTTTGATATACGAGTATGTATATAACAAATGTTAAATCAAAACAGAACTATGGACAATTTGAAGAGTATGCAGTAAATATGAGCGTGATTTGAGCAGTAATATGTTGATCTTGGACTTCTAGGCAACATGAATGAAGAAATCAAGTAACCCAACCCTCATGACCGCTGCTGCTTCATCGTAAGTCAATCCAACTAATTTTGTATGTTAAATATCAATACCTCATGAACATGTGAATACTGAATACTATTTTAATTAAAATAGTATTAATGTAAAGAGAGTTTCCTATCTAATTGTTTTCTTTGTACAATCTCTATGATTATAAATTATCCATTTTTCTATTAATAAAACTTAATTGATGTGATAAAGGAATCATCTATCATTTTAATATGTTTTGTTTTTTGGGAATTTGCCTGTATTCCCTGGTCCTCCACCTATGTTAACCTCCCTAATTCAATTACTTGCTGTTCCCCAAAGCTACCCAAACCCCCATTTATATTTGTTTCAGAAAACATATGTGTTAAGGAAATAACCTTCCCAAATAAAAGTTTACTGAAGATTGATTAAGGTAAACATGTTGGTTTAAAATCTGCTTTCCTTTGAGGCAAAAGCAAATCCAAAATTTCCAAAATTTCCAAAACGATCCTTTGGGATCGTTTTGGACATTTAAAACAGCTTTTTAAATTAACTTAATCTTTAATAACAAATGAAAATAGGTTAACAAGTAGTTTCTCACTGTGCATACGTAATAAAATTTAGCACGTTATGATAAATATAATTGTATTTAGAGAATTCTAGTTCGAGAAACATATTGAAGTGAAGAAACATGAACGAGAAATATAGTTGAAAGGGATTAGTTTCATGAACCCCCAAAGTGATGCATTAAGGTGGTGGTGTTCAACAAGAACGTTTATACAACAAGCTGTAAACTTTGTATGCTTATAGGTGGGGATTGGGACCATCCAAATAAAATATTAAAATGATGTTATTCTCTGATCGAAATTAAATATTTATTTTACTCAACGTCTTCTGATGTTTATTAGTGACTTAATTTCCTGTATTAAATCGTATATTGCATGATGAAAATGATTGAGTTATACGATTGCTATAGTCAATAAATTTGACTTACTTAATTTTTATTTTTACATGTTATATTCCACTTACTGATCAACTGGATAAACTGAAGATTTTTATAATGATTTGGGCACAAACATCAATACGTACAGTTACTTTCTGCAAGATCGTTTAATTTACAATGTAATCCAGTTTGACAAAGTAAAGGAAACTGTAGATGCAATTTGGATGCTGGTTACATTTTTACTTCCCTACCATGAAAGTACAATGGAAAGATTCAAAGAATTAATTTAATTCCGTAAAGAAAGGTTTTGCAAATAACAGTACATGCTCATTGTTAAAAAGTATGATAAATTGGAAACACTTTGACGTGTTCCTTGTGATATAAATACATAAATACATCGACTTCAGTTATCAATAGGATTAGTAATCAGCGATATTTTAAGTTTTATTTTAAAACACCATTAAAAACTTCACTCTTGGAAAATGTAAAATCTGATATATATTAGAATCGATGTCACCCGCAGGCTTCGCCCCGCAAATGATTTATAAAATCTATGACAATTGTCTTGCTGCATTCTGTGGTTATCTCTTGGAACTACCAGGAATCAAGATCAGCTCTTTGTATTTTCATCAGTTCACACCAAAACGAATCACCAAAAGGAATACGTGGGAAACTTGAACCCCCTTGGGGCAAAGCTCTATTTGATTTTCGCAACATTAATATTCCTATATGTTACTCAGGACTATCAAGTACCAATCTGCCAAATTTCCGCACAATCGGTCTATTGGTTACAGCGTGATTGAGCCACACGTATCTAAAAATACAAACAAACTTACAAACCTACATATTTATAATATTAGTAGGATTACAGGCTGATGTTGTTGGGCTTGTTCATCTGAGTGATACAACTGTGTGGTAAAAAACAGTTGCCAAAATATTAACGAAGGAAAAGCATATTTTAAGAGTCCTATTACATTATCAGTCCTGAATAATGTTTCATGTTTGATGAAACTTATAGCAATCTAAGTAATCGAAAATAACAATTTGGTTATTTGTATCTTTGAGGCAAGATACGATGGTGAAATTTTCATACTATGAGTATCAACGATAAGCGTTTTACGTTAGCCACAGTTTGAAAATGTGTAATAGAAGCAACTAGTGGGCCTTACCCTAATTTAAATCTAAAAAAAGACGGACCTAATATGTACCGGGTAATATATGTCACGTAATCCTACCTGACAATATGAAAGTCAAGGCAAAAAATAAATTTATTCATGATGCATGTCTCCTGAATTGAGATGATTTAATATAACTTGTTATTAACCTAAATCCGTCGTCGATTCTTTGTAAACACGATAGTGACTCGAGTTTCGACCTTAAATGGCCATTACCAAACCCAAGTCAAGTATTCATCATGAAGTAAAGTTTGACATCAAGGGTTTGATAATGGCCTTTTAAGGTCGAAACCGAAGAACTATCGTGTGAACAAAGACCCGGCTACTGGTTTAGGCTGTAATATTTAAAAAATAAATTATTATAAAAGGTTTATCTTTCTATGTGATCAATAATTCATTGGTTGACTTTATGAAGCATGCATCTTCAACAGAAGATATTGGCAGTTACAAAATACCAGATACTGTTCGTTTGTTTGTAGTTCAGTTATATTAAAATGCATTTTTAAATAATTTAATGATAAACTGTTTACATGCACAAATAAATAAAGAGACAATGCGAAAAATATTGTTAGACTTCATTGCCTTCAAAGAATTCTTATAGTCGATAGGGTCTAACCCACAAAGGAAAAGCCAGCTCAATATTACGAAATACCACGAATCTGGAGAACTGAGTTCTTTGATGTTGCCTCTAGAAATTTAATTCACTTTGCACCTTCCCGTTTCACTGTATTTTTTTCTGCCTGTAAGGTAAAATCCTGGGTACAGTAGTAATATCAGTAAGTACAAATAAATAGGTCTAAACACAAAACTTATAAATAAAAATTTAAGCTAATGTACTAATTAGAAATGTGTAACATTTTAACTATGGTTTTATATATTTCTATAGTTTACTTTACTGGATTTAGTTCTTTAGTAAGGTTCGAAGTATTAACACATCATTATTCATCATTGATGCTTTAATGCTCCAAAACATTAAGCAAGATATAAAATTGTATCGATACTCAGTAAGAAAAAAAAATAGGCTGACTACGCAGGTTTGCTGCACCTAAAAAATACCAAATTCGGTTTCTTTATGCAAGAGCCAATGGGCAACAACCAATTTGAGTCATAAAGTTTCATTATACTGTACTACATTTATAAAAAAGGAGAATTTAATATGTTTTTATTCTCCATAAGCATAAACTAAGAGTGTTTGGCTTTTTTAATATCTCTGCAACGGACTAATAGAAGACGGAAATGAAACACCAAAATGGTATATACTTAGAGCCTTATTTCCTTATTTGGATGGTTTAGAGCTAAACCATCCAAATTAGGTGTAACAAAATATTTTTAAGTTTTATAAAATGGTCAAAATAAAAATCCCAAGTTTTTTAATCATCGGATACAAAATAAAATAAAACTGACTTATTAGAATCTTATCTATGACGAATCGTTGCGGAGAAAATTGAAATGTTATTCATATAGAGAATTAAAAAAGGCACTTTTGTCTTGATTATTTTCAATTTAATTATAACATGGGGTGTGGGTTAGATAAAAATGGACTAAAGGAGAATATTCAAAATGTGTTGCCAACTAACTGTGGAGGAAATTTCCCCTCTTAAAACCACTGGGACTAGGAAATTATTCTGTAGTGCCTCCAACAATTGATTTGGGTACATGTTACTGGATAAATGTCATTAGAAGATTTTCCATACATGATCCCACACGTTTTATTCTATATTCAGTAAACAAGAAGTAATATATTGATTAAAATTGAGATATGAGGGAGAAAAATATGTTTCAGTTACCTGATACCGTTTATTTAATTAAGTTTGTTACATGGATTTAAATATAGCTTAGTATTTAATGTTTTAGACAACGACTTTATTGAATTTGATACGACTGATCTACTTTATCATTTGGAGTTATGGGAATGTTTTAGGTTATAACCACCTATAATCATTAATGGTTTTCCCATAGTCTGTCATGAATTTCCAACATTAACCTCTTACATATTGATGTAAATATGTTATGATTACAATGGGAACGGAAAATGGAATGCAATGCATTGAAAATAACTAGCTTTAAAACTTACTGATTACATTACAAAAGCCAGGTCACCAGCTAATTAGATAATTTTGCGTCACGAGAACTGTGATCAGTGACTTGTATTTACCTACTGATTACTGCTGCTAATTTGATTTTAAGTATTGTTTTAGTTATGATATTTGCTATCAAAATTATAGGTTTTAGTTTTTAGTTAAATAGCTTTTGTACTTGGGGAACCTATAATTTTGTATACATCTCAAAGATCCAAATCTGTCGTTTCTGTTTATGAATGTAAATCTTTTAGAATATTAAGTACCCTCTTGCAAGTTGTGTTGATCGTGATTTTATTTGCTAGTAAAAAGTAACGTTAGTATTTATTTTTGTATTTTACCAAAGAATGTTCGTACATTAATGAGTACACTTCGTTTATAATCTATAAATCAAACATTATTTCCTAATGTTTAAGTGTATCACTGAAGTATGAGAGCGAACTTTATAACAGTTTTAATGGACGGTGAGTGATCCTCCAACGTAGACAAATGGTTTGAACATGACTGAGACTGTGATATCAGAAATAGGTTTTGTGCATTGCAGACAAATCCTGATTCTTAATTAACAACAACATTTAACGTTTGTAAACGTAATACATGTTTACCTACCAACAGTATTTATTTGACAGAACAGATCAAACTTCATTATTGATGAAATTGTATTTTTTCATTACATGTGAGGAAAAACAATAAAGGTATTAACATATTTAATTTGATCGTCATATTGTAATATTTTAATATTTTATTTTTAATCTCAATACTTTGAGACATAAATTAAATGCAGTTAGAACTAAATCTTGCAGAAAACTACCTTTTGCATAAGACTTACTGTATACTTTCCAAACCGTAGGAAAAATTCAAAGCAAAATGTAGTTTATTTCAATAAACTCTTGCTTAAACAGCAATCCAGTCATTAGACAAATAAAGGGATATTATTAAATGTATTTCATTTCTGTTTTGCTCGCAGTGTAGGACCCCCTTTTATTCTCATCTTTATGTCATAAGCTATCAGAAAACCTGTAAAATATTTAACAATGCACCCACTGCACAATTAATACACTTTATAAATAGGCTGTTGAATTTAGTCAATAATAAAATAAACTTTTAAAATGTAAAATACAGCTTGTTGATAAGAAACATTTGACCACATGTATTGGAACCCTTGTGACAGGGCTCTATTGTTCTTGTTCCGTTAAATTGCTAGGTTGTTATTGTCAAGCGTATCGGTTCTTGGTATTATTAATAGTGATTCATTCCAGTCGGGGAAACATATCTTTAAGGAATAATTTTTGTCTAAGTAATTTCGTAATAAGGTTTGCTATGTTAGTATAAATATTGAGTATAATTATGTAATATGTGATTCTGTTACCCTTCTTCAAGTTTATATTACTAACAAAACCAAATTTAAGAATACGTGTATTTAAAAGACTAATGTCCGTTTCCATGTAATACAATGTAATTTAATAATTATTGAATGCAATTTAGTGATATAATGTAAGGTAGTAATTGACTACCTGGTGGCCAATGTCAATCACTGAGTGGTCAGATAATCAGAGAACCACAGCATACAAATCCGAAACCAAGTTTCAATCGTATTAAGGAAAACTTAAAAATTATTTAAAAATTTGTTTAAATAAATAACTTTTAAGAATATAAAATGTTTAAAATTATTAATATTGTTTTTTCAGTTATTAAAAGTTAATGAGAAACATGGGTTGCTTAGCAAAGAAGTTCTTTATTAGTTTACAAATTATTTATCTTTACCTAAAATGAGGTGATGTTGTAATTCGTTTTTAGTCTAAAAAACTTATATAAATGTACATTTCATATCCCTTCCCGTGAAAGTCAATGTAAACTAAATAAATACTTTCGTGGGCCTTTTTATATTTGTTGCATGCAAAGGATTTGTGTAAAATCGGATTTTGGTTACCATATTGCTCAACAATTTTATATATATTACAATAATATTATAAGTTTTGTTTCTACAACCCCTTACAAGATGTATACAAATTACAGTGTTTACCAGCAAGAGCAAAAGCAAACAAGGAATGCTAGTTTCACCAAGTCCCCGTAGGGTGTATTTTATGTTGCCAGCCCGACCTTTATTTATCAAGGGGCGAAGTGGCCAAGAGGCCAAGAGGCGAAGTTGATCAGGCGTGTGTATACTGATCAACAGGTTGCGGGTTCAATACCCGACTTTGTCAATATTTCTGAAACGTCAAATATATTTCATAATTTTGTTCAATGATTTCCATGCATATTACATTAGTCAGATTGTGAAAATAAATATTAACATTATTTTTTTCAGTAAATATTAATATTAATATTAATTTTTTTAAATATTTTAAAATCATTTAAAATTAATTTAAAACTGATATATAAGTTATTTCAAAATTATTGTAAAATAAATTTTAAAATTGTTTGAAAATATAATGATATAGATCAGCTAGGAAATTCGATTGTAAAAAATAATTTTATAATAATTTTGAACCATAAAAAGTATGTCAAAATTATTTTAAAATTGATTTGGCCGTTACAAATGCTACTTGGGTTATTGTCTTAGTTAATTCTTTGTTTGGTCAATCTACCACTGGTGACGAGTGTATTGTTTATTTCATTAATTTATTATATACGTCAGTGTTTACAATCATGAATCGTAAACTTTCTTTAGATCAACAAGTTTATCTTTAAAAAAAAAATTGCAATTTGAACTACAAAATTTCAGCCTTCAACTAACAGTTTCCTGGAGCTCAATCTTTTAGACGTAAGCGATTTAAAAATTAAACAAGAGGTCTGACGAGTGGTTCAGTAAATTAATAACCGCGAAGTGATTTAAGAATTAATAGCTTAGACATTTTGATGCTTCATTGCCTTATTCACACCAAAATAATGCAGCAAAATTTGCAAATCAGAGGTGAACAGGTGCCACAGGTGTATAGACAATGAAGTTGGCCACATTGAGCAGTGTCTCTAACAGGTAAATTAAAATAATTATGTTATAGTTATGTGAAATACAAGTTATCGCTAAGCTGCATTTTCGGTTAACTGACTTTTGCCGCACCCTGTAGTTGTTATAGTTATGAAAAGTAATTCTAAGGACCATTTAATGTTTTTGCTTCTTACCAAAGTGTTTTTCGTGGGGCGTTGATTTTTCGCAGTGATGACCGAGTCTTCATCACCGGAAGTTGCCAGATACCATCTTGGAGTTTTGTTCCAATGTTTACTCTTTGCCTCTCTTAATCCTCACTTGATCGTCATAAAACATTCGTTTAGGTCTCAAAATATAGGGGCAGTGGTTCTCAAGGTAATGAAATTTTGAATTTCCCTAATTTTGGTACAATGATTTGATAATAAATTGACTCATTTTCAATTATATTACTTTACAGTTTCTCATTAATATGTAAATTAATTCTAAAATGAATTCCAATAGAGGAAAAAGAAACCTTTTATTTAACACCAACATAAATTATTGTATGTGACGATCAGGTGAAGAGTTACGTAGGTGCAAAGTTAACATTCATCTTATAGAACAACATTCTGAGATGGCGTCCAACAACTTCTGGTGATGAAGACTCTTAAAACCGCAGAAATACTTATCGATTGATTCAATGTAAAGAGTTAACATGTAGCACCATTAACAGTAAGGTATGCATATACAGTATTTCACTATTACGCGTATATATTGTGTGGGCAAATGAAAACCTTATTAGAACTGAGAGGGGTATCAAAACGTATACTTCTTTACAGTAAATGTAGAAGTATGTGAAAACCGTGATACGCATAACGGATACAAAATTGGGTTTTCACCAAGTGAAGTAAGCAATTATATTACATTTTGAGGTGCATTTATACCTAATTTTCAGGCTCCAATAGCTAAGTAGCTACGTTTGCTTCGAAGACCTTTGGTAGAAAAATATAGATGGATAAATTTACGAGGTCGGTAAGTTTACCACCTGTTGAGATGTGTTATTTTGAGTTTTGTAATTTATTTTGGACTTCGATTACTTGTCAACTATTTTTTGTGGTATATTTATATGTGTATCATAGATCTGAAGTTGTAATGTTTTCATCTATGGGCGATCAATAACTACACCGAAGCTGTGAAGGACGTTCTGATAAAAGACCCTACAGACAGGAAATTGCACCCCCACTCTCGTCTAGTGACGACATAAAACAGCTGTTGGTTTGGAGTCAGTACTATCGCTTTATTTGTCATCAAATTAAGAACAGTTGACATGGCAAAATGGCTCAGTGTTTATGACGTTAGATACGAAGCAGGTTCCCAGTTCGAGGCTGCATATTATGGTCTTCCTTTTGGAAGATGACAAATCACTAATTGATCATAATTTGTTGTTTATTTCAACCAAAATAATAATGTTATATTTTTTATTAATTTATATCTACGTATAGTTTATTACAATAATAACATCAATTTAGAGGGGGATCCACTTGTAAGCGACATAAAGGGCCCGAATTTGTACCACAATGATTGCCTAGCTATAGTTTACATTTTAAAAAGAGCATGTCTTGAACTGTTTTGGTAGATTTATTTTTAAATCTAAAAATCGAAGTAAAAACGAAGTAAAAACATAAGTAAATATTGGAGTTCGGGTGTGTTCGTCAAAACTCGTGAACGTTCGGTTACGATGGAGTGGGGGGTGCGATTTCCTCTCTGTAGAGTCTTGTGTTATGATCGTATTGTTTTCCCAAAACGCATTGAAACCTTTGATAACACGAATTCTGGTACTGATAATACATTGAGGCGGCGTTTGTCATACTCCTGCTTAGTAATTTTTGTATTCTCAGGTGAGGTTTAGCGAGTGGTAGGTCATGTGGCCATGTGGTATATTCCCTTGACTATGTAACCACCACCACGCCGTGCCGCCACGGACGCCACCCATGTCACACCTCATTGCCTTCACTTTCTGCAACTACTTCAATGTTTTACAGTTTGGCGTTAATTTGTTGTAATTAGTTTTACACTATTGCGACTGTCCTTATTTTATTTTGTTTATTATAAAACATGCAGTCAATATTTTGGCTATTCAAGCATTTTCTGGTGACCGAGAATGATTAGTTTAGTATATTTTCTTTATTCAAATTTTTTGTTGCTAGGTTTCCAATTTATTAAATTTTTCTTTCACTTTTGATTTGCCTTCGGATCACGGATAAAAATATTTTATTAAGTAATTAATTAACCTCTTGATTTATTATTGATGTTGTTGACGACAAATTTGATTTTAACTATACAGAACAAGGATAGTACAATATTTGTGAGCCTCCTATTGGGCTATATGTGAAGAACAAACTCTGCGGTGGCAGCTGTTGGAGATCCACATCAAGGTGCTGGCATGTATGATCAGTGCTGTTCAACAAAGTAACCATTGTAGCAATTTACACTTTTTGTTTCGTTGTGTTTTCCATGGAAAGATCTTACAAACGAGCAAGAAAATATAAGGCGTTAATCGATTGTATTTTTAACTACTTAATGCAGACTTTGGCTTTCAATATTTTAAATTTAAATTAACTTTTAAAGTTTTACTAAAGCACGTTAAACTTGTAACTTATTTAAACAATAAACTGAATACATTATTAATAGAGAAACTGCATTAGTTAATTATAAATATACCAATTCATTTATAAATGGAAGTCTACTCAAAGTAAGATTCTGAGTTTTCTAAGCAACAAAGAATATCACGATCATTAAAAACACATTAACCATTCTCTTGGCATGGATATGTCTTATTCCATTTGCAGCCAATGAAATTTTAAATGTTGTACACATTGTTGCTTATTGAATAATTCTATTTCTGTTAACTATTGTTTTTCCCTTTATTGTTTCTGATTTCTGAAAACTGTAAAAGGGATGTAAATAATAACAACATGTTTTCCAATATACATCAGACGATTTACAAATTATTACAAGTAAAGTAATTCATTGAATTAAATTTAAAGTATTTCATTTATAAACATGCAATGTAGGCCTTATATTTTATACATTATAGATTTTTGTAAGGATATTTTAACGGTAGAGGTAGACATATATAGACTAAAAATTATAAATAAGCAAATAATCTTTTTCAACTACAACGCCTACTCTAATGTTGGTTCGATATATTCACTAAAATAATATATCGCTAATACATTTCCATTCAAGACGGATTCAAAAATAAACATTTATTTAATCCTCATTTCACTTATCGATATAAAATTTAAATCACAACTTTTATACCATAACCTCAGTATTATTTAACTTTCGAAGATTTAACTCGTAGAAAACCCTATTAACATAATGAAACTAGATAACCTTTTTCAGAATATAATATTTTATGAGAAGAAATAAGTTTAAACTTTCACCCACATTTATGACCGACATTTGCATTCGATAAGTGCTACAAAGCCGATCTTAAACGTACTAGTTGGCCAGAAACGTCACGTTGTTAACTTTAACATGGTGTAACTTCCCATTTAATCATTATTCCAGAGCCGGGCTTGCAGTCAAATTTAAGTCCGTTTTACAAGCTGTTAAAGTTATCTATAGTTTGATAAATGCTTGCAGAAGATGACATTATAATAATATGTTTAGTTATAGTCCAGTCAAGGAAGTAGGTGTAGAGTGCATGAGCAGGGACCTAAGCGAAACTTTGGAAACTGTTTCAGAGTGCTTAGGGTGTCAAAATACCAAAAGTCCTGACGTCTACAACTCGTCAGGTATAGCATGACCGGTGGCCTGGAGATGCGCAAAAGCCACCGAGTGGAATTGAGTGGTGGGGGAAGCGCGCTGCTCAGTCTGGTGCCGGTGTTGGAACTGTTCGTTTCGTTGTGGCTGCCGATGTGTGCCTAAAAACATTATCTACATTTTTATTTTTACATTTCTTTTTAATATTTTTATAAAAAGGAGTGATGGATGGTAATTTGAAAACTAAAATAGGAGGTAGGAAAGTTATTCATAGCCAAACCCGTGAGGTTATCGCAAATGTTTACCGCTTTATGAAACGCGAAGCAGAAGCGAATGCTCCTATTAATTTAAAAAAGTCCAGGAGCGTGTTGTGCAAGCAACTGGAATTTCCGAGAGCTCTTTGAGAAGAATATTGAAAGAAGAAAAAAATGCAGTAAATCGGGTACTTCTTTTAGTACTCCTCACAAATTAAGACGACGGAAGAACTTTAAAAGTGACCTGGACAATTTTGATTTGGGGGTAGTTAGGAGGACTGTAAATGATTTCCATCGACAGCACGGAGAAAGGCCAACACTAAAAACGTTGTTGCCTGTTTTAAGAGAGAAAATTGATTTCAAAGGTAGGAAGTGGGCATTGAGTAAAATATTAAAAAAGTTAGGATTCCGCTGGAGAAAATCAACCAATAATAGGAAAATATTAGTAGAACGTTTTGATATTCGCGAGTTGCGATTAAAATATTTAAGAAAGTTGTCCGAGTACCAAAAAGCAAAACGTCCCATAATTTATATGGACGAAACCTACGTTCACTCTACCCACTCAAAACCCAATGCTTGGACGGACACCACCAGTAATAAGGGACTAAAAGAACCAGTTAGTAAAGGACAACGTCTTATTATTGTGCACGCAGGCGGTGAGGATGGATTTGTAAACAATGCCCTACTTACATTCAGATCAGGGAAAAAGTCAGGAGACTACCACAACGATATGAATTTCGAAAACTACGAAAAGTGGGTAAAAACAAAATTATTACCAAATCTAAATCCCAATTCGGTGGTTGTGATCGACAATGCGCCGTATCATAACAAGCAACACGATCCAGCACCAACCACGTCAAGTCGAAAGGCCGAAATTATCAAGTGGCATTCTTAGCGGAATATTGCTCACTCAAGTGCAATGTTCAAACGAGAATTGTACTCTATTATTAAAACTCACAGGCCTAGTTTTAAAGTTTACAAAATTGATGAACTTTTTACAAAAAATGGGCATGCAGTTTTGCGTCTGCCGCCGTATCATCCGGATCTCCCATTGAGTTGATATGGAGCTTGCTCAAAGAAAGAGTCGCAAAGAAAAACGTGGCATTTAATATGGATTCAGTAGAACAGCTCGTTAAGGAAACATGTGAGTTCATCACACAAGAAGATTGGAAAAAGAGATGTGAACACACTATAAAAGTTGAAGAAGCCTACTGAACCACGCCCCCGCACCCGCACCCAAGCGAACCAGAATTGGAAGCGTGCTCCCATGGACGCGGGGCGAGGGGCGGCTCACAGCCCTACCTAAATATGATAGGAAGACCGTGGAGGAAAAAATCATTAAAACGCACCATTTAAGAGGCACAAACTGTAATCAACGAATTACCCAAAATACATGTGACTTTAAATAATTTCAGCAAATAACAATCGTTCCCACCTGCCTTCTAGCTTACATGTTCTTTTTTACATATTTAAATAATGGTGTGTCTCATTCTATCAAAGATTTAAAAAAATACAGTTTTAAAGTTTAAATAATTTAAAACACAGTCTATTCAAAATGAAATTAAGTTAATTGAGTTAAGTTAACATTATCAATTTAAAAAAATATATAAACTAACCAACAGTAGATAAATAAATTAACATTTAAATAAATAATTCAACAAATAATAAATAAATAACAAGAAACAATTGGCAACAATTTAAATTAATGTTTTATGGATCAAGAAATGGTTTGGTAGGGGCCCCCTTTAAATGAGTTATCAAAAATTAACCAACAAAAAAAAACTGTGCCTAAAACTAAATAACAGTAATATAAATAATAAGTCCATGGTGGCAACAGCTTTCACACAATCAACAAATAAATAAATATAGACATATAACAAAAAAAAGTTCTATTGTAACTTGCGGCAGGCGGTTCTGGGCGGGTCAAAGCGGCCCACCGGAGGGGCGACGAAACAGGGCGGAGAGGGGGGCCAGAATCCGGTGACGGCAGCCAAGGTGGAAAATCCCTCTCCGCCGACGCTCATGCTGTTGAGGTGGTCGCGCTCCTCCGGGACCCTGGGAAACACAACCCAGAAGCCCCAATAACACCAGTCAAAAATTCAGCCACTTTCAGAGTTTGCCAGATATTTTTCATCCAAAATTTGCTAATAATATAAAAAACACAGTTTTACCCTAACTAAAATATCAAGGTTGCATTTATAAATGAATCACCGCATGAAAACAAGAACAAAAATTGTTGGGTCAGAAGTCCCAAAACTCCACTACTACTGTTCACAAAATATATAAAAAAAATAAAAATTTCAAAAGAGGATTTTAACAATTTGCAATGTTGAAAACAAAATTAAATAAGCTAAACACTGTTTTTTTTTAAATGAACAAAAGCACTGTACAAGATTAAACAAGAAGTTATTTTAAAATCAATTCAATGTCAGGTCAGGTGAGAAGTTAAAACCATTCAATATTCAAAAATAGGGAAAAAGCCCAAAACTATCTGGTCCAGAGTGCCAAAAGATAAAATAAAACAATGAAACATAAACAGATAAACATTGAAAAACACATGAAAAAGGCAGTTTTAAGGAAAACTCCAAATTTTGGCCTAGAGGAGCATTCACATGTATTTCTGCTTATAACTTAAAGAAATACTGACCGAATTCGCTCGGAATAGTCTTAAAAGCTGGGGGGAATATGCCCCCAGCTTTCCAAGCTTAAACCGAGCCTTAAAAACAGGCCTCAGGCCAGTTGGCCTAAAGAATACCCAAGGGTACTTCAGTATCAGAAAAGTCTAAATTGAAAAAACTCATAACTAAATTATTTATTAACAGAATTGGATTAAACTTGCAGGAAACATTCATGAGCATGAGTAACAACTAATTATAACCAAACTTGCCATTGGGAAAGGCCTAAGGCTCACTTATACAGCATAATCAGATATGTCACAATGGCCTAACTTGACAAATCACAAAAACACAATTATACTTAACCAAAATGAATGATTGACCTCGGCAAGGTGTAGGTCAACCCAAGAATACAAACTAAAATTATTTGGAGGCCTTAGGCCTAAAATTACACAAACAGTGGACAAAAAAGCAACCTGGGCTGGACCTCTCAAACAGTGGTTTTCAAAGTCTTATATCTCGGGTTGTATTTGCTCTAGGACCTCGGGAAAGGTCTTAAACTAAACACAGCAATGACGACTACAACACAAAGAAATAATATTTGGTCTGACACCCACCACGCCTTGGCCTAAGGCCGGTGAAAAGTGAGAAAACGCCCAAGTTCAACTGAGCCAGAAACATGGAAAAACATTTAAATCCTGTTCAGTGCTTTAATCTGAGGCACAGAATGATGTTAAACATTTAACAGAACCCAAGGGGCTTCCATAAATCCTACAGTGAGACTGGCCTAAGGCCGAGTAATAATCCAAAGTTTTAACCTATAAATTACAGAATTCAAAATATTACGTACCCATCAGGCTGTACAGGCTCGTTTAGCCGAACATCACGATGACAACAATGAACAAAAACATAACACAAAACTTTACTAAACACAAAACTTTATCACGAAATATACTACAGATGTTCGCCGTTTAACAGCCACACGATCTATGAAAACGTTTGCACGTTGTGCAACGGAAATTGGCCTCGGGGTTCACGAGTCAACGCCCAAGGATTCCGTGCACTAGGCACACAGCCGTAGAAATGGGGACGTCAGACCACAGACATTACAATCAGCACTATAATAAAACACTAAATGAGACGTGACATTCGTCGGTGGAAAGTAGTCACGGCTCAACCTCCCCCCCCCCAAAAGAGGACACTTCTCTCCAAAGGGACAAAACAAAGCCTCTCCCCATTTCTGAAAGACAACGACACCTGTAGACGACTCAAGTGTCTGGAGTGGGGAACGCCGGGGGACTTCCAAACTGGGGGGAATACTCACCCACAGGATTTGCTCTGGCCAGAGCTGGGGATTAAAAAGGGAAAATCATCAGCAGCGCACAAAGGACAGAAGAGGTGATCAATCTCTCTGGCCCAGTGCACTTCCCACCCAGACACAAGAGTGACCTAGCCCTGGAGTGCTTCATGAAGAATAACCACCCGGCTAAACTGACTCCTCAGAAGTTCGGAGTCCATCGATGCCAACTTGTTCATGTTGTTTTCAGTCAGTGCTTTACCTACCCTACAACAAAAAAAATACACCAGTAACACTACACATACTTAACCTCCTAAGATCCCTGGACTTAAATGCCTTTCCGCCTGATGAGGTCCCAAAAGAAGACCCTGCCCATTCATACCACCTATACCACAGAAATTGAACAATGATTCACACAAACATACATCCACAGATACATACACTAAACAACAACACCTAACACTTGTCTGGTGGGGTTAGCACACAACAAGATTTAATTTTGAGTGTCTGCCATGCTTTAGAAAATTCTTGCTCCCTAAGTTCGGAAGCAAGACATTAACCAGATTCCACCCGGTGCCTCGGCTAAGGGCGAGCTCCTAATAGGAAAAAAAAATATTTGTCTCCCCCCACCAGAACAACAATTTTTTCCAGAGTCAGCTAGGACAAAAACACCCGAGAAAGCAATCCATCCACGGTCCTTCCAAAAAAAATTCAGAACGTGGCCAGTGATCGGGTCTCCCAGTCCCTCAGTCATGAACCGATAAGGTCCACAGCCAAGGGCCAGGACCACAACCACTAAACCACGCTCTGCTACCATCTGAACCACGCCCCCGCACCCGCACCCAAGCGAACCAGAATTGGAAGCGTGCTCCCATGGACGCGGGGCGAGGGGCGGCTCACAGCCCTACCTAAATATGATAGGAAGACCGTGGAGGAAAAAATCATTAAAACGCACCATTTGAGAGGCACAAACTGTAATCAACGAAACACCCAAAATACATGTTACTTTAAATAATTTCAGCAAATAACAATCGTTCCCACCTGCCTTCTAGATTACATGTTCTTTTTTACATATTTAAATAATGGTGTGTCTCATTCTATCAAAGATTTAAAAAAAAAACAGTTTTAAAGTTTAAATAATTTAAAACACAGTCTATTCAAAATTAAATTAAGTTAATTGAGTTAAGTTAACATTATCAATTTAAAAAAAATATAAACTAACCAACAGTAGATAAATAAATTAACATTTAAATAAATAATTCAACAAATCAATAAATAAATAACAAGAAACAATTAGCAACAATTTAAATTATTTTTTTATGGATCAAGAAATGGTTTGGTAGGGGCCCCCTTTAAATAAGTTATCAAAAATTTACCAACAAAAAAAAAACTGTGCCTAAAACTAAATAACAGTAATATAAATAATAAGTCCATGGTGGCAACAGCTTTCACGCAATCAACAAATAAATAGATATAGACATATAACAAAAAAAGTTCTATTGTAACTTGCGGCAGGCGGTTCTGGGCGGGTCAAAGCGGCCCACCGGAGGGGCGACGAAACAGGGCGGAGAGGGGGGCCAGAATCCGGTGACGGCAGCCAAGGTGGAAAATCCCTCTCCGCCGACGCTCATGCTGTTGAGGTGGTCGCGCTCCTCCGGGACCCTGGGGAACACAACCCAGAAGCCCCAATAACACCAGTCAAAAATTCAGCCACTTTCAGAGTTTGCCAGATATTTTTCAACCAAAATTTGCTAATAATATAAAAAACACAGTTTTACCCTAACTAAAATATCAAGGTTGCATTTATAAATGAATCACCGCATGAAAACAAGAACAAAAATTTTTGGGTCAGAAGTCCCCAAACTCCACTACTACTGTTCACAAAATATTAAAAAAAAATAAAAATTTCAAAAGAGGATTTTAACAATTTGCAATGATGAAAACAAAATTAAATAAGCTAAACACTGGTTTTTTTAAATGAACAAAAGCACTGTACAAGATTAAACAAGAAGTTATTTTTAAATCAATTCAATGTCAGGTCAGGTGAGAAGTTAAAACCATTCAATATTCAAAAATAGGGAAAAAGCCCAAAACTATCTGGTCCAGAGTGCCAAAAGATAAAATAAAACAATGAAACATAAACAGATAAACATTGAAAAACACATGAAAAAGGCAGTTTTAAGGAAAACTCAAAATTTTGGCCTAGAGGAGCATTCACATGTATTTCTGCTTATAACTGTGGTAAAATAAATACAAATAATTACCTGAAAACGTAGGCTTTTAATAAATTAAAACACTCACATAGTAGAATTAGAAATGAACAATATTTTGTAAAAATATAAATTGCTTCAACTTAACAAACAGCTGTGTTTATACACATGATAAATCATCACATTCTCCTCCGCCAAATGTTTTGGGCAGTACATAGTCCTGGAAGCGAGCTGGCATCCTGCGGTCACGTTGGGGGCGTTTTGGTCTTCGAGTTTCTTGGATAGTTGAAGGACTTGCTTCTTCTGCTTCTCGGATTTCATTTTGGATTTCACTTCGCATTTCAACAAGGTTTGCTCCTTCTTCTCGGGGTTGTTGTTGAGGTTCACTTTTATCATCTTTAGTTAGGTTAATGTTACCCCTCGGAGCAATGTGACGCAAAGACACAGTCGTTTCAGTGCCGTCTTTTCTTCGTACGAGAGCATATTCAGGATTTGCGCTTATCAATTCTGCTTCTTCCACTAGATCGTCATATTTACTTGGGCGGACATTTTTCTTAACCAGAACTGTACCTGGATTTAACAACCAAGAGGGCAGCGTTGAACCATTCGATGTCCGCCGGGGATACGCAGATAGAAATCTCTCATGAGGGGTACAGTTTGTTGCAGTACACAAAAGAGATCGGATAGAATGCAGAGCCTCGCTTAGAACAGATTCCCAATGAGAGATCGGAATCTGCTTACCTTTAAGAGCGAGGGTAACAGCCTTCCAGATGATACCATTATATCTCTCCACTTGGCCATTTCCTCTGGGATTGTAGGGTGAAGAGAGACTAGTTGCGACTCTGTTGGAGTGAAGAAATGAAGTTAATTCGTGAGACAAAAATGAAGACCCTCGGTCAGAGTGAATGAAGGCAGGAAGACCGAATATTGTGAATATCTCAGTAAGGCATTTAATCACTGTAGAGGAAGTAAGATCCGGACAGGCAAAGGCAAATGGAAAACGAGAGAATTCATCGACTATAGTGAGAATATAGCGATTACGAGTGTTAGAAGGGACAGGGCCTTTGAAATCAATATTCAGTCGCTCCATGGGAGCCGTTGCTTTAATAAGATGACCTTGAAATTTCAAAAACTGGGGCTTGATCTCTGCGCAAACAGGGCATTCAGACGTCATCCTTCTGACCTCTTCAAGAGAGTAGGGTATGTTCTTTGTTCGTAACCAGTGAAACATTCTGGTTACCCCTGGATGGCACATCATCTCATGAAGCTGGTATAGCTTATTATTATTATTGGTTGCTCCACACGCACGAGACAACATGTCTGCGTTCACATTTTGAGATCCCGGGCGGTAAACAATTTCAAAGTCATAGGAGGATAACTCTAGCCTCCATCTCATTATTTTATCATTTTTTATCTTGCTCGATTGTTTTTTATTAAAAATAAATGATAGTGCCTGTTGATCTGTTACGAGTTTGAACGGTTTTCCCAATAGGAACACTCTCCACTTACGAAGTGCTTCCATAATAGCAGCAGCCTCTTTTTCAACAGCGGAGTGGAATTTCTCGCTATTTGTCAATGTACGGGAAAAGAAAGCGACAGGTCTATTATCTTGGCTAAGTGTGGCCGCAAGGGCAAAGTCTGAGGCGTCTGTTTCTACAACAAGAGGAGAATCATGTGTTATGGTTATGATGAGAGCATTTGCAATATCTCGTTTAATTGTTTGGAAGTCATTTAAGACTTCAGTGGGGAAGGGGAAAGTACTGCATTTCGTAAGTCTGTGAATTTTATCAGAGAAATGGGGAATCCATTTAGAGTAATAAGAAAAGCAACCAAGAACACGTTTAAGTGAACCTCGGTCACTGGGAGCTGGCAAGTCAAGCATAGGTTGCATTCTATCGGGATCAGGCTTGATTGTTTTAAAACTTATTTGGTGGCCAAGAATTTTCACGGACTCTTTTGAAAACATACATTTTGACTCGTTAATGATCAAACCATATTTCTTGGCACATTCCATAAACTTGTTGAGATTCGTGTCATGCTCAGCTTGAGTTCCTCCACAGATTGTTATGTCATCTAGATAGGCGAATGTTCCTCGTAAGTGTTCATCATTAATTATTTTGTCAATGATGCGTTGAAAACAAGCGACACCATTGGTCACACCGAAGGGTATTCTGGTAAACTCATAGAGCTTTCCACAAGCTTCAAAAGCGGTAAACATTCTTTCCTCCGGTGAAATCGGAATCTGATGATAGGCGGACTTAAGGTCGATAGTAGAAAATACCTTATAACCAGAAATTGTTTGAACCAAAGTATCAATATTAGGTAGAGGGTAGGCATCCAACAGTGTGAATTTATTTATTGTTTGGGAGTAGTCAACCACCAGTCTCTTTTTGTGGTTTTCACTCTTAGTAACCAGTACTTGAGCACGCCAAGGTGAATTGCTCTCCTCAATAATTCCTTCTTCTAATAGTTTGGAAATCTCATTACTAATAAAAATAACATCGTCTTGTGAAAATCGTCTAGAACGAGTTGCGATTGGCTTACACTCAGGCGAGAGGTTTGAAAACAATTTAGGTGGTGTAACAGAAGCTGGGATTGAATTTGAAATCCTAAGAGAGTCAAGTTGGCCATCAAAAGAAATGTTAACGGTTGAATGATTTTTCATAATGTCATGGCCTATCAGAACGTCCGCGCACAAGTCTTTCATGACAGATAATTTAACCTTAGGATAATAAAACCCAGACAGCTTTATATCTGCAACAACAAAACCTTCAAGTTTAGATGTTAGACCTGTAGACGCCATTGAAACACAGCCAGATTCTGGATGAATATCAAAATTTTGCTGTTGGGCAAATTTAAAGCTTACATAGCTATGTGAACTACCGGTATCAATTAGACTGGTTGCAGTGGCATTGCCTACTTGGATTTCCGATAAGGCTTTATGGAGAGAAACAGGAGGACGTGTTCCAATAGCAGACCCAATAATCGAGGAGGTATTTTGAGTTTTTAAAACGGACCTTGACTTACATACTTTAGAATAGTGACCAATTTTTCCACATCGACCACAGGTTGCCTCTCTGGCCGGACAATTATTTCTTGGATGGATTTTGTACCCACAATAGAAGCAATTCTGATCACGAAAGGCGGGGCGAGGAGTGGGACGAGAAGCTGCAGAAATAGCATTGTTTGAGTCTATTGACGGGCAGGCATGAGCAGGAAGGGTTTCAATCCTATTAACCGGAGTATTACTTGGAGATGGGACAGGAGGGGAAGTGACATTCGCCGTTAGAGTAGTGTAGCCAGGCTGTACGGAATACTGGTCTGCCTGTTTTCGGGCAGATTCTAGGGAAAGAGCCTGTTTTACAGCATCATCGAGCTCTAGAGTTTGATTTTCCAGCAGCCTTTGCCTGATTAGGGAGGACTGAAGCCCATTTATAAAGGCATCCCTGATATAAAGGTCCCTATGTTGAGCGGAAGTCACATTGGTAAAGTTACAGTCTTTACTCAGCAAAAGTAAAACGTTCAAATATTGTGTGATGGACTCTCCGCTTTGCTGTCTTCGGATAGCCAACTGATACCTAGCAAATACCTCACTCTTCTTTGGGACATACAACTTATCAAGTAAGGATATGGCCTCATCAAAGGTAGGGCATTCTTCGATCAGTCCATAAATATCGGATGATACGTTGCTCTCTAAGATCTTGAGCTTGTCAGAATCTTCTGTGAACTCAATGATCTCAAGAAAATTGTGAAAAACCTTTCTCCAATGTTTCCATTCCTTTTCTGCATTTGGTGAGTTGTGGTCAATGTCAAAACATTTAGGTTTAATATATTTATCCATTAAAGAAAGAAACTTAAGTTATTAAAATTGTGGTAAAATAAATACAAATAATTACCTGAAAACGTAGGCTTTTAATAACTTAAAACACTCACATAGTAGAATTAGAAATGAACAATATTTTGTAAAAATATAAATTGCTTCAACTTAACAAACAGCTGTGTTTATACACATGATAAATCATCACAATAACTTAAAAAATTACTGACCGAATTCGCTCGGAATAGTCTTAAAAGCTGGGGGGAATATGCCCCCAGCTTTCCAAGCCTAAACCGAGCCTTAAAAACAGGCCTCAGGCCAGTTGGCCTAAAGAATACCCAAGGGTACTTCAGTATCAGAAAAGTCAAAATTGAAAAAACTCATAACTAAATTATTTATTAACAGAATTGGATTAAACTTGCAGGAAACATTCATGAGCATGAGTAACAACTAATTATAACCAAACTTGCCATTGGGAAAGGCCTAAGGCTCACTTATACAGCATAATCAGATATGTCACAATGGACTAACTTGACAAATCACAAAAACACAATTATACTTAACCAAAATGAATGATTGACCTCGGCAAGGTGTAGGCCAACCCAATAATACAAACTAAAATTATTTGGAGGCCTTAGGCCTAAAATTACACAAACAGTGGACAAAAAGCAACCTGGGCTGGACCTCTCAAACAGTGGTTTTCAAAGTCTTATATCTCGGGTTATATTTGCTCTAGGACCTCGGGAAAGGTCTTAAACTAAACACAGCAATGAAGACTACAAGACAAAGAAATAATATTTGGTCTGACACCCACCACGCCTTGGCCTAAGGCCGGTGAAAAGTGAGAAAACGCCCAAGTTCAACTGAGCCAGAAACATGGAAAAACATTTAAATCCTGTTCAGTGCTTTAATCTGAGGCACAGAATGATGTTAAACATTTAACAGAACCCAAGGGGCTTCCATAAATCCTACAGTGAGACTGGCCTAAGGCCGAGTAATAATCCAAAGTTTTAACCTATAAATTACAGAATTCAAAATATTACGTACCCATCAGGCTGTACAGGCTCGTTTAGCCGAACATCACGATGACAACAATGAACAAAAACATAACACAAAACTTTACTAAACACAAACCTTTATCACGAAATATACTACAGATGTTCGCCGTTTGACAGCCACACGATCTATGAAAAAGTTTGCACGTTGTGAAACGGAAATTGGCCTCGGGGTTCACGAGTCAACGCCCAAGGATTCCGTGCACTAGGCACACAGCCGTAGAAATGGGGACGTCAGACCACAGACATTACAATCAGCACTATAATAAAACACTAAATGAGACGTGACATTCGTCGGTGGAAAGTAGTCACGGCTCACTACAGGGAATTAGAACCCCATATCGATGAAGTCACGGAAAAAATAATTGTAAGATTAGGCGAGGACTCCGACAGCGACGAGTGGGATGACGTTGACGGCAGTGATGGAGACGTGGAACCCACCGTTGAATCAAGTGATACAGACAGCGGTAGTGAAGATGTCGATTTGACAGGATTAGTTCCGTTCGACCGCTACTAACGGAGTAAGTCATATGCTGTATTTTTAGTAACACTCAAAGGCACTATGTTGTTGGTTTTGTTTGCATGTACGTTGAATTGACTGCAATACTATTTATTTTAATTATGTTTTAAACAGGATAAATAAACTGCGTCTCGTAACACTACAAAGGATATGAACAATAATTATACTGTACATACAGTATAATGTACATACTGTATATAAGACGGCAAATACACACAAAAGATGTATATAAGATATTCGTCGTATTTTTTTAAGAGTTTAATTGTAGCATATTCGCCGTTTGTTATGGAAGTACAGTATATAAGTGTAAATATACTTTGTGGTGTTGTGAGACGTAGTTTATTTATCCTGTTTAATTGCAACAGCACGTATCATGCTCCTGAAAAAATTACTTATGTTTTAAAATATGTATTGTATTATTTATTTACTTTAACTCGTCACAATGCTAAAAATTATAAAAATTAGTGTTATCTGTCCAAACTAAAAAAATACAAAACATTTAATCTTAGAACTTAGTGATACACACCAAATTACTTTCTACAACAAAATTACTGATTTAAAAAGCTCCATCATAAATAATTAACATAAGTGACACGAACGGGGTGTCATCAGACCAGCGAGCACAGAGAAAAGTAAGTAGTTAGTAAAGTAAGTAAGTAGTTACTTTTTTTGTATTAATAAGTTGGTTTAAAGTGTGTAATTATTAGAGAAGAAAACAAAACAAGCAAGATTTGTGGGTTAGGAATGTGATAAAACTGGTATCTCTGAAAGAACAAAATTTTATGTAAAAATCGAAAAATCTCGGTAACCGTTGACTAGTTTTAGATTAACTCGTATTTGATGTATAATCCTAAAGGGAATTCAATTCCCTACAACCTTTTTCAGATAAATTTATTTCAATGATTCAGATTCAGATTCAGATTCATTTATTGAGTCAAATATAATTTATACAAGCAAATGTATGACAAGTCAATTACCAATATTCAATTATTACAATTGCTATAAAAATCAATTCTATTCTAAAATTAATATATACAAAAATCAGGTCTTTATGTTCAATACAAAACTAAATTAAAATACAAGTTAACCTTACATGAGGATGTTATCCATGAAAAAGTCAGCCAGGAAATAATATGCCTTTTTTAATAACATACTCTTTAGTTCCATTTAAAAATCTGGTCGGAGTATTTTTTAAGGCGGCTGGCAGTTTATTTAAGAATTTTAACCCCATGTATAAAGGCTCCTTTTCCAAAAGTGAATGTCTGTGAACCGGATACAGTAGAAGCTCCTGGTTCCTCTTATTTTGTCCGTGTTGCCGGCGATATTCCAGCATCAGATGTTGGTTTGATCTGATGAACATCGCCAACTCAAACACATACAAAGACTGGAGTGTCATTATCTCGAGCCGCTCAAACAAGGGCCTACATGGGTCTCTGCTTCAGGCACCTGCAATTAGCCGCTTAGCTCTCTTCTGCATTTTAAATACTCTGTTAACATTTGAAGAAGAGCCCCAAAGTACAATCCCATACATCAGATGGCTGTAGAAATGTGAGTAATATATCATCTTTATTGTTTTTGAATCTACTACAGGAAGCATAACTCTTATTGTCAAACAAGCAATTCCTAGTTTCTTACATAGTTTTGTGATGTGGTCGTTGCATTTTATATCTTTATCTACAGTAAGTCCCGAAAACCTTATGCTGTCAGTATACATTACCTCATTTAGTTGCTGAATTTGCTGTCCATTGTGTCTATTTTTAAATATTGTAAGTTTTGTTTTGTCTTTGTTAAATTTTAGACCATTAATGGTGTACCAGCGAGATAATTGCTCTAAGGTGTTCATAAGTCTTTCCTGGAGCTGGTTGTTACTGGTAGCTTTAACCACCACACTGGTGTCATTGGCGAAAAGAGTAATTTTTGACTGTAGAACATCTAGCTTTATGTCATTGGTATACAAGATAAAGAGAATTGGGCCCAGGGACGATCCTTGAGAACACCATGTTTAACCATAAGCCAGGGGGAATTGCACATTGACCCTTGATTGTTTCTCATAACAACCCGTTGATTTCTATTTTCTAGGAATGACTTTATCCATCTTAATGCGGAGCCCTCCATGCCATATCTTTGCAATTTGTCGACCAATAGCCTATGATTTACGCAGTCGAAGGCCTTGAACAGATGACAGAAGAGTGCAGCACTCTCCTGCAACATATCCAGAGCCTGCAACTCAGAGTTAATGGTGTAAAATACTGCAGTTTACATTGATTTGCCTTCCCTGTATCCATGCTGGTTCAGCTTAGGAATGTTCCTCTGTTCTAGATATTTACGGAATTGATTGAGAAAACATTTTTCATATATTTTGGAAAATACTGACAGATTTACTATTGGTCTGAAGTTGCTAATTTGAGTATTTCCTTTCATCTTTGGTACAGGAACAATATTTGAGTATTTAAGCTTTTCTGGAAATATTCCGGTTTGAAAAGGCAAATTTACCAAATATGTCAAAGACTCAGCTATGGTATTGCAGGTATGCTTTATTACAGACGTTGGTATTTCATCCCAACCTGTAGCATGTGAGTACATGGCTTTGAATTGTAGTATACATTTCTCGTTCTGAAATCATTCTGAGAGGAAACGGCATTTCAGCATCATATTCTACATGATCTATAGCTTCATTATAAGATATGTCACGTTTTACGTCATCAGCCACAGATGTAAAGTGGGCATTCAGCGTCTCAGCAATGTTTAAGGGGCATTTTATTATGTTCTGGCCATCTGATATTTCAAAAATGCTTGTCTGTGGCTTTGCTGTCCCTACCTCTGTTTTTATGACCTTCCACGTAGCTTTTATCTTATTCTGTGAGTTCAGTATAAATTTGCAATTTGACATCTTCATGGCTCTTAGTATGACTTTTCTTAAGATGGATTAGTAAGTTTTATAGTGATTGATTACGTTGTCGTCATTGCTTGTTTCGCACTGTTTACTCAGTTCTCTTTTCCTTCTACAGGAGATACGAATTCCTTCTGTCAACTATTTTTTACTTGAACTGTTTGGTTTCTTTGTTTTGTTTTTCCTAGGAAAAACTTCCTCAAATATTCTTTTGTATACTTTTAATACATGGTCAAAGCCTTCATTCGCATTTTAATATGCATACAGCTCCGCCCAGGACTCCTTCTGCATACTTCATCATACATGATGATTAGTTTAGACGATATGAATGAATGTTTGATACAAAATTTGAGGTAAAATGATTTTTTCCTAAGATTTCTACTATTTGAGAGGTAGCTCAATAACGATTAGGAGTTCGAGGAAAAAGGTATAAAACGAAAGTTGTAGTTAATTATATGAGCTTTAATTAATTATAAAAAAGGGGTTTCTCTTTATATATATATATGAGCTTTAATGTTATTAAGGGAAAAGTTTTCTCTCTGGCGCATCGTTGTCGAGATGTAAGTGGAAGACCCAAAAGTAGCGGGCGTTGGCCGACCCTGTGCCAGTAAGCAAACCGCACCTGATGTGGATGTGGATGTGGATCATGACGTCACCCCCCCCCCCAGTGGACCTTGACCTTTGACCCCCCCCCCCGGTCACGTGACCCTCGATGACGTCAGCCCCCCGTGGACCTTGACCCCCCCGTGGACCTTGACCTCCCCCCCGAGGAAAAAACTTTCGAAAATGATGGGGTTATATCTCTATCTTACAATGGCTGACAATGTAGTACACGTTTTTTTACATATACGACTGTTATTTCAACCCATAACCCGCCTGAGTCTCTTGAAGTGCGTTTCTTGTCATCAAGCATAGCTAACACGCTACAACTTTTTATGTCTCAAATAACACTATCGTTCTGGCATTGTTGAATAACAATGACTTTCTCTTATTCTGTTAAATATATGCAATGTAATGATTATAATAGTTAATTAAACCAATTTAATGTTTGTATATGCGGGAAACAAGTTTACAGCAAGGTAATTTCCATCGCAATCAGACCTTCCTTACTTTTATACAAATTCTATATTTTGATAACTCAATTTTTTTCATACTATAGGTTAATATAGTAAAACGACGACCAATAGGCAAAATATAGCATAGCATAAACAAATTATTATTTTCTCTTCCCGGTTCTTATCAATATCGTGAGACAGGCTGTGTAGTAGTGCCGCTTAGGACTGTCCGATTAAACTATTTATTTCCAATAATAAATACCGTAGTTTAATCAGCCAAATGGCTTCATTGACCAGTGGATTATGACTAAGCTATGTTTCAAGCTATAAAAATTAGAAGGAACAAACAAATTAATAACGAAAATATACGTTTGTGTATTATAATTGAGGCGTTATGTTATATTTATTATTAATTGCAGTACCGGCCTTACAACAGAGATTAATGTTTTTACTTTCACAATAATAGCAATATGACAATAACATGAAACCAAGGTTCTTTCCAATAGTCAAAAATATTAGTTTACAGAAAAAAAATCTAATAGGTTTAAAATATTACAGAGTTCACAGTTTATAAATCAACAGGTTATAGATAAGAGTAAAATTAAAATGTATTGACAGTCAGCTAAGTCATGAATACAACATTCGTGATTACTATACAATATAGATATGATAACAATAATAATCTTTATTTCTCAACATAGAATACATATTTTTACCAACATAAACAACAATACATAAGGTAACAATATAGGGTGTTTCGGGATAAGTGTAGGCTAACTAACTTCGCCAAATTATTCCTTACTTCAAATCAAGAAAATATATCCTGTCAATATGGGTCTGGAAACCGTTTTTTTCGGACTTACAGTCAAAATTCGGGTTTTTACGATTTTCAGTGTACTTTATTTTTATTTTGGACGTAAAATACTAATCCCATAGCATTACATTAATTTTTCTTACGTGAAACGATAGGTAATTAGCAGTAGAACAGAGGCCAATAGTTATACTTTCCACAAACGTTACAGGTACTCCTTGGTAACACTTCAAATGGAATTTGTTTTTCCAAAAAAAGTAAATGTTAAAGTTTTTTTTTAATTTTTGAAACGTTGTCAACCGACAATTATGATGACCAACCACGGCTGCATCTTCACCAAAAGTTTCCTTTTTTATGGAAAACAAAACTTCATCGTTGGTTTATAAAAAAATGATTTAATTTAAACTTGAAAAAAACACGATAACTTACAACGGTACATAACTTTCTTTTAAAATCGCATAAGCACTGAGCTTTTGCTTAAGGGTTTTGCACCCATTGTTTTGATGCGCAGAATGAGACTGTTGATTGTATTTTTTTGAGTTTTTTGTTTTTTAAACTTATTAGTGTGTTTTTCAAATGAAGTGAATTAAAATTTCAAAGTGAGTTATAACATAATGATTATTTTTCTTAATTCTGAAAGGAAATATTAGAAATTGATAGTTTAAAATCAGAATGGGTTTAAAAACAACCCACTCATTTGTCTAAGCCTTATACAACAAATACAATCTTCATTTCCAGGCTGAACTTACCTGAGATAAATTAAATTAATTTATTAAAAACAATTATTGGATTGGGGTTTTTTTCTGCTGAGCTGAGAAAACAACCTCCAAGGCATAGACTGAGTGGAGTTACGAGACACTAACTAAAAATGTATTCAAGTGGTTAAGACAATACTAAAAATGTAAATAGAAATTTTTTAATTAAATAATTCCAAACTCATAAGCCTTATTCAATTATTATAAATCAACTAATACATACCATACATACAAATACCATCTTTTACTTTATAAGTACAATAAATTACACTGTCCATAAATTGTTATATATATTTACAACTAGTGGGTAAATATATAATATTAACAAAATGACAATGATAAGCTTATGTACTTCAACATAAAATAAAATATTAATGCTGGAATAAAAATAGAAAAATACCTAATATAACCAACGAACCAGTAAAAGAGTAATAATTTGTTTCGATAATACAGGTATAATCTAACCCTAGACCTTTATACTGAAAACTGTATCCTCTATGTCATTCAAATTAAATAACCATCCTTGCAACTTTCTTAAAAA
The DNA here is from genome assembly GCA_963675035.1 of Allygus modestus. Lineage (NCBI taxonomy): Eukaryota > Metazoa > Arthropoda > Insecta > Hemiptera > Cicadellidae > Allygus > Allygus modestus. The sequence continues at coordinate 89,605,874 of OY776116.1, forward strand.
CACTTTAAAGCTAGTTTCCATTTTTATATCATGAGAAAGATTATTAAATATTTTAGGAGCTAAGAATCTATCAGTCATTGTAAAAAACTTACAGGTTGGTCTTGGGACAAGAGAGTCTTCTGAATTCCTTAATTTTGATTTATATTCATTATCCTGTTTGCAATTATTTGAACTCAAGTAAAATAATTTCAAAACTTTATGTATCTACATATATCGCAGAGGCAACATTTATTAAGAATTAAATAAGAGACAGGATGGTTCATCCCGATTTTTTTCCTAAAATTAGTCGAACAAATTGTTTTTTAATCAAAATTACAGGTTTAAGGTTCGTCAATTAAGTTCTGCCCAACATATACAACATAATTTAGTCTACTGTGTACTAAAGAAAAATATAATGTTCTCAGAAGTTCACTATCACAGCAAGAGTGTAAATAATAATAGAATCGTACAAAATTCATACTTTTCTGTTTAATTTCTAGTATGTGAGCTTTCCAATTTATGTTTTTATCCAGGAATATTCCCAAATATTTTGTTATTTCTTCGTACTCTACTACATTACACTTTATTAAAAAATACTGTACTTGCAACACAGTGAATGCATTTGTAATTTATTACTCCGGTGAATTGAATACCCCCCCTTTACGTGAAATTGATATATTTAGTTTTACTAGCGCTTAAAGTCATATTATTCTCCGTAGACCAACATCACAGCGATTGCAAATCTGAATTCATGTCATTATCAGTTTCGTTCCAAGTACTAGTGTAAAATAGAGCAGTGTCATCTGTAAAGGATATCACCCTTCCCTTAAAAGTGGCGTTACATAAGTCATTTATATAAGCTAAAGATAGTGTTGCTCCTAAAACCGACCCCTGAGGTACCCCAAATTTAATTTCCCCCATTTGACTTACTACATCTCCTATTTTTACTCATTGTTTCCTCATTGTTAAGTATTTTTTAAACCATTTATTTACAACCCCTCTTTTCCCACAACAATACAGCTTCCTTAACAATATTTCATGATATACCGTATTAAAAGCTTTAGTAATATCCAAAAATAACCCAATAATTTGTAATTTGTTTATCATTGATTAACCCATTAAATATTTAATTAATATTACATTTGTTCAACACAGAAGTCGGTAAATAAAACTAAAAGTATATTAAATACAATATGCAGAGATTAAGAGTGGAGTAATACTAAAGAGTTTACTGTCTATAATATGGCGATGACATTGTTTTAAAACGCTTCATAATCATTAAAATATAAACTTCCGGATCCTACAAATAAAATAAAATTACCAGCATACAGTGGTTTGGAAATATCCTTTTAAAATTCAGCCATTATTATATGTAAATGTTATCTTCGAGAAAGGTTTATTCACAAGGGAAACCCAAACTGTGCTGTTTGTAAAGAAGAACAGCAAGGTCCGCCGGAAACGTTTTGGACGGAAGTGAAAGTGACAGCCAGGCTAACTCATGTTATTAAAAGGGTATATGTTTTGTACATGCATATAATATTAACCATTTTACTTGATTACTAATTGTAAAGTAACTAATTAGGTAGAATATATAAGTATATGGAAAACAATTTATTTGGTCAGACGTTAAAATAATATCTTAAATGTTGTCCAATAACGGAACAAATTACGCCCCTCTCAGACAATCCAGAGCCACTCTACTGCCGTTGTAGACTCGCAAAAAGGAACCTCCTGAGAAAGTACGCACGGAAAATTCGTTAACAGATTTATTAATAATTTGGTATTCGGTCTCACAACCACAGGATTGGTTGAAGATGAATATCTGTTCTTATTGTGACTTTTGAATGTTGCATCTGTTCTACATAATATCTGACCACCTCGTCCTAGCAAGTTACATTCCAGGCATCGTACTAGAACGATCAGTGTCCAAGATGTTGCGCTCTTCAAACCCTCCAAGCTGTTAAAGGCGAAAAGTTTCCCTCAATCAAAGAGGAGGCTAACTAAATAACCTTATCAGTTTTATTTTAGTTAATTATATTTAACTATGAAATCTGTGTTTGGTTTAATCTGTAATATTGGGTATTGTTTGGATTTCCTTTCTTAAAATGTTGTTAACTAACTTATTCTTAATAAACTGTAACTGTAGACAGGATCTGCTAAAACTGTGGAAAATATTTAAATGGGGCACTGTTTAACGATGGAATGTACCATTTATATTGTTTATAATTACTTTTACCATACATTTTTGTTTCAATCAATTTGTAAACACATTATACTACAATATATAGATGAACATTTTTCTTATCGTCTAAAAACATTGGGAAATATTGTTAATCCATCCTTGATAACTACCTGCGCTCGAATAACTAATCTTTAGGGGTTATTGGCTTGAATATTGTTCGCTGGTTCCTAAATATGAAAATGATATATGGTTTATTAAAAAAAATTATATATGTCAATGGAAATAATTCTCCTCGGTAAATTTCATATAAAGATTATATGCTGTGGTTTTGAACTTGTGAGAAATATTACATTTAATTTAAATTTACGGAATTAAATTACATATGATAAAATATACTTACACAAGTTTCTTCCTAGTGAAAAAATCATATGAAAGTGTTTTCTTATTTATATTGTTTAGTAACATCTACTCAGTAAATCAATTAGTTGAAGCTGTTTTCATACCGAAATATTTTATTTATGTATATATATAATTATATATTTATATATATATAGGCATACTACAGATAAAAAATATATTGAGATCATAAAGTAATAAGAAAACAACGCACCCCGAAAAAAGTACTGTAAATTGCGTTTCGTTCAGACAAATTATAAATCGCTTCAGACAAAATCCGCTACAAGTTATCGCCACAAACTTTCAGGCATTGTTCCTCCCAGCCGAGGACTTTGGTACTTTATGGTCGGTGTAAAAACTAATATCGTGTCAGGTAATAATTTTAAGTCTCTGGTGTGAATAGCCACTATGTGATCATAAAACATTAGTGATAAATTAGTTTTCGTTGAAATTAATGGTGTGGTATAACGTAACTTAAGTAAATTTTCATAATTAACTTTCCCATTTGTTGAAGGTAAAAAATGATTTCGATGATTTCGATGACCTTTATCTCTATAATACTAACTACTATATATAATTTTAATAATGAATTGTGCAATGCTTCATTAGATATCAGTACGCAGTAAAATACATAATTATATTCCATTTTATTCCGGCTGTTCTTTCCAAAGCACTCATAATCCATACAAGATGGTAGTAAGTAATTTACCAGTTAATGTTACACAAGATAGTCATCTCGTCTCTGTATGATACACGTAAATTTACTGTTTACTCATATGAAATCAACTGCAATAGATAAAAAGGTTAATGTTGGTATGTACTTTTTACAGTACCTTAAAATACCATCAGAATATTCAAATAAAACGATAGCTGTGCGAAAAGGTATTAAACATTTATTTTAAACGTATATAATTTGTTAGACTATTAAATATTTTCCCCTAATTATATATGAAGCTGTTAAATAGCACGGCAGTGATGCAAGCGATTGCTTATAAATTATTCATGAGCCTTGATTCACAAATGACAACGCGATTGAATGTGAGCACTCGTGATGACGTGACTTTGTCACGCATAACTGAATTTTAGAAATTTGGCTAGCGAGAGTTGTCGTGTTCAAAGTAACTGTTTAGAAAAATACTGTAGGTACACATCAGTAATTGTTAAAAAATCACTTAACCTATTTCAAACCACACATACTTGTTACTTGATATCACATGCTAAATTTGTTTTAAATAGTTTCATGAGTAGCATATTACGTGTTGTAACAATTACAGGATAAATGAAAATACGCCTCACAATACTACACAGTACATTTACACTTATACTGTACCGGTACTTAAATACAAAACGGTAAATATACAAAAAAATATGGTATACGGCGATAGATTTCAACCAGTCACATCGGTCATCATCAGGCCCGGTCAGCTAATCGTTATATTGTCAAGTTAAGAATTTGAGGAATTTATAAGATTTTGTAAGATCCTCTTCAATAGCCTGATCCTTAAGAAGAATGGGACCTTAATGCTGTAACTGGTACAACGTGCTTTGGGTGTCTTAAGTTGCAGGTTACGTTTCCAGCCACGTATTGTACTCACTTCATCAATGCATAGTTTTCAATGTGGTACTAAATAAATCCAATAGAAATGTTAATATTTTTACTTGGCACTGCAATTTGCTTATAAACTTACCAAATGTGTTTTACCCTTAGTTGAATAAATTCGGTCTCTTACTAGGAATCAAAATTTAGGAAAATACAAGAACCATGAGAATCATGAAAGCTATCATGTATAATAATAAGATGGTATACGAATAAAGGTGAGGTTCCTTATTTTTAAAGTCATGTGATTTCTAAGATAACGATGGTTTCTTAGTTAAAATCAACACCCTCAATAAAATAACGAGAATGCGTTAGAATTGTGCTGTAGATTCCGTCTTAGCATAGCTTTATATTATTTCGATTAACTTTTATTTCTTACACTAACTGACTGAACCCTGCAAAAAGCCATTGTAAGTATACTTAGTAGGCAGGACAGGCCTATATGTGTCACATGTGTCATGGAAATGGATATAAATGGACATGGACCCAGGTAACAGTGTTATATGGCCACGTTTAGTGGGTCCTTGGAGAAAAATAGCAGTCCGTTTTATACAGAAAATAAATATATCTTTAATAAAGAGAAAGGTTGCCATCTGTGTGTATATATATATTGCACAAATATTGCATCGTTCAGTCAGTCAGTTGGTGTATTATAGTCATTTAATTTTATACGATAGATATATAAATGTTTTTATATGTCAGCATTTATATAGGTTGTAATTTTGTCTTAAAGCTCGGCTTATTTGACCTTTATTTGGTCAGATTTTTGTAATCATACGTTTATTAACCGAAAATATTGACTGACAAATAACAAAATATTTAAAACAAATATTCTTTGGTTAACAGTGCAAATTAATTAAGCTGATTTTATGATAGGTCCCAATCAAAAAGTTTGCAACTTACACAACTGGAATATACATCCGTAATGTTGTATTTTCCTTCTTATTATTTTTTCTAACGTGTAACTGTGAACATCCTTGTTTCCTTTTCTTATATCTGAAAAGCATTTTCTCCTTCCTTGCTTTTGGAACATTATTACTCATTTTATTTTATTTTATTTTCAATAAAACAAGTATTAATAAACTAAAAAAGGGACTTTAGACTTTTGACCTTTCCCAGTACAAGTCGTTGTCTACTAAATATTAGTCGTTGGATATTAAAATGATCTTATTTGTATTAATTAAAAGGGATAAGATGTGTATTTTACATGATTAGAAATCATGCAAATATGTGTTTATCTATTATTCTAAAGGCAATAGAAAGCCAGCAGTATAGCAACTGCTTACTTCCCAAACTAATGAAGAAAATCGTGCATATGTTTTAAACTTCTTAAATCTAATAAATCAAAAGAGATAGAAGACTTAGACGTCAGAGGCAGGGCCAATAGAGGACGCCTGATGACCAATCTGCGTGAGTGTTTTTGGCTGTTACTTTATTGCTGGGTCATTGACCTGCTGGGATTTTGTTTCATTCAGCTAAATAGTTACAGGCACACAATTTTGGTTCGCATTTGTCTGTCACACACAATACATGGTGGGAAATTAAGTTATAACTCATCTTAGTATTTTTTGTTCTTTTTTCAAATGGAGTCTCTGATTATGATTCTCTAGTTGGGCCTGATGATGACCGGTGTGACTGGTAGAAATTGACTGTCTTGTATCATACTTCATGTACATTTACCGTCTCGTATATATTTACATCTTGTACTTACAAGGGTGAATAAGAGTGAAGAGTATTGTAGTAGGGTGAAAAGTATTTATTGTATCCTGTTTAATTTACTTGCCTTAATTCATATATTCTTTAATATTAAATCATGTGATTTACTATAACAATTTTAGTTAAAAATGTTTGTAGGTATCAATACTTATACCTACCTTTTAAAAATTGGCTTACTTGTATTTTCACTACTGGTAAACAACAACTAACGGTCAATAAACATTCTCAGACTTTTACAACATTGTATTTGTAGTACTAAGATTGACGTGACTTGTATTGGATTAATTACTGTACAAAATACTGAATATAAACCTTAGAAAATATATTTACATAGTCCAATAACGAGCTCCAGAAGCTTGTTTCTGTAATTTTCGAGTGTCAAATTAACAAATTCGAGTAACATTTGTGTTAACCTAAGCTTAACCATTACACTGAACTTTTTATTTAAAAGTACATTTGCAACAACATTTATTATTTTTAATGTATTCGTTTTGAGAGTTTGGCGACAACGTATAAATGCTAAATTATATTATTTCATGTATAATATTTCTTAAAAAACATAAGATTACTATCCCCAACAATGGATTTGAAACAAAGTAGATAAGTTATAATTGTCAAGATTTTGTTTTGTTTTATCGTATGTATTATTACTGTAAATAGCAAATTTCATAACAAGAGTGGAAAGTGGCTGTACCCGGGCCGAGATCGAGTTTACGCGCGAGGCTTTAAGACGGCCACACACTATCGGACTTTTCCCCGAACAAGACATCGAACCGAGCAGGATTTGGCTTGGGAGAAAATCCGGTAGTTTGTGGGGCCTCCGAATGAGACACCAAACAAGACATCGAACCCAGCAACGAGCGCTCTCGAGGCGGTTTTTTGACGAAAGATCAAAGAAAGATCGGTCCGATGTCTTGTTCGGGGTCTGGTTCGGGGTTCGATAGTGTGTGGTACCTCCACGCTGCTCCGAGCGCCGTCCCGAGCGCCGTCACGAGCCCCGCCGTACTTACTTGAAATAAACATTAACCCTAATACACTGTTGGTGTTTTTTTTTTATAAATTAAAGGTAGTAAGACTTAATTGTTGAAATGAAGGGGAGCGCATACAAACCTCGAAATGTAAAACTACAACATTTCTCTCTCGTCTCTTGTGTATTTTAATTTCTCATAAAACCAAGCAGTTAAAATTGGCAGCAAACAACTTATAGGGCAACTTTGAGACACACTAGAGTGTAACCATAATTCGTTTTTATGTGAATAAGTTTTTTTGTAACAGTATAAACATTAGCAAAGTTATGGTATTTGTTATGTGTTATTTTATTGCATTAATTTATATATACTTTTTACTATATTACAATTGTAATAAATTACATGTTGCATTACTTTTTGATTTACTAAATTATTACAACCACCTTATTGTTGTTTCAATCCTCCTACATAGTTAATAATATCCAGGCCTACTGCTTTTGCCAGAAAAAGTGATAGATATTTGATTTGTTAACAGATAAATCTGCTAAACTATTTAACCTAAATGAAATGAATAATGTTAGTAAAATCAATTCATATGTAACTATAAATTAATCTCTACTACATAACCCCAGCCCCCTACCAGCCTACCTGCATCCCCTAAACCCCTTATACTGCCGCTACCCCCTCACCTAAATATGTACCCGACAACAAATTGCTATTTAAAACTGATTGTATTATGTCATATTCGAAACAAACTTGCCTTAATGTTTTTAAGAAAGTCGCAAAGTGCTTGGCAAACCTCTGGTATAATTTTACCGATAGCTTGTGTTCGAATTCTGATGGTTTGATATTCTGAATAGGAATCGCAAGCTTCTATAGTTGTCACCAGTCGCCAGAAAACGCAAAGTTACCGCTAACCTGTCTTGAGCGGATATTGCTTTCCGTAAGTGCGTATCTTGTTTAGATATCTTCCCTCCAATCAGCGTTAGAAGGTATTCAAAATCTACAGGGGACATTCTTGTAAAATTTTTGTACTGTCCACAAACTTGCTGAAATTTTAAGTCCGATATCAATGTACCTCCGCCACAGTCTTGACTATTTTCAAACAGCAGAGTTTCCCACCAACGACGTCTCCTTTTCTTTCTTCTGTTTTTGAGAGTGGCCAGATGGATGTAAATGTAAGCAGCTGCAGCAGCCGCCTCCCCTTCCATCACAAACTATACCGCAGAAAATCACAAACAAATATACAAGAACGCGGAATACAACAGTGCACACAAGTACATGGCCGACCTGCACAACGGCAACTAAAATGGTCCCCCCCGTTTTTACCCCGCTCGGTGTTTTCGCGCTCAATCTGTTCGATCCGATGTCTTGTTCGGGGTCTTGATCGGGATGAAGTTCGGAGTGAATTTGTGCCCTACTCCCTGCTCCCTGCTCGGTCCGATGTCTTGTTCGATGTCTGGTTCGGGCAAAAGTCCGATAGTGTGTGACCGCCTTTAGCCGAGCGCGGATTTTCGATCAAGGCACGGAATAACACTGTCTACTCGAGTTATGAAAGATATTTTTCATCACACTGTAGTTAATTAATAATAATAATGAATTAAATAATATAAGTTTAAGAAATAACCTGTAGGTGCTCAATTGATTTCCGCAGTAAAATGAAAACAGAGATACTATTTTCACAGCTGATTAAGTTATTGAGAACAGCGGATTTATGATAAATATACTCTTAGCGCTACTAGCGCTACTTATGTCAGGAATAATAACTATATACTAGTGTGGAAAATCAACAGCTGATTTTCCCACTCTAGAACGGGAAAACGTTAAATTCTGCACTCGCAGCTGATGTTGAAAACAGCTGTTTTCCGTACAGTGTGATGAAAATTAGTTTTTCTCTAAACTGTTGTTCAAGTGAAAGTAAATAAACGGTATCAGGAAACTGACACATACTTTCCCCCTTTAAGGCCAACATTAATGAATAAATTACTTTTTATTTTCTAAATAAATGGAATACAAAGCACGGTCGAATGTACAGAAAATCTTGTAAACAAGTTGTTTACAACAAAATCCACCCAAATCACTGTTTTGGAGGCATTACAGAATCCATTGCTACACTCGTGGTTTTAAGAGGGGAAATGCCCCCTATTCCCCCCCAAGGGGTTTTAAGGGGCAACACATATCGAATTTCCTCTGTTGGTCAATGCTAACTTGATAAGTATATCAAGTTTGAAGGAAATTGATCAGTAAATAAGGGAGGAATAGTCATTTTAGTATTCCCCATAAGAGTAACATTGGACAACGTACTGCGTTAACCGCAAAATGAAAATTTAAATTTTCTCCGCAACCAGCAATCGTAGAATAGCAATTCAAAATACCAAATTATTTAGTTTGATGAGCTCTTTTTAATGGTGAATAGTAATAATTTTTTATATTTATGTTTTTTTTATGAAAAATCAAAAAACTGAATTTTGTATGTTTTAGGCCTAAGTCCTGTTATTTCTAAACCCGTATTTTTACAGAATTTCGGGTGGTGTCATTTTGCTGGAAAAAGAAAGTTCCACAAACGACTAAAGTTTAATTAAAATCGTTAGAGCCGTTTATGAGAAATTTTGACTTTTCATGTTTTTTGCGGTTTTTGGGGGATAATTATCCTTAAAAATCAAAAATTCAAAACATGAAAAAATGCCAGGAGATATCGTGGATTAGTACCTACATACCAAATTTCATAAAACTCGGACCATTGGTTACGGCTCTAGCTAACCAATGACAGACAGACAGATAGACAGACACACAGACATCACGTAAAAATCACTTTTTTGGATACAGGGAGCATCAAAACGAATATTTCCAATATGAACTCATATTCGAAAATTTTTACGAAAACAATACTTTCTCCATATACTATCTATTATGGGAGAAAGTAATCAATGGTATCAAGAAACTGACACATACTTTCTCCCTTTTAGCGCAACTTTAATGAATAAATTTATTTTTATTTACTAAATATAGAATATAAAGCACGGTCAAATGTACACAAAATCTTGTAAACGAGCTGTTTTCAAAAACATCCACCCAAATCCCTGTTTTGGAGGCACTACAGAATCCACTGCTACACACGTGGTTTTAAGAGGGGAAATGCCCCCTATTTACCCCCACCCCAAAGCTATTAAGGGGCAACATATTTAGAATTTCCTCTGTTGGTCAATGCTAACTTGACAAGCATATCAGAATCAGAATCAGAATCAGAAATCATTTATTTCGTGAATAACAAATTGTTATGTGAAACAAGTCAGATTTAAAAACTAATACTTAATGCTAAATTGACAATTTTAAAATTTGTTCTCTAGCAAAAAGCGCACATTTCCTTTAGATATTTGTGCAGTCTGGCAGGAATTCATCCACCGAGTACGGACACCTTTCAATCAGAATATTTTTTACCTTTTTAAGAAAAATTCTTGCACTGGCTATGTTTTTCAGGTGCCGGGGCAGAGCATTATATAGTCGTAGAGCAGAGTAGTGGATGCCCTTTTCAAGTAGTGCCAATCTATGGATAGGGTAGACCATGTTACACTTATGACGTGTATTATAGGGATGTCTAGCAATATTCTCTTCAAAGAGATGGAAGTTGCATTTAAAAAAGGATAAAACCTCCAGAATATAAATACTTGGGAGAGTGAGAAGATGCAGTTGTTGAAAAAAAGGCTTACGATGCGCTCGGTAGCCAGCTCCACACATAATACGAACAATCCTTTTTTGGAGTCTAAATACCCTCAAGAACTCACTAGACGATCCCCAGAAACCAATTGCATATTTCATTCTACTATATACATAAGCATAGTAGATCTGAAGGGTAGTTTCTTTACCAACTACAGGCATTAATATTCGAAAAGCGAAAGTAAGTGAAGACGGTTTTTTACATAGGGAGTCAATATGTTTGGACCAGTTCAGCCTATCATCAATGGTAACGCCAAGAAGACAGGCGGACTCTGATGGACTTATTCCGTTTACACTGAAATTTGCTAGATCACGTTTAACTGTTGACAATACCATAATTTTAGTCTTCTCGTCATTCAAGTAAAGACCATTTGATTCAAACCAGCTATTTAGGCTAGTGTGTGTCTGATTCATTACAATCTCTAGGTTATGCATGTTATTACAAGAAGTCAGAGCAGTTGTGTCATCAGCATAACAAACGATGTCAGAATTTATATTAGCAGGAAGGTCATTTAGATATACGGAAAATAGGAAAGGACCCAGAATAGAACCTTGAGGTACTCCTGAAGTGACCATCATCCAATTCTCCTAAAATTGACCTCTATTTGTCAATGAAACAGCCTGCTTCCTTTCAGAGAAGTATGAGGACAGAAGTGACAGCGCTGCACCACTCACACCGTATCCCTCCAGTTTACCCAAAAGGACAGAGTGATTCACGCAATCGAACGCCTTGGACAAATCACAGTAAATTGCACCAACACACTGTCACCCGTCCAAGGCACCCAAAACTGCTTCCACGACATTATTGATAGCGCTAGAAGTTGAACATCCTTTTTTAAAACCAAACTGAGATGTCGTCAGAAGAGTGTTAGAATAGAAATAACGCTGGAGTCTTTCTAGAATGATGATTTCAAACACCTTTGCAAAAGAGGAGAGCAGGGATATTGGCCTGTAGTTGGAAATTTCAGTTTTCTGGCCTTTTTTATGAATTGGGCGGACAACAGATAGTTTTAGATTTTCTGGAAAAATGCCATCCATAAAGCACCGATTTATAATGTGTAGTAAAGGAAGTACTATAAAATCTGCACAACTTTTCAAAACTTCAGATGCTACTCCATCCCAACCACTAGACTTAGAGTTTCTCAGCTTTGATATAGAGTCTAGAACCTCAGCCTTTGTGGCTGGTTCAAATACATGGAGTGAAGGTTTATTTTGTTGATGCAGAGCTGGAATAGTATCAACATACTCGAGTGCTTTCCCCAAAGAAGCATGTCGTGACAATTGATTTCCCACTGAAACAAAGTATTCATTGAACCTTCTTTCTACTTCTCTTGGCGTTTCAATAGTTACGTCACCATCGGAAAGAATTATTGGTTGGTTTGAATATAAAGAATTTCCAAGTTCATTATTTACAACTTTCCAAGTTGCCCTACCCAGATTTCTGCTTTGATTTATAAATTTGATGTTGTAATTCTTTTTTGCCTGAAAAATTACTTTGCGAAGAACAGCCTTGTACCTTTTAAAATATGAAATAAAATCTGGAGAAGAATTTGTCTTGGTTAAAATATACAGTTCCCGTTTTCTTGCACACGAAGTTCTAATTCCTGTCGTTATCCAAAACTTTTTTTTCTGGATTTTTTGCTTTCTTGAACGTTCAGGACAAGCATCATTGAACAACCGAAGGAAAGAATTTAAAAAGAGCCTAAATGCCGAATCACAATCAGGAGATTCAAAGACATCGATCCAATTCTCACGTTGAAGGAAAGAATTAAGGGCACGAACATTTTCATCGTTTATCACTCTGAACTTTGTTTCCACCGTTGATGATTGTTGTGGTGAAAGAGGAAACACCACAGTCAGCTGAGCAAAGTGATCAGAGAGACCGGTTTCAATCACGTAGGATTTCATCTGATGTTCTTTCATGGTGGTAATGATATTATCAATACAAGTTTTAGAACCATGACTAGTTATTCTAGTAGGAGAAGTGATATTGATTTGTCCATTACCTGAATTAATTACATCAAGAAACAAAGTCTTTTCCCGTGATTCCTCCAAAATATTAATATTAAAATCACCACATACTATGAGATGATTACGACCTCGACTGCGACCATCCAAGAGCGATTCAAATACATCAATAAAACAGTCGATATTGGATTTTGGGGACCGATACACTACAGCCACTGTGATCTTTTCTGAAAAGGCATTGTTTAGTGTGATAGCACAACATTCAAAAGTAAAAGGTACACCCAGGTCACTAAGTTGAGATTCCAACCTGTATTGCACGCCTCACTTCACCATATCAAGTTTGAACGAAATTTATCAGTAAATAAGAGAGAAATAGTAATTTTTGTTCCCCATAAGAATAAAATTGGACAACGTACTGCGTTTACCGCATAATGAAAATTTAAATTTTCTCCGCAACCAGCAATCGTAGAATATTAATTTGGAATACTAAATTATTTAATTTTTTTAGCTCTTTTTAATGGTGAATAGTAATATTTTTATATTTATATTTTTTATAAAAAGTAAAAAGAACTAATTTTTGATGTTTTAAGCCCTATAGTTTCTGAACCCGAACTTTTACATAAATGCAGGTGGGGTCATCTTGTTGGAAAACTAAATTTCTACAAACGACAAAAGTTAAATTAAAATCGTTAGAATCGTTTTTGAGAAATTTAGATTTTTCATGTTTTTTGGTGGTTTTTGGGGGATAATTACCCTTAAAAATAAAAAATTAAAATAAATAACCCCGTAGCAGCAAACCTGCGTACTCAGCAAATTTACAATGCATATATATGTATCTTAATACCACATAAAGCCACATACCAAGTTTCATCAATATACATTCATAAATAAACGAATTATGACATTTTAATTATTCTCCATAAGAATAACATGGCGGCTGAGTATGCAGGTTTGCTGAAGCAAGGAACACAAAAATGGGGTTTTATACAAATATCAATATAACTCATGTAGGTAAAGCCGCATACCAAATTTCATTAATTTATTTTCATAATGAAGGGAGATAACACGTTACTTATTCTCCATAAGAATAACATGGGGCTGAGTACGCAGGTTTGCTGCTACGAGAGCCTTTGGTAAAAAATTTTTTTTGAGCAAATATCAATGGTCCACAACCAGATGAAGCCGTAGACCACGTTTCGTCAGTATACGTTCATAAATAAGCGATATATACAATTATTATTTTCCTCCATAAGAATATCTTTAGACAACGTACTGTGTTTAGCACTTTCAATATCTCGGTAAACAATTGACGTAGAGAAATGATCAAAATACCTATTGTGTGTTTTTTTTAAGCTGAATCCAATGGGAAAAACTAAAATTTGACTATTTCCAAAATGATATGTAAAAAATTCGAAAAACCCATTTTTGAGGTACAAAACCCCCCCAAAATACCCCAAAAGCGATCTGGCTGCTTTTCGAACTTAAAGTCATAAATGTTGCTTTACACGTTTATACCAAATTTCATCAAAATCAAATAATTTTTACTTGAGTTATCGTGCCTCGGACACACACACACACACACATATATATATATATATATATATATATATATATATATATACAGTTTCCAACGAATGGTGTTTTTGGGGTCTGGGGACCTCAAAACGAAAAGTTATCATGGTCCCAGGCCTAGGTCTTACCATGCCGACTACGGTAATAGGTTCTTCCCTATAGGGGAAATTCGCTAAAAATGAAAAAAGTCTGGAGATATCGTGGATTAGTACCTACATACAAAATTTCATAAAAATCGGACAATTGGTTTGGGCTCTAGCTCTGTACACATTCATTTAGACAGACAGACAGACAGACAGACACACAGACATCACTTAAAAATCACTTTTTTGGGTTCAGGGAGCACCAAAACGAATATTTCCACTAACAACTCAAATTCAAAAATTTTGACGAAAACAATACTTTCTCCATATACTATGTATAAGGGGAGAAAGTAAAATGGGAAATATATTTTTGCACTAAACAAAAAAAATAATAAACTGTATCAGGAAACTGACACATACTTTCTCCTTTTAGCTCAACTTTAATGAATAAATTACTTTTTATTTACCAAATATAGATTACAAAGTACGGTGGAATTGACAGAAAATCTTGTAAACAAGTTGTTTTAAAAAACATCCACCCAAATCCCTGTTTTGGAGGCACTACAGAATCGATTGCTACACACTTGTTTTAAGGGGGGAAATGCCTCCTATTCCCCCCGTCAGGGTTATTAACCCTCAGGTTTGTCAATGCTAACTTGACAAGCATATCAAGTTTGAATTAAATAAGAGAGATATAGTAATTTTTGTATTCCTCATGAGAATAACATTTGACAACGTACTGCGTTTACCACAAAATGAAAATTTAAATTTTATCCACAACCAGCAATCGTAGAATAGTAATTCTATATACTAAATTATTTAGTTTTTTTAGCTCTTTTTATTGGTGAATAGAAATATTTTTTATAATTATGATTTTTTATGAAAAATCCAAAAAACTGAGTTTTTGATGTTTTAAGTCCTGTAATTTCTGAACCCAAATTTTTACAGAAATGCAGGTGGTGTAATTTTGCTTGAAAACTAATGTTCTACAAACGACTAAATTTTTATCAAAATCGTTAAAGCTGTTTTTGAAATTTTGGCATGTTTTTTGGCGGTTTTTGGGGGATAATTACCCTTAAAATAAAAAATTCCCAAAAATGAAAAAACCTGGAGATATTGTGGATTAGTACCTACATACCAAATTTCATAAAAATCGGGCCATTGGTTAAGACTCTAGCTCTGTACACATCCACACAGACACACACACACACACACACACACACACACACGCACACACACACACACACACACACACACACACACACACACACACACACACACACACACACACACACACACACACACACACACACACACACACACACACACACACACACACACACACACACAGACAGACATCACGTAAAAACCACTTTTTTGGGTTCAGGGAGCACCAAAACGAATATTTTCACTAACAACTCAAATTCGGATATTTTGAGGAAAACATTACTTTCTCCATATACTATGTATAGGGGGAGAAAGTAAAAAAATAGATGCTTGAAAGTTAATACCCTCAAATATCTTCAAATTAATTGTTGCTACAGTTACAGATAACTCGTATACGTAACTAATTGATAATCCTTATACAATATTTCCTGTTAGTTTTAATTTTATATCATTTTTTATTGGTAAATGCTGACGAATGACTTTCAAGAGTAGCGTAAATCACACAATTCTTAAATAATTACAAACCTTAGCACTATCTACACATGTCTTAGATTAATTAGATATAGCATTCAAATTTGTTAATATACATACACAATCCATAACAATACTGTCGTTTGAACTCAGATAGCTTCAATTTGAGTTACCATAGATTACCTAAGTATAAATCAATGCAATTTGTATTAATGAAATATGTTAAAATACAAAAAAAAAACTAATATAAAAAAACTAAAACTAATAATAAAAAAAATACTGAAAAACAAAATCAAACAGCTGATACGACCTTGGCTTTTTAAATACATTTGTTTGATAGTCTTACAGTTTCAAGCTGTTGACAGAAATGATCTAGGAATACACTTACTGCCATCACTAATCCTATATATACTACATAGCATTGAATGTCGAGGTTTTACTTATCTTGTGATATTGCTTGGGTTTCTATACTGTACAGTCACGCCATATCGGCAAAGATCATTAATTGCCTAAAGAGTTTTAGAATACACCTCCAGAGATGGTTATGACTGTGTGTACATTTTTGTTGCCTAATTAAATGCGCAATCATTTTAAAATTATCTTAAAATAGAATATTATTAAAACTAGTTCACAATTCTAGATATCTCAACACATTATGTTTAAAGGTACTATTTGTTAAGTTTGTTTATGTTATTATCAAAGCTTATATATACATACTCTTGTGGGTCAGTTACAAACCAAATTACTAAAGGACTTTGCAAATCTACGTGTACATATTATAGCGTCCCAATTGCTATTGAAACACTATATATTTAATATACTATTTATGAGATGTAAGGAAGAAATATTGTATGTAATATAAAAGAAGTTTTGTGAATAATTGCTGACAAATTGCAAATAAGAATTGCTGGTGCTACTTGGTTTTGCAAGTCTGGGCAAGGTCGCGATTTTCTAGTTCGGGGTTGTCGGAAAGAGTTGGAGACAATGATTTAAATTGTTGCTTGGCCTGAAGGAACTGGAGCCGGGTCACGTGACGGCCGGCGTACCCGGGTTCGAGAACTTTCTAGGCTAGCTTATATATTCACGGTCGCTGGGGGGCTACGGCATTTTACGTATACCTTTAGTGTCGTGAGTTTGTCATGAGTCTACCAAGCGAAACGTGAATTTCTTCTGATTTGAAGGTACAAAGTTGTTTTAAAATTTAGAGTCTTAATTTAAACCATTGCTCCATTTGTCATTTGTTGTTTTTCAAAAAGGGGAACAGTCTGTAAAACAATTATTTCTTTTTCATGGTTCGAAGCGTTTCTTTCTTCTCTTTGAACTTGGGTTGAAGATAAATTAAAAATACAGACTATTAAAATACAGATAGAAGAATTATAATTAATGTTCAGTAATATAAACAATTTAACAGTTAACTTTTATTTGAAACATTGCAGTGATAAGCAAAACCAAGTTTAATTTTATTTTGAATTTATGAATTATTTTATTTGAGAAGAAAGACTTTTAATTTGTTTATTTAAATAAATACAAGAAGATTTTATTTAGTTATTTTTATTTTTAAGACCACTTCTAAACCTCAAGAAATATTATAGCCTGCTAAGCAGCGCTATAAATCAATTGAGATGGAGATAGATACAAAAAAATTAAACATAGTAAATTTAATGTGCAAAACAATTGCACAAAACCTAATCTATCACAATTCAAAGAGCGCAACATTTTTCTGCTCAGTGTAATTTGAATGAAATAGCTAATGATGATCTATGTATTAATGAACAACATATACCAAGATTATTTTTTAATCGTCGGTTTAAATCAGCTTCAGTTTGGAATAATGGATAAAAGGGGTAGTTCAGTCTATGCTTGTCACATTTTTGAGAATCATGCTTACTTTTAATCAATTATTCTAGAAGTAATAAGACGCCAGTGCTATTGGGTCAAGCTAAAAACAATCATGCAAATTGGAAGTCAATTTAATTATTATTTTAAATTGAAAGCAAGTAGTGTAGAGGTAAACCATAGAAACATGAATAATTACTAAACCAATGACCTCAAGATTCGCATACTTTTAAACACCTGAAATTAATAAATCCAAAGAGATAGGAGACTTACGACAACAGAGACAATAGAGTACGCCTCATGACCAATCTGCGTGAATGTATTTGGCAGTTAGTTTATTACTAGGTCATTGACCTGCTGGGACTTGAAATTTTCAATAAATAATTACAATACAATGAGAAAGGAGTTATTTGAAAATACTAAAACCATCTTTAGCCAGTTGCGATGGTTTAGCCAAACATAAATAATACAGAAATTAAGAGTCTGCCTTAATAACAAAATAAATACAATTTTTCTAATTGTTTGCTTTATTTTATACGAATAATTTAGATGCACACAATATTTTTCAGACCTATCGTATATCAACTACTATCCGTGAATGCATTGCTTTATTACTTAAATCATTGCACTGCATTCTTAAATCATTGCATTGATTTATTGCTTATACATTATTGTCTGTCGTAAGTATATATTCATACCCACATAACTATTTATCATTCTTGTAAGTGCGTGTAATCTATGAACATCAACTGAATTTTTTTATCAAAGTGTTCTATTATTTTCTATCGATAGCATAAATTTCCTAATTGTTTCTTCAAATATCGATTTATAACATCATCGAGTAAACCACTAGAAAGGGTGAAGCTGCTGCTGTTTTATGTCTCAAGAGGCAGCGAGGGATCACTAGACTAGAGGGGTCAGTGATAATATCTTGACTCTATAGTATCGAACCCTGAACAAGTTCCGATTTTTAGCGAAAGGTATGTTCAAATATTCAAGCGATGAATTAAGTATATACTTACTTATCATAAATGGTAGGCACAAGTTAATTGTATTACTTCCAAATAATGATCATGAATCTATAAATGCGAACACGAACTTACCCCATATACTTACATTTAATAAAATATGTGTTATTATTACTGTGCCCATCTACAAAATTTAGATTCAATGGTTTCTTTGTGAAGTTAAAGTTTTATAAAAATATTGTTGAGAAAAGTTCTCAATGTTAGACCAACTTTACATTGCTTGACCGATTAAGCTATTTTTTTCTGAGATTATGTTGTATAATACATTAAAAAAATTGATGTTCTTATTTTAGCGAATTTCTCCTATAGGGCAAAAGGTATTACCGTAGTCGGCATGGTAAGACCTAGGCCCGGGACCATGATAACTTTTCGTTTTGAGGCCCCCAGATGCAAAAAAACCATTAGTTAAAATTCATATGTATGTGGCCATAGGCACGATAACTTTCGTAAAAATTGCCCTATCTTGATTAAATTTGGTATAAACGTGTAAGGCAGCAACTATATTCATGAGTTCAAGAACCAGACATGTTGCTCTATTTTAAGGGGAGGTTTGGGGGGGGGATTTTGTACCCCAATTTGTTTTTTTTACATTTTACTCATTATTCTTTTCAGTCCCAAATTTTAGTTTATACCATCAAATTAAGCTTAAAAACACACAGATTTGGTATTTTGATCATCGCTCTTCGTAAATTTGATCCTGAGATACCGAAAGTGCTAAGCACAGTACGTTGTCCAATGTTAATTTTATGGAGAATAAGTCAAATGTTATATTTTATATATCGCTTATTAATGAACATATTCTAATAAAACTTAGTAGATGGCTTCATGTGGTTGGGGTTTACTGATATTTGCATTAAAAAAATTTGGTGGTCCCCATGTCAGCAAACCTGCGTACTCAGCAGCTATAATGTTATTCTTATGGAGAAAAACAAACTTGTGATATCTTGCTTGTTTATGAAGATAAAATGGCAAAAATTGGCATGTTACGTTATCTAGTGGTGATCCATTGGTATTTGCATAAAAATCCGATTTTTATGGTTCTTGATGCAGCAAACCTGCATCCTCAGTCATATTGTTTTGTTCTTATGGAGAATAAATAAACATTCATATCTCGCTAGTTTATGAATATGCTTTTCTTGTTAGTTTGTAAGTGGCTTCATGAGGTTGTGAAGTACCTTTTGAAATTCGCTGAGTATGCAGGTTTGCTGCAACGGGGTTGTTAAAAATCCACTTTGAATACGCCCAATCAGATTTCATGATTACAATGTTGATCTTACAGAACTTAACTCTATCCATCCTTAGAGTCTTATTCCATTGGAATAGTAGGGATGAGGGTAGATTAGGCCAGGCCAAACTAGGCCATTATCAGTAATAGTTTAGAACAGATGTTTGCAAGGTTACATGATCTCACAAAGTCAGCCCTAATCGAGGTGAATCCCTAGGATCTTAAAGGAATAAAATTCCTCTAACAGAGTCACCATCCACCATGATAGACCGCTATTGGTCAAATTCCTGCTGCCATAAGAATAATTAATTGCATTTTCGTTTTGAGATTCGTTATTGTCATAGTAATAAACGATATTGTGAAACGTAGTTTCACATAAAAGATTTAAATTGTTGTATATTTGATTAAAAAAATCACAGGGGTACTATAAAGTTGATAACGGCACAATCGTTTTAAAGAGATAACGAGTTCGCACGCAGCACGCTGACGTGAGGGAAGTGAATTTCCACATAAAAACTTTTAAAACTCAAAATCAGTGTAAAAACATACATTTATTAAAATTTTTATTGAAATCTGAAAATATTGATTTTTGGCTGTTCTGATGCTCCTGGTTTCAATTACCTGCAAGGCTGGGATTGCAATTTTGCGCATTATAATGTTGGGAGAAGATCCAGACAGGGTTTAAAGTAGGCGTGAGGTTGCTGGGGATGATTAAAGTACTCTAACAAAGGAATAACAGGCTTTTCTAGTGTAAAACCCCCACAAGACAACGTACTGTGTTTAGTCAAAACACATTTTCTTTAATAACTTGGTAAATATTTATGCTAGAATGACGAGTGAGGGCTTAAAACTTTCGCCTTACTAGTTCCCATCTTTTTACATGCATTAATTTTACATCCGGGGCTTTTGTGACCCTTTTTGGGCCCCAAAACTCGAAATTTGAAAGATTAATCCCCAAAAAAGGGGTTTAGAGTTTTCCGATTGTTTTGCCCAACGAACTTGTCCAACTGATTACAAAAAGGAACGTCCCTACCAAATTTGAAGTAAATCGGACAAAAATTGCGACCGCAAGAGTGCAAACACACACACACATATATATATATATATATATATATATATATATATATATGTCTATATATATATATATATATAATTTTGAACGACCCCCCAAAACGTGTTCAGGGGGTACGTTAGGAACTTCTATGGTGGTCCCGGGCTTAAGTTTCACCGTGCGGGTCATGCTAATAGTTCACTTTCCAATGGAAATTCACTAAAAAATGAATTTGAATAAAAAATACCAGTGATAACATAAATAATAGATTTAAAAATAATAGAAATAATAGATTTTAATGTTACACATAAACACCGCAAGATAACAACTATCAGAATGACAGTTAAAAGTACCATGAGCGTAAATTGAAGTTAAATATCATAAACAATTAAGTATATGGACCAAAATTATGAACAATTGAGAGAAGATACCAATTTTAAACAAAAGTCTCTTTTACTTGGGAGGATATGGGAAAGTGATAACAGCTATAAACAGTCTAGATTCGGACGCATTACACTCCCTCATCATATTGTCTAAGATGTCTGTGTCCCTAAGTGTTAAGTGACTTTATAAATAACTGAAATGAACATCAAGACATTAGCGACGCGCGACGTTTAAGTTGAAATGTGGTCATTTAGCATATTTAAACCGGACGCCATTTATAGGACCATAGAGTTACTTGGTATCAGAGGATTTGAATACATTTTTCCTGGTCAGCAATTCAAGGTAAAAATATATAAAATTATTTGAGTTTACAGTTTGTGAACATAAACATGTTTCATTAATCCAAACAAAAGGCATCGAATACATGGCCACCCATCGCTGACGCCGCATTGTTCATTCGCCATTTCCACAACGCCGCAGGTTAACAACTCATTGCTTTCGGAAATTGGTCGTTAGAACAGTCTTTCGTACTTCAACCACTATTCAAATTATTTGTATTTTTCCTTACTTTTGTAGGAACTACAAAAGTTAGTTATTTATATCTATATCTATATATATATATATATATATATATATAACTTGTAGTAACTATACAAATATTATGACTAAATATATATTAATAAATATTTGTAATATTATCATATTTAGAATAATGATTTTTTCACCAATACAAATGATGCAATTTGTATTAATGATAAAAAATTATTCATAATTTATTCATGTTTATTATACAACTATAAAATCACTGATTGTTTCTACTACTTCTATGTACAGTTAATCCAAACAATACATTTTAATAGGAAACAAACATGTTGAATATAATTTAAATGCTTTAAAAAGTGCATACAAAATAATTTCATCTTTAAAATTATCCTACGTACTCGAATTTATACAATTTGTTATATATTTCAAATTAACGTTGCCTAAGAATAAACTGTGAGAAGAAAATTACAAAAATCTGTTCAGTAGTTAAATAAAATGCCCCTTACAGTTACGCTCCAGTACAAATTCCTGACTTAATAAACAGGTATATCTTGACACAATACATTCTGGTGTATTAAGCTATTAACAGCCAAACTACTAAAACAGAACTACTTTTGGTGTTTCTTCATGCCCGATCATTGTATGTGTTTGAGATATGGAACCAACCTGCATTAGCAAATATTGAACTATTGCTGTACTTAGTGCTTCTATCAATTTGCTGATAAGCTAATGGTGGAAACAACGGTGCGATTAATAATGTTATTTACATTGTGAATGAACAACATTCTGTGCCTCTATATTTAATATTATATTTTGATAAAGATGGTTTAAGGCTTCACGTAACTATGGTAAAATGATAGTTGGATATAAACGTATACTCTGCTTGTGTAATTTATATCGATTTCTATTTACGTAGAATAAGAACAATCTTAAATCTGGCTGATACATATTAAACATTGGCACTTAGCTTTAAGTAGTAGTGAGGTATATATTCTGATACAACGAATTCACTGAGTACAAAGGATTGCTGTAACGAGGATATTCAATCCAATAGATTATTTGAAGAACACTACTGTTAATTATACTTTATAGAGCTAGTTAAACATCAAAGGGGTTTTTAAGGAAGATATTATTAGGAGTTGAAGTAAAAAGCTATGTGATAAATATCTAGAGTTTTTTACCATTTTTAATAGCAATTGTATTATTATTTTTAGTTGAAACAATTTACATAGCCTGCAACTATATTTTTCAATAAAACAAAAAATATATTATGTTGACACAGGGATTTTATTTCTGGTATTAAATAATTTAAAACTAGTGCCCAATTAAATTTTAATTTTTATAACTCAATGTGCACTCTTTAAATACAGTCTCACAGTTGTTCACGTTTTATCAATTACATAAAGCATATACATTAATATTTACACTCGAAAGTGTCTTAAAAGCAGAAATTAGTAAATTAATGAAAATAGGATAAAGTTTACTCTTGAATTCAATCTAAAATCCAATACAAAAGTTATTTCCCTCTTAAATATTTTTAAAAATATTAAGTATACTAATAACTGGCACCACGATTAGCTCTTTGGCATTTTGACTGTTGTACACACTATCAAACTATTTCTCGGCTGAATATATGAACAATATATGACTAGATGTTTTTAACAAGCCAATTTAAACAATATTTGCCTGATGGGAACAATATAAACAACATAGAAAAACACACATTCATTGGACCTTTAGGGGCTAGTATTTCCTGTCTCACTTAAATATTTAATTGGGATATCCTATGTATTTAACTTTTATTAAAATTCCCATTAGATTGGTTTTATTGCCACTTTATTATTATTGACCACAGTTGGAAATTATTTTATAAAGAGCCTGCAAGAGCTTTTGCTACGTAGACAAAGAGTGTAAAACATTAATAGAAGGCAAAATATCCCAACTGAATGCACGATGTTCCGTTATTTTAATAACTGAAAACTGTTGGGATTTAAAATTAAAATAAAATATATTAGTTATTTTTAACAAAGAAGCAATCAAAAGTACAATGAACATCTAACAAGAGAACAGTAGAGAGCAATAAAGCAGTAAGCTTGCGTGCTTAATATTCTGAAACTTTTTGTATTATTGGAATTTGAAGCCGACGACGTCTTGTAATAAAAGTTGTGGACTTAACAGTAAGCAACTAATAAGAATCCAAACTTTCCCCATCAATTTACAATGTAAAGATTCGTATTTTATTTTTCTCAATTATTTAGTAAACATAAGTAGCAGGGGTAATACATTTTATATTACATTTTTCAATTATCAATACTGTAGAAACATTTGTTATATCAACATATAAAATTAAGTTATAAGAGAGTTAGTCAAGTTCTTTTAGCGAATTTCCCCTATAGGGAAGAAGCTATTACCGTAGTCGGCATGGTAAGACCTAGGCCCGGGACCATGATAACTTTTCGTTTTGAGGTCCCCAGACCCCAAAAACACCATTCGTTCGAAACTGTATATATATATATATATAGGTGTTTTCACTGCAATTCGAAGTCACGATCATTTATAAGATGACATCGAAATGCCATCAACTTGCGTAAAAACTCGGTAATTTAGAGTGCAAGTTTACTGCACTTTGAAGTCACAGTGAAACATACACATAATGTAGTAAACCATATGGTAGCTAGAGTGTGATGTGAAATATTATGATTTATTATGAATCATTAAACATAATCAGTGTTTAAGTAATGACGATATTTCAGTAAATTTGTCAAAACACGTTACACTACTTGGAATAAAACCTTCTACAGTCGGTCGTTGCCAAAGGCAATTAACTAGTAGTATGCCCTATTAAATTTTGTAATGCAGTTAAATGTTAAATTGTGTTAATGTATGTGGAAGATTTTACCTGACGATAGGATCGTTGTTACTGAAAGACCTTGTCAATTAAAAATTGTTTATTATTAGAATTTTGATGTTTTAATTTCACTCAGCTTTGAAATTTGAATACTGGGCTGGCATTACCCTTAATTATTTTTGGATTATGATTAAGGCAAAGGGTATTTTGAGTGCATTACCTCCTACCTCCCACAACATTTCAACCAAATCAATTTGGTCCTTGGTGCGTGATTAGAACATTATGTCTTTGATTGTAAGTGGGTCAGAGACCAAAAGGATTTGGGGATTGTCAATGTGCTTATGTTTGATTCTGGTTTAATAAATATCTTCTTACACAAATTCTCGATTCCATGCGGTTTACGTGTGACCTCCGATGGAGCGGAGCTCTAAACAACTAAACAGGAAGTTGATATCAGATTTTTGCTCAGGTAACAGTTCTTGACGAGGGTCAGATTTATAACCCCCCACTAGTGAGGTGTTTTGAACATAGTCACTTTTCCCTCGCTTTTCCAGAACTAATCCCTCCATCCCCTATCAAAGTTTTATAAGAATAGTAATGTTTGCAAATCCATTAAATCAATTATTAGTTGATCTAATTCAGCTTGGTAGTAAACCTTATTACTTATGTTTACTACACAGCTTTATATTCAATTGGATATGTTTCAGCCATATTTTTGCTATCCCATGAAACAAAGTACATGTTAGTACTTTGATGATTTTTTTTGGGTGATGCTATCTTTGCAATATGCCACATTTCGGATACATTATTTGTATATTTTATATATATTTATATATAAATCATGCATCAGGGGTATCAGTAATTCGGGGAATCGATAGAACTTGAGCTAGCAGCACATAAAGCTTTGATAATTTGGACTTTAAAAAGTAACAAAATTATGTTATTGTCATAAACAACCGGTTTTCAGAATGCGGTAGTGGTAATGAAGACAGAACCTCGTTTCAAAAAATAAATTTGGTTTATTTATTTCAATTCACACGTATGTTTCCCAATAAGTTTATTTTAAATATTTTAGTATTGTTAATTATTTAGGATTTCAAATTTCCGTTTACTTTTTCATAAGAATCGCTGCATTTCGGCGTCATTGATGATAATTAACAGTTATTTGTAAAAGTTGTATATGTAACTTAGCATTGACTTGGTACATCATTAAATCTGGCACAACCCTAAAAACACATTTAAATTCTCTAAATAACATCGTTGATATACACAACAAATATTTTATTGTGATGAACTAACTGACATCAAAATACAGTATACATTTCCATAAAACTCGCTGCATTTTGGCGTCATTGTTGATGATGAAGAATGAACCCCGTTCTAAATGAGGATTCACTAACGTTCATCCAATAATGAATATAGTTCTTAATTTTATATTTTACTCCTCAATATTATTCAATATTACCTTATACGAATATTTTTAATTATTTAAGCATCACAGTAAGCATCGCATATTTTTTAAGCATATTGTAATTTTCAGTTTGACTTAATTTGTACACAATTTTGTATTTTTGTACTTCATTTGTATTTGTTGTTTGTGTAATGCTTTAACTTTTTGCGTGATTGGTGAATCAGTTCTGGTTTCAGTA
The DNA here is from genome assembly GCA_963675035.1 of Allygus modestus. NCBI lineage: Eukaryota > Metazoa > Arthropoda > Insecta > Hemiptera > Cicadellidae > Allygus > Allygus modestus. The sequence continues at coordinate 89,632,251 of OY776116.1, forward strand.
TCATTATTCAAACATTTTTTGTTCTAAAAAAATACCAACAAAAATCACGTAGTCTAACGTTATGTATCGCGATTTTCTCTTTACTTTGATACCAAAAGCCCGTCTACACCGACGCGGAAGCGGTCGCCATCTAGTTCCAAGACATTTACTAGCGATCTTTCCGCGGGAACATAGCTGGCGGGAACTGAGGGGACACACCGACGCGGGAAGGCCTGTATTCTACTTCAACTTGCAGTTGAGGTCCCTTACAAACAGTTATTGGTTTATTCAACACAATTATAAAACTTGACGTTGATAAATTATCTATAAATCATTTGAGTATTGAGGAATTTTGAGTCGTGTTTTCACAGACTATTTCGATTCTTGTATAATACAGGATCACCCAAAAAGAACTGACACATTTTGACAACAACTTTTACCGACGAAACTTAAACTATTTGCTAACATTTATATATACACAGCTATACGAACTCAAAAGTTTTTAGTGGTACTCAGCAACACTCAATGTGAACACCGTTAGCATTTCTGCATGCGTCAAATCGAAATTCAACTTCTCGCAAAACATGTCTAAGAATTTCTTGAGTAATGATTGCAATAGCAACTCTTATCCGCTCTCTTAGGTGGTTCAGGTTTCTAAATTTCTCTGAATACATAATGTTCTTAACGTAAGAAAAAAAATCCATTGGGGTTAAGACTCTTGGTGGCCATTGTCCTCCCCTCCCATTGTCTTCGCTCCCAATCCACCGATCTTGAAATTTGTCATCAAGAACGGTGGATCAACGTCCTGCTGGAATAAAATTGGGCCTACCTTAATTTAAATTTTTTCTATTTGTGGAATGCAAAAAGTTCCAGCATATCACAATAAATTTGAGACGGTTTACATAAATACAATGCTCAATTTGACGCGGGAGCGACGCGAAAATAGATCGCGGAAAAATTCGCGGGAACAGGATGGGGCTGCGGAAACTAGCACAGGCTTAACGCACATCTGAGCCCAGTGTAGTGTAGAAAATGAACTGTTTGGGAGACGAAGAGGCATTTTATGTTTGTAGCAGTAATGGAGGGCGGGCCATATAATGGAGGGTGGTCTATGAGGATTTCCACCATTTTGCCATGAATACCGAACTGTTTTGTGCTGTAATTACTCAGCTATTATACTGTTTGGAGAGTTTATTGTTGCGGAAAATAACTGTTAAGTTAAAGCCATTTTGAGGTTAGTTAAAATTAATCATCAGTAGTTAGCGCATCTTTTTTTTGTCATAGATTCATTTTTCAAAAGTAATAAATCTGTGAGTGATGTCCAAATAAACGTCGGTTTCGAACTGAGGTCAACGTTGGTCGTCATAGTGCCAATCCAAATCGAAAAACTTTTCTAAGGTCATTTCCAGAACACATATATGCCCTGCTAGCCTTTGTTATTCCCATGTTAACCATAAAATAAACAACTACAAACCGGTGACGCTCAAATGTAGTTGGAAGATAGACAATCCATCAAAATAAAACGTTCTGTTGTGGCAATCCTGTACCGAAAATCCCATGGGGAGTACCTAATTGCATTTGGAGTATGTAACTAAACTGGAATTATGGAGCTAAAACTCGGTAGGATAGGTACATGAGAATCAAACATATAGACCAGTACTGAAAGGTTGTGGGGTTCCGCCCTACTTACATTCAACATATTTAAGTTTTCAATCATCAATTTTAACCTTACGGAGTAATTACTTTATTTTCAAGTTTTCACGGTAACAATGTTTTTATCAATGGTAGTAAAAGAAACAAAAGACACCCAAACGAAGTCGCCCTGGGTACCAGATAGTATTGCAAAAATAATATTGTATTCGTTTTTATAACCACAATGGTGCGGATAAACCCGCCACCCGTCCGTGGATGTGTGAAAAAAACGTTAATATTACTTTCATCTATATTTAAATTATTTACATCACACCCACGCTCAGATACGTTGTCATTTCTGTTCACTTCCTTGTCCTCAACACAACCCTCGGAAAAACTCTTGTTCAATAATTCATCACGAGAAAAACTAGTACTAGTTACGTTAAAAGCCATTGTGAATATCTCTTGTGCGTCTGATGCTTGATAGACAACTGTATGATTTAAGCGCCAACACAGTCAACATGTCAACTTGGCGCAACGTCTTGTCGTGGGGGGGAGGAGGGGTGGATAGATTGTGCAAGGCCGCAGCGATTATGCAGAGCGCGGGAAAGAAGTGTCCTGGTGGCACGAAACAACTGGTTACTGTACATACACCTAGCAGTCTGTGCTGAATTGGCGGAAATATCCGCTTCCCGTCCGAAACATCGACAAACGGCATGACGATATATCCGTCACCCGTTCGAGAAGGATCAGCCCATTTGACCTTTTTCATTGAATTTTACTCAGTATTACCATTACATAGTATTTATCAAATAATTAATTATTTGTCGCTAGTGTAAAAACAAATTTGATTGTGAAATGTTTACCACACAAATTAGTATACAGCTACAATATAAAAAAATTGTGTTATGGAAATTAATTATTTGTAAACATGTATTTTAAGACTCGGTTAAACATGCTTTTCATTTGACAGGTCTTTCATAATTTTCTTATGATAAATAAACAAGATAGCGTGCCCTACCATTAAGATTGGTTCTTAAGACACATATTATCTATTTATGTATATTTTCATAACGAATATAATTTTATAGTAGACAGCAAATACTATTATTCGATCCAAATGTGTATATTTGTTTCATTGCAAGTTCCTCATGTGAAACAGCCATCAGGGTATCAATGTTAGTGAAATAGCTAAATAAATTAGAAGGGACGCTTCAATCCAAAAACTTGTTTTGCAAAAACCTTATATATCTTAAAGCTAATTAAGAAGATTGTGTAAGAAAATGTCAATAGTAATTTTTAAACTCAAACTACAGAATAACGTTAAGTGGTATGATAATTCAAATACCGAAATATTATTTTAAAAATAATAAAATAGACCATGATTGTTAGTTAATATTAAACCATAATAACAGTTATATTCATTATCTAAAATTACAAACATTACAATAATTTTTGACAAAACACATATTGGCAAGATTGTTAAATAGATCTGTGATAGGGTCTGTGCAAATGGATCGAGTTCTTACAGTCTAAATGAAGTTCACATATATGTAACTATTATTAGATTATTTTTGTTGTAAATAACTTTCTACAAATATTTTACGTGGCTCGAGTTGTTTTGAACCTACTTCCTACGAATACTTTAAATGAGAAATTTGGATGCATGTATGGATGTTTAGGAAATTATATAATTAATAGAATGCTGGCGGTCTGTTAGTGTTGCCAATAAGTTATAAACAGGATAAATAAAATACGTCTTACAACACTATAAGTATATTTACACTTATACTGTACTTACATACATGACGGTAAAATATACACAAAAGATGGTACAAGGCGATCGATTTCAACCAGTTACACCGGTCATCATCAGGCCCAATCAGAGAGTTTCTGGCATTCTCTGATTGGGCCTGATGATAACCGGTGTAACTGTTTGAAATCGACCGCCTTGTATATTTTACCGTCATGTATGTAAGTGCAGTATAAGTGTAAATATACTTATAGTGTTCTAAGACTATTTTATTTATCCTGTTTAGTTGTAACAACTCGTATCACGCTAATAAAGATATTATTTAATAAGTTATTTTGCATGTAATTATTTGTTTCTGCATTGTTAAGTTTGAGTTTTTCCTTGAATTGCATTTAAAATAATAGAATATTTTATTTTATTTATGCTGCTAGTGAGATACATGTTTGTTTTGTCCATGTGAATATTGAAGTGCTATTGTTAGCTGAATCTCCATTACCGAACTAATTGTAATTGCCATTATGTTTATGTATTAATGCTGCATTGTAATTGGGCCTGTCCTGTTATGTAGCATTTTGAAATCAAATAAATAAAATTACGCAAAAACTACTGGACCGATTAAGCTCAAATTTTGCATGGACATATCACATTAACATATAGTCTTGAAAATATCTACATTCAACCTTAGGGTTCCAACCCACGGGCCCTGTAAGTTCCGATGGAAATCTTATGGGGAGATATTGTTTATTACATTACCAGCTGCAGTTATGTTTCACCGTTTTTATAAAGAAAGTAATGTGGCAAAATGTAAAAGAAATTGATACTGCTGATTAGGTTAATATTGAAGTTTAGGAAGCCAAGCCGCCGGTAACAGCTGGTAAATAAATAAAGACATCACAAAATCATTCCAGCAATTTGTCTTTATTGTTGTAATTATAAACGAAATAATGTACCCAATGACTATCAGGTGACAACTGAAACACGCCTCTATTCTATGTTTCCAATGCTCGCTAATAATGCAGAAGACCTTTTAACAACACAATATTATCATTGAATTTATTTTTCAGTAATTATTTCTTTAGGTCGTCAGAAAGGACCTATTTACAACAATAATCTCTTAAAATGTGTGTTCAGACAAATAAATAATATGTTATGTACATAAAAACCTAATTTTTAAATTCATCTAACAGGAAACCAGAGAGTGAAAGGTTGTTAAGAAATTATTAAATAAACTAAACTAATTTTGGGAATAAACTTAATAAAGTTTTAATTTACAGAGAATAGTTTACAACCTGATAATAATCTAGCAATAAGTTTAAAACCTGGCACTATGTCCAACATTACCAAATGCTGTTATTTAAAACTAGCAGCAAATCCCAAATAAACGGTCTCTAGAACAATATATTTTAGACTTTCATATTGTTTTAATGAAAGTTTACTCCATATTTAGTTTTACAAAGATACCCCTTACATTCGTCGCATATTGCCAAAGATAGATTGGAAATTTGGAAGTTGTATTGATTTATTACATTATCAATATTTAAAGAATTCCATGATTGTTTCCATCGATTGTTGACGTCTAAAACTATTATTGTGCATACATGTTTGGTATCAATTAAAAGCTCTTAATCATTAGATGTGCCTTTTGGAGTTAACAAAAAAACTCCACTCTCAGAGATTCGCCCCATATGCTTTGAAATTTCCAATGATAATCTTATGGGGTTATATTTTATTGAGTGATTGAAATGTAAATACATTTTCAAAATATTTGGCTCTATGCGTACTAAATCCCCATGCGGGGAACGGGTCACCAGCTACAAATATAAAAACGGTGGGAAATTCGACCACAACCAATGTTTTATTTTAGAAGGTTATGAAATTTCCCTTATATCAATGTAAGGTGTTATCCACAGGTCTGTTCCTACAAAAACAAATGTTAACTGAAAAAACAATAAATTTCTTTACAAATGTCTACTGAATTTCTTTAAAATTAATACCTTACGCTTTTTCCACCATATATCACCAAATATGTCAGACTTTCATAGTTATTTGACAATCTATACAATTCAGGGTTTTCAATGAGGGGTTTACTATTTAAGTCCGCTCGTTGGAACTCCAGATTTGGTTGTACAAAGACACCCCTTACATTCATGTAAATTGCTGACAATAAATGTCGCTAACTCTAATTATTTTGATACTGATTGGTAAATCGGTAGTTGCTCAGGATTTAGCAAGCAGGTAATGAAATTTAAAGCTGTGCCCTATATAATCACTCTACATTACCTATTACTTGATATTCCGTATTAAAATATACAGCCGATCGCGATTCGTAACGTAACATGATTTTAATAGTTTTTTTTCTTGGGACAAAAAATGCTAGAATAATGGTACTGAATCCAGTACATTTATGAATCGCCAATCACGCTTCCCGCCAGCCGTCTAAGAGGCGACACAATACCTTCAAGGCTGAGACTATTATCGCGGCCGACTAGGTTCGTGCCTCGCACCAGGTTGACGCCGCACAGACTTTACCACCGGAATTCCCAAAAATATGTATGGTATGTGGGATAGGGGTGTTGAAAAGGTTCCCAGCGGTTCCTTTTGAACCACCCAGTTTCCTCTTCGTAGGCCTGGCCACTCGTGCATTGGGTTTCCCAGTCGGTCCTTTCAAAAAGAATTATAAAAACATTGTAAATATGACTCTGTTAGACAGATTTATTGACAGCTTTGTTTACAAATAGTTCTCTGATGTTTCCGTCTTAGAATTTTCCCAGCGTCCCTTCAAAGCGTGAGACTATTCTAGAAAACGTTATAAACATAGCACCATTAAATAAATTAATTCCTCGTCCTTCGCCCAAGGTACTTTATAGGTTTTGTAAATAAAACAGTGTATTATCTTAAATCCATTATGGATCTTAGTCCATAATAGCAAGGTCGTCGTTAGTACAAAATTCCTATAAAATAACTAACGGTATACAAATGTATTAAAACTGAAAACTAAAAATTATACAACAATTCATATGTATTATGGGTAGGATCAAATAATTTATAATGATTTGATATGCCATTTTATTATGACGAAAATTTGTAAACACGCACAAACATTTACTCTTCATTATTAACAATAGACACACATTCAATGGTATCAAGGAAATTATTTAGGGATCAGAAATGTATAGCCGTGTATATACATTTTATTATTTGTTAGCGTTTTGTTTTTCCACTTGAATGAACAACAATATATATATAAGTTACAAAGGATTGACAATTTCGACGCATAATCTGATTTTTCCATTCCGTTGAAAAATTAATGTCCTACCGTTAAATTTGCCGGGATGAGCAGTAATCACATTTTCATTCATGCTGGGATCAATGTTTGTTTGTTTGGCGAGTTTTAAATAACTTTACAATGTAGATAACATGTATAACATTTGTTTACATTGAAACAAATATCCACATATGTTATGTTGAAAGAGGTACATTCTTCATTATCAGCAATGACAAATAATGTTATGGCTGTGTATATTGCATTTTACAATAAGTTACTTTGTCACAACCTTTTTTTATTTCAACGATGATATTCATACATTATTAAATATGCGTTAAGGGTGCTGCCAGTTCCTATAATGTTCCAAGTAAATGCAAAGCTACATACCCAGATTTTGCAAAGAGGTTAATTGTTAATTATAGTCAATTACACCAAAATGCAGCGATTTTTATGAAAAAGTATCCAGAACTTGAACTCATTTAATTGCAGTAGCATGTATACTGTCATTTGGATTTCGATGCCTGGAGAATTTGGAATTTGCTTATAAGGTCAAATAGATGGCAAGTTAAACTGAAAAATAGTCCATATTTATTAGTTTAAACGAGGTTCATTTTCAGCAATGAAGCCAAAATGCAGCGAATTTGGTGAAAATGTATTCTGCATTTTGGACTCAGTTAGATCGTCAAAATAAAATTATTTTGTTATACCAACGATGATATTGTGAGCCTTTAAAATAATACTATTAGGGTACTGCTAGTTCATATAATTTTCCAACTAAATGCAAAGCTATTTATCCAGCTGTTACAACGAGGTTAATTTTTGTAACATCATCAATGACGCCAAAATGCAGCGAATTTGGTGAAAATGTATTCTGCATTTTGGACTCAGTTAGATCGTCAAAATAAAATTATTTTGTTATATCAACGATGATATTGTGATCCTTTAAAATATACTCTTAGGGTACTGCTAGTTCATATAATGCTCCAACTAAATGTAAAGCTATTTATCCAGTTGTTACAACGAGGTTAATTTTTGTAACATCTCAATGACGTCAAAATGCAGCGAATTTGGTGCATTATCGTCAAAATAAAATTATTTTGTTATATTAACGATGATATTGTGAGCCTTTAAAATATACTCTTAGGGTACTGCTAGTTCATATAATGCTCCAACTAAATGTAAAGCTATTTATCCAGTTGTTACAACGAGGTTAATTTTTGTAACATCTCAATGACGTCAAAATGCAGCGAATTTGGTGAAAATGTATGCTGCATTTTGGAGTCAGTTAGATCGTCAAAATAAAATTATTTTTGTTATATCAACAATGATATTGTGAGCCTTTAAAATAATACTCTTAGGGTACTGCTAGTTCATATAATGTTCCAACTAAATGCAAAGCTATTTATCCAGTTGTTACAACGAGGTTAATTTTTGTAACATCTCAATGACGTCAAAATGCAGCGAATTTGGTGAAAATGTATGCTGCATTTTGGAGTCAGTTAGATCGTCAAAATAAAATTATTTTTGTTATATCAACAATGATATTGTGAGCCTTTAAAATAATACTCTTAGGGTACTGCTAGTTCGTATAACGTTCCAACTAAATGCAAAGCTATTTATCCAGTTGTTACAACGAGGTTAATTTTTGTAACATCTCAATGACGTCAAAATGCAGCGAATTTGGTGAAAATGTATGCTACATTTTGGAGTCAGTTAGATCGTCAAAATAAAATATTTTTTGTTATATCAACGATGATATTGTGAGCCTTTAAAATAATACTATTAGGGTACTGCTAGTTCATATAATGTTCCAACTAAATGCAAAGCTATTTATCCAGTTGTTACAACGAGGTTAATTTTTGTAACATCTCAATGACGCCAAAATGCAGTGAATTATATGAAAAAGTATGTGGAAGTTTGAACTCACTTATTTAATTGCAATAACATTTGTATTTTTAGTTAGACTTCGATGCTTAGAGAATTAAAAATATGATTTTTAGAGGTAGTCCCATTATCATGGCCTTCTAGGAGCCCAAACCTGATTTTATTTTATATATTTTGTGAGAGTGCGTGAAAACGTTAGTAAACAAACACGTAGTTTAAGTAAACAAACACTGTAACGTGGCTCATTTGAGAATAATAATAAATGAAATCCTCTGTAACAAAGGACATGTTGCACCATGTGTGGGTTGAACTATACCATCGTTTAGAAGTCTGAAGAGCTACAAATGGCGGACATGTTGCAACTTACTAGTAATCTGTATTACACTGTTTCTTACGAGGATTTCAATAAAATAAATATAGTTGTTATACCTTCTTTGGTTTGTTTGTTGTCAAATGTCTAAACCGCACCATTCTTTTATGAAACCCCTGTATTCTATGTTTCACTTAATGACAGATTTGTGTTATCGGTAAAATGATGCAATTATTAATGAAAGATTATGAGTTACACGTTTTTTTATTATTTTATACTTGATTCCCGAAGGCCTTATTGTTTAAATAATGCATGGGTCGACGTTTTCTGTCATTGACATTTAAAAGAGTAATATGTTTTTGTTAGTTATACTGTTTGAAAAAACATTAACAAAGCCTGAGTTAAGCAATTCGCTCTGTTCATATAAACTCCTCCCCCGTACATGATAGTTGACAAACTTCCTCGTACAGTTTAAAATGCAAAACTGAAAGAAATTAATAAACCAACAAAATTTTAACAACGTTGTTCGGGAAGTAAAATACATAGGTATTATAAACTATCGGTACTATAGTTTGCAAATTCTCATATGTTGTGTAAATGAACGAAAAACAATATAGAGAAGACACTGTATATATCTTTAAAATTTTCGGAGTTTAACGATTAATAAATTTAGTGTGTATAAATATTACTTTGGCTTACTTTAATAGAAGTATTTTTACAAATAAAGCAAGTTTTTTTTACAATTTATAGACATCTTTCATGCCTAAAATTATTTTTTCTAGTAAGCTCATAATGAAAGTTTCGTCATTTAACCTAATAAGGTAATAGGGCTACTTTTAGGTAAAGGATTGGTCAGTAGTTAATAGTTTTTGTTTTTAATTATAAAATGCATTCAGAAACCTTTCTAATACGAAGATATCTGTTCATTAAGATTGTAAGACCATTTACTATATACGTAGTTGTAGTATTGAAATGTTGCTAAAGTATATTTGGTAAATAAACTATCTATTCAATTGATTGCTATATTGGTAATCCCTTGTTTCTTATTATTAATTATTCATTGCATTCAATTACCGAGTTGGAAGAAACAAACTATTGTTTATCATTTATTCTCGGCCTCCTACAAATTATTTTGCTGTTAAGCAATATTATCAGATGTAACATGCAGGCTTTACATAGATAATGTAATAGCGTGGTAGCATCGTTAGTTACTGTTAATTTGTGTTTATTATAATTAACTAATTATATATGAAATAATAAAGCTTTTTTACAATTAATAGTTTACTGATATTTCAAAGATAAATTATTTACAGATTGTACTATTTTACTACAACGTACAAAATTATTCCCTTTCTCCCCACCCTCAGTTCTTCTCCAAACGTGCCAAGTCTATGCAAAAATGCCGCGACCCTATTGGTTGACTGCAGCCAATAAGCAGACACCTGTTGAGTGGTGGGGGAGGAGGGTGTCCAACTATTTAAGGGATGATGTGTTTAAGCAGTTAACAGTTGACAAATCAGTCGTCAGTAGTTTGCGCTACAGTGTTGAGTACCTGTGTTGCCATGAGACGTCACAAACCCAACATACAAAGGTAAGAAAAGAATAATATATATTTATTTGTACATGACCTTGCATACAACCATATTTTACAAAATTTAGATAAGACATTTCCTGAATTTAATTATAGTGCCCGAATTTAAATCCACTCAATGTTTTTTTTTCAAGTTAATAAGTTCCTAAAATTTTATAAAGCCGTTGGTGTCCGATTTGTTTTATTTAATCACCAGCTTATAAAAATGTTCGAGTTTCGTTTATAAATGTCTATTAAATATAATTCCCAATTATAATGTTTGAACGTCAGTAGTCGGCCGTAAAGAAAAGGCGTTTCTCTGTATTATCTAAGAATATACATTTTTATTTTATCAAGAAACGGCTCATTGAGCAATGTAAATTGCATATAGGTTATTTATATCATAAAGGTAGTTTTCATATTTAGCCACGTTATTGAGAATAGCCAAAACGAGATTGAATAGGCCTGCTCTATTAGTTTATATAGTCTATGTTTTAATTTTTAAAACGTTATGTGTTGCTTACCTGAATTATTTGTTTTCCCCCGAATTACTGATGCCCCTGTTTTCTATATAGGTAATATATAAATAAATAAAAAATAAAAATTATCCTAAAGTTGTGTGGTGAACCTGTGATCAGAAAATTATAATCACAGCTGATTATATTTACATTTTTATAGTTTCCCCAGGCAGTTACATTTTAGGCAGTTGTTATAATTTTCTGGCCACAGGTTCACTACAGGTGTCATATTACAAACATAATTTTTTAATTTTTTAATTCACATTTATTAAGTTATTTAAAATCCTATAGTTAAAATCGTTATGTCATTAATTTTAAAACAAAATGACACACATTTTTTGATTACTATAGTTTTCTCCTAAATATTACGTTTTGTAGGATATTTACCTTTGAAAAAAACCGGCCACCATTAAATGGCACAACGTGTAAACTTGATATTCCATACCAAAATGGGTCTTAATAGATGTAATACATGTACCAAGTTTGAAGGGGATATCTTAAGATGTTCCAAATATATAGCGTATTGAGTAAGAAACACATACAGACAGATAGCATTTAACAAATTGGAATAGAGACTGCATATAGTTGCTAACAGTTTAATATAAATTATGGTACAGTATATATGTTTTGGTTTTAACAGTAAGCCCTACAATTGGTCAAAATCTCCTAGTCGTCTAAAGCACCGCCTTTCATTTCTCCCATGCATTGTTGTTGAACTTATAGAAAATGGAGGATATAAGATTGTCGAGGGGGTAGTTAGTGAGAGGGAGTTGGTGAAGAAGTAGGGGTGTAGGGGAATGGGTAAGAGGGGTGGCTGGTGTACATGTGTGTCATGGCGGACGGTAGAGATTTCGGTGCCGTGTTGTATTTTTTTATAAAATTTAAGGGTTGTTGCTGTATTCGTGAACCCCGCAATACTATAGTATTTGACCCAAATAGCATTCAAGAACAGAAGACGGGATTAACATGTAGCGCGACCTGTCGCCAAGTGTGGCCGGTTCCATAACATGGGGAGCGTGTTTGTCGCCGCGACTAGAAGCCCCGTCCACACAGGCGCAGGGTGGGAGCGGGCGCGTGAACGATTTTCTTTATCAGATTGCCTGCGCGGGCAACGTGAACTATGGCGGGATATGAGCACGGTCACACCGATGCGGGACGCGGGCGCGGTAACGGTCCATTACCTGGAATTTAGATGCGATTTTTGCGCGGGAAGATCGTGGCGGGAACTGGTGCTTCCACACAGGCGCGGCCACCAGACGGGAAGCGGGAGCCAGTACACCTCAGTGAGACGTTGTGTTAAATTGTTATATTAATATTTCTTTCAGTATGACGAAAAATATATTTCATAACAAGAGCCAAAGGTGGTGTTTCAATCCTCGCTCATTTTCCAGCCTCAGCCCAGGGCCTCAGCCGATTGAAGCTCGATTGAAACGCGTCACTTTTGGTTCTTCATGACCAAAAACACAGTTTTGACGGGTTGCCAAGACCTAAACAGATATAATATCAAAACGTATTCCAAGTCAAGTAAAGCATCGTCGGTCTGACACCGTTTAACATAGCAAAGTCCTTAAAGATGTTAAAATAAAATAAACGTGTAAAAAATACATGACGGGTAACGGCTAGTAAGATTATAAGCAGATGTTTTATTTTATTGTGCAAATACTAAAAAATTTCCAGGACTATAGAATAGAGGAAGGATATTATCTCTATTCTATATCCCTAAATTCCTAGGATGTGTTTTTGTGGCGGAATACTTTAATCAGGTAGATTAGAATGAACGTGTTCCTATAAAATTATTTATAAATTAACATTGACATTTTTAAATTATTTGTGGGAGCCCAAAGAAAACTCGGAAAACTAAAATTGGAAGACAAAATAATACTCCTATAAGAGCATATAAGATCGCACGTACATTATAAGAAATAATTAAAAATGGTAGTTCTTATAAACCATCTGTTCTGTATTGCCGGAAATAAACAGATACAACTTACACTCTTCTCTCTCTCTCACACACACACTTTTCCCTGCTTTGTTGTTCTAGGTATAAAAACTTTTAAAACTGATCATTGTTTAGTGATTGCATTATTAACAAATTAATAAAACAAAACAACCCATTTTTTGTTTGTACGATAAATTCTGCTCACTTTCACTGTGGAAAAAATAATATTCAAAACTTCGCCTTTTAGAATTGGACTTGCTTCTCTGTGCCTACACGGTGAACTTTACAACATGCTCTGGCAATGCCATCCACATTTTTATATTCAGTAGTTTTATTGAAATAATCAACCTACGCTTCATTTGTACTCAAAACGAATTTTAAAACTAAAAAAACAAACAAATTATAATAAACCTACTGATAAACACTATCCCAACGATCCAAACAACAGAACTAACGATCTCATTTGCAAACCAAGACGTAACGACGATCCAACGACCCTTCGACACTTTAAAACCACAACCGGTACAACAAAAAATGCACAAATAGGCAATGAATGGGGATGAGAAATGAGAGGTGAGTCATATGGTCGGGTCGGCATTTTGAACCTGAGGGAAGGGTAGTTTAGGGAAAAACCCATGTTATTTAGGGTAGTGCCTAGCGCTGGATAGATTGCAAGGCTGTTGCGACGCCACTGCGTTGGGCTCATTCATGGGCATTTGCCGCTTGCCGTATTTATTTTGTAAGTTAACTTGGAACGGGTGTAATATTGACATTGTCACTTTAACTTTGTTACTTAAAATGTACGAATTAAAATATCAAAATAAAGTATGTTTTTCTTGCGTAAAAGCACCTCGAAAAATATCCTTTTTAACCAGTGTAAGTTGGGATCCATTGGGGGGGCTATAGCCCCCTTAGCCCCCCCCATAGATCCGCCACTGGATACGTATGTACAACATCAAGCAAATGTTCAGTAAGGCACGACATTGTGTTGTACGAGACAGATGACAGGTGATAACTGATTAGTTAAGTTTTTTCCGCAACAATACTGGAGCGGAAAGCGCTGCAAACGCTGCATGCTGCGGGAAGTGCGGGAAACCGCAGTGTTCCCGTTCCCGCCTCGTGCCCGCTTCCCGCAGACCGCGCCGGTGTGATTGGTTTCATATCCCGACATGGTACACGCTGCCCGCGCGGGAAATTCTCGGAATTAAAATCGTTCCCGTTCCCGTATCGGTGTGTACTAGTCCAGGAGCTGAGGGGGTTTGAGCATGCATAAAAGTATAACGCAATATTTTTGCAGATTGTTGTAATATGGACCTTGGTGATACCGGAAACGCATGTCGTCACTTTCCCAGGTGGTCGATAACTTGGGTGGAGGGGGGCAAAGATGGCGGGGGGCGTTACGCGTTAAAACGCCGATATCTCGAAAACGGTAAAAGATAGAACATTGGTTAAACCGTTGTTCTTTTTGTAAAAATATGGGCAATACAAAAGGTTATTTGATCTGAAGTCGTATCTCTATTAATAAAAGAGTTATGGAATAAAACATGAGAAAATGAGATATTTAGGTTGATTTTTTTAACGACTTTAGATTAAGTTTATAAGTATTGCATGCAAGTATAACCACATATAATTACGTATTATTGTTATATGTAGTGTTTTGATACCGGAAACGCATGTCGTCACTTTCTCAGGTGGTCGACGACATGAGGGGAGGGGGGCAAACATGGCGCGAAGCGCAATGCATTAAAACGACTGTATCTCGTCAACGGAATGAGATAGAACAACGGAGAAAACGCCATTTTAATCACAATAATTAGTAAAATAAAAAAGGATATGTGGTCCAAGGTCGTATCTCCTGTAGTAAACGAGTTATCATGTATTTCAAAAATTAGTGTTATTATCATGATTTTTAACAAAAAACACGATTTATTTTTATACTGTCGGTTGAAATTAATAATAACGGCAACCCCTGTTTACTATATACATTTTAGAACACTAATAGAGTGTATTAATGCATAAATGGTGTCTTAACATGTAAAACAAGTTATGTTAGTTACGCCCAGTAACTGAGATCGCTGCACCATAGGGAGATAAATGGTAATAACTACTTATACGAATAACATTTTAATTTTAATCGTAATATTATATGAACTTACATTTTTTATTACGTGACTTTATGTAGAACAAACAGTGTCTAAATCTATAAAGAATTGTATACAAACTTTGTATGTTTAATACCTTTGTTAAGAGCTAATATGAACTTGGTAATTGGCGACGATTGCTTATATACCCTTTATATACCCTTACTTGGTTTGAGTCCATGTTTTTATCAAAAATCATTTTCTTCTGTTTATTAATAAATTCTTCTTTTGACCTGAAATGAAAAACAACACGTAAATTCCTTCGCAACTTTTATATAAAAAGTATATCCATGTTTAATTTTGTATATCAGGGCTGTACACGATTAAGTTTGTTATACCTTGATCTTCTTCTAGTAGGGCTTGCTTTATGTGAACAAAAATTCGAGTATCTGCCTCTCTGTGATTACTGGTTAGCTTTGTTTCATTAGATATAACCTGATTTTCATCCTTTTTGTAGCATTCAGTGTCATCATATCAAAACAACCAGAAATACAAAGCAATTTACCCCTGGGAATGAGGTTATGTAGTATCTAAACCCCAACATACTTTATTAGGCATCTTTTGTTTTCTGAGGAGGCCATATATCGGGACCATTGCTTGGGAATTCTGGTAGTGCCACTAGTAATGTTTACAGATAAAGGAGGTTGCCGCTGGCTCTTAGTTCACTTTCAATGTTTTTAAGAGAACTGCTTAGATCATTGTATTTGTCATAAACAAGGTCCACTCTCTGAGCTCCACTAGCATCAATTACGAGCTCAATTTTGGCTATTTTATGTTCAGCAAAATCTTGAAACGTCTGAAAACCCTTTAACACAGCACCGGGAACATTGTGGATGAAACTCATCCCGTCAATGACAGCCATTGAGTTTTCTAGCGGGTACAATTCATTTATAGGTTTACTACAGTCAGTGTTTTTCGATGGCATTCATTAAATCAGACTTAACACTCTTCTTTAGTGATCCATTTTCATGAGCCAAACTGGGGGGGTAATTTACCATTTCATACTCCAGTAGTTCTCGCAGGTTGAAGTTCCTTTGGTTGGCAAGCATTATTACTTAGCTTACATTTGTTCTTTTTTTTCTTTCTTTCTTTTTTGTGTCATTGGATAAGTCTAAAGTAAACAAACAAAACTCTCCGTTTTCCTTGTAAGACATCAGACACCGAGTAAACACTAGTTTCAAATTACAGACAGTTTAAAAACTTGTAAGTTTCCTTTCATGTTAATTTAGTAAATATGCTATTAAACATACAACCTTTGAATATAATTGTTTATAAACACCTTTATACGCAATATATACAATTATATTTACACACTGTTTTTTACTTTCTCCTTCTATACATAGTATATGGAGAAAGTATTGTTTTCGTAAAAATTTTCGAATTTGAGTTTTTAGTGGAAATATTCGTTTTGGTGCTCCCTGAACCCAAAAAAATGGTTTTTACGTGATGTCTGTGTGTGTGTGTGTGTGTGTGTGTGTGTGTGTGTGTGTGTGTGTGTGTGTGTGTCCGTGTGTGTGTGTGTGTGTGTGTGTGTGTGTCTGTGTGGATGTGTACAGAGCTAGAGCCCTAACCCATGGGCCGATTGTTATGAAATTTGGTATGTAGGTACTAATCCACGATATCTCCAGGCATTTTTTTCATGTTTTTGGAATTTTTGATTTTTAAGGGTAATTATCCCCCAAAAACCGCCAAAAAACGTGAAAAATCCAAATTTCTCAAAAACGGCTCTAACGATGTCGATTAAACTTTCGTGATTTGTAGAACTTTAGGTTTGCAACAAAATGACACCACCCGCATTTCTGGAAAAATTCGGGTTCAGAAATTACAGGACTTAAAACATCCAAAATTCAATTTTTTGGATTTTTCATAAAAAATCATAAATGTTAAAAAAGATTACTATTCACCATTAAAAAGAGCTCAAAAAACTAAATAAATTAGTATTTTAAATTACTATTCTACGATTGCTAGTTACGGAGAAAATTGAAATTTTCATTTAGCGGTAAACACAGTACGTTGTCCAATGTTATTCTTATGGGGAATACAAATATAACTATTTCTCTCTTATTTACTGATCAATTTCATTAAAATTTGATATGCAGGTCAAGTTAGCATTGACCAACAGATGATGTTCGAAATGTGTTGCTATTTAACCCTGGGGGGGCAAGGGGGCATTTCCCCTCTCAAAACCACTGTGTGTAGCAACGGACTCTATAGTGCCTCCCAGAAAGGGATTTGGGTGGATATTTTTGGAAACAACTATTTTAGACAATTTTCTGTACATTTATCTATACTTCATATTCTATAAATTATTTAGTAAATGACAAATATTTTTGTCATTAAAGTTGGGCTAAAAGGGAGAAAGTATGTGTCAGTTTCCTGATACCGTTTATTTACACTACATAAAGTCACGTAATAAAAAATGTAAGTTCGTATAATATTACGATTAAAATTAAAATGTTATTCGTATAAGTAGTTATTACAATTTATCTCCCTATGGTGCAGCGATCTCAGTTACTGGGCGTAACTTACATAACTTTTTTTACATGTTAAGACACCATTTATGCATTAATACACTCTATTAGTGTTCTAAAATGTATATAGTAAACAGGGGTTGCCGTTATTATTAATTTCGGTTGCCAAGTCACCGGATTTCCCCGGAGTTTTAAGGTAAAAATATAACTCCGGGGAATTTCCGTGAAAAATTAAAAATCTCCCCGTTTTTGACATTTTCCCCCCAAAAACCGTTGCATAAGCGTTTTTGAAATCCTAATTGTGAACAAAAATGTATTTACATTTGCAACTTCATCGTAAAGCAACGATTGCCAAATAAGCTAAATCCTGTTTCGCTGTTCACTCTAACCTCTAGTAGGCTATTTGTTACTCTTTGGCTTTATTTCGTAGGGAAATATCGTTGACTTTTACAGTACCTATATTTGCCGTTATAGAACGCTGCAAATCAGGATGAAGATTTATGGCTCTCTGCAGTTTATTAAATTACAAATCTAATATTATGGAAACCGTAAGTTAAGCATTTCACTAAGACCGTATAGACGTCAAGGTCAAGGTTAGGTGCGCTAGTTGACAAAACTGCCCGCTAGGGGTGAGGATAGACTGTCCAGTAACTCACGTCCTCGTGGCGCGCAAATGCCGTGCTGCGTGCCGGTGCCGGTGCAGTTCATCTGCTATATACTATTTATTGTACGCGAACAATATTCTTGACATATAAGTAAGGTATTTTGAAGATATTGCACGTATATATTTTTTCAGCAACAGCATTTGTTTAAATCAAAAGGCATAAGCTTGATTTCAGGAGAGAATAAATTTTAATTTTTCCAAATAACAAGGGGGATATATCCCCCTGCCCCCCCGTATCTACGCCAATGTAAGACCGTCTTTTCGATTGGCACACACTTTCAAAACGGGAACTACAGTTCGGGTCACAATGCTTGACAACTGGTTAGCGTATGCTCTGGAATGACTTTTCGCCTCTATTTGGCCTAGCACCTGTAGTGTTACAGTCTACTTTTGTCAACAGAAAACAAATATCACTAATTTAACTTTAAAACATTTGTTTTGGTTGTTTTTGTTAATGTCTTCTTTTATTTAGTGAAATTTCAATAGTTTCTCGCCTTTCCC
Source organism: Allygus modestus (assembly GCA_963675035.1). NCBI lineage: Eukaryota > Metazoa > Arthropoda > Insecta > Hemiptera > Cicadellidae > Allygus > Allygus modestus. Next base: position 89,650,878 of record OY776116.1, read on the forward strand.
GGGTGCCAAGCACCGTGAACCTAACTGTACCAAACCGCCATCCGTTTTTGGGTCCATTTGAAGAAGCTAAATCGCCACCATCATTAGGGAGGATTAGGAAGAGTCAGCTCGTAAGATTCAAAATTAGCTAATCCCTATCCCCACTCGGCCAGGTAGCCACAACAGTTGAGGGGAAAAACGGGAATATTTTATTCCCCGTTCTCCCTCGGTGATATGCCTATTACACATTCATTGTCGGCCCTTTAATACATATTCCTCCGATAAGTATAAATTAATCATAATGATCCAAAAAAGATGCGACCGTGGAATATTTTGTATATCACGACGCATAATGCAAATTTGTGTAATATAGTGGTTAACTAAACAATATATAAAGCCTTTTGAAAAATGTGTTGGTAATTTATTTTATTCCTAGTTCATGAAACAGTATTTTTTAACAAACAGATTGTTAAATTCAACCATGGTTCTCTTTTTATAATACTTACCGATTTATAAAAAATAAATTAATACTATAGCTAAGTGCTTGCGATTGTAATTAATTGTTCTTTAAACTAATAATGATGTCACTGACATTTGCTTAAAACGTCACGTCTTGTCTGCTGCAATTGATAATTTACAGTTTAAGAACAGCATGTTTAATTAATCATTGCAGGTTGTGGAAAAATAAGTCTCTTCCTTAAAAACTAGAAATTATATTGGTAGAAATTATAACCCCATCAACTCGCTAGACTAGACTATCCGCAAACAACGGCAATAGGCACTAATTGCAGGTAGATAGTGGGTACAAACAATTCCCGTGTTTCTACATATGAAGCTTCCTGACTCCGCCACCTAACCGAGAAGGGGTAGCGATTTGGTAATTTCGGATCTTGGGAGTTGACCCTTCGTAATCCTCACTTATTAGGGTAGCGATTTAGCTATTTTAAATTGACCCAAAATTGGGTGGCGGTTTGGCTACAGCCTTCAAAACAGTATACAAACTTATAGTTATCACATTAACCTGTGTTATGTATGTAAGATGTAAAAAAAATAGATAACACATACAAATTTTCTCCATGACACCTTAAGTTGAGGCAGCCCAAGCTGGCCTGCAGGTATACGACCCGGGCCGCGTCCTCCCCCTCGAGTAATCCTATTAGTGACGCTTCCGGCGTGCACGCCCAAGCACAATTTTGATTTATTTCAAATTGTCATAAAACATACGAGATCACGCTCTTATATTATTAACAGCGACATAACAAACATTTATGTTTTCGTCCCATTCCAATCGGACATCTTACGCGGTTTTAATCAGATTACTAAAATACTTATGTAAATGACGGAGTGACAACGTCTCCAGTAGATTTAAACTGTTTTTACCACTACATTTCTCTTCCTTTCATATGTTTTTTCCTTTCTACACCGGATCTATATTTTTAAATGCGTGAACCCCTAATGGAAAGCAAGGAGTCATACTTTTATCAATAATTACACTGTCGACCATTTCCTGTCGACCAATATTGGTTTGTTATGACCATTTGTAGTCCTTCTATTACAGCCACAGTTTTATACTTTTTGACGGACGGTTTTAATATAATTATGATAACTTTATTAGATTATTTATTTATACCTTAGAAATTAAATTCATTGATTAAATCCCATCTTATTCTACAATCACCTCTCATGTATCTAGCTAAAACATGTCAATAACTTCCATTTAGGTACTCTTCTACTTCAACTCCATCCAACAAACTCTTTCCAAAATAATATTTTCTAACTAGTTTCAAAATATGGCACGAGCCATAAAATGACAAACAGTTTTATTTTCCCGTAAGTTACATTATAGAACAACAATTAATTTCCCCCATGAATCCACGGTTTGTAATTAACATCAACCAGCCGTACTCTAGATTTTATAGTCCAAGAGATATCATTTATATCCGAATTGTTTACAAACGGACTCCCATCGGTCAACGAAATTTGAACAGTGCGGTATTGTTAATGAAAAACAGACGGACCACCGCCTTGCGCGTTTCCCGCTCCACCACCGATATCAGCTGATTACGCAACCCCTCTCCGCCCCTGTCTGCCAGTCTATATGTCTATACTATACTTTCGGGCCATCAATGTCCATACGCGGCACCAAAACACACGCTTGGCCATAATTTCTTTTAAAAGTATCTTCGGAAGCCGATTGGGTGGTAAATCGTTCATTTTACACCTAAGGAGGTAATCTCCTTGTCTTAATCATCCTGTATTTGTATTAAACACATGGGTGTCACTTCCTTATTACTCAATACTGCTGTGGTTGTGCTAACATAAAAACTGTTTGATACTCTTAACATTCGGGACAACACCCGTAAGAGAGGCAGTTTGTAAATAAGGCTCTTCTGTCGACCGTATCAAATTCCGCACAAAATGCTCTTAGATTTGCCTAAAATTACATACAACAATTTATAAATGTAAAACCCCTAAATAACAATTTTTAATTGTAACAATATTGACGTTAAAAACAAAGACTCAATGATATTTATGATAAGGTTTTAGAAAATAATATCCTTAGGATGGGAAACCCGTCAACGTCTGGTCTTAACAGTTTTACCAATTTAAAGCCAAAATATATACATTAATTTGCGTTTCCATACTCCGAAAAAATTAAAATTGTGTAATTTTTTTTTAATATGTTGTTAATGCAAACGTTAAATTCCCTCAAACAGATTTGGTAAGGTATACAATTTTTTGTAACAAACAGATGATTATTATCCCTACTTTGTTTTCAAAGGCTGTCCCACACTTCTCGCGAACACGCCCGAGCATTCGGTCGAACTGTGTAGGAGCTGCACAAACCTTTGAATACATACGGGAACATACGGGACGGAATGTTCATTGAGCACTCGAGAGAATGTTCGGCCGAATGTTCAGGCCTGTTCGCGAGAAATGTGGGTCAGCCTTAATGAGCTTATTATGTTTTAAGTAAACAACAGATGTATCCTGAAGTAACGTTACACTACTTACAAAGTTCTACTGACAAATCTCCACGTATTATTTACATATGAGATTTATTTTCCATAAACTAGTTTTAGTACGTTAGAACTAATTAAGTTACTATCTTACTTGACCTATAAAATTAAATCTGAAAGGCTCTTATGTTCGGAATAAGTATTAAACTTTCCATTAGTCTCCTAGTAAACTGTTTAATCAGTTTTCCTCCGCATTTCCTAACAACGTATTTTCCGCTTGAATACTAGAAAACAATGCTTAAAAGATTAAGCAAATTGTACGTTGACAAAGATTAAACGGTAACATTAACTAACACAACCCCATATTGCTCAAGTTAATTTTAATTTATTAAAAAGAATGATGGATTCTATAAAATAGGTCCATATATGAAATAGTTACGATTATTTAAAGAAATATATGTTTATAGTATCATCTGCACGTTATCTGTGTCTTGATCATTAACTGTTGTAAAACAAAATGTAATAAAATGGGTTTTTAGTATGGTTTTATTTGTGTGATTGTGCATAAATAAACCAGACGAGGCGGTATGTTTTTAGCAACTAGTTATTCTTAAGATTTTATTGGTTTAAGATTCAAGTTATAGCCTACACACATTTTAACCTAAAACATGCTTTTACTACAAAAAAGTATTGATATATAACTGTTACCCGTGGCTTCGCACGCGACCACATAAAATCTTCACTCAACCCTTTAAATTAGTTGTACTGAAACTGTTTATGACATTAATATATTTATGTTATCTTATGATCCATTACAATTATATGACCATAATATTATTACTAAATTTACTGGGGCAAAGTCCGAAGGGAACTACGCAAAAACATTTCTTAGCCAGCGTCTACAACCTAGTACGAAGTTATGTTTCAAATTTAACTTCAATCCGCACAGTGGTTTTGAAATTTCGTAATGTATTAGAACATGGTATATTGATTATTTAGATTTAAGATATAAAGGGTGATTGATATATAATTGTGCTAGTTGTTTTCCTTGAAAATTATAAGAGCTGTAAAAAAAAAGTCAAAAGGAAACTTCCCCGGATTTTTGGTATTGTATAGTTTTGTGGTTGTAAAATGTGTATTTGATCAGCTATTTTTCTAATATTGCGGCCAACTTAAGTTTTATTATGAAAAGCCCAAGTTTTATTGTTTGATCAGGAAATAAATGTAATTTTAAAAAGTTTGTATCCCTTGCATGTTTTATTAAACTCAACCGTTCACCTTCTAGATCTACTCATTCAGGTGATTTTTTGTTTTTAGCAATGAGTATCTCACCTTATGTGTAGCTGTGGAGGCAAAACTGTTTGATTTAGGAAAGAAACACCAAGAATAGAAATGTTTATTAATTTTATTTTCTACCTGATTATACAATAAAACTAGGGACATTTCATAATAAAAACTAAAGTTGGCTGCTATATTGAAAAATGGCGGAGAAAATGTTTAAAATTAGATTTCCCCTAATTTTGTTAAATAATGGGGTATTAAATGCAATTTTTAAACGTTTTAATTATGGTGCTTCTTTCCTAAACCTAAATTTTTAGCCTCCAGAGCTACACATAAGGTGATAGATTTGTTGCTAAGAACAACACAAATCACTTAAAAAATTAATAGCTCTGGAAGATGAACGATTAAGTTTAGTAAACAAAATACAGAAAATAAAACGTTTAAAAATTATATTTTCTACTTGATTACACAATAAACTATCACATTTTATAGGAAACCCTAAATTTGGCTGCCATATTTGAAAAATGGCGGAGAAAATCAAAATTTCAAAATCACAAAATTATGCAAAACAAAAATTTCAGAGAAGTTGCTGTTTAACTTTTTTTAATAGCTTTTATACTTTTCAAGAAAACCAGCTGACACACTTACATCAATCATTCTATATATTTGGTTCTTTTTTTGGTAAACACTTGCATAAGTCTGTAACTTAGTTCATACATTTTTGTGCTGCATTAGTTTAACTCGATTAAGAATTACAAATTAACATTAATTGGTCTAAAAAGAATAATTTGATTTTGATGAAATTTGGTATAAACATGTAAAGTAACATTTATGACTTTAAGTTCGAAAACCAGCCAGATCGCTTTATCCAAAGGGGTATTTTGGGGGGGTTTTGTACCCCAAAAATGGGTTTTTTGAATTTTTTACATATAATTTTGGAAATAGTCAAATTTTAGTTTTTATCATTGGATTCAGCTTAAAAAAACACACAATTTGGTATTTTGATCATTTCTCTACGACAATTGGTTACCGAGATATTGAAAGTGCTAAACACAGTACGTTGTCTAATGTTATTCTTATGGAAGAAAAGAAAAATTTTATATCTCGCTTATTTATGAACGTATACTGACAAAACTTGGTATACGGCTTCATCTGGTTGTGGACCATTGATATTTGCTCAAAAAAAATTTTTTTGCCAAAGGCTCCCGTAGCAGCACACCTGCGTACTCAGCCCCATGTTATTCTTATGGAGAATAAGTAACGTGTTATCTCCCTTAATTATGAAAATAAATTAATGAAATTTGGTACGTGGCTTTATCTAAATGAGTTATATTTATATCTGTATAAAACCCCATTTTTTGTTTTCCTTCCTTCAGCAAACCTGCATACTCAGCCGCCATGTTATTCTTATGGAGAATAATTAAAATGTCATAAATCGTTTATTTATGAATGTATAATGATGAAACTTGGTATGTGGTATTAAGATACATATATATGCATTGGAAATTCGCTGAGTACGCAGGTTTGCTGCTACGGGGGTATTTTATATTTACATGCAAATCAAAACAATCTAGTAGCTACCCCTTATTTTCACGTTCATTAGGCATCCAATAGTAGTTTTCCACACATGCAATACAAACACTTGTATAGTTTAGAATTAGAATGGCAAAGTTGATCGTGCCTTTTGTCAACATAGAAAGTTAGGAACAAATTACCCTATTTAATTTGCCAATCGTGGATTGCTGTACGGATGCCTTAGTGGAATATAAGTAAGTAACGAAAACCTTCGTACAAAATTCCAAACTATGACATTCAGCTTGAATTTTAATTTTAAAAATTATATTGAAGATGATATTTTTATAAACTAATTTCTTTTAGAATTAACAATAATGTTATTAAAATTACTTTTTTTTCATAAGCAGCAGACTACAACAACCTATGCATAAATCTAAAGCAGCTGCACCACCCAAATGGTAATGGAAAAAACAATACAATATTTACAACCATATTTGAATTACAGTTACTTTTTGCAGTGTTACATTGACATGGTCTGGAAAACAGTGTCAATAAATATATTTAGAAAAATGTGTTTTCGTGCAAGCAAACAAGTTTTACCGAATTATCTATTATGTTATTGACTAATACTATTTGACAAAAACATTCACTGTACATGCATTTTTAAATCAGCAAAGCGGAAATCTTATGCATTTGTATATATACAATGGAATACGAAGGTGGGTTCATGTTAAGTAACTAACTATATAACCCACGTATTACAAACACCCAAAAAGATTCATGCAAGGAAATAATTTCCTTAAATCATTATACTGAATACGTCATTATACACGTGTGCCAATAATGCGCCTAACACCTCTGTGTTATGGCTGTATGAGAGCTTTTGGTACTCCATCTCGTCGAGTTTGGTCGTTAACCGAGTTGGTACTCTCGCCCATTGAATCGCAGCTTTAACACGTTTATGCACCAATGGATTAGTATTATTCACTGAATAATATTTCAACCTATATTTATCTAATCACTAATCACTAATATACACTAATATACACTAATAAACTAATACACTAATATACACTAATATATACTAATCACTAATATATGAAGTATAACTTTTCGTTTGCGTTTCGGGTGCTTTTGCAACTAAATTATAAACAAAAGTAAATTAGTTACATGTTTTATCAAATATAGTGAGTTTTACTACTGGCAGCCTAGCAATAATGTAGGGTCATCGACGTACCAGATCATGGATCACGATGATCTAAAGACTATTACCTTGTTTTTGCGTTGATGCACTCCCAATACTTTGGAATGTTTAAGCTACCGAAATCTAATAACGTTAAAAATAAAATAGCATTAACTTAGACAAGCATAAACAGATATTACATATAATATTTAATATTCCCAGCCTTAAAAGAGAAACAATTCCTTAAATTTAAATCACTGCTTAGGTGAAAAATTGAATTCATACTATTCTTTTTTTGACAAAACTTCAACCTAAAATAAGGATAATTGTATTACACATGATTTTATTCGATTAACTAGATCTTTTAAGTAGCATATTAGATCAAAATACCCCCGTAGCATCCAACCTGCATCCTCAGAAAAATGTCCAATGCATAATATATGTCTTAATACCACTTAAAGCCGCATACCAAGTTTCATCAAAATATATTCACAAATAAGCGATATATACAATTTGAATTATTCTCCATAAGTATAAGATTAAGAATGAGTACGCAGGTTTGTTGCAGCAACGAACAAGAAATATGGGTTTACATATAAATATCAATATTACTCAACTAGGTGAAGCCGCATACCAAGTTTCATCAATACACATTCATAATAAGCGATGTATACCATTTTGATTATTCTCCATAAGAAAAACATGGGGGTTGAGTACGCAGGTTTGCTGCAACAAGGAAGAAAAAATGAAGTTTTATGCAAATATCAATATAACTCAACAAGGTGAAGCCTCATACCAAGTTTTATTAATTTATGTTCATAATTAAGGGAGATATTGCATTTTACTTATTCTCCATAAGAATAACATTGGGGATGAGCACGCAGGTTTGCTGCTACGGGAATAATCAGTAAAAATGTTTTTTTTTGTGGAAATAACAATAAACCACAACCAGATGAAGCCGTAGACCAAGTTTCGTTTGGATACAGTCAAAAATAAGCAAGATATAATTTTGTTCTTATACTCCCTAAGATAGCATTGGACAACGTATTGTCTTTAGAACTTTCAATATCTCTGTAACTAATTGACGTAGAGAAATGATCAAAACACCAAATTGTGTGTTTTTTAAAGCTGAATCTAACAGTGAAAGTTAAAATTTGACTTTTTAAAATATTACATGTAAAAACTTCAAAAAACCCATTTTTGGGTTACAAAACCCCCAAAATACCACTTCGAATGGGTCGATCTATCTGGTTTTCGACCTTAAAGTCATAAATGTTGCTTTACACGATTGTACCAAATTTTATCAAAATCGGACCTTTTTTACGAGAGTTATCGCACCCATGGACACACATATATATATTTACAGTTTCAAAAGATTGGTGTTTTTGGGGTCTGGGGACCTCTAAAAGAAAAGCTATCATGGTCCCGGGCCTAGGTATTACCATGCCGACTACGGTAATAGCTTCTTCCCTATAGGAGAAATTCGCTAAAACACGTTTTTCAATTGTGTGCATTTGATGTTTGCATGCAAATGAAAACGCGAGGAAAACAATCAGGGTGTAAAATAAAACATCATTGTAAAATGAATTTCTACAATCCTAACGTCACAGTTAAAATATATATTCCGTATCATAATTGATATTGTCTTTGTCAATGCTTCGTGCGGATTTACTAATATAATTCAATAGCAGTATTAACTATTTTATTTATTTTGAATTTGGAGTTTTTTAAATGGCATGTGGATAATATATGTGAATGGTGGAAACGGGCAAATCAAAGTAATTTACCACACGGAAGAGACACGGTTTAACGTAACCACTAGCAGGGTAAAAAGTTAACTTTGGTGAAGTAAATTCTCTTGCCAAGCAATGATGGATTTTCTGGCCTAATGAGGGAATAAGTGTTGCTGTAGTGTTTATAATGTGTTGTAAGGTGTTGAATAGATTTTTGCAAAAAGGCTATGTTCAAATATAATCTGTTTGTTTTCGATCAAATTAATAAAATTAATTAACTCCCTGTACCAAGTTTGCATATCGTATAGTAAAAATATAAATATCAGATTATTAAAATAATTTTTCCTTCTGTGAATTCCTATGACGTTATAGAGATAACGCGCGCGTACATGTAAATGATTTGTTTAACGTTTGTAAAAAGTATAAACAAACAGAAGAACGAGCGTGCTAAATGGTGTTGCTATCTACTATCTATTCACTTCCTCTCTGAAAAACTAAAAATTATTATTTATGAGTATTCTTATATTTGTAGTTTATTTAGCTCATTGGTAAGACTGTATTGTAGGTTAAACAAACCTTGAATCAGATTAAATATAAACAATTTTGGATATACGTATAATTAACTAAAATTTCATGATACAAATAAAAATATCTATCCCATTCATATAGTAGCGGTACATGTTACTACCATTGATTATTATACCGATTGAAATGAAAGTGGGTTGGATAGATAAGAAACACATCATAACTAAACTTTACAGTAATCATTATAAAATACACGTTTTTATTAATTTCAATAATGTTTTCATAATGTTATACAATATTATACTGTGATAGCAGGCGAAGCCGTGAGGAGTTTAATCTTGTTAAGGGTAATACTTATACCCAATAAAAGTAGCCTGTGTTATGTTTATCTTTTATTAAACTGCATTATCTTAAAATAGAATGTTGCGTGTGATGAGTTTCTCTAGGGTATCATCGCTTACTTTTTTGTTCTTCAACGCCAATGACATTTTTGTTATGAGATCACACTAACGATTTTATGGAAAGTGGTCAAAACCCCTCAAATCTTTGTAGACATCCCGAGATTTGAACCCGTGACACCTAGATCCAAAGTCTACCATAATTACAAGTAACAAACTGTTTATAAAAAAATACTAAATATAATAAAAACTATATTATCTGTAAAATTTCAGAACCCTAGGTTTTTTATTACAAATTGACACTATCTACTTTCCCCAATCGTATATATTACTAACTAGCCTCACGCCGTTGTAGGCTTCGCCCCCAAACCCCCTTTCGGAGTCCGCTTCGCTCACTTGCATTCCTCAGTTAACTCAAGTTTAAGTCAAACTCGTAGTTCATTATCCAAGAAAACCTATACAACAATGACCTTTGGTGAGCACTTTAACACCTACACATGCGGTCCCATATCGGTTCGATATCGAAATATTTTACCAACGGGCTGATTGTTCGCTTTATCCAATGAATTCCAGACTACGATGGTTATTTCGAGGTGTGTAAAAGCAAAAAATAAAGTGCTGACTCAATCAAAGTCAATCAGATATAAAAACAAATTTGTTGTTACAATTTTAAATTGGAGTTCTACAAATGGATTTAGTGTAAAAATAACAACAAATTAGACTTCAGTTCACGACAAAATTATAGTAACCTAACCTAACCTAACTCCGCAGAGCATGTGTGGTGGCTGTTCTTTGAGCAACGTAATTAGAAATAAATGAATTTGTAAAAACAAAATAAAGTCAAATTAAACATAAATTGCAGACCTAAAAAAGTAAGCATCAAAAGTAGGATTCAAATCCGTGACCACATTATCTTGAATCATCTGACAACATATCCACTGGGCTACTGGGCTAAAATCATTCGATAGAACAAACAATTTGTTTGATTACATTTTCCAGTCTCGGAACAAAGGATATTCGCGATACTGAACCTCCCGTGTAGGCGATTATGTGCTCACCGTGGTTTGGAACAGCTGATTTATATTATATACACCTCATGTGAGCAAATTAGTATCGCCTACACTACTAAATAAATCAGCTATTGTTTATTTAAATCAGCTGATACAAACAGGTGGTATTAGCCAAATATAGTGTGCTTTCAATTAAACGGCTTTCCAAAACTGTAAACATTTAAATGGGCCAAAATACTCAAAATTACTCCTTCTCCGATCAATAGCGGCTAAACGGATGATCGTATCTCAATTCTAACGAACAATCGTTAGTTGGAAATTTAATTTTCTACAACTTTAGTATTAACAATTTTTTCCATCTCTTACCGTTTCCGTACAAAACGCGCTCAAAGTAGAAAAATTGAAAAAATGGAATTTCCCCGCCCCAAATATGCCTCAAAAACTGAAAAATGTTAACCTTTGATAATTTTTCTGGCAGTTTCTCGTCAAGAGTTTTAATTCAAGTATGATTTTGAGGGATGTTAGATTACGGGAAGTGCCTCATAGTTTATGCCAGTGAATGAGTGAGTGAGTGAACCCGTTTAGCTTTATATAAGTAGATAATATTACTCAAACGTATTCTATAATATATTATTGTAAATCCGATATATTCGGAAACGTATCATAGGTTAAGGTTAAATTATATAAGTAAATGTGATTGACACTCTAGAAGAACATAAATTAACCGTACATGTCAATTACTGCTCTATTGTTCATTAAGTATATATCAGATACTTATTTTTATGATTTAAATTGTTTTCGTCATTACTTAATGATTTTTCGTTCCCCGTTTCATTAAACTGTAAAATGTTTGTAAATCCCGACCTCCAGCAACCAGGCCAGCCATTTGTCTCGTTGCCGATAAGAAAACGACGATATTTCTTTCTCAGTAACGAATCTTGATGTATGATTCGACTTTCATGTACATTTATCGTTTTTTAACAAGTAAACAGCTTAAAATACAAACTCAAAGATCCACATAGAAAAGATAAAAACAATTTTTACGGATTATTCGGTAAAAAGAAATTTGTTCAAAATCGGTTGGTAGTTCACAGTACAATGAGAATTATTTATTCTGTAGTTTATAATTGTAAAACTCTCTGGGACTAACAATTACTAAAAATATGAATAATGTATTTACATTTTTTTTCTATACAACATAATAGTGTGTTCAATCATCATAAATAAACTAAAGAGCTGATAAATTCATCATCTTCTAGAATCAGAATGACACTAATGAATGTGAAACTAATTTTATGGAATCGTTGGTTAGTTGTAAGTAAAGACTTAATTTGTTACATCATATTAATAGCAAATGAGATATTAAAAAGAAGATTTTTAAAGCAAACCAAGTATATACAAAAATGAATGATTGTTAAGTGAAAAAGCTTAACATATTTGTATATACTTTAGTTTTTAAGTATCCGGATATCTTGGAACGGAGGGCCTAAAAATACAAGAGTATGCACCACTAGTGTAACCATTATGACCTACATGGGTCAAATACTTCAGATTGTCTCATACTATACGTAATGGATCAATACTATGGTTCAATACATAGTGACGTTTCATCATGAAGACACGTTGCTTCATATTATGTGTATGGAAACTGTTATGCTTATATGGTTTGGTATGAGTACAAATCTAATTTTGTTATATTCGTTGTTGGTGCATTAAATTCAATAGTCACGTTACTGAAAACAACGGAGGTCACATGGTTAGGATCCGTCAGGTCGGGTTAGCCGGGGTTTGGCCTGATACATCCTAATGATATTTAATGATAATGTCACTACATACTTACTTATTGGTGTTTACTGTTTAGGAAAAAATGCCTTATATAATTTTGATTAGTTATAGATATCTATGCTATGAAACCAAAATTTTTAATTAGTTCGAGTTTTATTTAGGGTGAGCTGCAATAAAAATTGAATTGAGGTTTTATCAATAATATCTCAGTTTAAATTCGTGATGAACACTAAAGCCTAAATTGTAGTGGTCTTGGTTTGCATAACTCGATTTCATCTGGCAGTCCATTATAATACCATAAATACGATCAGCTTATAAGTTTGAATATCCTGGTTTGAGTTAGTAATTACTTTAAAATACTGACATAGCATTCGTATTAAATGAGTTTGTGATAGTCGAGTGAATAAATACTTTTGAGATACTCAATATGGAACTTATTTAAATCTAGCAAACTCTTTACTTTTTTATTTTCTTTAGAGACATGGCAATTACATAGAAATTCGTTTGATAGCAATATTAAGTTTAAGCCATAAATATTTGTAGACATTGTAAATTAACAGTAAACAATTATTCTTTTAAGAGTAATTTTAAATACCCACTACATTTAACCAACATATCTTAATAATATCCTCTAAATTAAATTAATTTAAAACATGTCCCTGAATGATACAAAATTATATTTTTAACGGTTTACTTCCATTGAATTCAGTAAAGTAGTACTAATTCCTAATTGGTCTTTACTTTTATTAAAAAAAGGTGTTTAAGTATCTAAAATTGGCTTACTAAAACTTTCATTATTCTAAACCGTGAAGCAGATCTATTTCAATTGTGTCAGACTGGATGTAAACTAAATTACAGTAAGTATATGATTAAGTGATATTATAGTTTATACATTAGTTCAAAAAGCCTTATGTTAAGCACAAATAAAACAAACCTAAACAATCGATCTTATATAAAGTACGGTTTAACATTCAGGCTGTACGGAACTGTTTTAGCACCCAATAACCTTCTACCATCCAGTTGGGTTCCTCGGTTAGTTTTACTGCCGTCAACAATGTGTATCAGGTAGAATAAAATAGATCTAGTTAACTTGGTCCTTTTTTCGATAACGACATTTTAATTTACTTCTGAATATGTTAGTTTGTTTTATAAAATCTTCTGACTTACTCATTAATTGTTACACATTTCTAGAAATATCCACAGAATAATACGAAAATACATTTATCATGAACATGTGGGTTGCTTTTATTGAAGTTTGTAATATTTCCAACTGTTTTTCTACGCTGAAATCAATGCCGCAAATCGTTTCCAAATATCTCCTTTCGTTCTCAGGATATTGACAGGTTGTTGTTTATCATTTTAGAAAGTGTCAATATCATGAGAACGAGAGGTGATATTTAAAAGCGGATTGTGGTATTAATTTAAGCGTGGAAATTCAGTTGGGTGACACCCCTATCTTTACAATTGAAAAAATAATCTTATTCTAGTTTGGTGGATCCAAGATGGCGGCCGAAGATTGAGTTTTTTTTAAGTTTAGTAGTTTAATGGTATTTTTTTGTTGTAATGATGAGAATATAGGCCTTTTTTAAGGTTGTGACATAAAAAAACCCTCTCCAAAATAATATGTTGTAAACAACCAATATCTTGAGAACAAATAATGATTTTCAAAAACAAATTGCGGTGTAAAAGTTGGTTTTTAACTTTTGACTGTTTTATTTAGTATATTAAGTATTATTAGTATATTATCTGCACATATTATACAACCATGAATAATTTATGAATTGACATATTTTCATTGATATATATAGTCCGATGACAATAAATGATTTTATTAGACAATAATTGGCAGTGGTCTGGAGTCGATATCTTAATAAATATAGAACAAAATATGTTTGTGGGGGGGGCTCATTCAAAATTTGCCCTGTACATGATTATATGATTTTCATAAACCACCTCCTATTATTACTGAACATAAAGATGTATTGTACAAAATTAAACTACAATGATATTATTTATAAGTAATCTTCTTGTAAGCACCACAGACAGTATTTGTAGGTTTATTGTATATACTATTTCAGCTGTATTATCTCAGTTGAAAACTTATTTACTGAAAGTATATTGTACTCTGAGCTTTTAACGAATTTCCCCCATAGGGAAGAAGCTATTACCATAGTCGGCATGGTTAAGAGATAGGCCCGGGACCATGATAACTTTTTGTTTTGAGATCCCCAGATGCCAAAAACACCATTCGTTTAAAACTGTATGTGTGTGTGTGTGTGTGTGTGTGTGTGTGTGTGTGTGTCCGTGAGCACTATAACTCTCGTAAAAATAATCCGATTTTTACGAAATTTTAAATAAACCTGTAAAGCAGCATTGATGAATTTAAGTACGAAAACCAGAGAGATCGTCTTATCCGAAGGGGTATTTTGGGGGGCCTTTGTACCCCAAAAATGGGATTTTTGAGTTTTTGACATATATTTTTTTAAGTCAAATTTTAATTTTTTCCATTGGAATCAGCTTAAAAGGACGCACAATTTGGTGTTTTGAATGGTAACAGAAATAATGAAAATGCTAAACACAGTACGTTGTCCAATGTTATTCTTACGAAGAATAAGACAAATTTAATATCTCACTCCTTTATCACCTTATGCTGATGAAACTTGATATATTGCTTCATATCGTTGTGATCTATTGATATTTGCACTAAAAAACATTTTTTTTGGCCGATAGTTCCCGTAGCAGCAAACCTGAGTACTCAGCCCACATGTTATTCTTATGGAGATAGGTAACGTGTTATCTCCCTTAATTATGAACATAAATTAATAAAATTTGGTATTTGACTTTACCTACTTGAGTTAGATTGATATTTGTATAAAATCCCATTTTTCGTGTTCCTTGCTTCAGCAAACCTGCATACTCAGCCGTCATCTAATTTTTATGGGGAATAATTAAAATGTCATAAGTCGTTTATTTATGAATGTATATTGATGAAACTTGGTTTGTGGCTTTATGTGGTATTTTTTTTTTTTTTTTTTTTTTTTTTTTTTACGTAGGAGGAACGCTTAATGCGCGAACCCAAAGGAACAGTGTGGGACTCCCTCTTCCGAGGTATACCCACTAAACCTCCTACGGAGCCGCGGGGGAAAAACCAGGCCGGAACCCTTATCGGACAACTTCGGCACTGGCCCGCGTGTCTTGCGCCCAGACGGGTCACGTCACCGTTTCGGGAAACTTAGAGGTCACCTAAGCATCCCTCGTCTCGCTTTCCCCGAAGAACGGATTGCACGAAGAGCGCAACCGCTTTCCAGGAGTCTTCATTTCGAAGCATCGCCCCCACCACGACGTCCGGGGACAGATCGCCGACAGCAGAGACGAGCCTCCTCCTGTCTTCAGCGAAACGACTGCACCGGAAGAAAGTATGATGAGCATCATCCACCTCCTCCGGGCAGTAACTACACTGAGGTGACCTCACCTTCCCCATGCGGAAAAGGTATTCCCTGAAGTACCCGTGGCCCGTCAGGAATTGACACAAGAAAAAGTCAATTTCCCCAAATGCACGGCTCAACCACGGGCTTATGTCTCTGATGAGACGAAACGTCCATCGCCCTTCCAGTCCACCGTTCCAACGCTCTTGCCAAACTCGCAGAGTTTCGAGTCTGGCTTCCACAGCAGCTTGGTCTCTTCCGAGATCAGGAGCACGGCGAAAGATGTTCTGCCTCTCAGCGGCGAGCAGATCAAGGGGAAACACTCCAGCCACAACCATTACAGCCAGTCCAGACACAGTGCGATACGCACAGGCAACCCTAAGAGCCGCCCTACGCTGAACGGAGAGAATTCTCTTGCTGTGTTTTTTGACTCTCATGGCACCCGCCCACACTTCTGCGCCGTACAGGAGAGTGGCGTTGACGGTGGGCATGAGAAGTCGCCTCTTGCTGGACCTCGGGCCTCCGACATTCCCCATCAATCTGCTGAGCGACAGAACAACCCTCGACGCCTTGTTGCAAACCGCCTGGATTTGCTCCCACCATGTGAGGCGGCGGTCAAGCACCAATCCCAGATACTTCGCCGCAGTCTTCGTCTGGACCTCCACGTCACCAACAGTCATAGGGATTACTGTTTGGATCCTCCGTCGCGTGAGCATGACGATCTCGGTCTTGGTGACCGCCAGCTCAAGTCCATGACCGCTCATCCATCTGTTGACCCGAAACATCACCTGGTTGAGGCGAAGCTGGGCTAACTCAGGATTCCGAGCCGTGATGACTGCGGCTACATCATCTGCGTAGCCCACGAGATAGGCTTGTGGTGGCATCTCGAGGCGAAGCACTCCGTCATGTGGTTTATGTGGTATTAAGATATATATGCATATATATATATATATATACATACTCAGCGAATTTCCAATGCATATATATATATATATATATATATATATATATATATGCATTGGAAATTCGCTGAGTATGCAGGTTTGCTGCTACTGGGTTTTTTTAAGCATGCATGCTCCTTGGTAAATACAATTAATTACCAAATTGTACTTAATATTAAATCAAATATATGGTCTCCATATATATGTTTTGAGAACAGTAAGTTTTGTTCGTATGAATGATAAATATTCAGAATAATTTAATTATTTGGGTTAAAGAAAATAAAGTATTATTAAAATGGATTTTCTTAAGAAATTGAAGAGATATTTTGAAACTATCGTATAATGAATATTAACACGTTGAAATATTTTTGGGCGCAGATATATACTAATATAGCTTGTATTTTTTTCTCATAAAACATAAACTTTTTACAATTTATTTATTTTCTATCATATTTTGGTTTTTAAAACCACACTTAGCACTGTGTTTTGTCGGACAGCCCAATACCCAACATCAAAGCGGAACTGAATGAGCTGCTGGGCTGATTAATAACCAATGTTGCTGTCCACCAATATCCGTTTATTGGTCTAGTAGAGGGCTTTTATAAATACCGGGTGTTTTTGGTTGTTGTTATTTCACAACATCCATGATTTTAAAATAAAATTACACGTATGTATAATTACTAAAAATAGGTTTCATCGATTTTCACATTTCCTAATACTAATTCCTTAAAATCCATAATTTATAACAATTATATTTAGACCGAGTTCTCAAACAGATCACTTACGTAATCGCAAACAGATCGCTAGTATTTATGTAATGATCCACTGTTTTCAGTTAGAAACTATAATTGTAAATACTGTATATTGCAATATACCTGCGTGGTCAGCGAATTTTCAATGTACGTGTCAATGTACGTGTGTGATACGTGTCTCCCTACCACAAAAAGCGACTGACTAAGTATTATAAAATTTTTTTTAATAAGTGATATACAACATTTTATTTAATTTCTATGATAATAACATGAGGGCTTAAGTATGCAGGTTTGCTGCAACAAGGAAGGTAAGAAACGTGCCTCTACACAATTATCAATATAACTCAATCAGGTTATATTAATTTAGGTTCATAATTAAGGGTACATAAAACTTTACTTAATCGCTATAAGATTAACATTAGGATTAGGATTGCAGGATTGATGCTACGGGGAAGATACCGAAAATGTACTGATTGTGCAACTAACAATAGAACACGACCAGGCGAAGCCAAATACCAAGTTCTATCAATATATATTCATTAATAAATAAGCAAGACATAACATGACTTATTCTCTGTAAGAATAACATTGGACAGCGTACAGTGTTTAGCATTTTGAATATCTCTCCAATGATTGAACGTAGAACAAAAATTTATACACCGTAATGATTTTTAAAGCTGAACTTATTGGTAAAAATACAATTGAAGTTTGTAATAAAATTAATGAAGGAAAATCTAAAAGTTTATTCATATGAGGGCTTGGGAAATATTATGAATACGTTTTATAACTTTTTCCACACATCTTAACCTAGGTTAATGAATAAAAATACTGAACCATTTGTTTTTTATGCCCTACAAAATATTCGAAACCAAAGATGTGGGTTTTTAAATGTGTGTGGAAAAATAATATTTTATAAATACCCCCGTCACAGCAAACCTGCGTACTCAGCGAATTTCCAATGCAAAATATAAGTCTTAATACCACATAAAGCCGCATACCAAGTTTCATAAAAATATATTCAAAAATAAGCGATATATCAAATTTGAATTATTCTCTATAACAATAACATTGGGGATGAGTACGCAGGTTTGCTGCTAAAAAAACAACAAATATAGGGTTTCTTGTAAATATCAATATTACTCAACTAGGTGAAGCCACATACCAAGTTTCATCAATATAAGTTCATAATTAAACGATATATGCCATTTTGATTATTCTCCATAAGAATAACATGGGAGATGAGTACGCAGGTTTGCTGCAATAAGGAACACAAAAATGGGTTTTTATCCAAATATCAATAGAACATAACTAGGTGAACCAACTTTCCAAGTTTTATTAATTTATGTTCATAATTAAGGGATACATTACATTTTACTTATTCTCCATAAGAATAACATGGGGGCTGAGGACGCAGGTTTGCTGCTACGGGAATTATTGGTAAAAATCGGGTTTTTGTGAAAATAACAATAGACCACAACCAGATGAAACCATATACCAAGTTTTGTTAGAATCCGTTCATAAATAAGCGAGCTATAATTTTGTTCTTTTTCTCCATAAGAATAGCATTGGACAACGTACTGTGTTTAGCACGTTCAATATCTCTGTAACCATTTGACGTAGAGCAATGGTCAAAACACCAAATTGTGCGTACCATTTAAGCTGATTCCAATGGAAGAAACTAAAATTTGACTTTTTCAAAAATTATATGTATAAAACACAAAAAATCAATTTTTGGGGTACAAAACCCCCCCAAAATACCCCTTCGGATAGTCCGATCTGTCTGGTTTTCGAACTTAAAGTCATAAATGCTGCTTTACATGATTATACCAAATTTCGTCAAAATCGGATTATTTTTACGAGAGTTATCGCACCCACGGACACATATATATGTACAGTTTCGAACGAATGGTGTTTTTGGGGTCTGGGGACCTCAAAACGAAAAGTTATCATGGTCCCGGGCCTAGGTCCTTTCATGCCGACTACGGTAACAGTTTCTTCCCTATAGGGGAAATTCGCTAAAATATAAAATATATTTGTAAAATGTTAAACCCCAATAAAACCCCCTTCCTATAGCCTGACTTTACAGAATCTCAACCTCAAATTATCAGTGCAGTTACATATGAGCTTTCGAAAAATTGTATACCTGAAATCTACAGAAAAAATATATCAGTACGCTATTCTGTACTTTTACCCTCCCACAGTAATAGCTTGTTTCCCATATTGGAAATTAACTAAAATATAATTAAAGTCATTGCAACAATACGAAATCTCTGATAGAGAATGACGTTTAGTGTAATTAATTGTACACTTATAAACTTATTATATGACTACCAACATTTACCTATATTTGGTACTTGGTTAATTTAGTTGCGTTTAAATTAAAATAACTTGTTTGTTCATTGAATACTCAACATGGATATTAATTTTTAATATTATTATTTATACTGACAACTACACTATTCAAACTATCCAGAATATCCTGCAAGGGTAAGCAAAAATCTGTAATGGGACGTAACTCATGAAAGGAAAAGACAATTTGCCATAACACATCACCAAATTGCTGAATTTTTCATCCGTCTCCCGTTTTCTGTTTATTCTTACTAAATTGTTCACGTATATTTGTCTGGATAGTAGAAAATAAAATAAAAGTTTAATATGTCAAGTACACCAAATGTTTTTGGATATATTATTTTTGGGTAGTTATTATTTTATAAAAATTTTGATAAAATAGTGTAATATTTTATATAATATTACATTTAGTTACTCACATGTATAATACAATACCAACAAAAATCGTATTTATAGAAACCAAGCAACATGGTAGAAAGGAATCATGTTACACCACAGTTATTTGATGTAGGCAGTGATACATAGTGAATAAAATTCGAGGAACAGTTGTTTGTTGTTCACAAGTGCTGTTTTGAGTCAAGTAACAGCAACAAAAGCTTTGTTGGAGTCGCTCTGAGGGCCCTTCGACACCTGTAGACGCTTGACATCAAAGTTTAATGACTTGTGTCTTAGTGTAGTACATGTGACAGTAAATCCAACCTGGTTCCGATAGCTAAAGCTTTATCTCAACATATATCCATGATATTACATGCAGTATTTTAATGAATTCTCATACATTTTAACACATTATTCTTTAAAACTTGCCAAGTGGATTTAACATGTTAAATAATTTTTACAAACTGTTCGTACATTTTAAGAACATCCAATTTTGAAGAGTTATATTTTAATTAGTTGCCTGTTTTAGCTTTTTGAAACCCGAAGTAAGTTCTGGGCTGAATCGCTCCTACCCGTATGCCCCCATGATCGTTTAAACCAAAATTTTTGATCTATATACTAAGAAAAGTATATATTTTGGGTTCTAGGTACGGATAACAATAAATCTAGCCAATCAATTTGTAATATAAAAGCAAAAAAGAATAGGCACAATAAAACTATGAGTTTGCATCTTCTTACAGACTGACTCAGTTTGATATTTTTAAAGTGTGGCGTGTTTCGATAACTATGTCATCTTCCGATGTAATCTTAATCACAACAATTTTGTATTTATCAAAACCAAAATGAGATAAAATGTCATCTTGCAAATATTTAAGTACTTTTAAACATACTCCTCTTAAATCACTTATACGTTTTTAGAGAAGTAAGTGCTTTTTAATTAAATCTAAAAATTGTATTTCAATAAAAAGAGGTTATTAATTAAGGCACCAATTATCTAACTCATTCTTAATACCATTGCCTAGGTTAGAATTGTGTAGACATTCTTTGGAATACATTGGTCCAACTTTGTTCAGTATAATACCAAATCACATAGGGAGTTGTTCTAGTTTAAAGAAGTTAAAAAAATTAATAATTATTTGGCTACTTAATATTCCAAATATAAATATACTTTTTAAATGCAAAGTTTAAGTATAGCGCTTTGCTCAAGTAAGTTTAGTTTGTTAAAATTGTTTGGTATTATGACATTAGGCCTTATACTGTTAATTATTTGTTTGATATATACGTTTCTTTATTAGGATAGTTAGCACTTTTTATTTATTGTCATTACCGTTACTCATGTTAATTCAATTTTTTAATGCACCGGCCTGCATCCCTTTTTTATTATAATTATGTCACCCTTTCTTATTAGTCACCCCGACACAGGTTCACCTTTGGGGGACCTAATTTCTGTTCAGGTACTTTGTTTATTTATTAACTTGCACTTAATTATCTTTGTTTTTTAGGTTAAGACTCTATGTTGAATCATTGTTGTTTATTGATTTGTTATTTATTTATGTAATAAGTAAATTCAATGTTATGTTATGTGCTTGAATAGAAATACATATTTTCTTTCTATCTTCTTTCTCTCTACTCACTCCGATCACGTTTAAATGTTCCAGTTACAAAATACCGCATATCATTTTTCAGCATAACATTTCATATAACATTGCAAAGCTATATAACTCTTTGCCTGCAGATCTTATAAGGGGTGAAGCTCCCCTTTAAGAATTTCCGCAAGCCGAAAAGAGTTCCCTGCCGATAAGGGGTACACAGTGTTCATGATTTTATCAACCCAAAATTCTAGTTTTATTTATAATTCCAAATTGATATCGTTATGTTATAATAATTCTCTGATTATGTGTTTCAGCAGGACTCTTTGAATAATTAAAACTGTATTTTATGTTGACAATGTCCATGTAATGTATTTGTTTATGGCAAATAAAAGTATTTAATCTTTAAACTTACCAAATTTAAACTTCAGTAACTTGCTGAAAACAATAAATTAAGCAGAGGAAAATTTTAATGCGTAACCTGGAATCCATTTTAAGATGTAGCAATGTATACTATTTCTCTTTGGCCACGTTTATTCATAAGTCATAGGTTAACTGAGCAGTTTGTAATCAAAAGCAGCAAGATCCGCCGGAAACGTTTAGGACGGAAGTGTCGGTCACTGCCGGGCTAACTTGTGTTGTTATGAGCATACACTGCACTGTATGCATCTAAATGTCTCATTTTCCCGACACTATAACTAGCGCTACGGGCTATTTCAATGTTAAAACGCACAAAACTTGCCTTTACTGAAAAGCATATTTTTTTGTTACTGTTTGACCTATTGATTTGGAATAATTTTTTTTGAATCATTATAAAGTTTTGAATAGTGTTCGCTGGGAGTTGTATTTTTTTAATGACTAGGAAAAACTACAGTATAAAAATATAGACTTTAAATTACTATATTTTTGGAAATGTATTATTTTATTTAAAAAATAGCGAGCAAACCCCCTGCGTCTTCTAAATACCTTTAATTTGAGACATCGTTCATAATCGTATGTTGATAAATAAGCGAGATATATTGTTTTAAGTTTAACATTGTTCTTATTGAGGTAAAATCCAACATGGCCACTCTCCAACGCCCTCTTAATATTGAAATTTTACCAACTTTGGAATTACGATTAATTATAGTTTTTTTTTTACTTATTGCTGTTAGTTTAAAATTGCTTGGATACAACTTTTCCTAAGTGGAGGAAAGTTTTATTAACTGTATCATGAAACGTTTAATTTTTTGTTATTTATATACAATAAGGATATTAATTGTAATATATTGGTACCGTTTTACAGTACATATCCCAGTTATTACCCTTCCCCTCAACACTTCAAAACTACTTGCACTATACTGACTGATATTTAAGAATAATTAATTTAAAAATGGTTTCGGTAATACCTAAATATATATTTTTGTATTTGTTATTTATAAAAAAATAATTTACCTAAATATGTTTTTTAATTTTTTTATTTATAAAAAAATTGTCTAAACATGTTTAGATTGTGATAAAGTATATATAATAAAGTTTCGCAATTCTAAAACCGCAAATAAACCTGTAATTAATTAGACATTGGATTTTATTTACATAATACTATACCGTATCATTTTATACCATATCTATTTTTGTTATTGCATTATTAAAACAATTGGTTGTTGGATAAAATGAACTTCAAAAGTTCAAACATTGATAGTTAGTTTATTTTGCAGTAACTGTAAATACCTAACACTTGACAAATCAGTATTAAAACGAGTTTTATTATTATTATTTGGTTGAAGATCTGCCAACATAAAATAAATCTGTTAAAGCTGTTTGTGTAGAGAAGTCACTAGTATGTGAGTACAAGTTCAGATTGCCTCGCTACAAATATAGTTTTTATTTTAGATTGATATACTACAACTCTAACCTGCTAAGACAAATCACAATGAATACAGCTGAGATGCCTTTGTCAGTGAATGTAATTAAAATTAGCAAGGCAGAGCTTAACAAGTTAAATAAGTTATAAATATTTTAAAGATCCACTACGGTATTTTTTTGTTTCAAAATTCGTCGCAAATTAATCTAGGCAAATTATGAAATGACAAAATCAGTTGACAGTTATCGCCACATACTTTCCAACATTGTTCCCCCAGCCGAGGACTTTGGTGTTTTATGGGCGGTGTAAAACTAATATCGTGTCAGGTATTAATATTAAAGAGGCTAGTAATATTTCTCAGGTTTGAATAGCAACTATGTGACCGTAAAAACTTTACCTATGAATACAATTCAACATAAATTAACGATATAACATAATCTAGTATCAATGGAGGGTCATATAACAAATTACACCTTTTCACTCAAACTTAATATGATGCTGGTAAAATATTCCCAGAGTTATTTTGCTTTATAACAATCATAGTTTTTTAAGGCTCATAGACGAACCATAATAATTTATATATTTTTATAGGTAGGAAACAATTTTACTCTATTAGTAAATTAATTAATTAGTGTGTAATCATAAACTTTCTAAAATCGATAATTTATGTCATTATTCACTCTGCTTTGGGTAAACTCATATAACGTTAAAACCTGCAATAAAGCTATAATATTGTGGTTAGTAGGGTAGATATAAATTATTTCTTAAAATTCGTATCACCACATATTTTTTTTATTATTAATGAAGTGTTCCACATGGTGGCCAGGAAATTATTTAAGGAAATTAAATGGTTTAATATTGTTTACGAAATAATATTATCCTGGGCATTTTCTGACTGAATGCTAGTTTTGTGACTTTATAAGTCTGTGTATTTTCTCTAACACACGGTTTAAAATTGTTAAATGGCAAACCAGTTATGTGCACGATTGGCTATAAATTAATTATTCATGAGCCTTGATTCAGGAATGCCAACCTGATTGAATGTGGGCCTCTCATGATGACACGATTGTAAATTTTCAACACATAACTGAATTTTAAATATTTAGTTAGCAATATGTTATATGTTTAACAAAACTGTATTTGATTACCTTAATTATAAACATAAGTAATTGCATTTAGGTAAACGACAAATCAACAACAAAACCCCTGAGAACTTGTATTATTGTTTCTTGAATAAATTTGTATCTGCTTGATAAACAATTGTTAATTAATCGTGCAATAACAACTAATTGTGTGTTACTCTTATAAAAATCATTAAAAATTCCACTCCGTTTAAGAAATATACAAAACTTACTTAACCCCCATTTTGGTTTATCTTGGGTGTAGAATTAAAAATGTTAGCTAGTGCACCTGTTACGTGACGTCCTGTATATTTAAGTAAACAAAAAGCCTTTTCAGTTATTATTTTCTTTAATAAGTTAACACCACAACTGTGACAGTTAATAAATAATTTGGTGCATTTAAACAAGTTATTGTTGTGTAATATTAAATCTCTGTAAACTGCTGGTTTACAACAAATCATATCCCCTACGACTTAAGAGTCTAAAACTATATAATATTATATTTTAATGCTTGTTACAATTAGATTACGTACGGAGAGAAATGACACTACTGTGAACTCAGTATAAAAATTCAAAAAATTTAAATCGTAAATGATCATTTAATTTAGCTGTATGCCTAAATTATACAATGTAAGAAATAATAATATTATAAATTGCTCTGCTATTACATAAAAATAAATAATTCCAACTAGACCACCACTTTGTTCGTTTAATATGTATTACTAAGGAACTAGATGTATTTGTAGCTTTAGAAAGCCAAGTCCGAAGCAGCGATACCGGTTTGGTTGAGATTTGTCGAAAAGTCTATTGTGTATTGAACGTCTATGTATATTTTCTATGTTTCTAAAGTATGTTTAGAGATTGAACTTGTTTTTAAAACATAAGTAATTACATATAAGATAAATGTGTATGTTACATATTTGATGCTATTTGGTTTTCAGAGGAAATAAGATTGGCAGTGGTAAGTGAGCAAGTGCATTTACTTTATTTGGTATATAACACGTGAAGAATATTACTGGTGTTCCAGATTTGTTTATCTCAGTTAAGAACTGGGTAGCTTGCCTGTATTTTCTCCCTAGCAATACTAGGCATTAGGAAAAGTCACAAATGGTGCAATAAGTAACATTTTATTTCCAAAGTTAGTTTGTTATAAAATAAATCATCAAAAATTATCAACAATATTCAAAAAATTTAACGTTGCTGATTATTTTATCACTTTAGACTGCTCATTGAATAAAAAGTGTAAAGCCTAACTATGACGACAAAAACAGAGCGACTCTTTTTTTATTACCGACATAATGTTTTTACAGTTTGTACGAGAAGCTTGATGCTTGTAACACCTCGAAGCCACTGACTCAGGTTTATTGCAAAGTTACAGTCGCAAAGCTAGGCCTGTTGTAAAAACCACCGAATATGCTTCTCTGTGACCAATATGTCACATGCATATATGAGCATAAACGTTTATCTAAGAAAAACATTCTAATACTTATGAGAAAATAAATCATTTTACCAGAAAGTAAGAAGTGTTATGTTTTTATATACAGGTATTTAATGATTACGATTTATTGTATTTTTGCAGGTTTAGGTGCAATGAAACTTGTAATAGTAGTTTTCATCACTAGGAGCAAAAGTGGCTCTTTTTGGTGCGTAATCTTGTTTTAAAAGCGATACGCAGACGAGCTTTTAAAAACGATTAAGCTCCAAAAAGACACTTTTCCTCCAAGTGATGGATAAGGTTTTTATCATAATGTGGAATTAGACTTTTAATTGTTGAAAATGTTAACTATAAAGTTATATTTTTGAGGTTATGTTTACAAAGTAAGGAATATACAGTATTTACATTTATGTTATTTGCAAACAATACTTTTTATAACGTGTGGTAAGGAACGCTTCTATCATGTATAGATAAAGCAAAAATCTGACTTTATGTCCTACGACTTAAAAAAGATAACAGCTTATTTTTTAGGTCCTAGGACATTAAAGTGACGTTTTGCGTACTATTTAGAAAACAAAAAACAGGTGGATTTCGTGCAGAATGAAAAAAAAGTATTTAAGTAGATAAATACCCCCGTAGCAGCAAATCTGCGTACTCAGCGAATTTGCAATGCATATATATATGTATGCATCTTAATACCACATAAAGCCACATACAAAGTTTCATCAATATATATTCATCAATAAACGATTTATGACATTTTAATTATTCTCCATAAGAATAAAAAGGCAGCTGAGTATGCAGGTTTGCTGAAGCAAGGAACAAAAAAAGTGGGGTTTTATACAAATATCAATATAACTCATGTAGGTAAAGCCACATACCAAATTTCATTAATTTATTTTCATAATGAAGGGAGATCACACGTTACTTATTCTCCATTAGAATAACATGGGGCTGAGTACCCAGGTTTGCTGCTACGGGAGCCTTTGGGGAAAAATTGTTTTTTTGAGCAAATATCAATAGTCCACAACCAGATGAAGCCGTATACCAAGTTTCGTCAGTATACGTTCATAAATAAGCGAGATATAACATTTTTATTTTCCTCCATAAGAATAACATTAGACAACGTACTGTTTTTTAGCACTTTCAATATCTCGGTAACCAATTGACGTAGAGAAATGATCAAAATACCAAATTGTATGTTTTTTTTTAAGCTGAATCCAATGGAAAAAAAACTAAAATTTGACTATTTCCAAAATTATATGTACAAAATTCGAAAAACCCATTTTTGGGGTACAAAACCCCCCAAAATACCCCTTCGGATAAAGCGATCATGCTGGTTTTCGAACTTTAAGCCATAAATGTTGCTTTACACGTTTATACCAAATTTAATCAAAATCAGATGATTTTTACGAGGGTTATCGTGCTCACGGACACATATATATATCTACAGTTTCGAACGAATGGTGTTTTTGGGGTCTGGGGACCTCAAAACGAAAAGTTATCATGGTCTCGGGCCTAGGTCTTACCATGCTGACTACGGTGATAGCTTCTTCCCTATAGGGGAAATTCGCTAAAATAGGTAAAAATATTCGGTAAATAAAGTTTTGTAGTAATAACAACTTTAACCCTCATTTATTTAACATCTATAGATGTGTTATGAGAAATAGTCTCTATTGCATGAAGGTGCAACATTTTTTAAACAACCTGTTCTTTCGTTAACGTAACAAACAAAATTAATGTTAAGTATTTGACAAGTAATTTGTTTAAATTATACCTTTTACCTAAATATTCTTTGCGAGTTTATACAATTACAGAACCTACATGAGAATTAACTAGGAATCTTGCTTTACCGTACATATATCATCATTATATTAATAGGCAATCACAAAACTGTCCCTCCTTTTCTCAGTATGTGGACATCATAGGAGAAATTCACGCACTCCGTTAAAAAGGTATTGCCGTTAGAAAGGCAGAAACCTCTTATAATGCACATCGGCCATCGGGGTACGCCCCATAGGCTTTCAAAGTTTCAATGTCAATCTTATGAAAGAACAGTAATCAATGAAATTGTATTTTAACAGCAGTTTTATAGTAACAAATGCTATAAAAACAGCAAGAACAGTTTTTCAGGCATAATGTAAATAAAAATTCTACTGACTATTGAGATGGCAGCGCCCATTATATGCTTTGATTCCACATACAATATAAACCTATGGGAAAGGGAGGGGTGGAGAAGCGGAAGGGATAGAGAGAGAGAGAGAGAGAGAAACAGGAACCAATATAGATATTAAACTTATTTATTTAGTTAATCGTGAAGTTAAGCATCATGTCACTGTGGTTCAAATGATTTTGTTTGACTGCTAATGCAGGTAATGTGATCAAACATTCAAACGGGATAAAAACATTCAAGTCAACAGCCATTAGTCGTCAAATAATATTTGGTTACATTTTGACAATTGAAGGTCGTCACTAGTAATAGCAAATATAACAAATAACCCTTCATAAATGAAAATAATGTATTTAATAAACAACATGCGGTGCTAATTTAAAAAGCACAACAATGAACTTATTTAGTTTTTTAAACACCTCTTCTTATAAAAATATCTATATAAATAAAAGTAGAGTTTTGTCTGTACTTTGCTTGGAATTATGACATTTTAGCATATTTTCACGTTTTACACCCTAGGAAACCCAAAACAAGTTTTATCTCAATGTATGTCTGTCTATCTATCGAAAACACTAAATGACGGGTTTTTGTTCGCTTTTCACCTGAAGAAGGGTGCAATCACATTGATGAAACTTTGTTTCTTTGTTCTATATATACGTGAGAAGCTTTTAGGCCACTTAAAACTGGCACACGCCTTTTGGAACAATAATGGTGGCCGCTCAAAAACGTGATTTCGTGCGGTTTTGGTAATGTTTTGTTCGCTTTTCACAGGAAAACGGGAGCACCGATTTCGATGCAACTTTCTTTCTATGTTCTATATGTGCGTTAGAAGGTTTTAGACTAATTGGATTGTTTGAAATTACCTTAGGACACTGCCCCATGGGGTTAAAAAAATCCTATGCTATTCTTATGGCAAAAGCATTTGTTTATATTGAAGCAGATGATGACTTAAGAATAGTTATTCTGTAAACAGATGTTGTAGTTCTTATTTAAAACGTTGAGTGAAGATTGGTCATAAATAACATAAGTATACAGAGAGGATATATGATCTAAACCTATATTTGTCGGACTCATGCACTCACTGACACAATAGTGATCACTCTATCTAAGAAACGACAGTGTCTATGAAGATGAAATTTTGCATAGTGGTTCCCCTTATCCTCCAGATTTACAATAAGAATACGTTTAAAAATATACCTGTAGGGCTCTTCTCTAATTTACTTGTATGGCAATTGTATGAGTATTAGTATTTACTGGACCTTCGTAAGTTGAATTTCGGTAAGAACATAACTAATTCATTAGGAAAAAACGCAAGCCTATTCCTGTTACGAACGTTTTTTAGAGCTTCGCCCCCCGGAATTTCAAAATACAATCTTTTAACAATCTTGCACATACTCTTGGATTGATGGTTCTAAGATTCGGTAACAATGTAGCTGGTAGCTCAGTGCAGACTACCTTCTCCAGATACAAATATACTCAAGGACTCTGGGCCAATGGCCTTTAATATAAGCGTTTTAGCCATAACACACCTACTCAACCAGTAGAGCTGAAATTTGATACCCTAAAGGAAAAAATAAACAACATCAAGGTGAGTCATGGTGTTGTTCTCTGGAGACAAGACCCTTTGTCGTGTGTGAGGCATGAGTGGACGAGTATATGCCTCTCTAATTAGATATTTTATGTAGCCGACCACTGAGCGTCTGAATTTAACAGTAAATATGAAAATGTATTCTGGAGAAGATTAAGGGGTTAAGTAGTTTTCTTATGCCCTTTTAAAAGTTGAGATTGGGACATTGAAAAACAAATGTAGTCTCAGAAAAATCTATCCTTCAATTCGGCACAATCGATGAATCGCAGAATTTACTGATTGATAGTTTTTTATACCGAGGTTCATAAACAGTTCAATTTGAAAAGTGCCTGTGCCATCCTCACGTCCACAATGAACAACCAACGTAAATCAACACAAAGGTAGGTCTATATTCCAAAGCGAGGAACGAACATATGCAATATTTAACACCTTTCATTTAACAATGACCACTGTTTAGAACAGTTTCATATATATTGATTTACATTTATTTAAATAAAATAAAGTAGTCATATGTATTTAAAACATATATTTTTTTAAGTTTAAATTGTTTATTTACAATTATAATGAAAACAGGTCCTGGCAAAAATGGTGATTTTAAAAGTGGTTTGTCATAGTTTAATGTTTCTTTACATTACTATTAATTTATTGGAATGTAAAGATTACATATATCAAAGTATGTAAAGTGTTAAATTAAACATGGTTAATATTTTTTGTACCTGAGTTTTTTTATTTCTAAAAGTGAATCCAAAGTGTACCCATTTGGAGTTGCAAAAACCACACGCTGTCACTACCCGACACAATTCATTGATTTAGCAACAGTACCCGAACTATCTGCCAGTATATTTTGTTAACTTTGATTTAATTGTACATTAAACGTAAAAAATTTATTTTTAATATTGTAAAGTTATGTGGGTTGTTATTTTCTTTAGTTAATCTACCATTTATGTAGAACCCGTACGAAGGACGGGTACATAGCTAGTGGAAGTATAAATGTAAGACATTTTCCATCGTATAATTTGATTCAATATGTTTTGCATAGTACAATAACAAAAACCTTTGGGGTTTTAGCAAATTTCCCCTATAGGGAAGAAGCTATTACCGTAGACTTAAGCATGGTAAGACTTAAGCCCGAGGTCATGATAACTTTTTGTTTTGAGGTCCCCAGATGCTAAAAACACTATTCGTTCAAATTGATTATATACGTCCGTTAACTCGATAACTTGAGTAAAAAATATCCGATTTCGATGAAATTCGGCTCAAATGTGTAAAGTATCATTCATGACTTAAGTTCGAAAACCAGAAATATCGGACAATGGGAAAGGGGGTTTTAAATCTTCCAAAAATCAGTTTTTTGAACTTTTCACCCTACAATTTTTAAAACACTCAATTTTGGTTTTGAGCATTTTATAGCGCTTAAAAAAACAAATAATGCAGTATCTTAAATTATTAACCTAGGTTAAGTGGTTGCGGATAAAATCCAGAAAACCTGCTCATAAAAATATCCGATCCCATGTCAATCTTATAGGGAAAAAGGTTTTTGGTTTTTCCTCAGTTCATTTTAAACTTCATATTTCCTTTTACTAAACAATTCAGCTCTACAAAATAATCATTTTGGTGTTGAAATTGTGATTCTATGTCCAAACGTTGCAGAGATATTCAAAGTGCTAAACACAGTACGTTGTCCAAAGTTATCCTTATGGAGAATAAATAAAATTTGATATCTCGATTATTTATGAATGTAGATTGATGAAATTTGGTATGTGGCTCCACGTAGTACATATTGATATTTGCACAAACAATTGATTTTTTGGTGATTATCCCAGTAGCAGCAAACCTGCATACTCAGCCCTAATGTTATTCTTAAGGAGAATAAGTAAAGTTTTATATCTCCCTTAATTATGAACATAAATTAATAAAAATTAGTATGGCTTCACCTGGTTGGGTTATACTGGTAATTGCATAAAAACACATATTTTGTGTTCCTTGTTGCGGCAAACCTGCGTACTCAGCCCTATGTTATTCTTATGGAGAATAAATAAAATTCTATGGATCTCTTATTTATTATTGAATTTCCTTTGGAAAGTGAACTATTAGCATGACCCGCACGGTGAAACTTAAGCCCGGGACCACCAGGTAGAAGTTCCTACCGTGACCCCCCCCTGAACACGTTTTGGGACGTCATTCAAAATTGTATATATATGTATACATAAATAAGTATATTTATATATATTTTTGTGTGTTTGCACTCTAGCGGTACTATTTTTTGTCCGATTTACTTAAAATTTGGTAGGGACGTTCCTTTTTGTAATCAGTTAGACAAGTTCGTTGGGCAAAACAATCGGAAAAACTCTAAACCCTTCTTTTTGGGGGATTAATCTTTCAAATTTCGAGTTTTTGGGCCCAAAAAGGGTCAAAAAGGCCCCATATGTAAAATCAATGCATGTTAAAAGATGGGAATTAAAAAGGCGAAAGTTTTAAGCCCTCTCTTGTCATTCTAGCATAAATCTTCACCGAGTTATTAAAGAAAATGTGTATCGACTAAACACAGTATATTGTTTTACGGGGGTTTTATACTATAAAAGCCTGTTATTCCTTTGTTAGAGTACTTTTATCATCCCCAGCAACCTCACGCCTACTTTTAAGCCTGTCTGGATCTTCTCCTAACCTTGTAATGTGCAAAATTGTATTCCCAGCTTTGCAAGTAAATGAAACCAGGAGCATCAGATCAGCCAAAGAATCAATGTTTTCAGATTTCAATAAGAATTGGACAAATGTATGTGTTTACACTGATTTTGAGTTATAAAAATTTGTACGTTGAAATTCACTTCCCTCACGTCCAGCGTGCTGCGTGCGAACTCGTTTATGTATTTTTATGAAACTTGGTAAGTGGCTTTATGTCGTAGTGAGAAACATATATATGCATTGTAAAGTCACTGAGTTCCAGGTTTGCTGCGACGGGGGTATTTATGATTTAAGTATTAAAAATAGCATGCAATTATGTATAAGCTGTATTTAGTATGCATAATATATATTGTATTCTGTAAATGATAGTCAGATAAAAATAACTGATTGAACTATGCAATTCTGTGTTGTAAACGCGTTCAGAGTTCGTAAAGGCCACACTGTGTCACGGCAATGGATATAAATGGACCGAGTCTCAGGTAAGTGTGGTATATGGCCTCGCTTAGTGAGACCTAGGAGAACGAAAACTGTCCGTTATTTATAGTTATCTTTAAAAACTTAATGTCATCTTGGATAGTTGTGCATCCACTTACAATGAAATCTGTAGCCGGACGTGTAAAGTCTGGCTATCTATTTGGATTATTATCTGTAATTATAACTATATATGAGGAGATGTATTTAGGTTTTAATTTGTTGCATTTTGATTTGATCCTTAGGATTCAACGTTTCCATGTAGGAAAGAAAAATGGACTTGATATTTGCTAAACTATTCATTCATTTACAGAGATAATTGATATTGGATTACCACAAGGCTATTTACTCATTATAATCTTACGCCAATTTATGTAAAACACACAAGTGCCATACAGAAGAGGCTCTTGAAAAATAAAAGACATGAAATAATAAAGTTTTTTTTAATATTCATCGTTCTATTGTTTATATTTTCTACTTAATATAAATCTAATACCTAAAACCGTAGTAATTTGTGAGTGCATTAAATATGCAGAAATTAATCAATTTGCGTCATATGCCACATCCAAAATAAACATTGATAGATGTTTACAAACCAACGTAAAAATGATAGATACTAGTTTTAACAATTAAAACACATTTTATTTGGAAAATCCATATATTAATCGGCTGAGGAAATTTTTGTGGTACGATTTCTCGGATATGCGATATCGTAAAGTTATGAAACTTGGTACTCTGTTTTAGCACTACTAGGATATGTTTCGAATGTAAATAATTTTGTGTTTGGGTGTGTGGGACTATGCTTTTTTGGCGTCCAAAGTTTACATGTTATCCTTTTGGGAACATGCGTTCAGCTATTTGTTATGCTTTTCATTTAATAAACAGCTGCATCAATCAAATAAATATGTAGCACCACAGCAAGAACAGATTATTCATAAATAAAAAATATTACTGCCTACTGGGATAATAACACGCTTCTCTTATCTGTTTGAATACCACAACATTAAAAACAGATAATTCAGGACTAATGTAAATAAAATGAAATGATTAACTGTTGGAATTGTAACACCCTTTTCGGTTCAGTTCTAACTCCACATTAAAAAATTCAACCTGTTTGTGGGGGGATGAGGTGGAGAGGTGTTTGACATAAATAAAAAGGCTACTGCATACTGAAATGTTTATGCCCTTCTGTTATCCGTTTTAACTCCATATTTAAAAAAAATATGTGTTGGTGAGGATGGGAGCAGGGTTGGTAGAGAGAGATCAAGAGAGAGAGATGAGCGCAACAGAACCCACTGGATATTAAAAATGTTTTTTCAAATATTCGTCAAGTAATATTTGATCGAATTTCGACCATTGGGCTGTCTCTACTTCATTATTAAAATACTATACTTCAGTGTACATACATTAAACATAAATATAAGTAAATCAATAACGTCATTTTACAGGAGTGTTTATCCAAAAACAGTTGTTTCACAAAATATACCATGTTATTAAACTAATAAATTAATCAAGTATATATAATAAATAAATATGATATATATATATATATATAAATGTTTCCTGTTTCTGAATAGTTGTAAGTTTCCTTCACCTACTCGTGTATATTTAAAATTATTGAGAGGCATCATGTTTATGCAAACCATTTATTGTTATTTTAAGGATATGAATCATGTTGAATAAAACAAAACAAAATACACTGCTTAGTTCTAAAACGTAAAACAAGTTTGATGTATTTACATAATTTTTTTAAGTTTTTAATAGCTGAAACCCCTTAAGTCCAAACAGATGGAAAACTTAAGACTACAGAGACAGTAGAGATCTAATGATAGCCAATCTTCCTGAGTGCTTTTGGCTGTTACTTTATTACTGGGCCCATGGCCCATGCGAAGTCTGCTCTATGTAGCAAATCAATTACATGCACATATATTTGCTGGGTCAGACGTTAGAAAATAAAATTGATTTGTAAACTTGAATTTACATTGATATTCCTTAAGATATACATAAAAAAGCCTTAAAATCCAAACCGAACACATATTGTCACACTCATCTGTCATTGATTTAATGTGTTAGGATGTCTAATATATATTAGTAATAATAATATTTTTCAAAATCATAATAATACAAAAATGATGTTTTAACAACTTTCAATTGACAGACAAACAACAAACGGGGAACCAAACAAACACTTACATTTTAAATGCATTTTTATATTGAGTGTTAAATAGCTCGTGTACTTTTGATATTTTTGTCAAGAGCGTCTCCGAGTAATGCTTTTATGACAACACGAGTAAAATACAACTAAGGGTCAAGATATTGTCTTTTGGTCCCACGAGCCACGAGGCAAAGTCAAGACTAGATTGGTCGGTGATATCATCTAGACTCTCCGATACAATCATTTTCGCTTGACAAGATAAAATTGTTAATACGTTTAATAAATCCTACTCATATAATGACTATACAAGTTTATTTTTTTATATCATCACTCTCAAATCAACAAACCAATTAATGGGTTACATCAGATGTTCATCATGTGAGATAGTTAAAAACTGAGTTAGAAATTGTGTAGTATGTATTATAAAAACTTTAAATTGTAAATTTAAAGAACAAATACTATATTAAATCAAATGTTGCTGTAGACAATAATCAATAAAGTTTTTATTTAGTTGTATTTTAATATTAATACACATTTGATAGTTTTACATTATGAACCTTTTTAACACCTGTAATATATTTTAACATTTTATTGTCGCTGTTAATATTGAAGTGGAAATATCAAGCAAATAAAAAAATAAATATTAGCAAATTAAAGTAGTCAAAGCGGGAAACTCTACCAAAGCGCTGCGCGGCGTGCGGTAAGGCAAATAGTTAATTGACTTGGATTGTTATGAATATGAAGTGCATTAGCTTAATATAATCGCTCTTTAGTGTTTCTTGTATTTCCTTAAACTTGTTTAGTAAGAAATAGATATTTTTTTATTTACTTTATGTGTTGCATTACATTGTCAATGTAAGCTTTATTATATTAATGCAAATTTAAAGTAAATGAAATAAATCTTTAACGTATTAACAACTGTGGGATTTTGTAAAAATATATTTTATAAGACTTCAACCAAACCCATAGTTCAATGTTTTCCTGGAAAACAAACTAGAGGCACATAATTTATACATTTTGACACTAATTGATATGATAGTTCGTTGCCCAAACCCGAACGGAGTTGGCTTTAATTTTTATAGAAACAATTGCAAATATTTTCAACATATTCGCTGAAACCTGACAAAAATTAGTACACTACATTAAAGACATTTTATAAAATAATGTCTCTTTGAGTAATGATTAATTACTGACCTTAAAGATGCAATCCTATTTGGTATATTGTAAACAGTGAACACCCAACCATATGTTATAATATCAATAATGCAAATCATAAATGATGTAACTTTTTTTGTTTGCTTACTATTTGTATGCAATATTGGTATCCATAAATGTAACGATTGTATTACTGTATTAAATTTGTAAGTTAATGGTTCTGAAACCTTATCTTGTTTCACAGCTGGGAAGAACAAAAGGAAATTCCTAAAAATGTGTCTTCTAACACAAGTCCGTCCTTCTGTTGTTTATTTAACGCCTTAATGTAATGAAGAAAAAATAGAGTTTTACACTATTACACTAAAGATGCATACACTACTTTACTTACAGCATGTTAAAAACATGACATAATAAACATGAGTTGACGTATACATTATGAGTTTAAGGTGAATAATTTAACACCTTTTTTACTATCACATTTATTATGATTATTTTTGACGTTTCTGTTGTTTAGGTAACAAAATCATTCTATAACAAATAAGTTGGTTTCTTACAGTTCAATTATGGGATAATTCTGATGGTAAACGCATGTGGTTAACATACGATGTATTTCAACATTTACTATGTCTAATTAGTGTACTAAAATTCCTACGGTTATTCAAATGTTGCTGCATATAACACAAATATTGCTCCATTGCTTTTGTATTGTACACCCACACCGGATGCCATGCTTAGGTCTGTTAATCTGTAACATTCCATTGAGATATCATTACCACATCCAATCACTGATGCGCTTCCGCCAATGACTATTAACACTTATAAACCATTAAACCTGATTATTAGGCTTCTGAACTTGTTTACCTCACTTGAAAAATCATAGGTCTTTTATAAAATGATATCATGAAAGAAATTGTTTTCCCAACTATGGCCTCTAAAAGTACACTGCCCAACTTTTAGGCGTGATACAATAAAAATAAAAATGAGCAGCATGTATTTAAATATTGTGGATACGTTTAGGTTGTACCCATAGTTAATACAGTATATTAAAACTGTTGATCTATTTAAAATAAGTGGAATCATTCTTTACGTTCTTAATATATGTATACAGTTTTCAGTAAAAAGGACAATCAATATAATAAACAAAACGTTAAACTCATAATTAGTATTGGAAACTGAGAGTGTAAACATTAAACTGTTGATAGTATAGTCATATAAAGTTAAATAAATAAATAAAACAACCATAAAATTACGTTATCAGTAGTTTTTTTTACATTTACGGTTTTCAATATTGATCGTGAGGTTAAAGGTTTTGCTATGGCCTAAGTGTCCGACACATGTCGGTCTTAAAATATAAGTAATTTAAAACAGGGTACAGTGTTCATGCTGTTTGAAATAGTAAATATATGTAGGATAATTATGTCGTAGGATATATTTCCCAAACAGTATTTATTTTATTTAAAAATTGAAAGCTCTTGATTATACTAAATATATTTACTAATATTATTAATTTAAGTGGTAAATAAGTAAAAAGTACATAAGAAAAAAAAACAGATTTTGATGCTCACTCCCGGCAACGTGGTGTCCAATGATTATTGTTATAAAAACCTGTGCTGTGTAACTATTATACGATTTTTAATAGTCCGCAATAGTGTTACCTTATGCATTAAATAAAACTAATTATGATGTTAATTGATTCATAAGAAACTAAAACAAGTTATATTGTTAAAGCGGTTTCCACAGAGAGCCTTTGTGGTTCTCCACTCTGCCTCAATGTTGATTAATCTACAATCCAATTCCTTTGTGTATTATGATAACGTCCTATTATACTGTAAGGTTGTCAATAACAAAAGAATACCTTAACTTAATCTTGGCAGCAGTTTTGGCGTCCATTATCACTGGTTGCCTTTATAAATAACTTTCTTGAGCTTTTACATCCTGAGTATAACACACTCATTACAGTAGTTGAAAATGTATTCATACGAAGTCTGTATAAAAGTTTTGTTTTACTCTAGTACTCCCTAATCACTTACTCTCCATTTAACTTATGCCAAAATTTTCATGAGTGCATGAACGAGATGAAGTAAATAGAGTGATTTTCTTCTATTGTTGACTAACAGTTTAACGAATCGACAATTACACAAACTACATAATGTTATGATTTAAAAAAACTTAATTTCTACATGTAATTTTATCGTATGAAAAATAAATTCCTTCTTAAGACAAAATTTAATTTTGAGGTAAGAATCTTAAGAAGTGCATAGTAGAATTTTACAAGGCTTTACTACGTATGTAAATAATACCTAATACAATAATACAATGACAACGAATTTGTAAGATAGTATATTGCTTAGAAAATTAAATGTTGATTTGTTTACATGGGGATGAATTACGGTTTATTGTAGCATTTATAACATAAACAAATGTCGAAACTAAACGTGTAATAGAAGTTGAAGTGGTGAATTTTGGATAGATGTTGTTCTTTGGCTTAAGCTGTAGGTCAAGAACTTAATGCAAATATTACTTAATTGCTTACAGTCAAACGCAGTATAAATTACTGTTCCAAATATGATCCTTTAATAAATATGGCTTACACATACAACACACAAAAGTGAAATTCTGATAATTTATACCAAATCATAAATTGAATTAAATATTATCGTCAAACCTAACTCATACAAACCTTGTCGTAATGGTAAAACAGTATTCAAAATCCAGAATAACTAATACAGAATACCTAATAACTAATCCAGAATAAGTCTATTTGATAACTCGAAACAGGTAATGCGAAACTTTTAGTATTGTAATATTAAAAATTTAAGAAATATTATAACTGTGATAACCATTTAAAACACAATCGTATCATTTATTTAATATTTTAATATGATAATTATATTGCATGGCTTACACAGCTGCCTTCTATTCCGGAGTTTAAAACAAAAATATAACTTCGGTATGGTTTACCTGCGTTAATTAAGTTCTTAAAATGAATTAAGGATCTCCCATCACAGAGACAAATCCAGGGAGCAAAGCCATAGGAGTTCTGACTCACTTGTTCCATGTAGGCCGGCCAACCCCTCAGGGAAAGCGCTCAGGGGGGAGTCATTAACTATATGGTACACAGTTTGACACTCCGCCCCACAGTCACAAGACCGATCGTGTGTCAAACCCAATTTTCATGTTTAATAATTGCAAGTTCCCATCCCAGTGCGAAAGCGATTGAGTAAAGCCCACTACTTCTGAGTAAGGCACCACTGACCTAATATTAGTTGGACTCGATATCTGAAACACGGACGCTGTTCAGCAACACTGGACCGCTTTATTGAGCCGTCGAAAAACAATTACCTATTGTACAAAATATATATCTCATCGTATTTATGAATACAGTTTTTACAATCTACTAAACTCACTTAATAGTTTTTAACTAAACCAGACAAATATTGATACGTATGATTTGTACCTAGTTTTTAAAATAAGGGCATCAATGAGGATGGACCCAACATGGAATTTCGGGAGTGCCACTTGAATATATTATCGTAAGCCTAATAAAGGGGGAAAAATTACTTAGAGGGTAGAGTCCAATAACACAAAACAAATTGTAAGGCAATGTCTTGCCTTACAAATTACATCAGTCTTTTAAAATTTTAAACGGTTATTAATTTTCCAATGAAAAAAGTTTAGTCCAGATCAAAGACTTCTCGGAGAGAAAATAAATACTGAAAAAGCCATTGAACACGTTTGATGGTACCCAATTATTAGGCTTTGTTCATTGAATCTTATTTCCTTTCTCCTAAAACGAAATTTCGCCCGAATAAAGAAAAATGTTGACTTTAGATTTGTAACTGTTAGTTATAAACTATACTATCACTTCAAAACTAAACGAAATTAAACATTTTTATCATTTATGGTCTTAATTTGGAAACTTAGAGCAACGATAATTTCTCAGTTGAGTATTAGGGTCAATGATGAAAAATTCATACACAAATTGTCCTACCCGTTAGTATTCATTGGTATATTACTATGTGTAGTTCTTCTTTTAATTACTATTGAACTTTGATAGCACTTATTAAAACAAATAAATAACCGGTTGGAAAAATTCATTTTTAATGCATTTGATCAGTTTCAGATTGTCCCTGTAACTCGATAAATCATTTGTAACAAAATACCGTTTTATGGAGGTTTGAATCTAGAAATTTGGAGCTTCCTAACTTTGTATTTTCAGCAGAGGGAATAATGAATTAATAATCCAAATATGATTTGAATGGCGGGAGTTATGTGACACGTATTCTATCATTTGGTTTTTGAATGATTCACTAGGGACTCTGGGAAAAAATTGAACATATTCCTGATTGCCCAACAGAAATATTCACTTATTTGTATGTCCAATGCCCCATTACCAAAACGGTGTCGTAGCCTTTTAAAAATGTTTCAGATGTTGAGTTGAGGTTGAAGGTAATCTTCGTGTGAACCCAAGCAGAACTAATGTGTGGAAACTGAATACCTTAGTTACTGAATTTCTGTAATTTCAAATGTTATGTTCCATGATATTCTATTAATATATTGTAAATGTGAAAGATTGGATGAATGCATTTTTGTAGTTCCATCACGCATAAACTACTGGACCGATTAAACTCAAACTTTGCACGAACATAGCTTACATATCGTATTAACATATAGATCTGATAATGTCTAAATCCAAATTTACTGCTACTCCCCACGGGTCCTATAGGTTACAATGCAAATCATATGGGGGGATATAATTTATAAAATTACCAGCCATAGTAGTTTGTCAGTTGGTAGGAAGTCATATGGTAATACTAAGCAAATATTTTGTAGCGCTGGTCACGCTAATATATTTAATGTGTTTTAATTTATTTCAAGTGAAGCCACTGGTAACAGCTAGTTACATATAAATTACAATCTGTTCTATTTTTTTTTTAAATTTTGATTGAGATCCATTATTGTTCAATTGGTGTTAATACATTTAGAATCCTATTGGTACTAAAATGGTTTTACACAGACTCATTAAAAATAAATATCTTGATATAGTTAATAGCACACTCTAGATACCCTTTCCATAGTATTGCTTTGTTTCGTAGGTTTATAGAAAATGTTAATACTAATTTATTTCATACTTTATATATATAATTTTTTACTGGATCAACTTCAATACGTTACTAAAAAAATTGTTTTCTGGCTCACATGTTGTATAGCATAAAAATAATGGCAGAATATTTAGATGGAGTATATGCTAGTGTATTTTTCAGCTAAAACCATAGCATTGTTTCCTTATATTAGCATAAACACTGTTGAAAATCTTGTGTTTGTTGTCAGACTAAAAAACTAATAGATAAATTAATATCATAATAATATAATACTATAATTTTATACATCTTACTGCATTTAGAGATTTGCAGGTATCGTTCAGCATCTCGATATTTGAAAATAACATTGGTTTCAAATATTTGGACTACACTTTCTGATCAACTGATGAACTCATAAGACACCATTTTGGAGCTAGTAAGTAATTTTCCAGAAAGGAACATTTGTGTCATCTTTTTAGCGAATTTCCCCTGTAGGGAAGAAGCTATTACCGTAGGTCTCATGGTAAGACTTAAGCCCGAGACCATGATAACTTTTCATTTTGAGGTCCCCAGATGCCAAAAACACCATTCGTTCAAATTTTAGCGAATTTCCCCTATAGGGAAGAAGCTATTACCGTAGGTCTCATGGTAAGACTTAAGCCCGAGACCATGATAACTTTTCATTTTGAGGTCCCCAGATGCCCAAAACACCATTCGTTCAAATTTTTATACATGTATATATATATATATATGTATTTATATATATATATATTTATATATATATATATATATATATATGTGTCCGTAAGCACGATAACTCTCGTAAAAAAGGTCCGATCTTAATGAAATTTTGTACAAATGTGTAAAGTACCATTTATTTGAACGAGTTCGAAAACCAGATGAATCGCACCATCCGAAGGGGGGTTTTTGGGGGGTTTTGTACCCCAAAAATATGTTTTTTGGGGTTTTCACATGTAATTTTAATTTAAATCAAATTTTAATTTATACCATTAAATTCAGCTTAAAAAAACAAACAAGTTGGTATTTTGATCATTGCTCTACGTCAATTGGAAGTGCTAAACACAGTACGTTGTCTAATGTTATTCTTATGGAGAAAAAGAAAAATTGTATATCTCGCTTATTTATGAACGTAAACTGGCAAAATTTGGTATATGGCTTTATTTGGTTGTGGTCTATTGATATTTGCACAAAAATCCATTTTTTGCCCGATAGTTCCCGTAGCAGCAAACCTGCATACTCAGCCCCATGTTATTCTTATGGAGAATAATTAACGTGTTATCTCCTTTAATTATGAACATAAATTAATAGAACTTGGTATGTGGCTTTACCTAGTTGAGTTATAATGATATTTGTATAAAAGCCCATTTTTAGTGTTCCTTATTTCAGCAAACCTGCATACTCAGCCGCCATGTTATTCTTATGGAGAATAATTAAAATGTCATAAATCGTTTATTTATGAATGTATATTGATGAAACTTGGTATCTGGCTTTATGTGGTATTAAGATAAATTAATATGCACTGGAAATTCGCTGAGTAAAGGGTTTGCTGCTACGGGGGTATATTTATATATATATATATTTATAATATATGTGTCCGTAAGCACGATAATTCTCGTAAAAAAGGTCCGATCTTAATAAAATGTTGTACAAATATGTAAAGTACCATTTATTTGAACGAGTTCGAAATCCAGACGAATCGCACCATCCGAAGGGGGTTTTTGGGGGGGTTTTGTACCCCAAAAATGGGTTTTTTGGGGTTTCCACATGTAATTTTTATTAAAATTAAATTTTAATTTTCACCATTGAATTCAGCATAAAAAAACAAACAATTTGGTATCTTGATCATTGCTCTACGTCAATTGGTTACTGAGATATTGAAAGTGCTAAACACAGTACGTTGTCTAATGTTATTCTTATGGAGAAAAAGAAAAATTGTATATCTTGCTTATTTATGAACATAAACTGACGAAATTTGGTATATAGCTTCATCTGGTTGTGGTTTATTGTTGTTTGCACAACAAAATTTTTTTCACCTATGGTTCCCGTAGCAGCAAACCTAGGTTCTCGGTGCCCATGTTACTCTTATAGAAAATAATTAAAGTGTTATATATCGCTTATTTATGAATGTATATGGATGAAACTTGGTATGTGACTTCACTTAGCTGAGTTCTATTGATATTTTGCATAAAACCCCATTATTTTGTGTTCCTTGTTGCAGCAAACCTGCGTACTCATCCCCAATGTTATTCTTAAGGAAAATAATTAATATTTTAAATATCGCTTGTTTGTGAATATATTTCTTATGAATCCTGTTAAGTGGCTTAGTGTGTTATGTTATAATTCATTGAAATTCGCTGAGTATGCAGGTTTGTTGCGACGGGGGTATTTCTAACTTGGAACGATCTAAACTTATAGACTGTAACGGCAGATTGTTAAGTTATGTCATAGCTTTATACATTTTTCAACTCTTTAGGCCTTGGTGCACCCGTTGTTAAGCTGTCCCAATCCTATTATCAAAGTTCATGCAACAAGGGACTAGTTTAATTATATCCTAAAGAGAAAATGGCTTCGTTGTGATTGAATATACGGATAAG
Organism: Allygus modestus; assembly: GCA_963675035.1. Classification (NCBI taxonomy): domain Eukaryota; kingdom Metazoa; phylum Arthropoda; class Insecta; order Hemiptera; family Cicadellidae; genus Allygus; species Allygus modestus. The sequence continues at coordinate 89,694,994 of OY776116.1, forward strand.
CGTGGAGTAAATAGGTAAATAATCATGAATATCGATACAAATTTAAAGTACAAAACATAATCCAGCTTAATGACCAATAAATACAAATATTATTGACTTTGCTAGCATTAATAAAAAATATTTACCTCTCTAATTTTATTAATCCTCTGTTTCAACGGGCTTTAATCTTCTGATGTAGTTTTGATAGCGATGTACTATATAAAAATAAAGGTTATTTTAGTGTTTTTACTGTCACTATTGTATTAGAATAGATATTATGGGTGTACAAACCAAATTCAGAGCCTTTAATAAGTTGGTACTTTTTGTAACATCAACAAGAAAGCCACCAAAAAGGTTTAGCTATTGTCTTTAGGTCTCAAGGGGTAATGAGAAAACTAGAGAGTTCGGCGATATCATACTGTCGTTCTAATGCTATTAAGATATCTTGACAAGTTTTATAAGTATGTACTATATGTATATTGAGGGTAAATCTATCTAACTAGTAAACAAATGTGAATATCCGTCTGATTTTTTGCATCAAATAAAAGTTCATATATTTATGTCCCATACGCCTCCAAGGTCGCAATATTTTTCTTATGGACATTTAATTGTATCAGATTATTCCTTTAAACGTGCGTATACAAACGCTCTTCCTGATTTTACGTTAGGCCTAGTTGAATCGCAAATTCACGAAAACTAAATCTTTTCAACTTGCTTATCTGTTTTCTTAAAAAAATACTAAATGTATTAGCTGCAATGTTTACGTCGTAGAATATGACACCAAGAATATAGGTACTAATTTATTGAAAATTCCATTTACTAGTAGCAATTAAGCTAGGTTTTCATGAAGTGTCTTGATATAATAATAATAAAAAATAATAAAAACAGATTTAAAAACGACACCACTATGCACGTATTATTTCTGATTGGACTCCAAAAAGTTTTCATTTTTAGTTAACCTAATTTTAGCATCATTTTTTGTCAGAATGGTGGTTTTTGTATTTTGAATAAATGTTACGGATAATGACACAAATATATTAATTAATAAATCATTTTAAGGAATTTATGGAGTATAGTATATGTAAAGATGTGACAAAAATTCTTTGCCCGTTTCTGAAAATCAAATACTCACCAATAATAACAAATATTATATACATAATAAATTCCTCCTCCAAAAACAAGTTATATCTCAGTTTTATCTTACTTGTTTTTGAATTGAATCAAACTGTATAAAGGTTAAAATTCACCTATTTTACGACGTTCATTTAAAAGTAATTTTCTAAACAGGCGTTTCCAAGTGATTTATGAATGACTGATTTAAAAATATTACATATTAAAATTAAGGTTCAGATATCTACATAAAATAAACTAATATAAATAAGGAATATAAGCGTATATTATGTTTTTGGTTCATTATAACAATTTCGTTTAGTTATACGAGCTATATATAGTTAATGTAGTACTATTAGCTAATTGTAATAAAAATTGACTCATAAGGAAATAAATCAGGCTACACTGTGTTGGCATTTTACTCGAGAAGCCTTTATGGAGCTTCATATTCTGCCTCGAGGTTGATTAATCTGTAATCTCCGTCCTTTGTGTAGTAAGATAACATCCTTTTGCACTGTAAGGTTGTCAATAACAATTAAGTGTATAAACCTTTTCTTAACATTTATTTTAACGTAACATTAATCTTGATAGTTTTTAAAATGGATTTTTCAGTATTTTTAAATATAAAACAACGTATTATTGTTTAGTTTACGTTAATTTTTCCTTGATAATAGAGTTATTTTATCTTAAATTAGCAAAATATAGGCAGCTTTTAAAGTCACTACAATTACCTAGTAATCATTACTGTTAGGAGTGCATGGTGTATGTATAGATATGTAACGACCCACCCCCAAATTAATTTTCCAGCGGCTGAAACCTGAGGATTCAGCAACATTTTTTCATTTTATTAATTATACATTTTATTAAATATTAGTAATACCATATTTGGGATGCTTTATTTAAAGTATACTGATTAATAAATCAGTACAATAATTAGGAAGACTACCAACCATTTAAAATCCCTCCAAACAGCCCAGAAACCGAATTCAAATATTCGCATTACAAATTGAGTCCGGAGTTTTATAACTGGAAAGAGACATCGTAGCCTTGCTTTAGTGTAAGAAAGCGGGTGTCATATCATCGCATTCTTACTAAATTAATTCTAAATTCATTCTTTTCCAAATTTAATGTAACCCTATTTTTAATTGACTGCGGTTGTACCTATTGTGAAACGATGTATTAATTAGTTTCAGTTCATTTGTTGTAATGTTGTAAAGTTTGTACATAATAACAGAAATAATAAATAATAATTTGTTTCCCAACCGGCATTTTTATCATTGTGAACTCCCGAAATCGGCCAGGGGTTGACACATATCTTTACCCTTAAACATATTGATTATCTGTTACCTTTTTACAATAACCACGATGACAAAGCATTTGTTTAGTGTTAATCAAAGTTAAAACAAAGCCGATGTTGAGGAAATCGACCCAATCGAAACCCAATCTGAGGTTCGCCATATCGATCATAGGCAAAATAGGATCATATTGCAATCGTTTGAAACTTTATCTAGCTTCAACAAGTCATTTGGCTATTATTAACAGCCTTCGCTAAATTTATCAGTGTGGGTTAGTCAGTAACAAAGACAGAAACAAAGAAAGACATATCACTCATTGTATATCTATAATTAATTTACATTCGCTCTTAAATACTCCTTGGTTTTTTCACTATCTTAAATAGTAGTTTATTGGTTTGGTTACCATCGACACAAATCTATTTGTCACCACACTATGCTTTAATCACCTGTTTTCGGAACGTCATTTGAATACCGAAAGTAGAATTCTTTCCGCCTAAGGGCAGAAAGTCAGCTGATCTATTAGCCAGTGTTTACAATTAGTTTTCAAGCGTACATGACGTTACCTGGTTAATACGTCCATACTATTTTGTGGTCTTTGATTAAAACACTGGAAAAAATAACAATAAAATTCAAAGCACTATACAATTGATGTTTTATTTATTGGTTAACTGTTTTTAGTCCGAGATTGCATGAGTCAATGTGCACTCAACCTCTGAAAGTAGAGTATTTGTATCTGCAAGATTATTTTTGTTTTCAAATTATCACAGCTGTACTTTCAATAGTTATGTAAATAGTGACAACAATTAAAATAGAATGAGTGAATTCATAACCTCATAGTTTCGTTTATAGTATGTTAATTTTCAAATAAATATTAAAATTGTTAAATGAATATTACAATTTTTATTTTACAGTCTTTATTTCATAGTGTAGTATTGTGTAAAATAGCGTTCGCACCTCTGCCGAAAGGGTTTTGTATAGCCCTCGAACGTTGGTATAAACAAAGGCCAGGAAAATATATACATCACTATTTATATATCACTTTCAGCCCTTGGTGCGAAATATTATTTCAATAGCTGCTGTAATACTCCAGTCTTATTAAGGAGCTCAAAAATCAAATTTGATGGACCGTATGCTATCAATCATGGTGAATTCAAACATTACCCTATACAAGTACAGAACACTTGTATAAATCCAATAAATACTTTACTTGCGATTCCAAATATTTAAAATAATTTTAGACAGAAAATGTTTATTTTTACAATTACTACAGTTAGTTAAACTTAAAAGACGGTTTCTCAGAGAACTACAACCCGAAAGTTGTTGTCTATTGTATCAATACACATCCGGCAACTGATAGTTTAGATAGCGGCGAGTCAGCAAGTGAATTGTCATAATGGAAGTGCAATGACATTTGCATCAGAATTTAATACGGTGGTTCCAGGGTTTGCTTTCATGGTTTACATTTCGATTAAACGGTGTTTTATATCATTGTTTTTATTAAATATTTGCTGTGATTTGACAATGTAAAACATGTATGACATGAAATATATTTTATGAATAAATACATATTTTATATTTAGTTTGATATAAAAGATAAATATATTTTCATAAATAACATGAAATTTACATTCATATCAAGATTTAGAGGCATACGTTTTTTGCAAAATATAATTTAAGTCGTTTTCAGAATAATGAGCGGTTACATGCTGTAACTAGTAATAGTATAAGCGTGCATTTAAATAAAGTATAAGTAAAAAATACGCGGTGCATTTAAAGTATTGTAGCCTAGGAAAAAATAAATGATCACATTGCGTAGAGAAAAGATCAGAGTGTAGTAATGTGTGTAAATTTGTAAGAAATGTTACTGTTAATGTAAAAATGTTTAATAGAAGGTTGGGGTAGGACAGAGTGAGAGCGCTGGCCAAACAGGTTACACGTGGTCAAGCATAGGTTTAATCCCCGCTGACTGCTATGGTATTTATTTCAGGAGCGGTTTGCCTCGCTGTCTTTAGATCGACGCACATGCTTATTTTCTATGGTGACGAGTTTTCTAAGTCAAGGAAAATATACACGGTGTAGGGACCATTTAGATAGCAAATATAATATAATGGTTGTATTTGTAAAAAAATATACTCCTAAATAATATTGATCTTGTAAATATATTATTTACAAAAGTGCAAGTTTAATGTAGGGTACGATATCTAAACACATCTGAAATATATTTTTACGAAGAATCCGTCTGAGAAAATTGTGTAATCTGATTAAATTTATGCCAGTCCATTGACACTGTTAATAAAGATTTACGTTGTCAGTACAACTTTTTTACACAATGAATACGTATATATAATTTTATAATTATTAATCTTTAGTACCTAATAGGTGCACCTTTTAATTGGAGTTTACAGAACTTAAAAAAAATGTGTATGGTAAATTATCTCCTTGAGTATTTATTTGGCTTGAAATAAATTAATAGAATAATAAACTGACCAATTATTTGTATAAATAGTACATTTAGAATAGTTTTAACTCTTGCATTTTTAGTTATAGTAATTATAATTTGTTTATAATGTTAACAGTAGCCCTTACAATTTAATTTTACGATTCAGGTAGTTTTATTTGAAAGGGATAATTAATTGAAGACATATATACAAATATATGCATGTAAATGCGATATAAGCTGACAATACGACATACGACTTGAATTAATGAAGTATACAACAAAATAAACCAGGGAAATGGCCGTTTCTACCCGATGGATTTCTCTTCATCTACAACTAAGTACTGCAAAATTCAGCATAAAATTAACACCAGTGCCCAGTTTTGTAGAGGAGTAGGCTAGCTGTTTGAATTATGTATATCATAAGGGAGGCATCACGGGACGCATACTCTCGTAATGAAGGACCCCGGACCGAGAGATTTGGCCTTTGGGCATTAGATCTGCTTGGGTTCACGCGGAAATTACTTTTACCCAATTTCGACACCCGACGTAACCCATCAGAAATGTTTTATACCTTTCACATAAAATACATGTCTTCATGTTATGCATGTGAAGTCTTCACAAATTAATTATACCTAGTACAAAATGCACACCATTCTATCCAATATTACAATGTTATAAATTTCGTCTTTACAATTATTCCGGGATAAAAACATATGTAGAGAATCATTGTGTTTCTAGGATGAGGAGTCTTCCTGTATTATTTTTATTGCAATGGTATGCACAATATTTAATCTATAATGAAAAATAATTAAATACATTACATCCAAATGGATAATATTGCATGTTTTATTTCATTGGAAGGTTAAACAAACATAAACTCAGCAATTGTAAGCAAATATTGTTAGAGAAAGATGAAAGAACAATATTTTAACGGGAAATATTGTCAGCCAAACACTGGTATTTTTATAAAGGTATTGACTATTTCTTGATTCATAAATGGTTGTTTTATTTTTAAGCTTCAATACCTGTCTCTAAATTCATAAACATTTACTAACATATTCGCTTATTCGTATATTTGAATAGTTCGTCCTTGTTTTTCATGGACCTCTGATATATATATGTGTGTGTGTGTATTTTAAATTGTCAACAATAAACAAGTAAAGCATAAATGTACATTTAAATCGAATCGTAAATCAAGATATGTTTACCGAGAAAGAAATATCGGCGTTCTCTTATCAGGAACGAGACAAATGGCGGGCTTGGCAGCTGGAGGTCGAGACTTACAAACATTCAACTTACTTCAAAGGAAACTGTAATATGAATCGTAAACATATATTAAAATCGGTATGCCAAATAATCAATTATCTAGTAAGCATCTTGCAAGCTTCATCAACTTTTTTATTATATGGAATGTATGTGCAATCAAAAAATTATTCTTAACCAGCCCTTTAATTATAAGCTCTTTTCAACAAAGCATATTTCTTTGGGCTAATTTTTTTTTAATAATGCCGCAGTTTTAAGCTGCAGTTTGTTTCTTATCTAAAACTAAATGTTATTTTTTGATTTATTTGGACTTTACCTATCGCTTCTAGTGTTTAAAACTACACTACGTTTCGGGAGCTAAGGAAACTCTTCCCGTTATCAAGTGAACCCTAGTTACATCTAAATATCAAATTCTTACACCTAACTAACAAACATTTTTTTGGATTTTCCCAATCTTTTTTTTACATTTTAATTTACACTAACACAAAAATAACAAATACATATACAAAAAATCAATTACAATACACTAACACGACATTTATATACAGGAACAAATGTAAAACTGACAATATATTACATGTTCTGCATCGTTGCCTCCAAGCTGATGTTAAAAAAGGGAAACTTCACTCTCATGTCAACTCACTACCGGACCGCGCACTCGTATAGTGGCTAGCGGTAGTGGAGGGGGAGAGCCGTTACCCCCACCTACCGCCAGGGTCACGTGACGACAAAGCTAAATGTTAATTGAGTTTTCTATATTTGTCTAAGGTTAAAAGCCGACTAGTGAAAATCCTAATTGCATTTCCTCCAAAAATATTATTATTGAAGACTTTACAAAATGTCTTGTTAATCAAAGCACATCCTTCTTCAATAGCTGTTAATAATCTAGGACGTTTACAAAAAATATCATAAAACACGTAACTTACCCTTAAATAATAAATGGTATAAGGAAACTGACACATACTTTCTCCCTTTTAGCCCAACTTTAATGAATAAAATACTTGTTATACACTAATTGTAAAATAAAGTACGGTCGAATGTAAATAAATCTTGTATACAAGTTGTTTTCAAAAATATTCACCATTCCTATTTTGGAGGAACTACGGAATCCTTTGCTGCACACAATAGTTTTAATATGGGAACTGCCCCCTCATTCCCCCAGGGTTAAGTGGAAACATATTTCGAATATCCTTTGTTGGTCAATGCTAACTTGACCTGCGTATTAAGTTTTAACGAAATTCATGAGTAAATAAAAGAGAAATAGTAATAATTGTTGTATTCCCCACAATAATTGCATTGGACAATGTACTGCGTTTACCGTAAAAATTAAAAAACTCTCTGCAACCAGTAGTTTTAGAATAATAATTCAATATACTAAAGAATGTAATTTGTTGGGCTCTTTTTAATGATGATAAGTATTATTTTTAACATTTATTTTTTTTATGAAAAATTAAAAAAACTTAATTTTGGATGTTTTAAATCGTGTGAACCCGAATTTTCCAAGACATGTGGGTGGTTTCATTTCGTTGGAAACCTAAAGCTTCACAAATCACTATAGTTTAATTCAAGTCGTAAAGCCGTTTTGTGAAATTTGTATTTTTCATGATTTTTAGTGGTTTTTGGGGGATAAATACCCTTACAAACAAATAATTTAAACAAATATCTGATTATATCGTGGATTAGTACCTACATACTAACTATTTAATCAAAATCGGGCAACTGGTGTTGTCTGCAGCTCTTTACAAATCCACATAGACACACCGGACGCGGTAGCTCAGAGGTAAAGTGCCTGACTAGCAAGTCAGTTGGTTGGTTCGATCCCAGTCCTGGCCGACTCCAGTAAGTTCATGAGATAAGCTCACCGCACAGGTCAATAGCCTATGGTGACGGGCGGTTATGGTTAAATACTCCCGTCGCAGCAAACCTGCATACTCAGCGAATTTCCAATGCATAATATTTGTCTGAATTCCACATAAAGCCGCGTCCCAAGTTTCATAAAAATATATTCACATATAAGCGATTTTAATTATTCTCCATAAGGATAGCATTGGTAATGAGTACGTAGGTTTGCTGAAACAAGGAACACAAACAATTGATTTTTATGCTAATATAAATATAATTTAACTAGGCGAAGCCACATACCAAGTTTCATCAATATTCAATCATAAATAAGCTTTATATAACATTTTAGTTATTCTCCATAAGAATAACATGGGGGCTGAGTAAGCAGGTTTGCTGAAATAAGGATAAAAAAATGGGTTTTTATGCAATTATGAATATAGCTCAACCAAGTGAAGCTACATACCAAGTTTATTAATTTATGTTCAAAATTAAGCGAGTCATTACATTTTACTTATTCTCCATAAGAATAACATGGGGGCGGAGTATGCAGGTATGCTGCTACGGGAATTACCAGTAAAAAAATCAATTTTTTGTGCAAATATCAATATACCAGTACTACGTGAAGCCACATACCAAGTTTCATCAACATACATTCATAAATAATCGAGATATCAAATTTTATTTATTCTCCATAAGGATAACATTGGGCAACGTACTGTGTTTAGCACTTTGAATATCTCAGCAACGGTTGGGCGTAGAATCACAATTTAAACACCAAAATGATTGTTTAGTGGTGCTGAACAAATTTATAAAAGCAAATGTCAAGTTTAAATTAAAATTAACTGAGGGAATGCCAAAAACCTTTTTCCAATAAGATTAACATGGGAGATTTTATGAGTAGGTTTTTTTGGATTTTCTCCGCAACCACTTATCCTAGGTTAATAATTCAAAATACTATATTATTTGTTTGTTTAAGCTCTATAACATGGTCAAAACTTAAATTAAGTTTTTCAAAAATTGTAGGGTAAAAAATGCAAAAAACTGATTTTTGGAAAATTTAAAACCCCCATAACCCCCTTCCCATAGTCCGATTTTTCTGGTTTTCGAACTTAGTCATGAATGTCCTTATACACATTTGAGGCAAATTTCATCGAAAACGGACGTTTTTTACTCAAGTTATCGCATTCACGGACACATATATATATATATATATATATATATATATACATATATATAAATTTGAACGAATAGTGTTTTTGTCATCTGGGGACCTCAAAACAAAAAATTATCATGGTCTCGGACTTAAGTCTTACCATGAGACCTACGGTAATAGCTTCTTCTCTATAGGGGAAATTCGCTAAAACACACACACACACACACACACACACACACACACACACACACACACACACACACACACACACACACACACACACACACACACACACACACACATCATGTAAATCACTAATCAACTCAAATTTATAGATATTGACGAAAACAGTAGCCTACTTTCTCGTTATACTATGTATAGGGGGGGGGGGGGGTGTGACAGAACAAATTGTCAAGTCCTCAGGCAAATCGTAAGTCAAGATGAAATATACAGTTTAGAATGATGAATCAGGAAGAGTTATGCTTGTAGAATCTTCCAACATTTGTCTGTCAACATCTAGGAATAACACAACGCATTGTGACTGGAATGATTCATAAATCATGCTAAATATTAGAAGGAAATAAATTCACTACAGGATTTTTTTACTGTAAGGCAATAAAGAAACTTAAGACTGTAAAAATGGTGACGAAAATATCCAAATCCTTACTTAACAATTGCAAATAAATTACCAAGGGTGAAACGAAATCTGTAGAACATTTTTACTTGTCAAGTTAGGTACGTGAGCAATCCATCCTACATTGTTGACTTGGTTACATGACCGTATTTCCCTCACACTTTCTTGTCGGTGCAATATGTTAATACACATTAAAATAAAGGCGGGTTTTTATATCTGAAATTCAACAGAATAACTTAGCATAGGAATAATAATTTGTTATAACCATAAATAATTAATGCCTAAGATTTAATAACAAAAAACAAATCATACATATTGTTATATATTAAGCTGTCTATTAGTTAGGCAGCGATACTAACTGTGGAATAATATATCTGTTTTATGATAGACATGATAATACGAGGAATAAAACATATTTAAATTTTTCTCGGGAGTTTATTCAAATGTTTAGATTGTATGTGATATAAGAACATGGTTATTTCGTTAAAATAGGTTTAATATATTTAATAAAAAATTTAAAAAATTATATTTTGTTTTTGGTATCACACATTACACAAGTACGAGTCTTGAAGCGAAAACCTGATTCTTTTTCTATGACGAATTGCCTTGAGAATGTTTTCTGTAAAATATAAAAAGTGGATATAAATGAAGAATAAAATATAGTCTTGGTTCCATTATTTTTGTCCCCGAATATTACAACTGCCAACAAGTTTATTAGTTGTATATGCCAACGCAAATGACCAATAAATGTTTATTTTTTAATCTTATGAAATAATTACAGTTTGTGATGTGATTTATTTAATAGGGTGTACCTTTATACATACCAAAAATATATCCAGAAAATATGACTATGTTTTATATCGTTATTTTAGTATTTCTGTAAGGTTTATGTTATGAAGATTCGTTCAGTAATATTTAGATACCCTTTATTAAAGAAGATAAAGGATTGTAGGAAATACTGCAAAAAAAGGATATGTCAAAAAAAAGTTCGGTTACAAATATTTCGTTTTTACTTTTTATAAGTATGACCTTGAAACATTTTTGTTAAGTAATTAATTTTACAATATTTTGTCGTCGGTAGTAACTGTTTTCATGAATTGAATTCTGAATATGTTGACGTTATTTACTGTTTACCTAATTATAATATTTTTTGTCCCAAGTCATAGGTCCTTTAATCATGTCTAAACTGTTTTAATATTGTTTTTTTTCATGTTATACTAAGTAAAACCTAATGCATTCCATGCTTATGATTAGGTAGGAATATTTATAAAAATCTCCTCATAGATTTACAGAGATTTGCATCTCTGTAAATCTATAATTTATAACGGATATAAAACATCAGTTTTAGATAAACCTGTCAACACCAAATGTATTTAGCATATTTACTCTGGAATTTTTTAGAACATGCTCAGGTAAAGTAAATATATATAAAAGGGATCGCGATTATCGATAGTGTTGATACAGCTTTTAAGTAATAATGTTTTCACTGATTTAAAAGTAAAAATCCAGCAGTAGGAAAATTAATTCAGATAAAATGTTTGAAAAGATTGAAACGGGTAGTAGCATCAAACTGAATTACTTATACCCATACTTACAAATTAATATTACGGTTGTACGTATACTATTTACTAAAGTATATTTTGCGATTAAATCTATTATACATTTTATTTTTAACATCACCTTGCGAAATGTGTTTTGATATAACGTATGAAAAACATGGATCAGCCAGTGTAAAAGTTACTCAATTTAAACTTAAATGTTTAAATAAAATAGTAATTTAAAACTAAAAATGTCTAGATTATCAAACTAAGATCATATTGCTAAGTGCGAGGTTCATTTTACAGTATTCAACCCAACAAGCAAAAACAAAATAACGTTTAACATAAGTAAAGTTTTATATTGCAAACAAAGTGTGTTGATTTGTCAATTATATTGAAATGGCCACGTAAAGCGTTAACTAAACAAAGTGTATGTTCTAAAGTATAACCCCGTATCATGAAAAAAATAAAAATTGATACAAGTAGTTGAGTAGTATAAAGTGTTTTTAAATCAATTTAGAACAAATGTAACATTTAATCATTGATTTGATTTTAACAAAAGGTGCAATTAGACTACTACTTTACCAAACCAGTCCTGATTTGTAACTATATGTAATATGGAGAGATCATTTTTTTAAACGAAAATGTCCCACTTAATACGGGTATTTTTTTAGCGTTCAGATCAGGATATAGATGTTACCTGATATTAGCAGTTTCTCATATTTAGCACTCTGAATGTAGAAACCCCGTTTGTCACACAGTAATCTGATAGCAAATACGATTTACATGGAAAACCAATTTGGAGGCCCATTTGACTTCCACAGCAGAGTTTCATTCTTTATTGTAAACCTGTAGAGCTCGATGGAGTGCCTACACAGTTATTTACGGATACTTGAATACATTATATATTCTTTATTTCAATCCTAGTTAACAAGCTAATATGGCGTGTTAATTAATTACGTTGGGTCACGCCAAAGCATGATTAGTGAATTAATCAGAATTATAATGTTTCATAAATATGGTATAGCAAACCTTTTTTATGTATTGATTTACATTATGCCACATATACTCTCTTTTATTTAATTACAGGAATATATACTTGAGTTTTATAAATCATATAACTCATCTCTATAAAGCACAATACAAAATAATACTTGCGGTAACCATTCCAAATTTGGACAGTAAAAGAGTATTTTAAATAAAGCTTCCGCACGAATTCTGTGCAAATTTAGTACTGTAGGTTACATTTTCCTTCAAGTTTTTATTAGAATGATAACAAAATTTCTTTTGAAAATACTAAGGCTATTACCGTAGAGTTAAAACGCAATGATTGAATTAACTTCAGTTAAAATTATTGCTCAACAACATTTGATATTATTAAAATACCCATTATTAGTTTTTAAAGTTAACAACATAATGAATTACACACAGTATTTTAGGATCAAAACTTCCTGGAAACAGTAGATTTTTTGTTTTTAATGTAAATAGTATATTTCACTAAATAATAGGGAATTTTTCTTACGTATTTAAAATAGCTCCGGTATTTTAGCATTGAAAACTTAACTCTTGCGTTTGTATGGAAACTGAACTTCAGTTATATGTATCTATTATATGGATTTATATATGTTTCGGTATATTACTAGATTAAACTTAGATAAAATGTTATTTTTTCTGAAATTATGAGTTATGATTCTATTAAATGTCAGTGCTAATGAGCCGCACCTACATTATTATTCTGATTATGGAATTTTAACAGAGTAGTTCTTATATCATAAATCATTTGTGCGCGTACAAAATAATGCCAATAAAGGCTCAATAAAAGCCAATAGTTCATGGTTAGCATGCTAAAAAAATTAAAGATTTGATAACCAAACAGTATTATTAAGATTTGTTTAAGAAAAAGTCTACTAATCAGAAGATAAAATACTGGTTAAAATATACTGTTGCTGAAAAATATATGGGTCATGGGTTCAATTCTCGACGTGTCGAAAACTACTTAGAGATGTTTGCACTGTTGTACAGTGACAACTTCGGAGATAAAATTAAAGTAGTGTATATTAGAATACCCCCGTAGCAGCAAACCTGCATACTCAGCGAATTTCCAATGCATATTAATTTATCTTAATACCACATAAAGCCACATACCAAGTTTCATCAATATACATTCATAAATAAACGATTTATGACATTTTAATTATTCTCCATAAGAATAACATGGCGGCTGAGTATGCAGATTTGCTGAAATAAGGAACACTAAAATGGGCTTTTATACAAATATCATTATAACTCAACTAGGTAAAGCCACATACCAAGTTCTATTAATTTATGTTCATAATTAAAGGAGATAACACGTTAATTATTCTCCATAAGAATAACATGGGGCTGAGTATGCAGGTTTGCTGCTACGGGAACTATCGGGCAAAAAATGGATTTTTGTGCAAATATCAATAGACCACAACCAAATAAAGCCATATACCAAATTTTGCCAGTTTACGTTCATAAATAAGCGAGATATACAATTTTTCTTTTTCTCCATAAGAAAAACATTAGACAACGTACTGTGTTTAGCACTTTCAATATCTCGGTAAAAAATTGACGTAGAGCAATGATCAAAATACCAAATTGTTTGTTTTTTTAAGCTGAATTTAATGGTATGAATTAAAATTTGATTTAAATTAAAATTACATGTGAAAACACCAAAAAACACATTTTTGGGGTACAAAATCCCCCAAAAACCCCCCTTCGGATGATGCGATTCATCTGGTTTTCGAACTCGTTCAAATAAATGGTACTTTACCCATTTGTACCAAATTTCATTAAGATCGGACCTTTTTTACGAGAGTTATCGTGCTTACGGACACATATATATATATATATATATATATATATACATATATAAAAATTTGAACGAATGGTGTTTTTGGCATCTGGGGACCTCAAAATGAAAAGTTATCATGGTCTCGGGCTTAAGTCTTACCATGAGACCTACGGTAATAGCTTCTTCCCTATAGGGGAAATTCGCTAAAACAAGTAAAATACGAAGGATGACATTTCAAATGTTTTTGAATTATGTGAAATACGTATTTAAGACTAAAAATAGTGATTACAAGATCATACATAAATGTTAAACTATCTTTGAACGTAAGAGTGATATACATATACTGTCTTCAAATGTTTTTAAAGTTGCTTTAAAAGAGGTAAAACTAAAGAAAAATTGTAACCGAAAACGTGTTGCTATAGTAGCCTCAACCATCCTAGAAGACAGGCACAAGTGGAACGCTTCGGCCTGGTACAGACATCTTTGATCAAGGTCGGTGCTGACTGACTCTAGAGGTGTTGGTAAGCTATTATTGTAACTTGGCCAGAGAGGAGAGAGGGAGAAACTATCGTGGAAGGAAGAAAGGAAGGAGAGGACAATCGGGATTGGGGCATCGAGGAGGAACCAATTCGTCAAGTCTCTAGTATTAGTGATTTACATACATATTCTTGAAGGGGCTTTGCTCTCCCCCCTCAACTACATTATCATTAACATCCCAAAATTCTGAAATGAATAATTTTAAAAATTATATTTCACTCTTTCTTGAAATTGAGATTGGTTCCTAAAATGGTTTAATTAATTTTATCTTTGTTTCCAAATTTAACGGTGGTCGTGTTTTATTGCTGGTTGGCCGTCATTTGATGTAGCTTTCTAAGCTAGAATAAATATCATGTTTTAGTACACTATAATCGTTTCCTTACCTTTATACTATTTCCATGTGCTAAATTAAATTTACAAGGCCTAAACATACTGTTTACCTTCAATTAATAAACGAACAGCAAAAATATATTAACATTTGTTAGATTTAATTTGGAAAATTAATACTTTCTCCACTTTTAGCGAATTTCCCCTATAGGGAAGAAGCTATTACCGTAGGTCTCATGGTAAGACTTAAGCCCGAGACCATGATAACTTTTCGTTTTGAGGTCCCCAGATGCCAAAAACATCATTCGTTCAAATTTGTATATATATATATATATATATATATATATATATATATATATGTGTGTGTGTGTGTGTGTGTGTGTGTGTGTGTGTCCGTAAGCACGATAACTCTCGTAAAACGGTCCGATCTTAATGAAATTTGGTACAAATATGTAAAGTACCATTTATTTGAACGAGTTCGAAAACCAGATAAATCGCACCATCCGAAGGGGGGTTTTGGGGGGGTTTTGTACCCCAAAAATGAGTTTTTTGGAGTTTTCACATGTAATGGTTATTTAAATCAAATTTTAATTTATACCATTGAATTCAGATTAAAAAACAAATAGTTTGGTATTTAGATCATTGCTCTACGACAATTGGTTACTGAGATATTGAAAGTGCTAAACACAGTACGTTGTCCAATGTTATTCTTATGGAGAAAAAGACAAATTTTATATCTCGGTTATTTATGAACATAAACTGACTAAATTTGGTATATAGCTTCATCTGATTGTGGTTTGGTGTTGTTTGAACAAAAAAACAATTTTTCGCCTATGGTTCCCGTAGCAGCAAACCTAGGTACTCGGTCCCCATGTTACTCTTATGGAGAATAATGAAAATGTTATAAATCGCTTATTTATGAATGAATATGGATGAAACTTGGTATATGGCTTCAATTAGATGAGTTATTTTGATATTTTCATAAAAACCCATTATTTTGTGTTCCTTGTTGCAGCAAACCTCATCCCTAATGTTATTTTTATGGATAATAATGAATATTTTAAATATCGCTATTTATGAATATATTTCTTATGAATTCTGGTAAGAGGCTTAATGTGTTATTAGGACATATATATTCATTGGAAATTCGCTGAGTACGAAGGTTTGCTGCGACAGGGGTATTTTGTAGTACGTGAGCTATCTTGACAATTTAATTTATTCTGAAATAATGATCTGAACGATAATTTAGTCATAAAGCTAGAACATTTATGTACATATTTTGTAAGAGAAAGTTATGCACATAAATATACAATACACCCTTTAAATTGGCTTTTATATTTATAAAAATCTTTCTCAATTCATTAAGGAGCGATTTTAAACCAGTAATAGAAATATTTAACTCGTAGGTATTTAGAGCACGGAATAAATAAAACTGTTTTGCCACGGTGTTAGTGTGAACTTTATTTGATTTGACCTGTCAATTGGTAATAGCCTGGGGTTTCCAATGGATTAAACTTTGGCCAAAACAAGGAATTGTTTTCAGCGAAGAGCTTATTTTGTCGCTGGTTTAAATGTGATGAAAACTGTTAACACTATTTCGGATTTTATTCTTTAGGACCTTGTTACTTTCAACGAATATAAATTGTGTATACACAAAATAAGCATTACATGTTTCTGATGCATAAAACGTGTGATGTGCTCTTCTTTGTTTGTTGGACATTTTGTATTTTTTCTTGAATAATTTTAATCAATCTATATTGTTTGATTGTTATGAATCTCTAATTGTTTTTGAATTCCAGGAATCTCTGGTTCCAATAAAGGACAGCCCTAATGCCTGGAAACGGGGAGAAAGGTATTGGACGGGCGGCTACTAGTCAACTAAATAACATCAGCTAAACCGTTCGCCATAAAGTAGTTCCACAATTTCTCGTACTAATATTATATACTTAAGTTTACTCACATGGGAACGAAAGAGAACAATGAATAATCCACAAATAGCACTATAATTTGAATTTAATAATTATAAATACTCTGCCAGAAGCCTCAATGTTTTTAGGATATCAAGATATATGTAACAATACTAAAGAGGTGAGGAAGCGGGGGGATCATTTTCTCCTAGATGCCAAAAATTATTCAGTTCACAGCTTGTATAATGTAAATAGATTTCATATAGTTGCAAAAAGAAAAAAAAACTCACATTATTAAATGTTTGTACATTTAAATATAAACTATAGAAATACATACATTTAAAATTCAAAGTAATTAGTCCGTTGAAAACAAATAATCCATATTATATTTCAAACGTATTGTATTATAATAAGGCAGTGACAGTAAGTTTAAGAACTATAATGTAAAAAACAAATATGTAGTAAATAATGCAATAGTGTAATGTTAAGGGTGGCAATAAAACCATACGTTTATTGAATATTATTTGTATTACGAAAAACAGCATACTGGATGTAAATAATAATGATAAGAAATTATCGTTGATTATAACTATAAGAAACACACTAAGTATTTTAAGATACGTTTTATTTAAATTGGAATTATGCACGAAATACGTCATGTTACGGCTGCCAACAGGGTAAAATTTGTTTATAAAACACATAAACATCAATCGCAGCTAATATCACTGTTATTGCTTTACTAGGGTAAACAACACGACATTCCCCATTACTCTAGACAAGGTTTGCCAATAACTGGCTACTACATAGTTGATTTTACTTGCATATGCCAAAATAAGCACGCTATTTAGGGGACAACATTACTTCATAGTTTATAATGGAGATTATTGGCTGATGACGTCTATTTAATTTGACCGTAAGAATATAGTTGTTAGTCTCAAACGAGTGTTGGTAAGTGAAACCTTACATTACCAACGGGTAAAATTGCTTTTAAAATGAAATTGGTTGGTTTTATGAGGTTGGCAACCTCTTTCACTCTATAATTTGCCCATCCACATGGGTCCAGGCCTGTGTGTGGAAAAGTGATAACCTGTTACAGTAGAAGCTAGACTTCACTGATAAAATGTAATATTCAGGGCTGGAACTATAACCCACGACAGGCCCAATGACATGGTTCCAAAGGTCGCCTCTGTAGTATAACTTGTATAGGAATAAAGAAAGATAAACCTGAAAATAGCCTTAATTTACAGAACTAGTGTCAAGTAATATACAAATACAGAATGTAAACAAGCTGATAACCAAAGTATTTAAAATATGATTGTAAAAAGAGTAAATATCATAACATTCTCCCCTCCCTTAAGACTGGATCTAGTCCTTCAGATAATCAGGGATCCTCCGAGTTCTTCACTCTTTCTGAGAGTGTTTTCTGGATTTCTGTTTGGGATATTTGTGTTGTTATCTGCTTGTGTATGGTTGAGGTAAGTCAGAGAAATCAGCACTAGAATCTGGCTCCTTGCAAAAAGACTCAGAAGGATTTCACATCTGCTCACTGTCTTCGGAGTTCTGATATTTTTCACTGGAAAGAGCAAGATGTCGGGTGGAGACCGCAGTTCTTGCCCATCAGGATAAGGAATGTAAGCATATTCTGAATTTCTTACTAAGAGTGTTACCTCCTCTACCAAAGGGTCAAATTTAGATCGATTTTTAAATCGATAAAGGAGAACAGTACCGGGATTTAAAAACCAGGATGGAGTTGAAAAAGCATTTTATGAACGTCTAGAAAAATCAAACATTCGCTCGTACGGGGTAGCATTCGATGCAGTGCACAACGTGGTGATGCATAACATCATTTCGAGTAATAGGTAGTCCACGATCTTTGAGGGCAGGTTGGGTAGTCCTCCACACAATCCCATTAAAACGTTCGACCTGTCCATTTCCCCGAGGATTATAAGGAGTTGTTCTGTTCGTCACTAAACCAAAGCCTGAGAGCCATGTTCTTAGTTCTTGAGACATAAACCCCGAGCCACGTTCTGAATGAATGAATGAAGGAGCATCAAACACTCCAAACAAATATTGTAGTGATGATATTACGGATGAAGCAGAAGTATCCCGGCAAGGGAAAACAAATGGAAAACATGAATACTTGTCAATTACAGTTAGGATATATTTATTTCGAGAACTAGTGGGATGTGGTCTCTTAAAATCAACATTGAGCCACTCATTGTGAGCTGAGGCTTTAATGAGAGTACCCTGATAATTGTAGAAGTTGAGCTTTACTTCGGCGCAAGTGCGGCATGCTGATGTGATTCGTCGCACATCTTCCATGGAATAAGGGAGGTTCTTGCTACGAATCCAGTGGTAGAGTCTTGAGACACCTGGATGGCACAGTGATTATGGAGAAAAATCAAGTTAGCCTATGTGGAAGTCACACTAGAAGATACAAAACTGATTCTTGAACGTGCATCCGCTGCGTGATTGTCTCTTCATGAACGATACACAATGTCATGAGAATAGCAAGAGAGATCTAATCGTCATTTTGTGATCTTCTCATTCTTGTTCCCATGCTTCAGTTTCAAACATATGTGCTACAGAGCGTTTTTCAGTAATGAGGTGGAAATGTCTACCTAAGAGAAAATGTTTCCAATATTGAACAGCCTCAACAACGGCACACGTTTCCTTCTCAACAGACGAATGACATTCCTCCGAGACTGACAAAGTACAAGAGAAGAATGCTACAGGACGATTCCGATAGCTTAGAGTGACAGATATAGTGGTATCTGAAGCGTCGGTCTCCACGCAAAACGGAATGTCATGATCAATACGGATTCGTCCTCAATATCTTTTTTAAGTTTTTGGAAATCCAAAAGAGCCTCGTCAGAGAGTGGAAAAAAACTGTTTTAAGTGCATTTTTTCAGCATTTTTTCAGAAAATCAGGTTATGAAATTCGAATAGTGAGAAGATATCATCAATGCCTTCCTTAAGGAAGCCGTATCAGTAGGTGGTGGGGACTCCTTTAGTGGTTTGAATCGTTTTGGATCAGGTCTGATAACTCCACCGTTGATTGAGTGACCTAGTAGGGCGTAGAGAAAATTTGATTTTCTCATGACTGATTGTTAATTGTGTTTCGAAAGTGCTTGTATGACATTCTTGAGATTTTTATCGTGTTCAACTTGAGTGCAACCACAGATAGTGATGTCATCGAGATAACCAAAGGTATCCTTCAACTTTTCTTGGTGTATTACCTGGTCAATATTCCGTTGGAAAGCTGCCTAACCGTTTTCTGTACCGGAAGGGATTCTTGTAGAGTTCTTCAGCAGCCTCGAAAGCAGTATACGGGCCGTATTTCTCTGGGATAGGGACCTGATGGTAGGCACTCTGAAGATCAATAGTGCTGAAAATTTTTAACTAGCTACTTTAGAGACGGTTTCGTTTAAAAAAGAGATTGGGTAGGCATCCAACTCGGTGAGTTGATTTATAGTTGATACCAAAGTTCTAGAATAATCTATGACCATTCGCCTTTGTGATTTTGTGATGATTTCACCAGGGCTTGTGCCCACCATGGCGAATTGCTCTTCTCAATTACACCATCATTTAAGAACTTATTTATTTCAGCTTCTATAAACTGAGAATCATTGAGCGAATGGCAAACAGATTTAACGGCTTACAGTTTGGAGACAAATTAGTAAACAAATTAGCAGATTTAACATTTTCAACAGTGAAGGTACATACGAGTAAAGGAGACTTCCCCCTTCAAAAATCAAAATAAACTGATGAGTGAAGTTGTAATAAATCACGACCTATAATAACCTCAGAGCAAAGGTTAGGCATTACAGATAGTTTAGTGTATGGGTATTTGTGGCCAAGCATCTCCAGATTTGCTTTGCAAGTGCCTTTGACTGTTACCTTATGCATGTTAGAGGCTAGACCTACCTCTTAATTTGATTTAAGAATTTTCAATTTTAGCTGGTGAGCTATTTTCTCATCAATCAAACTTATGTCACTACCCGAATCCAGCATCCCATAAAGTTGATAGCCATTGACAGTGACAGTTGCTTTTAGTTTTGACTGATGTGAGACAAGTCAATAAATTACAGAAGAATAATCTTGAACAGTTGCTGTGTGTTTCTTAGGTTGAGACCGACAAACCTTTGAAAAGTGAAAAGTTTTTCTGCAACTGTTACACTCTTTGTCTTTTGCTGGACAATTTGCACGAGGGTTCCAAACTCCCCCAACAAATAACATTTGGCACGTAGAGCTCCTACTACAGGATCGTGTTGGCTGCTAGTGACTTTGTTAGTAACATGGCTATCGGTTGGTAAGCTATCAAAAGCATTTATTGCAGGACTAGGCGCCTTATACTGCAGGCCCTAATTCTAAAGCAGAGCTTATTCCAAAGAACGAGCTTGTCTGTGAGCATCGATGAAAGTAAGATTTTCATTTTCAAACAGGCGTTGGCATATTACTGGGTTATTAATCCCCTGATAAACGAATCACTGCTACAGTCGTCACGGTTGATTTCTGCTGTAACAGCCTTGAATTGACAGTCTCGACTATGGAGTCTTAAGTACATCTGTTTTAACCTGCAAGGTGAGGGTGACTCGCCCTGCTATCGAGATCCCAGGAAAACAGATTGGTCACTCTATAAGTCTGACCTCCTGTCTCAACTGGGATCATTAGGTGGGAGGGTCAGCTGCTTTGCGGACATGGACCAGATTGCTTCTGATCTTCAGAACGCAATTGTAAGCTGCTTCCAGGACAATTGTCCATTGCGTCGGGGAAAGAGTCGCACTAATACTAAGTGGTGGACTGCTGACCTTGAACGTAAAAGGACGGTTGTCAGGAAGCTTCATAACCATTGCAAACGGAGCCGTATCTGGGAGCCATACCATAAGGCACTCACAGAATATAGCCTTGCAATCAAAAAAGCCAAAGAGAACTCTTGGAGACGGTTTACACAGGAGGTAAACAGTTTCAGCGCAGCAGCAAGACTGCAGCGTGTTTTAGCTTCAAGCCCTATTGGCCTCCTGGGATCCCTGAGGTCACCAGGGGGACAATATACCACTGGAATTGAAGGAAGTCTCAAACTTCTCCTTGAGACTCACTTTCCGGATTGCATTTTTGAGAGTGACTGTTTAGGCATGTCCGGCAACAGCGAAAGGGGCTCATGGCCAAGAGCTGATCGCGGAAGCTGGACTTTAGCCAGACGGATTGTCACACTTTCCAAAGTTAAATGGGCCATCAGCAAGTTTGGCCCTTTCAAATCTCCTGGGGGGGACGGTATCATACCGGCAATGCTACAGCAAGGACCGGAAGCTCTCTTGGTCCTCCTGTGCGAACTCTTCAGAGCGAGTCTGGCTTATGGGTACATTCCTCAAGCCTGGCGCCTCAGTAGGGTGGTCTTCATTCCCAAGAGAGGAAGAGCAGACTACTCAACTGCAAAATCATTTCGGCCTATCAGTCTCTCATCGTTTCTCTTGAAGACGCTGGAGAGACTGGTAGAAAGACATCTAAGAAAGGGAGTGCTTTCAGGTACTCCTCTCCATCGAAACCAGCATGCCTATCAGTCTGGTAAGTCCTGCGAAACTGCCCTGCATCAACTTGTTAGCAGGGTGGAGGACAGCCTTGCTGCTAAGGAAATCGCTCTATGCACCTTCATGGACATTGAAGGTGCATTTGACAATGTCACTTACACGGCCATGGTCCGGGCGGTGCGTGGGCGTGGTCTTGAGTCTGCTGTATGTAGGTGGATTGAGACCGTGCTCTGCTCCAGGCGGATTAGAGCCGATCTTCAAGGTGAATCGATAGTGATCGCACCCACGAGGGGTTGTCCGCAGGGAGGTGTACTTTCGCCTCTTCTGTGGAACCTGGTGGTGGACGGTCTCCTTCGTGAGCTCACTAGCAGAGGCGTCTTTGTCCAGGGCTATGCAGACGACATAGTCCTAATGGTACAGGGAAGGTTCACGAATATTGTTGCTGATGTCATGAATGTCAATCTTCAATATGTCAATGTCTGGTGTCTTGGAGAGGGTCTAAGCATAAACCCCTCAAAGACAGTAGTTGTTCCGTTCACAAGGAAAAAGAACCTGGAGTCTCTTTCCAGGCTGAGACTTGGACCAACACGGCTTGAAGTATCAGGTACAGTCAAATACCTAGGGCTGACAATTGATTCTAAGCTGACTTGGAATGATCATTTGAATAATACACTGCATAAGGCGAAATGGGCGCTCATGACGTCCAGGAGATTTGTAGGCTCCACGTGGGGGATCAAGCCTCACATAGCACTGTGGCTGTACAAGGCAGTAATAAGGCCTCAAGTCACATATGGATCACTAGTCTGGTGGACAAAGGTGAACCAGACTACAGCCATAGCCAAACTCACAAGTTTACAAAGGTTGGGCACACTTCTAGTCACTGGAGCTTTCAGGAGTAGCCCGTCAGCAGCTCTCGAAGTTGCTCTTGGATTACTGCCTTTGGATATCTTCATCAAGGCAGAAGCACGGAAATCAGCCTATCGATTAAAAGTCGCAGGCCAATGGAGGGAAGGCCTGTCTGGAACAGGCCATTGCACCATCACCAAAGCTGTTGCTCAAAACCCTGTGCTTGATATGACATCAGATGTCATGAGTACGGAGATGGTTTTCACTAAACCTTTTTCTGTTGGATTCTGCTCCAGAGAAGAGTGGACATCTGAGGAAGGGCCCTATTCCAGGAAGGGCAGCCTTGTCTGGTACACGGACGGCTCTCTCATTGAAGGAAAATCTGGCTACGGGGTGTACAGTGAATCACCTAGAACAGAACTCTGTGCAAGTCTGGGACAACACTGTACTATTTTTCAAGCAGAAATTTGTGGCATCATGGTTTGTGCCAATCTCGGCATTGCCAGACGCTATTGCGACAGGCATATAGTAATCTTGTCAGATTGTCAGGCTGCCCTCAAGGCTCTTGACTCCAACGAAATCAAGTCAAAATTGGTGTGGGAATGTTACAACACTCTCTGCAAACTCGCGACACGCAACTCGGTGCATCTTGGTTGGGTACCTGGCCATGTAGGCATAGGTGGCAATGAGTGTGCAGATAAGCTTGCTAAAAGAGGTTCCGGTATGCCATTCTTTGGTCCAGAGCCAAGCTGTGGCATAAGCAAAACAACTGCTTTTCACACAATAAACAAATGGTCCAGGGACTTACATCGCCAGCAATGGCAAGGTCATACTGGTCAAGCACTTGGCAAAAGGCTGCTAGCAGATACTAGCTCTTACTTCACTAACTGGTTGGTGAGGTTGGGCAGAGGTCGGGTTAAGCAGTTGATTGCTCTGATAACTGGACATGGCCATTTCAGGAAACATCTCCACACTCTCGGACTCAGAAATGAAAGTCAGGTGTGTAGGCTCTGCAATCAGTCTGAAGAGACTGCCAAGCATATCATACTGGACTGCGAGAGACTCGGGGCAAGGAGAAGGGCTCTGTTTGGTTGTAAGCAACCAGGTGATGAAAGGGACGCTAGTATTGGTAAAAAACTCCTGGATCTCGTAAAGGGTACGGGCATTGGTTTGCCATACTAACGTACAAGGGACACACAATAAGCTTCGGTTGACGTGTGAGGATCTTTGAATCTTTGGATCTCTGAATCCGTCCCTTTAACAACACATAAACATAAACATGGCGAATTGCTCTTCTCAATTACACCATCATTTAAGAACTTATTTATTTCAGCTTCTATAAACTGAGAATCATTGAGCGAATGGCAAACAGATTTAACGGCTTACAGTTTGGAGACAAATTAGTAAACAAATTAGCAGATTTAACATTTTCAACAGTGAAGGTACATACGAGTAAAGGAGACTTCCCCCTTCAAAAATCAAAATAAACTGATGAGTGAAGTTGTAATAAATCACGACCTATAATAACCTCAGAGCAAAGGTTAGGCATTACAGATAGTTTAGTGTATGGGTATTTGTGGCCAAGCATCTCCAGATTTGCTTTGCAAGTGCCTTTGACTGTTACCTTATGCATGTTAGAGGCTAGACCTACCTCTTAATTTGATTTAAGAATTTTCAATTTTAGCTGGTGAGCTATTTTCTCATCAATCAAACTTATGTCACTACCCGAATCCAGCATCCCATAAAGTTGATAGCCATTGACAGTGACAGTTGCTTTTAGTTTTGACTGATGTGAGACAAGTCAATAAATTACAGAAGAATAATCTTGAACAGTTGCTGTGTGTTTCTTAGGTTGAGACCGACAAACCTTTGAAAAGTGAAAAGTTTTTCTGCAACTGTTACACTCTTTGTCTTTTGCTGGACAATTTGCACGAGGGTTCCAAACTCCCCCAACAAATAACATTTGGCACGTAGAGCTCCTACTACAGGATCGTGTTGGCTGCTAGTGACTTTGTTAGTAACATGGCTATCGGTTGGTAAGCTATCAAAAGCATTTATTGCAGGACTAGGCGCCTTATACTGCAGGCCCTAATTCTAAAGCAGAGCTTATTCCAAAGAACGAGCTTGTCTGTGAGCATCGATGAAAGTAAGATTTTCATTTTCAAACAGGCGTTGGCATATTACTGGGTTATTAATCCCCTGATAAACGAATCACTGCTACAGTCGTCACGGTTGATTTCTGCTGTAACAGCCTTGAATTGACAGTCTCGACTATGGAGTCTTAAGGACTCTAGTCTATTGACTCGTTAGGTTGTTGACGGCCAGTGAAAAGTTTATGTCTGGCAAAGATCTCGTTGACAGGTTTGACAAATATATTCCTGAGTACACTAACTGCCTCATTATATGTATTACATTGACTTACATAACTGTAAATGCTAGGTGAGATGTAGTTGATTAGAAGACGAAGTTTCTGTTACTCGTTTGTTGATGTACTCCTTACTAAAATTCTGGAATCTGTGTTAACAATGGTTCCAGTGTGTTGCTGCATTACTGGAATCAGGATCTAACTCGAATATATTCGGATAGAGAAGGCGATCCATAGATTTAACTTTTGGGAATTAAACTGTAGTATAACTTGTATAAGAATAAAGAAAGAAAAACCTGAACATAGGCTTTTATTCACATAACTAGTGTCAAGTAATAAACAAATACAGAAAGTAAACAAGCTGTTAAACAAAGTTTTTAACATATGTTTATACAGAGAGTATATATCATTACAACCTCCTTGATCACTAATCCAATGGTCATCAAATATCCATAGTCAATATTTTTTTATATAGCTAGTCTTCTTTTATAATACAATTCTTTTAATTTCCTTGTTGGTATCATAGGATGAAAGTTGGTATCACGTCTAAGTTAAAAGGTAAGACGAATCTTATTATTTTATTGGTATTTAATGTAAATTTAATAAACCCCTCCCCCTAACATTAAATATATAATCAACTCAAAAGAGCATTGGGTTTTAGTAAGTAGATCCACTTTAATTGAATTAACCATAAATCGTATGCTATTATTCTACGTTGAGTAAAATGTATTATTATTTATTATTCATATAAATTATATAAAATGTCAAGTAATAAATAAAATATTATATTGTTTTAATACAATACTGGGTTTGATGGACGTTTCAAAGAACCTAAACTATAACACGATTTAGTAACTTTTATACCGTATTTTCATGGAAAAGTAAAAAGAATTAAGTGTTTTTTACTTTTGTTCGTAACATTTTTTTCAATTATTTCAATGGTTTCACCTGTCATCCCTTGGTAAAAAAATAAAGTCTTATCTTAAATCTTTTTTTAAATTCAAATTAGGATACGATTGAATTTATACGATGTAGGTAGAGTCGGCATTTATACATAAATAAAGGCCGATTTAATGTGTACTGATTCATTGTTGTAAAAAAATATGCCTAGGAACACCATATAGTTGCAAAATTATGAGTTGTACTCCAAAGTTCATATAACAGCCTTTAAAACTGACATTAGCCATTTTAAAAATGAGTATTGCGATCGCTTTTTTGTATTATATCATAATACTTTATGGTCGTATAATATTATGTAATAAACAAAATGATTAGTTTACTGGCTGTTATTTATTGAACATTAAAATATATTACCCGTTTAATTGTAATACAAAATAAGTGAAACGCTTCTATATTTTTGTCGAAGTTAACAAATCTAAATCGGCTTTAAAAGAAGTTCTGCAAAGAGGGTTGTGAGTTGGCGGAAAAGGAATAAAAGTTTACTTCGTATATTGTTAAAGTTTAGACGTTACAGTGGG
This sequence comes from Allygus modestus, assembly GCA_963675035.1. NCBI lineage: Eukaryota > Metazoa > Arthropoda > Insecta > Hemiptera > Cicadellidae > Allygus > Allygus modestus. The sequence goes on from OY776116.1 coordinate 89,722,054, forward strand.
AAACTGACTTTTATTTTATACATCTTTACAAGTTAGAGACGGAGAAGGAAGTGTTTGTTATGTTCCTGCTGGATTACACGTAATAAAAATACAACAACTGCAAGGATCGTAAGGTTGTAAGATTAAAAAAATTACAAGACATGTATTATTAATATTATTATTATTTATTTACGAGATTATTCCAAGCTGAAAATCGAGTTAAGCCTAAACATACACACCTTTTACAAATCAGTAATATAAGACTAATTATTCACCTCAGTAGTAAGTGTTATGGAGGAAATGTTTATATATTAATGTAATCGAATAAAATAATACACCTTTTTATATGAGATTGACAGAGGACTAATACATACAAATGTAGTGAGGCCTTGAAGCGAAATTATAGTTTAGACATATGATGACTTATCTAGTCATAACAAATGTTAATAACATATTATTACGTATTTTACATATTTTATTAAACATATAAATAATTACTATAATAATAAACATGTGTATTATTCAAGTAGTTATTAAATAGGTTTTGTATTTACTTTAGATGTTAGATAAAAACATCTTTAGATGGTAAATAGAAACAGAATCAAGGTATTTTAGGATAATCGGCAAGGAGTAAGATCCATTAAGATTACTATTAAACCAATGAGTTGTTTGGCCATGACGTAGTATTTTATAAAATCGCTTTAGAACCCTTGACTAACATAACTACACACATAAGATAAAACAATCATTAGCAAATACAAACAAAGAAACTTTAGAAGTAAGAGGGAACTTTTTAACATGTTAAAATTGTAATTCTTTATTACAATAAATACAGGAGACTAAATTACAAATGAATAGTGATAAGGCTAACTTAATTGCCTTTGGTAACATAAAACAAAGAAATTGTGTCATAAGCAATATAAAGATTAATCATAATGAATAGTTGCAATGTACATGAGTTTTTAGGCATATACAGTTTTTCGACCATTTCAAAACAAACTGTATGTTTAAAGCTAGCTTAAAATATGCCTGCTAAGTTTGAATATGACGTCTGCCCCACAACTGATGTCTTGACAACTGTGGAACCGAACACAATGTTTTCATACACGTCAAACGCTTAATTGATCACTGCAGATATTTCTTCATTTATGCAATTAATTCAGTCAGTGTTAGCTTATCGCACTGGTTTCCTTTGTTTAAAATGTCAAAGAAAATAGAGGAATTCACTAGTTAAATCTTATATTTGGCATTGAGAGGAAAATAAATTCACCTAAACTTCTTTTTAGAGTAAATTAACTGCTATATTTCCTCAAGAACTCAATTAATAAAAGTAATGTTTTTGTATTTATACGTGAACAAGTTCCATAACTTAAAAACAGTTTGCATATCATATTGAGAGCAGGGATAGCTTAGTAACGTTTATTTGATTTGGTCAAGATACTAAGTCATAAAGCCTTTGCCAACATTATAATTGTAACTAGACGTTTTAAAATACTATAAGGTATCAGATAAATTTTGGTTGAGATACATCGACATGTTATTATTTATATTACATTTTTAACCCTTTAAAAATACTAATGAACATAAACTTGCGGATGTTTATAAATATGTATGTACCATTTTAATTTTCCCCTCTCTCTGTGACGTAGTAAGCGTTGGTGACTATGTATTTATGTTTCAGGGTTCTTTTCTTTGTTTATCTCCATGAAGAGTCTTTTTTTCGAGCTGCACCACACTCCCCACTTGCCAAGACCGTACGGCTTCGTTTCTAAAGTCCTCAGAAAGTAGATGCCTTTCGCCTTCCTGTATAACCACATTGTGTAGAATGTTATAGCATATACACCAATACCATTAAAACAAATTTTGTAGAGTTGAATATTTGAAAATCTTTTCTTTTTTGAGGTGTACCGTATAACTTGAGTTTATTACTCACAATTTACTTTTTGTATCTTTTGAAAAAGCCATGTTTACCTAGCGATAATCTAAGTTATTTTGTTTAGTAGATTTAAGTCTGTTTAATTTATCAATATATATTTAATAATGGTAGTTAATTAAAATAGTAGCACTATTAATCATAAGAAACTCTTCTTTTGGGAATTTCTATAGATTTGGAAGAATAAACTTAAAATTAAATAATAAATACAATTTTAACTTTGGTAAGGATTTTCAGACACGACGTGTTTATCGTCGTGTTTGTTTGAAGATGAAAACATTGTGTTTTAAAGGTGGGACCATGTATCGTTAAATTGAATTATTTAATTTTAAATTAAGTGAAGTCATGTTTAATTTCTAATATTTCCTTCGCTCTAGCTTTAAAAAAATGGCCTACAATATAATTTACGGTATTGTAAGAACATTTTAAGTTTGTATTTAATTCAAATCGGTGTGCACATTGTTCCGTTTAATCACTAATGTTTATTTTAAATAATATACAAATCTATTATTTCAACTAAAATTTCTAAGTGAAATTAGTAATATTACCATTTAGAAAACACATATAATACCACTTATGTACGACTGCAGCTGCATGTAAGTACTTGACTCATTGATATAACAAAAATGAGCTCAAATCCGAATGGCGGGTGAATAGAAATAGAAAATAGGACGAAATTGTTAACCACCCACCATTTTAACTGTATTAAATATTAAAACTATTACATCAACACCACTCAAATTTACATAATAATTTGTATATTTATCATTCTATAAGCCAAATTTGTAAGTCAAAATTGGAGTTTGGCAAATCGCAGGATGATGGGTCCAAATCGCAGTCCAAATTAAAGGTATCGGTTCCAGAGACTCGGTAAAAATAGCAGTAGCTCAATAAAGTTACCAGCAAACGAGAAATAACGTAAAACATCTCCCATACGAAAAGCGTAGGAAATTAAAAATGTCTGCTTTGTTTACACTAAAAAAGATTAAGAATATATTTTATTTACGAACTGACATGTGTTCAAATCAGATTAGGCAGAGTATTGGAGTAATGTTAGGGGCTATGGCCCCTTCAAGCCACTAGTAAACCCCATATTTGCCTTAATACTCACTATTTTGGTTAGCGCAAAGTACAATTATAAAAAAAAAAATACTGCGATAAGTAGGCAACCGTCAAACTCAGCCTTATAAAACCACGTGATAAAGAAAAAGAAGGCAAAGTAATACAAATGTCCTCTTTAACTACAATAATGTAGTTATTGTTTTAGGGTTCTTTCTTTACTGTTGCTACACTTATTGCACTATGTAACCAACTCACGAGTCTGGCCTTATCGGGTAGCTGATTGTTTCCAAAGGGTTTCCTTCGCAGAAGCAATCTTTGAAGTGGTTCCACGTTGGACACCTTCTCGCCAAAAACTTGGACGGGTACAGAATCAAGTACCAGAACCTCTGGACTACTTTAAAGTGGCTGCAGAAGTTCGCTGCAAGCAACGAGGTGAACAATAGTACATGCAATAGTTACAATGTTACAAGCTTAGTAGTGTGCCGATTTCAGAAGCACGGCCGTTCAAATTTCAAAACAACAATAACTAATTATTATTGTAGTTATTATAACATCTTTGTTCATGACTCTATAACATTTATTTCTTTTAATTATAGTGTTAATTTCGTTAAGTTCTCATATAATGCATTACATCTTTCGTAAAGATTTGGTTAATAGATTCACAAGAGAATTTAAAAAACGTTTTAGAGTAATTGAAAATATTTTAGTTAATTATTAGTTGGTATTTATCTAAAATTGTAGTATACTGATTTCTACCGTATTGACAGTGTTGAACACTGAATAACAATAATGACTCTTGAAGTCAATGCTTTTTTGATGCAAATTTAAAATCAATTCTGCCTAAATTTTTCGGCAAAAGGAAAGTTTCTTATGTCAAGAGAATAACTTTTTAACATGCAAAAAGTAATTAAAATGTTCAATCAGTCACGCAGAATCGTGTCCAAAAGGCTATTTGAACTGGTTAAATGTATTTAGAAAGTTCTGTTGTTTATGGTTATGTTGATAAGCTATCAATTACTTAACTCACAATTTTGCAATATACCCAGAGAAAACGAGAACTGAAAATCATTAAAAGTAAAGAGCGAAGTAAAGGGCGAAGTCTCCTGGGGTATACCCGTTCCTGGCTACGCATAGAAAATCACTGATAATTTGAGTGTGATGAAACTGGTATCGTGCGAAATTAATATTATAGAGCCAAATTTTAAGAACGTACCGCAGCCACGGCGTATCATCCTGGCAGGCACCATGGGCAGTGAGTCGCGCCACTTTTGTTGATCTTGAGGAGTGTGAGATGAATCTCCAAATTTGAAGGGAGGTGGAGGAAATATTCTCCCAGGTGGAGTTTTTAGTGTTTTCGTCATGACAAATGTATTTGGTTTAAATATAATTTTTCTAAGTGATATGTATGTTTTGAAAATTTACGCTATCAATCCCCATTGGGGTAAAAGGTGAAGAAGATGGTAATGGTAATGGCAATGGTAATTGATTCCCTACTGAACAACCGAAGGTTGACGGTGACCACAGTGACACCAAATGGTAATTGAAGCTCACCAAACAAGCTAGAATTCTGCTTCTCAAGCTTGGTCACCTTTGGGTGGGGTTTGTCAGCTGCTCGGTGCGTTTGAGGACCGTAGACTCATGGTGGTGTTAGGTGTTAGGTAATAAAATACAATTAAATAAATACATTAGAAAAACAATAACTAAAAGTTCCACTAACGATCGAAGGCGACCGATCGATGGCGAACGATGGTGTTGTGAAGGACGTCGGTCAACTTGCACTCCGGCTGGTAGTTGCCGCTGTTGAAGACGAAGTCTGCAGTGCCGACCCGCTCCCTGGTGCCGGCAAAGATAGAGTTGGAGTGGAAGACGTGCACCACGCGGGCGTCGTCAGCCGACACGGTGATGAGCTTCTCGTTCAGATTATTAGAGTAAGGGTCCAGAGCTACAGGGTTGACAAGGAACAAAAACATATCCATTGATGATCGTACGAACACTTTGGAAACTATGGTAAAATTACTAATTTAATCATAATACATTAAATAATTCATATAAAGTTTGTTTATAATGCATAAAAAAACTTTTTTAAATACATTATGTTAAACACATTTTTTGTAATAGCAAAATAAATATTTCTTTAACTAGGTTAAAAGACTCTACTAGATAAACTAACCTAACCTAACTTAACCTAACCTAAAATGTTCTGCATCGACTAAAAACCATGTATTATAAATAAATTTGTTTCTACTAATATACCATCAGAATTATTAACATTTGTAAGAGCTAAAAATAAATAGTTTTGAAGTAAAAGAACGTTTATAAAATGTTCCTTCACTTACGAAACTTGTAAATAAACTACATTATATTATAACCGAATTTAAGGTGGTGGGGGGAGGTACATTAAAACGTGAAATATAAATTAATAAAGACATACCAACAATAGAAGCAACTTTAGTTTCGTATTTTGCATCGAGATATCGTGCCATGTATCCCACAAGCTGCCCAGAGTAGCTCCATCCAAACAGGTTAATCTGCTCAGGCTTAAGATGTTTGTTGTCTATGCCGAATACCAGGAACTCTGCCACTGCCTTGGCCATGGGCTGTAAAAGCAGGCATGAGTTATACCACAATTCCACTCTATGTATCTCAGTAGCAGTCTAAAGTAGCTCCGGACCTCAAGCTAAGATCCAATCTTGGTCGTACCAAATTATCTTGCATATCCATCCAACCTGCATTCCAGGTTAGCTTTTGCCCACCATGTGGATCTGATTGGGATTAAGATATCCTTTGATTACGCTGATTACCTAAAACGTCATCACTAACTCGACTATGGTCTTGGGGAGAAGATATTACATTAGTTTAACAATCTTAGCGTGCATATCCCACCACCTTTCAGAGCAGCTCTAGTACATGAGGCAGATATTTTTGAGTTTGAGATATCCTTCGTTGACGCCGACAACTTGGATCTCCATAACCACCTTGGTCATGGTATATGGGAGATTTACGAAGACCTCCTTCTATCCGTTCAATTGTTTATCTTTTAAAAAATCAAGTGAAGTTAAAATACCTTATACAATGTATATGATGTATTCAATATATTTATACAGGGTGAGTTTTCAATGAGTCCCACCCTAATTGTTTTCTACATTTCTTAAGATATCGACATCGGACCACCCCTGATCAATGTTGACCCGCTTATACTTAATTTTGACTTAGTTAATAATTTTTGTCAACATCTTGGATCCGCCATATTGGGTTTAAATATTTATTTTTTAATATAAAGGTGGAGTTGTGACCTATCAAATAGACGTACTCTTTTACGGTGAACTCAATGCCGCAATCCGTTATTTAAAATAATTATTTGTTCTCAAGATATTGGCAGATTACAAAAATTAATTTTGGAGAGAGTTTTAGAGGTCCCAACCTTTAAAACATGCCCATATTCTCATCATTACATAAAAAAATACCATGAATTACTACCAATCATTTTTGAATGGCACTTGCTTCATTTTAACAAAATGACAATTTTTTCAGCCATATTGGATTCGCCATTTTCGAATAAGATAATTTGTTTTAAAATGTAGTGTTATGACCCATAATTTACAACTGTTATCCTACGCTGAAATAAATTGCACAATCTGTTTTAAAATATCATCTTTAGTTTCCATGATATTGAAAGGTTTCTGTTTAAAATTTTAAAAAAGTGCCAATATCATGAGAATTAAATGGGATAGTTGAAAACGGATTGCAGCATTGATTTCAGCGTGGAAAAACAGTTGTAAATAATGGGTCACAACCCTACCTTTACATAAAAAAACGGTATCAGGTAACATACTTTCTCCCTTTTATCCAAACTTCAACGAATAGATTACTTTTTATTTACTAATTATAGGAAATGAAGTAGGCCGAATATGCATAAAAATTTCTAAAAATGTTATTTTCAGAAATATCTATCCAAATCCCTTCTTGGGAGGCACTACAGAACCCGTTGATACACACAGTGGTTTTAAGAGGGGGAATGCCCCCTCGACCCTCCAGGGTTAAGTGGCAACACATTTCGAATATCCACTGTTGGTCAATTTTAAAAGACCTGCATATCAACTTTAAACGAAATTGATCAGTAAATAAGAGATAAATGGTAAGTTTTGTATTCCCTAAAAATTAACTTCGGACAACGTACTGCGTTTACCAAAATATGAAAATTTTTAATTTTCTCTGCAACCAAAATTTTTAGAATAATAATTCAAAATCCTAAATTATTTAGATTTTTTTAGCTCTTTTTAATGGTAATAAATAATATTTTCGACATTTATATTTTGTTATGAAAAATCCAAAAAAACTCAATTTTGGATGTTTTAAGTCCAGTCATTTCTGAACTCGAAATTTTACAGAAATGCGGGTGGTGTTATATTGTTGGAAATCGAGAGTTCTACAAACCACTACAGTTTTATCAAAATTTGTAACAGCTATTTTTGAGAAATTTAGATTTTTCATGTTTTTTAATGGTTTTTGGAGGATAATAACCCTTAAAAATAAAAAAAATTAAAAAAATTTAAACATTTCTGGAGATATAGTGTGGACTAGTACCTACATACCAAATGTCATCAAAATTGGAGGACTGGAGTCGTCTCTAGCTCTGTACACATCCACTCAGACACACACACTCAGACAGACATCACGTAAAATAACTATTTTGGGTTCAGGAAGTACCAAAAACGAATATTTCCACTAAAAACTAAAATTCGAAAATTATGACGAAAACAATTTTGTCTCCATATACTATGTATAGGGGGAGAAAGTAAAAATTTTCTCATTCCAAAATGGCTTATCCAAGATGGCGGTCGAAAATGTTAATTTTGCCAAAATTAAGCAAATGCCACTGAACAATGTTTGGTAGTAGTTCATGGCCATTTTTTATGCAGTGATGAGAATATGGGCATGTTTTAAGGTTGGGACCTTTAAAACTCTCTCCAAAAGTCATTTTTTCAATTTTCCAATTTCTGGAGAACGAATAATGATTTTTAAAAACGGATTGTGGTAATGTGTTCACCGTAAACAAGTACTTCTACATGATGAGTCACAATCCCACCACACATTTAAAAATAAATAGTTAATCAAATATGGCGAAAACAAGATGGCAGACAAAATTATTAACTAATTAAAAATGAATTATAAGTTGGTCAACAATGATTGGGGGTGGTCCAGAGTCGATATCTTAAGAAATATAGAACAAAAATAAGGGGAGACTCCTTTAAAACTCACCCAATATATTAAGTCGCTAGACAAATTATCAACGATTTGCGTTTATTTCTTGCCTGGTAACAACCTAACAACTTGTGGCTAAGTTTAATAACTTGGTTTATTTTCGTTGGTATTGGCTCCCAGTGTTAGCCACTTTAACATTTTAAATGTACTAAGTATTGTTTTTAATATAATGGCGTATTTCTCTTTCTAAAACCGTCATTACCTAAGTGATTTACATCGTGGATGGTAATTTAAACTAAACGTTTAAACATATTTGTAATACAGGTTAGGTTATAAAAATGTAGTAGTACATTCAAACTTACTTCAAAATAGGTATATTTGCCGAAAGCGGTTTTATAGATGTTAAAAAGCATCTGAGGGTTATTCCATCGCATGTCAATAGCACATATGTTGTACTGTTTGTGGAGGTTTCTCATTGTCAGGGCTGAAAGATAGAACACAACTTGAACATTATACTTATACAGCTTTCTTCTCTATGAAACTAAAAGCAGTTATAGTTATACATAATATATCCCCGTCATAGAAAACCTGTGTATTCAGCAAATTTCCAATGCACGTGTATATATGTCTTACCAGTACATAAAGCCGTTCACCAAGTTTCTTTAATAAACATTCATAAATAACGAATATATTACAAATATTTTATTATTCCCCATAAGAATAACATGGGGGCTGAGTACGCAGATTTTCTTCAACAAGGAACACAAAATATATTTTTTATGTAAACATCAATATAACTCAACCAGGCGAAGCCACATACCAAGTTTCGTCAATATACATTCATAAATAAGCGATGTATGCCATTTTAATTAATCTCCTTAATAATAACATGTGAGCTGAGTACGCATGTTTGCTGTGACCAGTAAAACAAAAGTTTTGTTATAAGCAAATATCAATAGAACTCAAATACGTGAAGCCACATACCAAGTTGTATTAATTTATGTTCATAATTAAGGGAAATGTCATATTTCACTTTTTCCCCTTAAGAATAAAATGGGGGCGGCGTATGCAGGTTTTCTGCTACGAGAACAATCAGTAAATATTGATTTGTTGTGCTAATAACAATAGGCCTTAACCAGATTAAGCAATATACGGAGTTTCGTCGGTATACGTTAATAAATAGGTGAGATATACAATTTTTATTATTCTCCATAAGGATAACATTAGACAAGGTAATGTATTTAGCACTTTTAATATCTCTGGAACCAAATGACGTAGAGCAGTGATCAAACCACCAAAGTGAGTGTCTTCTTAACCTAAATTTAATGGTGACACCCAAAATTTTACTTTTGGGGTACAAACCCCCACCCCAAAAAAATACCACTTTAGATTAAGCAATCTATCTGTTTTTCGAAATTAATGTCATCAATGTTGCTTTACACGTTTTTATAAAATTTAATTTAAATCGGGCAATTTTTACGAGAGTTATTGTCCTCACGGACACACGCACGCACGCGCGCGCGCGCGCACACACACACGCACACACACACACACACACACACACACACACACACACACACACACACACACAACACACACACAAACACACACACACACACACACGCAGACACACAACTACACATCTAGATATTTGAACGAATAGTGTTTTTGACCTCAAAACGAAAAGTTATCATGATCCCGGGCCTAGGTCTTACCATTTTGGATACGGTAATAGATTATTCCTAAAAACGTAATTGGAACAACTATAAATATTCTGCCTTAAAAATCTCCTGTGCTATTTACACCTATTTTGATTCTTATTTACATACTTAAACGCTAGCAAAGCGACAGATTTACTCTCTGCACATTATTGCTCACCAGTAATAAGAGCCTTGACAAAGACCACGTCTGCAGTGCTGAGAATCGGGTGTATGATGACGATGGTCTCCTGGTCCTTGTTGTAGTTGCCACTTTCAAACAGTTTCTTCACTTCCCTGACTGGCACTGTCTCATACTCATAACTAGACTTCAAGAGAGCCTTGAACGCCTGGGCGATGCCCCACTGGTACTCCTCCATCACCTCGTCTGTATCAGCTGAGGGTCCCAGAGGCTTCCAGTCCCTCCTGTGGTCACGATCAATTATACATTTATTATTTTCAGGATTAAAATATTCTGTTTAAAGGCCTTCCTTTTTCCTTTCCCACACAATTACTCTATCACTTTCAATTACTTAAAATATTAAATGTTATTTCGTTTATTTCTCTAATATAAACAGATGTAGAATAATATAAACAAATAAATATATATTTTGTATATTTTATGGAATTATAGTGGTGTTAATAGCAGTGAAGAATCGGACAGACTCATTCCTGCACACAGATTATTAGTCTATGTGGGATTAAATTCCATTTTCACAATTGTATTGTACACTGTATAAATATTTTATTTTTACTTTTGTGGAATAAATAATTTGAATTTGGTCAATGTGTTATAACAATTTTGCTGTATTGATTTTATCGTTTTGTAACATATTGTTTATATACTTTTTAAACAACATTACGTTATGTGTTTACACTTACGCTTTCATTTATTTATATACAAGCTTTGTTATTTATATTAATTTAATTTAGTTGATTTAATTTATATTATTTTTTTTATTTAGTTTAAAAACACTCAATTAATATATAAGTTGGCACGAGACAAATTATTCCAACCAGTTTAAATCAGTCATCCTCAGTCATACCCAATGATAGAAATAAATCATTCATAATCTATAATATTATAGCCATTGGGTTTTCTGTTGTAATGAGTTTTGTTAGTTTTGTTGAATCTTTTTGGGCATAAAAAGTATGAAATATTCGTTTACCAAACGCCGGTTTATGTCTAATCATAAAAATAAATTTGTTCGAATCTCAATGACTATAAATCCTTTACGTTTAAGGTAGAAACCCTTAAAAAATCGGTATTAAACTTACATTTATAAAAGTAAAAACTCCACAAATCAAAACGAGTTCGCACGCAGCACGCTGACGTGAGGGAAGTGCATTTCCACATAAAAACTTCTAAAACTCAAAATAAGTGTAAAAACATACATTTGTCCAATTTTTATTGAAATCTGAAAACTTTGATTTTTTGGCTGTTCTGATACTCCTGGTTTAATTTACTTGCAAAGCTGGGAATACAGTATTGCGCATTAAGAGGTTAGGGGAAGGTCCAGACAGGCTTGAAAATAGGCGTGAGGTTGCTGGGGACGATAAAAGTACTCTAACAAAGGAATAACATGATTTTCTAGTGTAAAACTCCTATAAGACAACGTACTGTGTTTAGTCGATACACATTTTCTCTAAATAACTCGGTAAATATTTATGCTAGAATGACGAGAGAGGGCTTAAAAGTTTTGCCTCCCTAATTTCCATCTTTTTACATCCATTGATTTTACTTCTGGGTTTTCTCTGACCCTTTTTGGGACCAAAACTCAAAATTTGAAAGATAAATCCCCAAAAAAGGGGTTTAGAGTTTTCCGATTGTTTTTCCCAACGACCTTGTCCAACTGATTACAGAAAGTAACGTCCCTACCAAATATTAAGTAAATCGGACAAAAAATTTGACCGCTAGAGTGCAAAAACATATATATATACATGTCTCTCTCTCTCTCTCTCTCTTTATATATATATATATATATATATATATATTTGAGTGTTTATATATATATATAATTTTGAACGACCCCCCAAAACGTGTTCAGGGGGTTAAGTTAAGAACTTCTATGGTGGTCCCGGGCTTAAGTTTCACCGTGCGGGTCATGCTAATAGTTCACTTTCCAAAGGAAATTCACCAGCAATAGCTGTTACCCGAGGCTTCTCTCCCATATGATTTCCTTTACCGTAGCTGATAAACAACTACAGCTGGCAGTTTTATAATTTATGTCATCCTACAAGATTTGCACTGTAACTTACAGAGCAAGTGGAGTTGAGCCCTAACGTGGGGGTGTGGAAATTATCAGGTTTATTTGTCAATGTCATATGTAATTTATATTCATGCAACATTTTAGCTTAATCGTTCCAGTAGTTTATGCGTGATGGAACTGCACACATCAATACATTTAAACATGCATCCAACATTCACATGCATTCTATTAGTAGGATTATAAATTAAATTTATTCATTATTAAATGCCTCCATAACTGTTCCATGACGTGTTATACGTATGTTTATATACCTTCAGTAAACAGGTCAAATTCTAAATAATCATTCCTACATTATGTTTCAGAATTGTGGTTCCATCATCAGGACTAACAAAATTGCTATTCTTCTATTTTGGTTTTAATAAATATTAAAATCACAAAATATACACAAATGCACATTTTAACATAAATTGTCTGACAGTCGGTGTATATCAACGCCCGAAAAAAATAAGCAATTAATGTTTAAATGTGTATTCGTGTTTATGATTTGATTTGAATCTAAGTTTTTGACATGTATTTTCTAACACAGGAGAATGACATACTTCTAAGTACCTGAGGATGGAAAGGAAGTTTTGAAACATATGTAGGAATAAACTGTCTTGAATCTGAACTGTTGACTAAAAGGTACGTAAACCTATATTTCCTTATATGTTCAACGTATACTAATAAATAATTACAACAAAATTAGTGTAACTTAATTGTATTACATAATTTGCGAAACACAAATATTCAAAAAGATTCTTAATTGGCCACAAAGTTTCTCAATAAATATTCAATTACCGCGTAGCCTGCTAGTAATACAATAAAACGTTTACCATAATATATAAAAGTGTTGTTAATTCCTATGATGAGTAAGTTATATGTGTTAAAACCTACGAGCAACAGCTGCGAACAACAATGGTAATAACAATTAACCAACATAAGCTATACTTTGCACAACATACTTACTTCAGAAGCCTGATATGTATATTGTTTTTAAGCAAACTTTGTTCAAAGTACTTCTTCGGAGGCTGTTTCGCTTCATCTGGAGTTAGGAGTAAACCTGTAAATTATGCGTAACTCTATATATAACAATAATAAAAACATCCTCTTATTCAAGTTATTTCTTTATATAACGTTGAATAATAACAAGGTTGAAACTTATGTAAGTTAATATTTTATGTTTACAATCGATTACGACTTACTCTAACTGAAAGAATATATACATGTTCATATTGAATCTCAAAACATAAGTAAGCATAACTACTTCAAAAGCCCTGTGACGGTTGTAACCATTTTTCAAATTTGTTTTTCTAAATTTGGTTTTTACAGAAAGAAAGAGACCTGGTATTGGGATTTTACAATTCACATACCAGTGTTGTAATTGGCTCATAGATTTCAAAGTATGTATTGACACTCTGCTTTCTACTGGCAAACCGCTGATCTGATGAGCTCAGCAATTGACACATCTATGAGCTGAGGCCCAGTTAGACAGCGGTGACCGACTGGGACCCTAGGCTACAGCTGGGACACGCCTGCATCGTATTTTCAGTGTTAAGGCGGCATCTATACTTTAAGTATTTTTCTTATTTAATATTTTTTTTATAATCATTGTCCAGGAAATTGTTACTTTGATTAACTTTCATTTGAATAATTGTCTTTGTCTCTTACATTGTTCGAGTTAATTGAAATAAAAGTAGAGCTCATCAAATGTTATATTTCTAATGATTAAGTATTAAATTGATTTGCAAATTTATAAAAATTAACTTGTGAGAAGGCGATTCTTTGGATATTAATTTTTGTATTGGTTAATTATTTGTCTTGGTTACTGTACAATTTATTTAGAGATATTTGTACTAATGTAAAACCTGTTTTTGAAATGTCAATTTGCTTTTGTTTTCACTCTCTCACTGGAACAACGAGTGTTACCACCATATTTTAAATTATAATTAGGGTTACAAATTAATAGTTAATTAAGATCCCGTTTTATTACCCCAAGCCAAACCAAACGTGGTAAATGGTGCAGTCAGGCGGTCTTAAGTTGTTTACTTAAGAATTTATTTAGTATTGATTAAAGTGAGTTACATCTCATTAATTTATCAAAATGGTTAGGCCTCTGTATTAATTGCTTTATGTCCTGGACAATCTTCATATTTTCACATGTTAGTAGCTAAGGTAGTTTAGTAATTGGACTGGATCGTTAAATACTGTGTGTCTATTTTAATATTCAGGAAAATTTTCATTTAGAGATTATGGTTCTATGACATTTTGTAGCTTGTTTTTGTACGTTAAACTGTTTCAGAATAGGAAGATGTTAGGACGTGTTTTAGAGTTCGTTCATGTAGTCAGAGCCGTTTGATTTCACCTATATTTTGTACTGCAGTTAGTAAGTATTAGTTTCTGATGGTGAGTGATGGAAACTCTAACTTTGTCTGATGCTAAAAATTGTAATAGGATTCAGATATTAATTGGTAGAAAAAGTTAGGTTTACCTTATCCAGGAGACTGTGACCTAGATTATTTAAGGCGATATCTCCGTTTGTTAAAACTAAGGCTTGAGAAAGATTTAAGGCTATCTTTAAGCCGCGCTTCAAGATTCGAATCACTATCACAAACCTATCAGTCTGTTAACGAATACGAGAATGATATAATTTTTACCCACGAGCAACTTTTGTCAGCGAGCAAATCGGCCGCAACTCCTCAGACTGTTGTCACCCAAACTTCAAGTACCACTTCGGGGTCAAATTCAGTTACGCAAGTCACCAATCCCCAACCCCAACCGGAAGTTCAAATGGACTCAAATATGAATAGGGAAAAGTCGCCATTTTACCAGCCTAGTATTTATATCGGAAAGGCTGGACAAGATGTCCAAGTTTTTTTAATAGATTTGAAAGGGACTGAAAAATAAATGGTTGGGAGAATGCAAAGAAAGCTGTGTATCTCCCAATGTATATTGGTAATTTTGCGTTAAGTCTTTTTGAGAATGTAGAACCTAGCAACCCTACCGCAACATATAAAGAATTCAAATCCACTTTTTTGAAAAATTTTGCACCAGCTGAAAGCAAAGACTTGCAGATGTTGGAAATAAACTCTCGTTTTCCGCAACTGACCAAAACTGTAGCGGAATATACCGCTGACGTTAAAACACGTTGTCGGTCAGTAGACTCCGCTATGGAAAAGTCACAAATATGTGGACACATCCTGAAAGGATTAAACCCTGCAATGTTGCAGAAAATCTTTATTTTGGTTAAATAAACTATTGAATCATTAAAGTCAAACATTTTAACCTATGAGCAGGGAAATTATTTATTAAGACCCTGATTTGGGGTGGCAGGGCAACCTTACAATTAAAATCCTTTCGATCTCGAAGCAAACATTAACTCACTTACATAAATGGTCCATGAGATTCAGGTATCTTCACGATTGAATCGGGAAGTAAAGCACCACAAGGAGAGTTCTTACGACAGGTCGCCAGGCGGTTATAAGTGTGATTCAACCCCGTATACTAGTGAACGGTACCAAGAGAGACGGTCACGAAGGGATTTTTCTCCGCCTAATCAGCATTATTCTCGTTGATCACACGTCATAGGGACAATAGACTATCTAGTTCACAAACATATAATAAGTCGTCAGCTAGGTTGCTACACCATGAGGTTAGCAGACCATCTAATTCACAAAACCACTATCAGTCACCCGCCAGGATACAATCTGATTTGCGAAATGATCGTGCACGCAGTCCTTATCATTCACAAAGCCCGTACTAAGCACGAAGTCCTTATAGGGCGCGCAACTCATACGATGAGCACAGCCGTAGTCCCTATGGAGAAAACAGGCAATATGAGCCGCGCATGAGCAAGCAGGTAAATTTTTTCAAATCTACTCAGTAAGCAAAATAGGAACTGTCATAATTTGGGACACTTCACTGTCGACTGCAGAGCGCCTTGTTATCAAAAACCTAATTTGGCCGGGGGAGCATCTGCCAACCCCCAACGGCCATAGAGAGTCTCGGATTACCGTAAAGGATGTGGTAAATAATATTGCTAATACGATATAAAATATTCACTGTCCCCAAGTTCAAAAATGTTATCAAGAGGCCCATATAAAGTTCCTTAAGGAATATTTTAAGAGCAAGAAAAGCGCTATCGTACAAATCGTAGAAATTAAACAATATCGTATTGTTAATTCTTCGTCTCCAGACGTCTCCATCCAGACCAAATGAACAGCTGAAAAATATGTTTACATATGTTTTATGTTACAAATATTTAAAGTGCAGTTTTTTTGTTTTAAAAGAATTACATACTAAATTGTACCAAAATATATTTATTTATTAAATTTAAAAAAACATAATTTACATCAACAGCAAACATTTCAATGGTCGTTAGAGCACAGATAGTATGAATTTCAGCTATGGAAACAATAATTATTTAAATACTCATATATTTTTTAACTTCAATTAATATTGAAGTTAATTAACTAATTAATTGTAAATTAGTAAATTGTAACTAGTAAATTAATTGTAATTGAGAAATGGCACCTACCCGCACCGGCGGTTTTAAGCCGGATACATACAAACGTTTGACGGCGCTGACGAAAATGCGTTTAGCATCAATAAAGACAGTCGTCGATAAATTTCAAAGTCATCCAGAGACAATCACTCGAGGTCAATAGAAATTGCTCAAAGTATATGCGAATGAAATCAGGAAACATGAAAACTTGTTATAGCATTTCACTCGAGCTACTTCTTACCATTCGGAAGACGCCATTTCCGAGGAAGTTATTGCAGAAAACCAGAATAACATCAATGATTCGTACATCTACTTAGCACCCGTTATTTAAGATTTCTTAGGCGAAGACCTTCAACAAGAACATTCGTTGCTCAACGCCATTTCGGACACCTCTAACAGTATCAACCCATGCGAACCCATGCTCGACTACCTAAACTGGAATTGATTAAGTTCAATGGCGAGTACGCCAGTTGTACAACTTTTATAAACTTGTTCAATACTACCATTAATTATAACCAATCTTTGACCAATTTACTTAAATTTAAGTATCTTTTAAGTGTCTGGTGAACAACTTAACCTTGTACGAAATCTTAACTGATGAAAATTATGATGTTGCTTAAGGGATTATTCACGATCGTTATCAAAATGATCGGCAGTTACAGCTTATGCACATCAACCGGATTATCAATCTACCTGACATCTCGTATAACAACTTATTAGGAATTCAGCAATTTTTGAATACCTACATTGAGAAAATTTTAGCTTTAAATGCTGTACAATGTAGTATTACTGAGTCAAGTCATTTGTTGTCAGCATTACTTCTACGCAAATTAGACGTAGAGTTGCGTGGACGGTTAGAGCTCTCTCGTGACGTCATCAACACGAAAAAACATACCTTCTGTAGATGAAATAATTGATTTTCTCACTCTTGAGTGTTCCAGTTACTAAGTCTCTGCGCTTACTGGGAATGCGTCTTATCGATACTCTGTTGTCTAACCCTCGGCATACAAATCTTTACCGGACAGACCCCGGTCATATAACTGCTGGTGCCCCAACGTCCACAAATACCAACCAGTTGTTTTCCTGTGCAGTTTGTGATACATCCAATCACAACACCTTTTCATGTCCAAGTTTTTTGGCCAAAACTCCACAGGAAAGGTATCAAATCAACCCGTCGCCATTGCATTTCGTGTTTGGGCATGCACGTCATTACAGCATGCAAATCCCAATCTGTATGCAGAGTTTGTCACAACAATGATAATATTATTTTGCATTTTCTGTCTGACAAATCAGACTAATTTTCCAAATGTTCAACCACCAATGTTCAGGTTGGAAAAACAAATGTATCCAATGTTCTTCTTAAACTTAGCAATAGTAATTAAACAGTTGTTTTTTTACTCAAAAAACAGTGTTCCTCGATCTAACAAACATGTTATGGTATTGCTAGGAACAATATTAATCAATTTACGCACTTCTAGTGAAATTACTCATACATTCGGTGCACTGCTTATCTCAGGTAGTATGTGTACTCTCCTCACAGAAAGAGCTGTTAATCTACTAAATGCACAGCGTCAAAAAAAACAATCAGCAAATCTTAGGCATTGATCAAAAGGTTCTTCTTAACAAAGGACAGATTTTAGCCACATTAGAAACTTTGACGGCATTCAGATAATCACTAATCATCCAATGGTAATCATGGACAAATCAACTCTCAATTTACCTCGTCTTCCTGTATCGCCAGAAGTTATTCAATTGACTCAACATCTTGAATTGGCCGGATCAACATTTCATAGTCCCAGTCGCATGGAGGTTATATTAGGAGCTGCATTATTTCCGCAGGTCCAATGGTCCACATAACTTTTTAGGTCTCGAATTACCATGCATTATTGGTACTCATTTTGGAAAAGTTGTCAAGGGTACAACACCCTGAGTTCCCTCATGATCATCAATTTATATCCGTAAACAAAGCACTCTTAAAACATTTGTCTCCATTCCGTTAATTACGTTGACTTACATGCTTCCATTCACATATTGTGGCTTCTAGAATAGATCCCAGTACATAATTTTAAGTCTGAAGAAGACAGCACATGTTGACGTTTGTTCATTGTAACGCATAGCCGTGATGATACTGGGTGCTACATCGTTCGTCTCCCTTTTAAAATGTCAAAACCACGTTAGGTTTATCTCGCGCGGCCGCCGAACTCCAGTTGAAAGCAATGGAACACAAATGTGTTAACAACGAAGGTTTCGCATCGCTTTATCGTGAATTTATGCAAGAATACGTCACACTTGAATATATGACAAAATGTTCTTATCCATCTTCCACAAGCATGCATTATTTGTTACCTCATTACGACATTCTTAAGGAAACTAGTCCTACCATAAACCTGCGAACAGTTTTTGATACTAGTTGTAAGTCAAGCACCGCATTTTCTTTAAATGACTTACTCATGACAGAAAAAAGCTTCAGACCAATATTACTGACATTTAGACACAATTTCGGCGTCATCACATAGTAATTTGCTGCGATATCAAACAGATAAGTCGGTAAATAACCATTTATCCAGATGATCACAATTTTCAACTAATTCTATGGAGATCAACTGCCAAACAACCAATAGAATATTTTAAACTTAATACCGTCACTTACGGTCTAAATTGTTCTCCATATTTGGCAATCAGGACGCTGCATCAGTCTCATTGACGAAGAACACGATTTTCCTGAAGCAGCTCATGCACTGTTACATCACGCATATGTTGATGATATCATCACAGGTGCGGAATCAATCTAATCTGCGATTGAGCTACAAAAACAACTAACCAATTTGCTCCAATGCGGCGGTTCTGAACTCCGTAAATGGGTGTCCAATTCTGATCAACTGTTGCAACAGTTCTAGACAGTTGCAAAAGTTACTAAATAAACCACATCGTGAGTCCCGGAAAGTTTATTTCTGATTCTACCGATCCAAATTTTACTGTATTAGGTCTTCAATAGTCTCCTACATCTTACACATTCTCATACACTATGCATGTTGTAGAAAATTTGAACCAGAAGTCCTAAACGTACAGTGTTAAGTACCATTTCCACAATCTATGACCCTTGTGGTTTTTAGCGAATTTCCCCTATAGGGAAGAAGCTATTACCGTAGGTGGCATGGTAGACTTAAGCCCGAGCCCATGAATACTGTTTGTTTTGAAGTCCCCAAATGCCAAAAACACTATTCGTTCAAATTTATATAAATGTGTATGTATATAATATATATATTCACACAAAAAAATATATATATGTGTGTGTCCGTTACCGCGATAACTTTTGAAAGATGCACCCGATTTTGATGAAATTTGGCAAAAATGTTGAGAGTAACATTATGACTTTAAGTTCGAAAACCACGTCGATCAATCTATGGGAAGGGGGTTTTATGGGGGTTTAAATTTGTCCAAAAATTAGTTTTTTTAACTTTTTACCCTCAAATTTTAAAAACAATAGATTTTGGTTTTATATAGCTTAAAAAGCAAACAATTTAGTATTTTGAATCAATAAGCTAGGTTTAGAGGTTGTAGAGAAAAGTCAAAAAATGTGTCCATAAAATGTCCCATGTTAATCTTATGGGAATACGGTTTTTAGATTTTTCTCAGATCGTTTCACTAAAAACTCCACATTTCTTTCTAGCAATCAGTTTAGCTGTACAAAACAATCATTTTGGCGTTTTAATTATTGTTTTTTACGTCCAACCGTTGCAGTGATATTCAAAGTGCTAAACACAGTACGTTGCCCAATGTTATCCTTATAGAGAATAAATAGAATGTTATATTTTGATGATGTAATCCGATTTTTATCTTTTTGTTTTTGGATGGTATATTGATTAAACTTGGTATGTAGCTTCAACTAGTTGTGGTATACTGATATTAGTACAACAAAAATGGTTTTTCTTGATTTTCCCGGTAGCAGCAAACCTGCATACTCAGGCACAATGTTATTCATATGAAAAATATGTAAAATTGTATATCTTCCTTAGTTATGAACCCAAATTAATAAAACTTAGTATGTAGCTTCACCTGGTTGAGTTATATTGATAGTTGAAAAAAAAACATTTATTATCTTCCTTGTTGCAGTACACCTGCGTACTCAAATATAATGTTATTCTTATGTAGGATAAATAAAGTGCTATAGGGTGTTTTTTTTAACTGTGCCACCATTGGGATCTTGTAAACTGTACATCATACAGTAAACTTTAAATGGGGAACATTCCCTTGTTTTTAAAGAGGTTTAAAAATAAGTAGATAAATCTTTTGTAAATGGCCGCCATTTTCCAATATGGCGGTCAACTTCATTTTTTCTTATGGCATACCCTGTATTTTTTGGTGTTTACGGATATTAAATGAAAATGTAAGACTTTTTTATTCTTGAGTAATTTTTGATATACTCAACCGTTTATGAGATACAGAGAGATAAAAATTTTATTCAGGCAGGCTTAGGCTCTCATAACAGCTGTTATTAATCTTTCGTCCATTTCCATTGCCAGCTGTTTATTAGCATTATAGCATTGTTGGAATAATAAACAATAATCACTAACCTGTAAACTTGCAGTCTCAGAATAGTTGTCTTTCACCGTGCAATTTATTAATAATTTCTTGTGGTTTTTAACTTGTACAGTTTTATTGTTTTTATTTTAGTTTTTTTTATAATTACGCTTGTTATGACAGTTCTCTTACTATGGAATTTACAAACAATGAAAAACTTGACATGGTCGAAGTGTATTTTCTGTGTAACAGAAACTGTAGTGCAGCAAATATCGCATATCAAGAGAGGTATCCTGATAGGCGAGTACCGAATCGTAGGTATTTCAAACAACTTATTGTAAACTTGGCAGCCAATGGTTCTTTTGCAAAGCCACGTCAGAGAGTAAGCACAGTTGTTACTGATGAATTTCAAATTGATGTTTTGGCATACTTTGAGGCTTTTCCTAATGCTTCTATTAGAGAAGTTGCATCCATTTTGCAAACTTCAACCTCCTCAATTTTTAAAGTACTAAAAACAAACAAGTACCACGCTTATAAGTATGCGAAAGTTCAAGCTTTGATGCCGGGTGATGAAAATAGGAGGCTAGAGTTTTGTGGATGGTTAGCTCAGGAGGCTGTAAATACACCAGGGTTTTTATCGAACATTATATGGACTGATGAAACTAACTTTTCAAATAGGGGAATGTGGAATAGGAAGAACAACCATTACTGGGCTAAAGTAAATCCGTTAGTAGTGAGAGAAGGACATGACCAAGTTCGATTCTCGATAAACTGTTGGTGTGCTGTGTTGAATAATGCAGTAATAGCACTACACTTTTATGAGGGGAATTTGACAAGACATATGTATTTACAGTTTTTAGAGAACATTTTGTTGAACTCAATTGAGGATGTACCTTTAAGTGTAAGAACCCAGTTGATATACCAACAAGACGGTGCCCCAGCGCATAACAGTGAAGTGGTAGTGCAGTTCTTGAACATTCACTTTCCCGGAAAGTGGCTTGGTACAAATGGCCCATTACCATGGCCAGCGAGGTCCCCAGACCTGACACCAATGGATTTCTTTGTTTGGGGTTATTTAAAAGACAATTTGTACAAATCCCGATACAACACTGTTGCAGATATGACAACGAGAGTCAGAGAAATCTTTCATGGAGTTCACCACAACACAATCAATAAGGCTGTGAATGATGTTTTAAAAAGGGCGACTGCTTGTATTTATACAGATGGTGGCCACTTTGAACACCTGTTGTAAATATGTTTCTTGTATCAAAAATGAAATTGTTATAATTAAAAGAAATCTTTTATGTGTGTCCTGTAGATAACTTTAATTATTTTCTTATTATAAGCAGCAAGTAAAATATGAATAAGCCACTAGCTCACTTGAAACTAATACACCTAGGCCTGCCTGAATTATATTAAACCTTTGTCTCTCTGTTTCTCATAAACGGTTGAGTATATCAAAAATTACTCAAGAATAAAAAAGTCTTAGATTCTCATTTGCTAACCGAAATCACCATAAAATACAGGGTATGCCATAAGAAAAATTAAAGTTGACCGCCATATTGGAAAATGGCGGCCATTTACAAAAATTGTATCTACTTATTTTTAAACCTCTTTAAAAACAAGGGAATGTTCCCCATTTAAAGTTTACTGTAAGATGTACAGTTTACAAGATCCCAATGGTAGCACAGATAACAAAAACAACAAAATTGATTTACCTTTATCTCTCTGAATCTCATAAACGGTTAAGTATATCAGAAATTACTCAAGAATAAAAAAGTCTTACATTTTCATTTAATATCCGTAAACACCATACAATACAGGGTATGCCGTAAGAAAAAATGAAGTTGACCGCCATATTGGAAAATGGCGGCCATTTACAAAAGTTTTATCTACTTATTTTTAAACCTCTTTAAAAACAAGGGAATGTTCCCCATTTAAAGTTTACTGTATGATGTACAGTTTACAAGATCCCAATGGTGGCACAGTTAAAAAAAACACCATGTATACCACTTATTAATGAATGTATTTTTGATAAACTTGGTAAGTGGCTCTAGGTAGTAGGGATACACCTATATATATATGGATTGGAAATTCGCTGAGTAAGCAGGTTTGCTGCAACGGGGGTATTTAAGTCCCTTCATAATGCTTGCCAAGTGCTTTATACAGCTTATTAGGACTTTTGGTTTAATTTGGGACGCACAACTACCATCTGAAGTACACGACCAATGGACTTGTATAGTTGCTGAAACACACTGGTTGTCTCAAATATCTATAACACGAACTTTGAATCTCAGCTCTTTACATAAATCGAACTACATGGATTTTGCAACTCATCAGAAAGTGACTATGCAGTGGTTATTTATTTTAAATAGGAACGGCATGAAAAAATTGTGACAACCCTAATATAGTACCAGCAAAAATCAGGGTCAGACCTGTTACTAAACTTGTTCCTGTCAACTGTCAATAAGAAGATCAACTTTCGTTTAAGGTTGTCAAGTCTTGGTCTCCAGACGTCTCCATCCAGACGGAATGAACAGCTGACAAATTTGTTTACATATGTTTTATATTAAAAATATTTACAATTCAGTTCACTTTTTGTTTTTAAAGAATTACATATCAAAATGTACCAAAATTGGTTCATTTATTTAGTTTTAAACAAAATCATTTACATCAACACCAAACATTTATTATGTTAGATTATCTGTAATATTCAATAACTAATGTTTGCAGTATTAAATTGAGTTCTTGTTTTAACTTTTTAATATATTTATTGTATTTAAATGTTGATTTAATAATGGATAAAAACGGAAAGAAATCTGTGGTTTTGCAACAGGAAAGTGTAAGAAAAGATATTATTTTCATTTAATGTGTTTGATATATTCAACATATTTCAGTTAAAAGTGCGTTATGTATTTTTAAAATGTGTACTTTAGATACCTATCTCTACTATACTTGCATTGTAATATAATGTCACTCATACATGCATTATGAAGAATATCGCACAAACACCCTTCGAACATATTTTTGTATTACTATATATGCCTAGATGTATCTTTAACGAATATATGTAACTATTCCAGAATTGGATATTTTTAAAAGGGTGAATTTTTTGGACGGTAATGTATAAATAATTTAACTTATATTATCAGAATATTAAAGTAATATTAAATAAATTGTTTTTTAAATCGTACTTACAGCACAGTAAAAACGACGGTAGCGTGATCTGCATTGCTTAACATATGGCGCTAAAGTAATTACAAATTAAATTACCGTACATCTACATGATTAAATTATACCAACATATTTGTCAAACCTGTCACGGAAGTCAGCACTAAATGGGCTAAAGTAGTCGATTCGATAACTATATAATTTATACTTAAAACGAAGATAGTCACATGTTTTTATTGATTAAGCTACAATTAAGAGGCACATATATACCGCGTGTCTCATAAAGGTCCCCCGTCTTAATTTTTCAACGACTGTACATTTCAAAACAATCTTTGGAAATTTTACTAGCATAAGTCAAAGTACTTTTTTAAGTGGTTAAGAGTTCCAACCCTCACCCCTAAATAGGGATTGCTGTGGGTAATTTTTGTTTTTAAATAGTAACCCCTAGCAAGTCGCATATCATTTTAAAGGTAAAAAAATAAAACGAGTTCGCACGCAGCACGCTGACGTGAAGGAAGTGAATTTCCACATAAAAACGTGTAAAACTCAAAATAAGTGTAAAAACATACATTTGTCCAATTTTTATTGAAATCTGAAAACATGATTTTTTGGCTGTTCTGATACTCCTGGTTTCATTTACTTGCAAAGCTGGGAATACAATTTTGCGCATTATAAGGTTAGGAGAAGGTCCAGACAGGCTTGAAAGTAGGCGTGAGGTTGCTGGGGATGATAAAAGTATTCTAACAAAGGAATAACAGGCTTTTCTAATGTAAAACCCCCATAAGACAACGTACTGTGTTTAGTCGATCCACATTTTCTTTAATAACTCGGTAAATATTTATGCTAAAATGACGAGAGATGGCTTAAAACTTTTGCCTCCCTAATTCCCATCTTTTTACATGCATTGATTTTACATATGGTGCTTTTATGACCCTTTTTGGGCCCAAAATCTCGAAATTTGAAAGATTAATCACAAAAAAAGGGGTTTTTAGTTTTCCGATTGTGTTGCCCAACGAACTTGTCCAACTGATTACAGAAAGAAACGTCCCTACCAAATTTGAAGTAAATCGGACAAAAAATGCGACCACTAGAGTGCAAAAACATATATATATATTTCTATATATATATATAAATATATATATATCCATATATATATATACAATTTTGAACGACCTCCCAAAACGTGTTCAGGGGGTCAAGTTAGGAACTTCTATGGTGGTCCCGGGCTTAAGTTTCACCGTGCGGGTCATGCTAATAGTTCACTTTCCAAAGGAAATTCACTAATGAATGCCGCAAACAATACCTCCTAATGTGTATTTAATCTACTGTTATAGCCAGCTAAAAATGGATTAATTCTGTTATTTATAGTGCTAAAATTCCCCTCCTTACGAGAAATTAGATACATAGTAGGACAATCCAACTTTCTCTTCATAATAACTTTGAAAAATCACCATCTAAAGTGCAAGAAAGTCATTTGAAAACCTTCTTTTATTTTTCCCATGGCCTCCATTCACTTTTCGGAAAAAAATAAGAGGGTTTTCAAATGATTTTCTTGCACTTTAAATAGTATTTTTTCAAAGGTCTTTTAGCAGTATAAATAGCAAAATTAAAACATTTTTCGCTTGCTGTAACTTTATATTAAATTCACATAGAGAGGTCTAGTTTGCGGCATTCATTTTATTTTCTTCCCCTCTTAAAAATAATATGCTACTTGCTTGGGATTTCTGTTTGAAAAATAAAACCACCCCCAGCAACCCCTTATTTAGGGGAGAGGGTTGAAACCCTTGCAACTTTAAAAAATACTTTTACTTAAGGTAGTAACATTTACCAAAGATTTTTTGAAAATGTACACTCGTTCAAAAATTAAAAGGCGGGGTTACCTTTATGGGACAATCTGGTCAAATATAATAAACGGTATCAGGAAACTGACACATACTTTCTCCCTTTTAGCCCAATTTTAATGAATAAATTACTTTTTATTTACTAAATATAGAATACAAAGCACGGTCGAATGTACAGAAAGTCTTGTAAACAAGTTGTTTTAAAAAACATCCACCGAAATCCCTGCTTTGGAGGCACTACGGAATTCATTGCTACACTCGTGGTTTTAAGAGGGGAAATGCCCCCTATTCCCCCCCAGGGTTATTAAGGGGCAACATATTTCGAATTTCCTCTGTTGGTCAATGCTAACTTGACAAGCATATCAAGTTTGAATGAAATTGATCAGTAAACAAGAGAGAAATAGTTTTTTTTTCTTCCCCATAAGAGTAACATTGGACAACGTACTGCGTTTACCGCAAAATGATAATTTAAATTTTCTCCGAAACCAGCAATCGTAGAATAGTAATTCAAATTACTAAATTATTTAGTTTTTTGGGTTCTTTTAATGGTGAATAGTAATATTTTTTATATTTATGTCGTTTTATGACAAATCCAAAAAACTGAATTTTTGATGTTTTAAGTCCTGTAATTTCTGAACCCGAATTTTTACAGGAATGCGGGTGGTGTCATTTTGTTTTAAAACTAAAGTTCTACAAACGACTAAAGTTTAATCAAAATCGTTAAGCCATTTTGATAAATTTTGATTTTTTCATGTTATTTGGCGGTTTTTGAGGGACAATTACCCTTGAATATCAAAAATTAAAAAAAAGAAAAACTGCCTGGATATATTGTAGATTAGTACCTACATACCAAATTTCATATAAATAGGCCCATTGGTTAAGGCTCTAGCTCTGTACACATCCAGACAGACACACACACACACAAACACACACACACACACACACATGGACACACACACACACACACACACACACACACACACACAGACAGAAATCACGCAAAAACCACTTTTTTGGGTTCAGGGAGCACCAAAACAAATATTTCCACTAACAACTCAAATTTGAAAATTTTGACGAAAACAATACTTTCTCCATATACTATGCATAGAGGGAGAAAGTAAAAATTAAAACAAACTCTTTCAACGTATACAAGACAACTACATAACACATTTAGGATGGATAAAATATCCAATTTATTTTTTACGGCAAAAGTCCACATATTACATACATTAAAAAAGAAAAAGAGGTATAATTTAGAATATAATGAGACTTAGGTTTGGCTGACGAATTTTAAACACATAACTAAATAAATACCAGCAGGGGTGGATACGAGTACGCAGCTTGTTAGTAAAATAGGTTCATGTTATTTATATGTAAATACTTGGGGATTATTTAATTTGAGTAAATAATTAATTAATTTAAAAATGGATTAACTATTTTAACAGTGACCTTTACAACTTTCGTGTTGTTTTATGTCCAATCACCATCCCATTGGCTTAGATACTACAAGAATGTGCGAAGCAAAGTTTTATTTAGGGAATTTGCACAAACTATAATTCATATATACATAATAAATCATCTATTCTTAAAGCAATTTACCACTACACATATTGTTCTCGCTTTACAGACTACAACTTACATATATGCAAGAGTGCTAGTAAAGGTACTTCAACTCAATGAGCACACAAATTTCCTAGTACAAAGATTGTTGTTGACGATGTTGAAATCGAGTCTTGTCGCCAAACAAATCTGTTGGGTCTGGTTATTGATTCACGCTTGCATTTTTCCTAACACAATTATAAGTTTGCACAAAATTAAGTAATTGTCTGATCATCCTTCAGAGAGTCAAGTTCTTTGCTTAAAGATACATTTTTTTAGTGAATTTCCTATGGAAAGTGAACTATTAGCATGACCCGCATGGTGAAACTTAAGCCCGGGACCACCATAGAATTTCCTAACGTGACCCCCGATTACGTTTTGGGGGGGTCGTTCAAAATTATATATATATTTATATGTTTGCACTCTAGCGGTTGTATTTTTTTTCCAATTTACTTCAAATTTGGGAGGAACGTTCCTTTCTGTAATCAGTTGGACAAGTTTGTTGGGAAAAACAATCGGAAAACTCTAAACCTCTTTTTTGGGGATTAATCTTAAAAATTTTGAGTTTTTGGGTCCAAAAATGGTCAGAAAAGCCCCGGATGTACAATTGATGCACGTAAAAAGATGTGAATTAGTGAGGGAAAATTTTTAAGCCCTCTCTTGTCATTCTAGCATTAATATTTACCGAGTTATTAAAATGTGTATCGACCAAACACAGAACGTTGTTTTACGGTGATTTTACATTATAAAGGCCTGTTATTCATATGTACTTTTGTCGCCACCAGCAACCTCACGCCTACTTTCAATCCTGACTGGAACTTCTTCCTAACCTTGTAATGCGCAAAATTGTATTCCCACATTGCAAGTAAATGAAACCAGGAGCATCAGAACAGCCAAAAAACCAATGTTTTCAGATTTCAATAAAAATTTTCATAAATGTAGGTTTTTACAATTATTTTAATTTTAAAAAGTTTATTATGTGGAAATTCACTTCCCTCAAGTTAGCGTGCTGCGTGCGAACTCGTTTTCTGTTTATTGTGGATGCTTTCTTCCTTACCTAATATAAGGAGTTGCTATTTGGGTTGCCGAAACGGCGAAGCACAGAGGGATTTTTCGTCTACAAAAAAAGGCCTTGCACTTGATCTCCGGTATGAAAAGGACCAACTCATGCACAGTTGTTTTTAAATCTAATAATCTTTTAACATTCCCCTGTTTGTATATCCTAGATTGTTTAAGCTTTTGGCTAAGAATCAACGCATTTATAAATACAGAAACTCCATGTTTACAAACTGTTTACCAAACTTTATGTTTGCATAAAAAGCAAACATATTTTTCTTCATTAAAATTATTCAACTCCATTCCGATTTCTCCTATTTATCTTATGGAAGAATCATATGTTGGCTAGGTTAGATGGAGGTTCAAAGTGCTTCTCCTGGAATGGCAATACTCTAGTGTCCTAGACTATCTTAATGACAAGCAATGTAAGGATTCATTTTTTTTTTTTATTTTACTGAGCGAATTATGTGGACTGTTTTATTTTTTATATTATTATGTTGTTACTATGCACATTGAAATTATAAAGAAAGAGTCAATAAATAAATGGATAAATGAGACGATTTTACAAAATAAAGAAATAATGATTGACTGTTATAATGTTTGGATTAGGGACAAGTCAGTAGAGAATGAGAAAATATATAAGGATAAACTAAGTCATTATCGGAAAAGGTATTGACACAGCAAAGGCAAACTCATATAATGGGAGGACCATAAGTGGGGAAAAAGCCTAATGAAACTTGGAGAATTATTGATGAATGGAGAGGTAATTCAAATAAAAGTAAAAATATGTATATAAATAAGAATACTGAAATAATAAAAAAACCCTAAAGAGATTAGTAATTTACTGAATGATTTTTTTTTTATGTTTCTGTTGAAATATATGAGGAGATAGAAAACAGTAACTTTAAGTCCACGGCCATGCCTTCTTTTATTCAAACTGAATATATACAATTAAATAGTTTCGAGCAGAACTAATCAAAATTAAAGAACTGGATTTTTTTTCAAAATTCTCATTTAAGTCCTCATATGGCCTAGATGGAATTTCAATGAAGGGATTCAAATGTTGTCAAGATTAAATTAAACAACCTCTCGTTCACCTCATAATTCATTCCATAGAATATGGGCTGTTCCCGGGTGGCTGTCAGGTGGCGAATGTAAAGCCTCTTTTTAAGATCGGGGATGAGTGTGAGATGTTTAATTGTCGCCCAGTCTCGCAACTGCCGGTTGCTTAATTATTTATTGAAAAAGCAGTCTGTGGCCAGCTAATGGCCTACCTAGAGGAGAATATCCTCAAGCGTGGAAGGCAGTATGGCTTCAGAAAACCAATACCCCTGTTGCAGAAAACCTGCATACTCAGGGAATTTCAAATGGAACTTTATTACGTCATGAAGCCGCTTACCAATTTTCATCAAAGCATTTTCATAAATAAGAGAGATATGACAGTTTATTTATTCTCCATAAGAAAAAATTAGGACTGAGTATGCAGGTTTGCTGCATCAAGGACCTCAACAATCGGGGTTTTATTTAAATAACAATGGATGAAGCAACATTCCAAGTTTTACCAATTTATAGTCAGACACAAGCGAGATATCAAATGTTTCTTATTCTCCATAAGAATAACATTATAGCTGCTGAGTACGCAGGATTGCTGCCAAGGGGACCACGAAAAATGGGTTTTGTATACAAATATCAGTAAACCCCAACCATATATAGCCACACACCAAGTTTCATTAATAGATGTTCATTAATAAACAAGATATAACATTTTACTTACTCTCCATAAGATTATCATTAGACAACATACTGTGTTTAGCACTTTCAACATATCATAACCAATTGACGTAGAGAAATGATCAAAATACGAAATCGTAAATTTTCTTAGCTCAATTTAATAGTGTAAACCAAAATTTGGGTTTAAAATAATGATATGTAAAAAGTTCAAAAAACCCATTTTTGGGGTACAAAATCCCCCCAATCCCCCCCTTAAAATTTAGCGATCTATATGGTTCTCGAACTAATGAAAATAGATTTTGACTTACACGTTTATGGCAAACTTTATCAAGATTGGACCACGTTTACGAAAGTTGTTGTACCTACGGACACACAGATAAATATTTTAACAATTTAAGATGCTCTATGTAGTGAACTAGAGACTATTACATATATAATAAAAAATAATAAACTAGAGTAAAGTAATGTTAAGTATACTTACACGTGTTTCGGCTCGTAGGCCATGGTCACAGTGTTAGTAAAAAACCTTATTTATAAAAAATCCTTATCAACAAGAGTAAAAGAGAGTATGGTGGTAAAAGAAAGTATCCATATATAAACAACTGATCATACCTACAAAAATATTGGTAAATATATGACAGTACTGTACATCCAAAATAAAGAATACAAAATGGATACATATTAAAGAAGAGTTATATATATATATATATATGAAAATTATTAAATTGACAATGAATCATTTTAAACTCAATGCAAGTCCAGACAAAGAACCCAATTTTCTGCCAAATAATAAATATTATAAGTGCTCAAACACCCTGCACTGATAAAATTCATCATATTATGATTTATAATAACACGTTAAATTATATTTTACTTTTACAGTTAAGGAATAGTTTTAAAAATAAGGATAGGTATTGTAACTGTGACCATGGCCTAAGAGCCGAAACACGTGTGAGCGTGATTAAAATTATTTTACCAGTGTGCTCTAGTTTATTTACTGTATGTTTATTGAATTAATAAGTAGCCCTTATATATTGAACATGTATAGCTCTTGTGTATTGAATGTTCTGATATATATATGAATTTGAATAAATGGTGTTTTTGGCATCTGGGGGCCTCAAAACAAAAAGTTATCATGGTCCCGGGTCGAGGTCTTACCATGCCGACTGCGGTAATAGATTCTTCTATATAGAGGAAATTTTCTAAATTCAAATAAATTTGCATTATTTGATTTAGTGAATGATTGTTGTGATGCAGTCGATGCGTGGAACCATGTGACTGGTATCTTATCTGATCTCAGTAAGACATTCGACTTTGTTAAACTTTCTGTTCTTGGTGGATAAATGCCTATCTTGGTGACAGGCACCAAATAGTCGAAATTCAAAATTAAGTCAATCATGTCTGAAAAAAGATTGGTTTCTGGTGGTGTGTCGCAGGGTTCGATCTTGGGGTCCCTTCTTTTTCTTATTTATATATATATCATATTAAACTGGCAGTCCCGGAGAGTAATCTCTTTGTGTTTGCTGGCCACACAACTGTTATCACCTAGCACAGGGAGGGTGAACCACTTTAAGTTGAGTCTATATAAAAAGCAAATTGTCTGGCCAATAGTTTGTTGAAAACCAACTAAAATTTAATCCAGGAAACACTAAATGTTCCTGCTTTCTAACAATTCAGGCAAAAAATTCCAAATTATTCAAGGAACCAAATCTTTTCATTGGCGAAAACCAGATCAAATTGACTGAAACGGTTGACTTTCTGGGGGTGAGGCTGGATGAAACATCCGACTGGAGTGAACAGTTACACAAAATGGAAAGTACAATTGCGAAAGGTTTGTTTGACATCCGCAGTTTGAAGGAATTGACGTACATAGATTGTCTTAAAACCGTTTATTTCTGTTTGTTTGTGTACTACATCTCATTCTATATTGATCTTTGGGGTGCAACAGAGTCTAAATTGAAAATAATTTTTCAAGCGCAAAAGAAACCAATTAGATGCATGATGGGGATACATTACCTTGTTAGACACATTGCAAGGAATTATTTGTAAATTCAAAAATCGTAACTGTTCCATGTATTTTTATTCTGGAAGTTTGTACTTACATTAAATTTAAAACTTTAGAATATATAATTGACACTCATAATTGTAATACTAGATTCAGGAACACCTTTGCAGAGCATAGTAGATTACAAATTGTTTAGAAAAAACCCCTTTACATAGAATTATACATTTTTAATAAGTTTCTCGTCTCAATAAGAAGTGTAAATGCATTGTGTAAATTTAAGAGCGACCTAAAATCATTCTAAATATGCTTCTTATTCACTGGAAGATGTCTTCCTTTTCAGTTAATCATCAAGGGCCTACCCCAGCTATCCTTACCCCTACCCAGTCTAACTACAATGGTACGTCCTGGATAAAACTGTGTCAAATGACAATTCCAACACCTACCCGGCCAATTTGGAAGCTTCAGAAGGTACAAGGTTGGTAAGGTATCTACATAAGTACTCTAATAAGTATGAATAATTTGTGACCTGACCTATTGCCGATGCTATATTTAGTCCGATAACAATATATGATTTGATTTGACTAAACTTGGTATTTGTACTAGAGTTTATTTAAGGTCATTCTCGCTTGTCAATGCTAAATATTAATTAGACTTTATTAAATCATCAGATTAATATTCATTGTTTTAGGAACATAACAAATTAAAATACATATTAATATACTTATAGTAGTAAATTAGATTATTAATTTATCATAATTATTTTTGTGTGATATTAAAGTGGTATTCTAACAAAGTAAACATGTTTATGAATTTATGTTTAATAAAACCAAACGAAGGCCAGTTTTACAGTTAAATTGTTTGTTTTTCATAGATTGACACTAAAGTGATTTACTCATCATTAGAACGTTCTTAGATAGCGTCTAGCGTGGTTTCGTCAAAATAGATAATGTATCGAAAATCTAGATTTCTTGATGAACTTACATTGCCACGAAAAATATACCAGACACATGAAACACCATTTTACGATGTTAACCAACTATTCCAGCACTAAAATATTCCCCAACGCACTAAGTGCTACTCACTTTATGATATTCAACGTGATTAAACCACATCATTTGCACTGTTCCTAAACTATGTATAATCCGTCACAGATTTAAGTGTTCCTTTAAATATTAAATGATATATTTCAATACTACATTGAAATATATGCACTTAATAAAATAACTTGTTTTACTATTTAGTCTACATAACTTAGTATGTGTTAGTATTTATCTTTAATAAATTGAAATTAGCTAATGTGAAAATGTAAGTACTTACAAAAATGTCACATGAGAAGGGACTTATGTCTTATGTTTTTTGACAAGACATAACATTAAATTAAAGGTTTGTTATACAATGTTTATGCCAATTAGAAAATAAAGTTTTTAAAGTAGTGTTTATTATTAAAAGACAGAGTCGTGTATAAGAAATTAAATTACAGATTTAGCTGCTTGTCGCCTTAAAAAGAAATAGGGTAACTGGGAGCAGATTGGGAAGTGGAATTGGAAAAAAAGTTAATCAAATTACACCGTAATACGATCAGTCGGTTTCTAGGGGCTCTGTTAGACAGTTTCATTTCAATGAAAACCCAGTAACAGTTAATGTGAAAACCCTTTTTTAAGTAGTTAAATGCAAGTCAATATTGGTGTTTATATATTATTGGTTGTATATATATGGTATATATATTCCATTAAGAAATGTTTTACTTTGCATTAGTAGTTTTTGGTATAAAACAGTTGAAACATAAAAAAAAACTTATACTTACCTAATACAAAAACCAACCTACAATCAGTACATCGAAACTTTTGAATTTATCCATTTATACACAGTATTGTTTAGTTGTGACAGTAGAGGTTTAATGTTAATAGCTGCTTAAAAACTCTATTTTATTGTATAAATAAAACATGTCATTGTTAAATATAGTAAACAAAAACAAAATATTAAACATACATTCAAAACAAATTTCTGAATAGCATATTCAAACATCGCTGTTATAAAGTAGAAAAATTTAAGTATTCGCAAACAATAGCATTGTT
The DNA here is from genome assembly GCA_963675035.1 of Allygus modestus. Classification (NCBI taxonomy): domain Eukaryota; kingdom Metazoa; phylum Arthropoda; class Insecta; order Hemiptera; family Cicadellidae; genus Allygus; species Allygus modestus. The sequence continues at coordinate 89,756,676 of OY776116.1, forward strand.
TCCAGGTTACAGCCAAATGAGTAAACGAGCAAACGCCAAACACGCAGACGAGTTAGCGATGTGTACTTTTCCCTTTATCTGTTTAGTTTCTCCAACCGCCGCACTTTAATTTTCTTCAACTTGAGTTCAAGTTAAATATTGAAAGTAAAACGCATTGCAAAGAATAACCGCAATTTTTTCACGATAAAATTCAATAGAAGAAAGTCATGACGGCAGTTTTCTTCTAGCAAATGTTAAAGTATACTATTTTTAACCATGCGAATTTAATAAAATAATACTTTGAAACGAATAAAGAATTATAAATTTAAATAGCTAAATGAGGTATTAAACCAATCCTGGAATCAGTTTAATAAAGAACAAAATGTAAAGTAAAAGAAATATTATTATTATTTTTAATTACTTAGGAAAAAACTATTTCACACAAGTCATTTTACACCAATTGGTTCATGTATCTCACTCAATTAATAATCCTTGTTAAACGCTCTAGCAGGGAGAGGACGTGTAACAAATCAAATGTCTCACAAGCTCCGTAACTCACGTACACAGATTTTGTACATCACATTTTTATCTGTGACTTCCAACTACCGTATGGGTTACCATTTTGACCAAGACATTTATCATCATGGGATTTTGTAAAATAAGTTGTAAAACCAGAATTTTCAAACCAAATGTTTATCTAAAGCTAGCTTATAACGGGCCCGTTAAGTTCGAACATGCCCACAACTGAAGTCTTGACCAATGTAGAAAAAAATAATAATTTACTCGTCAAATGCTTGATTGATCACTCTAGGTACTTTGTCATTTGTGCAATGGATTCTAAGTCAGAGGCAGTTTCTCGTAATGATTTTCTTTTCTTCAAATGTCTAATAAAATAGAGACATTCGTTAGTTTAATCTTAAATTTGGCATTGAGAGAAACATCATCGAAACGTTTTCTCTGAGTAGTAGTAGTAGTAGTAGCTGTTAGTTTTCTTCAAGGACTCAATTAATGAAAGTAATATTTTTTTTTATATTTGCAAGTGAACAAGTTTCATAACTTAAAAGCAATATACTATCATATCGAGAGATATCACGGTTAAATAAGATATATTTGATTATGTCAAGCTTTAAGATAGTAAAAGTAAATACAGTAACTAAATTCACTACTATATTAGTGCAAGAATTTGGAAGAATCACGTCTGAAACATGCTAAATTATGTATTTGTTACTTTACAATAGTCTTAGAGACAACTGTAGTTTCTCAACTGGTGGAATTCTTGGAGTTTAAGTCAATAATTCCAGCTATACAGTCTGGTTTTCGGAAGGGTTCCAGCACCACAATAGCTCTGCTGCAAATCTGAGATGACCTCCTTAAAGCTAGAGACATTGGAAGGTGCCATTGAAATGCTGGATTTTTCTCAGGATTTTGACTACATTGATCACATCTTGCTGTTATCCATGATAAGGTTTTACAGATTTGGTCATCGGGTAGTTTCATGGTTTCATTCCTATTTGGATGGAAGGTGCCAAAAGACCAAAGTAGGCTCAGATGTTTCTGCCACTATGAAAAAAAATAATTAGGAGTGTCACAGTGCTACTGTCTTGGGCCTGTCATGTTTACTTTATTTTCTGCCACCATGGGGCAGGATTTTCATCATTGCCAGTTGTAATCGTACGCTGAAGATGTCCAGCTGGCTCTTCAGTACGACAGTGACCAAGTTGGCCGGGCTGTTTTCAATCTCAATTCTGATCTGGATGCCATTTATCCATGGTTGGTCTTTAAGCCATGGTATCTGACTGAACAAGAACAAGTCAAGTGCTCTTTGTTGACGTTCCCAGCTGGCAAGGTTCTGCAAACCCTGCCCTTGTCTGGCGTGTACTTCGGTGGTGTTCTGATGAACGAGTTTAACTCTCCCAAACTTCTTGTACTTCAGTTTGATGCCATACTTTCCTTCTCTGGACATGTAAGAATTGTGTGTCAGAGAGCTAGCTGTGGCCCGTTTGAGAATGTTATATAGACATCGGCACTTGTTCCCCTCACCTGCTAAGCTTCGGCTTGTGCAGGCTTTGGTGCTCTCTATACTTGAGTATTGTCTTCCAGTATATGGCAACGGTGTATCTCAAGGTGACATGGACCGTTTGCAGAGAGTGCAGAACATGTGTGTCAGGTACGTTTGTGTACTGATGAAATTCGACCACATTCCACTTGAGCGGAAAACCCTTGGCTTATTGTCGATGGCTGACTTATGCTTTCTCCGCACTCCTTGTCTCGCTCGTAAAGTCCTGACTGAGGAGAGACCGCAATATTGAGATAGAGGCTCAGAACCCGTTCCGAAATGCGTTCCCGGTGTACCAAGGAGGACATCATGCTTGAGATGCCTCGTGTGCGATGTGAGTCCGCTTGTAAGGGGTTTTCTTATTTTGCACCAACCTCCCAACCTCCCAACTATCTGCGCTGTTGCCAGGTCTGGCGGTCTGGGTAGTCGCGGGCGTGGCAGCTCGACGGGCTGCTTGCCTATGGTTTCGCGTTTCGCGCTCTTTTTCAGTTTAACCCTGTGGCGCTGGCGCAAAACTATCGGAACTGGCCTGGAGTAGCGTCGCGATCGCGAACTGACACACTACACTGAACCCCGGTGGCGGCGGCGGGATTTCGCGCGTTTTGTCGGCAACCGTGCATCTCCTCACGTTGTAGAATAGTGTAACTGCTCTGTATTAATTTATTGTTACTCTATATTAAATATATATTTTTGGTAACCTTATAACATTTCCTTTATGTTATTAGGCCTACATATAACAGTACTGTTCTTGAACTTATATTTTAATAAAAACAATGTTAACCTCGTGTTTATTGGAATAAACTGTAATATGCTGAAATTTTGGGTAAATTAAATATTGAAATAAATTTGGATGATATTAAAAATTAAAAATAACAATTATGCATGAGTATTATGAATGCTTTAAAATTAAAAATTTCTCAAGTTATTCAAACTGCATTTCTAGGGAGTTTTTAATGGCTTAAATCATAATTAATATTTTATGATAATTCATAGTTGGATAAAAATATAAAATACCGGTATATAATAAAATTACCTTTGATTGACACAACGGCTTACAGCTCATTAATGTTCATAGTTGTAGTATGTGATTTTTGGTTTGTTACTAAACACTTTGAGTTTTATTTAGTCTTAGACCTACAATTGTTTCCTGTTTTTAGCGAATTTCCCCTATAGGGAAGAAGCTATTACCATAGGTCTCATGGTAAGACTTAAGCCCGAGACCATGATAACTTTTCGTTTTGAGGTCCCCAGATGCCAAAAACACCATTCGTTCAAATTGTTATATATGTATTAGCGAATTTCCCCTATAGGGAAGAAGCTATTACCGTAGATCTAATGGTAAGACTTAAGCCCGAGACCATGATAACTTTTCATTTTGAGGTCCCCAGATGCCAAAAACAACATTCGTTCAAATTTTTATATATGTATATATGTATATATATATATATATATATATATATATATATATATATGTGTGTCCGTAAGCACGATAACTCTCGTAAAAAAGGTCCGATCTTAATGAAATTTGGTACAAATGTGTAAAGTCCCATTTATTTGAACGAGTTCGAAAACCAGACGAATCGCACTATCCAAAAGGGGGTTTTTGGGGGGTTTTGTACCCCAAAAATGTTTTTTTTGGGGTTTTCACATGCAATTTTTATTTAAATCTAATTTTAATTTATACCATTGAATTCAGCTGAAAAAAACAAACAATTTGGTATTTTGATCATTGCTCTACGTCAATTGGTTACCGAGATATTGAAAGTGCTAAACACAGTACGTTGTCTAATGTTATTCTTATGGAGAAAAAGAATAATTGTATATCTCGCTTATTTATGAACATAAACTGACAAAATTTGGTATAAGGCTTGATCTGGTTGTGGTTTATTGTTGTTTGCACAAAAAAAAAATTTCGCCTATGGTTCCTGTAGCAGCAAACCTAGGTTCTTGGTCCCCATGTTATTCTTAAGGAAAATACTTAAAATGTTATATCGCTTATTTATGAACGTATATGGATGAAACTTGGTATGTGGCTTTACTAAGATGAGTTCTATTGATATTTGCATAAAAACCCATTATTTTGTGTGCCTTGTTGCAGCAAACCTGCGTACTCATCCCGAATGTTATTCTTACGGAGAATAATTAATATTTTAACTATCGCTTGTTTGTGAATACATTTTTTATGAATCCTGTTAAGTGTTTTAATGTGTTATGTTATATATTCATTGGAAATTCGCTGAGTATGCAGGTTTGCTGTGACGGGGGTATATATATATATATATATATATATATATATATATATAAGTGTGTGTGTGTGTGTCCGTAAGCACGATAACTCTCGTAAAAAAAGTCCGATCTTAATAAAATTTGGTACAAATATGTAAAGTACCATTTATTTGAGCGAGTTCGAAAACCAGACAAATTGCACCATCCGAAGGGGGGTTTATTTGTACCCCAAAAATGTTTTTTTTTGGGGTTTTCACATGTAATTTTTATTTAAATCAAATATATATGTCTAAATATAAAAATGTGTTTAATGTGCAATAACTCCCGGGTTTCAAAACTAACATGAGCCATGGGACTGTTTAATGCTTAGGCCTCGTGATAACGCTTTGGCTAATTTATGAAAGAAGAATGTGCAAAACTGTAATCCTTCCTTGAGGCTAAAAACCGCAAAGTTCGTCAAAATTAAACCTTTGTTTACAAAAATGTTAATTATTAAAACCTATAGTTCAGAAGACGGGGCACTGTAACGGCGTGATGTTGGTACTGCTGGCAACGCGTATTAAATGCCAATCAGGATGCCAGCTGAGAGACTGAATAAGTCCCGCTCGCCCCTGCACGCCCCTGTAAAGTGTCTCTCCAGCTTAAACACATTGGTAACAGCTCAGATGGCAGCTTACCAAGACGATGAATGTGATACTATTAGTTTATTTTATATAAAGCAATTGCTAGTTCATCATAAATAACTTTTTGTTGCAGTTACAAATATAATATTTCCCTAGTATTTACGTATTACGTAATATCACTGTATGAAGGTAATTCGCGCGTCCATTTCCTAGATTCTTATTATTTGGGTTGATGAATTCAATTGAATGGCTTCACAAACGGCCAAGCAAATTTAACTATTTTCAGAAACCAAATATACATTATTTTACAATAGGCACAGATTACAAATTAAGGTTGTGATAATCCCAAATATTCTGATAAAAGGTAACTAGTAGCCCGTCGCGGCTTAGCTCGCGATAACGATTTCATTTTTGAGAAGTTAGTTAACATTTGTTAAATACCTGGGGGACAGAGCTTTGCTCGAGAAGCCAGTCAGTTCGTTAAAAATGCCTGGAGTTCTTCTTATACTCTCTGATCCACTGCAAGGCGAGCATATTGATTTGTTTTGCTTACTTGATCGATTACTTCCATTTTGGACATGTCGCTTTATTCGGATTGAATGGTTCTCTATAATCTATAAATAACCTATAATCATGTATATTTAGTTCAGTGTACACATTAGGTCTAACCACTATTCTCACAACCAAATGACATGCACTTTACCAAGTAAGTGTTATTTTTACGATTGAATGATTGATTTTTATCAGCTATTAGGATTCTATTGTTTTTATTTACAAATATTAACCATAACCCCAATGTCAGTTTTTAGAATAATTTTCTATACAAAACAATATTATTCAATGTGATTAGCCACATTAAATAACCCTTAAGAGGGTTCCACCCGTCGGCTTAGTGCCGTGAAAACGTGTTCCTACTTTACAAGCTCTCACGGCGTTATTTGATCGTATATTGAGTTAAAATAAACTATAACATGGTCACAAAAAGCTGTAAACGATACTTACTCTACGTTGTTATAAATACAGTATTATTAGCGAATTTCCCCTATAGGGAAATATACCCCCGTCACAGCAAACCTGCACACTCAGCGAATTTCCAATGCATATATATGTGACTCACTACTACATAGAGCTATTTACCAAGTTTCACAAAAATACATCCATTTATAAGTGATTTATAGCATTTTATTTATTCCCCATAAGAATAACACTAGGGTTGAGGACGCAGGTTTGCTGCAACGAGGAAGATAAGTAATGTGTTTTATCACACTGTGTGTTTTATTTACACTGACCGGGTGTGTGTTATCAGCCAAAATCGATAATGTTATCGGCAATTTTACAGCAATTACTAGCCAAAAACTACGACCGCAAAGTTTGTTATCGGCCGAAAATTGAGTACCAACCGTATTTAATGCCGGAAATGTACTTAATCGCTCAAAAACGGCAATCGGACCGCATTTTGTTGGTAAAAAATAAAGCCGGGTCATAATTTATATACAAAAGCGAAGTCCAAAACACATTTTATCGGGCAAAATCAGAGATTTGGCCGTATTTTATCATTAAAAAAATAAATTTTGCCACAACTTGGTGGTCAAAAACACCAAAATGACTGAATTTTGTAAGTGTAATGGACTGGACCACGTTTTATTATCATGGTAAGCGAGCCGCATATTATCCACGGAAATAGCAATATAGCCTTGTTAAAACTTGTCTTATTGACTGGGAACGACAGCGAGGTAGAACCCATGTCGGGATATACCATGCTCGCGCCCATAGTCGGGATAAACCAAAATTCGGTCCGGCCGGGCTCAAGGTCACATCTCAAAGTGTAGCACTCGGTCGCAGCGCTCAGTACAGCGTCTTATGGGTTATTGGCGACACGTCCTCAGTTAAATGAGGTTTACGGCGCAAGGAATTTTTTTATAGTAAAATGTTTTTTTTTGGAATCGTATTACTGAATAAATTCTTTATCTTTTGGTATTAAATTAAAATGTATTTAACCTCTAATTATGACGTTAAAACACGTGTAAGTTTCAATATTAGTATACAAATCTCGATGTTCACGTACTCAACCTGGATTTTTATCGAAATTAATTAATTTTTGACTCAATGACTCCCATATTTTATTTACTCGATACATGAGTTAACTCTTTTCGTGAAAATAACTATATAATAACAGTTGTACGGCTTTTAAAGAGGCTTAGTTTTGAATTTTGACACAACAAATTTGATTCCATACTATCGCATTTATAGTTTTGGTAGAAAAGTTTATTCAAAACTAAGTATCTCTCGTATTCGAGTTCCTTGTCATGTTCCTCAACTTTGAACACCAATATGATTTTTATAGGATTGGTTATTATAGTATTGGCTGATATAGAGCCTTAGTTCTGAGTTTCGACGTAAAACCATAGTTCATTCATAATTTTGATTAAATATTTAGCAACACATATTTACTTACGACTTGGTATTTCAGTTCCCCGATATATTCCTTATTTATTCACACAAAATCAAATTATAGGTCTATTTGAATAGTTGTTAGGGAGGTATAACTTAAGTTTCTGTAAACAGATGTTGATTCTCTTCTATTTCAATGTTCACGATTAAAATCATAAAATGTGACCATAAAATTAAGGATTATAAACCTGAAAACATGTAACATTTAAATAAAATCTAATTTTACGATGTAATAAATAACTACTAGAACTAGAAGGAAAAATGTTTAAGTGATACAAATTTTAAAGGGAGAAGGGTTTAAATAAAAGGCAAAGTTATGTTTAAATAAAATCCAATACATATAGAGGTAAAGAATCCTGTATCTTAGCTTAGAAAATGGACAAATAAAGTATTTGGTGAGGCATTTTTGCTTCACGACGAAATTATAACAAAACAAATATGTTTATTCTTGCATAACATTTTACTATGTACAAAAAAAGTCTCATATTATTTTTCATTTAATTTAATTACATATTTATTTGTAATATTTTAATATTTAATGTTTAATCATGAGTCAGATTACATCTCGATAAATGTTTTTTTTTTATCATAATTGAAAGCTGTGTTAAATAACAATAACCTCAATATAATATGGAGTCAAATATATATTTATATATTTACTTCTTATAAAAATCTAAGTAAAATGAGGAGCGATTACTCTGATGTGGTAGTATGGCGTGGGGCCGTGGTCCTCGACGACGACGGCGGCGCGTGTAGAACTCAACATAGCCGTGATTTATATCGCATTATTGAAGAAACCAATAACACCCAGGTTTCACGAAGTTCCGCACAAGGTCTGTTAGTTATTCGTTGAAAACAATTATTTGAGTTTAATACTAAATATACGTATATTATAATCTGTATACATAATACTGTAAGACAAAATTGTGGGAGTTTGGTAAATGAGGATGATGGGAGATGGCACAAGTTAAAGATCTTAATCCCAGGGACTTGGAAAAAATAGCGGGAATTTATAAAATTTACCAGCATATGAGAAATAACGTAAAACAATTTAATTATATGTTGTTTACGAACTGACATGTGTTCTCACTTATATTGTTTTACTAGCTGGCCACAGAGACGTTGTCCTGTCCTAATGCCATTGAATTTGTTTTATGTCATATACTCGTTCATTTTCAAGATGAGCTCGTTCGTTTCGCTCACTCGCCTATCGGATAAAGAATTTGAGTTGCCATTTAAGTAATTTTAAATTTCCATAATGAACATATGTTTATGTCTTTCAAGTATGTTTACAGCTGTTTGGTGTAACTAACTGAACTTTAATAAAAGAAATGGGAACTTTGAAGCTCTGTGGGACAGAGCCCTTAGGTCAGATTAACAATTTTCTTTTATAAGAACTAGTGATGGTCAAAACCAGAAATTCCAAATCTCGAAACCGAAACCAAAACTTAAAAAATCGAATCTCGAAACTCGAAAGTCAAATTCCAAAATCCTATTTACTTGCCTGGTTTTGGTTATGGAAAATAAATCCAGTTACTCCAAATAAACCAGTTAACTTACTGCCATTCTCGAAGTATCCTAGAAAAATATTAGTTTCAGAACTACTAGTGAACCAATTATTTGTAGCTTAATTATAAACTTTGGTTAGAGTTGTTCTTTCACAAATAAAAAATCAATAATCCACAAAAGGTGAAGGTAGACGACCGATGACAGTAGGCTTTTGACCTTGACATTATTAATTAACACTCGGGCGTGATTTCTGTTAAAAAAACAACAATGACACAACAAATCTCGGCAGTTTTGAGTTTTGATTCTCGAAACTCGCCGATCGAATCTCGAAACCGAAACTTTTCAAAAGTTTTGGTGGTTTTGAGATTCGAGTTTTGGTTTTGACACATCACTAATAAGAACCTTGTGCTGACATTAACGAACACAAAAAAAGTAATTATTCAATTTGGTGCACTCATTCTCTAGTGATGGCGTGACCAGTGGCGGATCCAAGGGGGGACGACGGGGGCGATCGCCCCTCCCCCCTCAAGTTAAGGAATGTTTGTTATATACTGTATAAAAATAGTGCAGTTGTGTAATTTGCTTCTGGTTAAATGTGTTGCGATTAATTCTTTATCGCCAATCCAATTTATGCATTGTCTACCATAGATTATTTTTCTAAACCGTCTGTATGCATACTAAAGTTGTGGAACTAAGGGTAAACAGTTTATGGGAGCGATAATTTCGTTCTGATGACGTCTGACAGTTGGCTGCACTGATGCAACGACGTGACTGCCCTTTAAACCCTGCCTCTGTTTTACCCGCGAAACCACCGTTGCGTACTTGGGTGTGGGTGCCGGAAAACGTCAAGATTAACGTTTTGTAGTTATCAGAAGATCTCCGATACAACAATGGTAGCTCGAGTGAGCGGGGCGATGAGATACAGGCAGAGTGGTGCGTACGTCACGTTACCATGGCAACGGGAGTTTGACTACGCATTCACTGTGTCTACGTGATATTATTAGTCATCACACCCTTACACTGCGCATGAAGGTCACCACTACTACCCTAGCGCTAGCGTAAAGCCCGCTACAAACTAGGACACTCGGTCGCTTATCAACCGGCGATCTGGTTGACGAGCGACTAAGTTGATGATTGAACGTTTTATTGCTGGGGGCCACAGACTAGGATATCTAGCACTTTCAATCAAGCGGGAAATCAACACAAATTTGGTGGGGATAGACAATGAGTTTGGTTCTGGTCATGAGAGTTATACGACAAAGTATGTTTTATTTGCGGTAGTAAAATAGTTTGTGTAACGTGTATATTCGTTTTGTTTCTTTAAAACCTTTCCTTAAAAACTATCTATAACTTGTTAATGTACTCGGATATGGGTCCATCCACACCATGTGGTCCAGACCTGGTTGCTTGAATGTTTAAAAAATATATATTTTCTTTGTTGATTACCTCTAATAATTCAAAACAGGTAATGTTTTACACGTGGCCGTTTACAAACGGCGGTAATCTTTTTGGCTCACTGCACGCTTATTTTGGCATTTGTAGATAATTACGGAAAACTACTTTTCTCATGAATGGTTTGCCATAGACATCTGAAATAAAAACCCTTGTTTTTCTATGAATCCTAATCTATAAAAAAATCCTTTAGCCTAAATATATAAAAAATAATTTGTATTAAATAATAAAAGATTAGTCACATAATACATGTTGTGAACGTCCGATATATCGGCCGTCAGAGTGCAAAGGGTTAATGGCAGAAAGACGATTGGATCTTCAATTTTGCAACTTCGCTCTGCAGCAGCGACCACAGAATAAAAATGACTGCGCAACTGTGCGCTGGTGAGGGTGGTAGACGCAGTTAGACTGGTATTTAAAATATTCATTCGTCAAAACGAAAATATTCATTAATTCATTCATCAAAACGAACACACACACACACACACACACACACACACACACACACACACACACACACACGAGCTGTCTAAAAAATGTACTCAACTAAATGCAAACAACAGAGAAAAACCACCAGCTCGCAAGAGACCACATATATCACTGTTTTGACAGTTCGATTTTAGTAGTACAGTACTACGCATTCAAAAGCCTACTTTAGTTGATCAACTTGCTGAACCCTACACACAGGTCTGAGTAGTCACGGGCGTGATGGCTTGACGGGCTGCTTGCCTATGGTTTACACCATAATAGAATAGTTTGTCACAAAGAATTGAATGAGGAATTGTGTCAAAAGTTTTTTTTTAATCTATGAGGCAAGAGCCTATGACCAATTTATTTTCAAACCCACTTAAAATGTAATCAACTATTTCCTCCACAGCCATAGTAGTTGAAAAATTGGTTCTAAAACCATACTGACTTGTATATAATAAATGATGTTGAGTGAAATAGGTATTCAATTGATAAAATAGACATGATTCAATTACTTAGCCTAAAATTGGCACTAAAGCTACAGGGCGATAATTAGATGGCTAGTTTTTTTTTGCCTTTTTTTATGAATTGGAGCGACTTTTGAAGTTTTTAAACAATCAGGAAACTTGCCATGAATAAGCACTAAATTAATAAGGTGGGTAAAAGGAACTAAAATGAGGTTAATTATGTGTTTAAGAACAAAATTGGAAAGCCCATATATATCTTCTTATATAATTTCCTCTATGGGAAAGAAGCTACTACCGTTGGGTTGATTCGTGTACGGGTAAAAGTGCAGTATAGCGTAACGTTGGCAAACATACAATTTGATTATTGTAACTGATATACAGGGTGTCCAAAAAGTCCCGGGTCGGTTAAATATTTTTCGAAATATTTAAAATAGAGCTTCAAAACTTTGCACAAAGATACTGGACATAAAAATCTATTTTAACACATATTCAGTGATCCGCTACTTCCTCAGGGGGACGGCCCGCTAGGAGTCAGAACAAAATCTTAAATGTAAGCATAGGTTGATATGCATATCAAATAAAAGGTCTTTATTAGTAGAGTATAGAGCCGCAAACCCGACCTCAAACGGATAACCGAGAAAAAAATGACAGCCCTTCAAAGATGGCTTGAGTTTGCAACTTAGGTAAATGTAATCAAGTTCATGGAACACACTATCAGTCACAAATAACTTTCTCTTTTAGGTTTATCATAGCTCATTCATTTTCCTTGTTTGTTTTATTTTCGATCCCTCTCAGAAATAATTAAACTTATTATTCTACAACAGTATTAACTGTAAACAGTTTTGGGTTAGTGATGTTAAAATCAAAAAGCTCGGCAGTTTGTTTTCTACATTAACCTAAGTTGCAGACTCAAGCCATCTTTGAACGGCTGTCATTTTTGACTCGTTTCTCCGTTTGAGGTCGGGTTTGCGGCTCTGTACTCTACTAATAAAGACCTTTTATTTGATATGCATATCAACCTATGCTTACATTTAAGATTTTCTTTTGACTCCTAGCGGGCCGTCCCCCTGAGGAAGAAGCGGATCACTGAATATGTGTTAAAATAGATTTTTATGTCCAGTAACTTTGTGCAAAGTTTTGTAGCTCTATTTTAAATATTTCTACAAATATTTAACCGACCCGGGACTTTTTGGATACCCGGTATTTATATCTGTAGATTATATAAATAAAACTTTGTTACTTGGAAACTAATATGTAACTGCACTAAACACTATTTCTTGCAATTTTTACATGTGTTGATTTGGAAAACACAAATGTAATTTTTTGTGCTAAACACAGTATGTTATCCAAGAGCATTGCTTTGGGGAACAAATAAGATTTGATATTTTTATTGTTTATAAATGAAAATTGATAAATATTTGTGTGTGGCTTTACCTGGTGGTCGTCTAGTATTATTTGTACATAAACAATGGTTTTTTACTGTCCGCGTAGCAGCAATCCGGCATACTCTGCCCTAATATTATTCTTATGGAGAATAAGTAAAGTTTGATATAGGTATCCCTTAATAATGAACCTAAATTATAAAACTTAACTAACTAAATTAATAAACCTTAAAAAAGCTATTCAAATAACACCGTCACAGGAAAACATTTGTACTCAACCCCTAATGTTATTCTTATGGAGAATAGATAAAATGTTTCATATTATTTATAAATTATTTTTAGGAAACTAGGTAAGTCGCTTTATATGGTAGTGCAAAAAACACATAAGAATTATAAATTCGCCGAGTACGCAGGTTTGCTGTAACAAGAGTATTTATGAGCTAATTTTCGCATAAAACATTCGCTCTAATAATGAGGCGTGGAGGGGCGTTCAGGGGCGGTGCGGGACAAATTTGGTCCCACTGCTGGCAGCCTGAGTGGTATTAATTTGGCGTAGCAAACAGTGCCAACCTACCGCATTTTTAAGGACCCGTCTTCGTAGCCCATCAATGAACTCTTACTGCTAGCGGATTTAAATAATGTATATATCCTAGGTTATGTCCTAGGTTTAATCATGCCAGGTTTAAATAATTATACTAGATTGACGTCAGAAGGCGTCGTGTTTTGTAGTGTCGGACGGTGTTTGAGATGCATCCGACAAAACAGAACAGAAAAAAACAAAACAAAACAGAAATCGTCGTGACGTGTCGTGTCGCGTGTGGCGTTCGATGTAGTGTGCGGCCGGCCTTTTACCCTGCTGAAAAAATCAACTTTTAGTTTGCACCATTGGATTCACCTTAAACAATTGGTAGTTTTATCAATGATATACGTCAGTTGGTTTCTTGTTAATTCCGCAAAACTTATTTTGTTAATTTTAAATTCCCTCCCCTCACGTAAGCGTGTTGCGTGGTGAACTCTTTTATACCCGCTTAGACATGTCATTAGCCGCCTGTTCCTGCTTAATTATTGACATAGACATAGTCACAGTTTCCTAAGACTGAAACAGGTTGCTGATAGTCAAGAAACGATTGTGATAAAATATTGTTTTAAAATTTGCAGTATTTATTCTAGTTAAAATATGTTATTACTAGTACCTACATGAGCATTTTTATGGGATGACATTTCAGTAATGTAATATTTATCAAAATGTGTCGTAAACAACATTTGGTAAATCAATTCAATTTAAAACTAGAGTTATGTTCACAAAAATAGCCTTAGCGTATTACAAAGCAAACATTAAACCAATATTCTTTACGTCAATTTATTAAAGCTAGTGGCTTGAAGGGGCCATAGCCCCATCTTTACTCCAATATATAGTTTTCGGATTTGTTTTCTCTCTACTACTATCTACTGAGGAAAATAAAACAATATAAGAAGGAACACATGCCAGTTCGTAAACAAAGTAGACATATTATAACCACATGTTTTAAATCAAATAAAGTTGGCGTTTTAAATCCCCTATGCTTTTCTTATGGGGGAGTTTTTACGTTATTTCTCGTTTGCTGGTAATTTGTTGGAAACACTGCTATTTTTCCAGAGCCTTGGGATCAAGACCTTTAATTTGAGCCGCCTCCCATCATCCTGCGATTTGCCAAACTCACAACATTTTGACTTAAAAATTACCCTGACAGAATTATATACGAAGGTATTATTACAAAGTTAATTTCTTTAACCATTCATTACTGCTCATTACAACTACAAACTACTAATACATAGTGCAAATGACAGCAGTAGGCCTGAGAGGAGATCGTGACGGGCAACAAGACGGTGACCACGGCGACAAGCGGAGAGCGGAGCGGCCGCGGTGCCAGGTGGTGTGGGGCGAGTAGGCCCCTCCCCCGAGCCACGCCCGCGACTGCACGTACTACGCTATTCATTCTTCTGAGCTGTGGGACTGTGGCGAACTCCACCAACATTACGTCAAGCTCTTCATTCATTCGCACTTGTGGGACGATGTGTCAAATCTTTCGAAGGTCTGGAATTCTTAAATAAATTCTTCGGGGCTGTGAAACAAGTTCAGATTCGAGGTTGTGACACGATTTAAAATTAAATTTTAACCATTTCCGAGATTATGGGAAGATGCAATATTCGAGGATGTGAGACTAAAACACTACTCGAGGCTGTGGGATTCGGGGCTATGGGACCTCCTCGTTAAACCGTACGTACAGCACAGCAAAAACGACGGTAGGGCAATCCGCATTGCTCTACATATGACGCTAAAGTAATTACAAACTAAATTATTGTTAATCTACATGACTAAATGTATACCAACATATTTGTAAAACCTGTCGCGGAAGTCATCGGCTTAACGTGCTAGAGTAGTCATTTATATAATTTTAGAAATTACATTAAATACGAAAGTGGTCACATTTTGTAATTTAATAGTAAAAAATTATCGGACAGTTATATATCAGTGTGAATAGCCGTTCTTAAAATGTAAAATATTCGTTCATTGCATCCTTGACAACTATTAAATGGTTTTGTAATGGATAAAATTGCCATTCTCTTTGTTTTATAGCAAAAGTCCACGTAATAAAAACAGTACGTAAATAATAAAAAATATAATTTATTATATGGTTGGCTGACGATTTTTAAACTCGTAACTAAACAAATACCATTAGGGGTGAATAAAAGTGTGCAGATTGGTAGTACAGTAAGTTAATATAATTTCTATGTAAATACTTTGGAAATTTTGTTTTGAGTAAATACTTATTACTTAAATTATAATTATATTGGATATATTTAAAAAGAAACATTTACAACATTTGTGTAGTTTTGTGTAGACCATTAACCAACCCATTGTTTTAGGTTCTAAAAGTAAAAATGTGCGAAACGAAGTTTTACAACTTTTGTGTAGTTTTGTGTAGACCATTTACCAACTCATTGGTTTAGGTTCTAAAAGGAAAAATGTGCGAAACAAAGTTTTATGCAAGGATTCTGCCAATATTGCTCCCGGTATTCTGCCTACGTATTTACAAGATTGCTAATAAAGGTACTTCAACCTAAGGAGCACACTAAGTCCCTAGTACATAACTTGTTAATACTATTTTGTAAGTAATAGGCTCACAAGAAGGTAAAAGATATTGCTAAAACAAAATTACAGATAAATATATTTTATTTTTATTATTTTGTAAATTTTGTAACTGAACCATAGCTTATATTAAGTTACGTTTCGTAAACACAACCTTATAAAAGTCGATGTGGGACTTGTCTGTAAGCGTAATTACAATACATAGCAGTCATAGCAGTAGAGGCAATATGGGGAGTCTGGGACAGCTGAAAAATAATTGTTTTTAAATCAGAAGTGACGTTTGAGTGACGTGGTGATGACGTATGTGTGACGAGAGGGTGTGATGACGTCACGGCGATGACGTATTGGTGTGACGATACACATACGTCATTGGATGTGAGGTAATGTGAAAGCGGGTGGATTTATATTCGTTAAGAAACTGTTTAAAGTCGAGAGAGAGGTTTGAAAATGAATTTGGTGGTTGCTGAGTGTCAAACGATTGAACAAACTGGTGGCCTGTAAAAAGGCCGTTTGTTACATGTATTTAAAATCTTTTGGTGTGACGAACGACATACGTTATTGGATGTGGGGTAAAGTGAAAACGGATGGATTAATATTTGTTCCGAAACTGATAGAAGTCGTGGGAGTGATTTGAAAATGAATTTGGCGGTTGCTGAGTGTCAAACGAATGAAACATCTGGTGGCCTTGAAAAAGGCCGTTTGTCACATGTCCTTAAAATCTGTAATTTACACAAATATTGCATAAATCTCAGTTGATAGACCTCTTCTGTTGATCTCAGCCTTCAGCGCAGCGAGATATTCCATCCGCCGAGATATCGCCGGCCACTGCTCTGGAAGCATCGTCGGTTGGGCAATGTATGACATGATCGCCTTTATCTCATTGAAGTGATTTTCTTGTAGTTCGTCCTCAGACATAGTTGAAATTGCTCTCATTCTCTCCCCATGCTCCGCAATCAGGGTGATCTCCACCAACTCTTCGTCGCCGATGTCTTTGGACCACAGAGTAGATGCAGACATGTTGGCGGATCGGTGTCAGACGAGAGGATGGTAGTGAGGATCAGACAGACATGATTTTATTACTTGTTTATGCTTAGTCATCACGAAACACTGACAAGTAATTGGCTAAAAATTATCCAATTAAATGTAACCATTTTATAGAAAAAAACCTAGAGTCATTGTTACTCCCAAGTGGGTGGGTGGTTACGGACATGTAGAAACAAGTTCAAGGTCATCGAAAGTGGTTTTTAAAAAAAGATTTGATAATTTATTTGTCAAAAATTACAAAGATTTAATCAAGGTTCACATAACTTATCTTTACAGCAAACTAGGTATATTGTATTAAACATTATTTCCTTCTTTGTACTTTGGAGGTTCTTGTGGTTGGCTTTCTTCTTCGTACTTTGGAGGTTCTTGTAGTTTGGTTTCTTCTGTATTTTCGGATGTGGCATTCGGAGACCATTCAGTGGGTGATTCAGTCGTCTCCGAATCGCAGAAGGTTGTGCTGTCGAATTCAACAGTAATCTTCATTACCATCGGAGGATGTTCCGTCATCAAATGCAGGAGTGTTTCGTGAAGTATTCCCAAATACACTTCGTCTTGCATCACCAGATGAAATTTCATTATGTTGATGGGTTAAGTTCGTTCTTGACGGTACGAGAGCTGATGGAGAAATGATAGCTGACCACTAGTACGGGTTCTATTTATGTCAGAATAAAATGGTGGGGGTAAGTCCGACACTTTCAAAACTATGTCAAGGTCACAGTGATGAGTTTTTTAAAAATATAATTACATAATACCTAAGTAAAAATAATACATAATTAAAAAGGTAAAATAATCAGAGATTACAATGGAATTTTACGCTATGTACAAAACTATTTTACAAAGTATTGTTAACATGGATTGTTATTTCTGTAGAGTTGTTTCCAGAAGGTCCATGGGAAACTAAATACAATACGCCGGGCTTGACAGAATCCAAATCTTCGTTCATAAGAACATTAACAAATCTTTTCGGGAGGTAAACTTGGAATTTAGGTTTATCTTCTTCTTTGTAGGGTGAATCTCCAAGAACAGCTATAACTGCTTCACCAACTGATGTATCCAACTTTTTCATCGAATGCACAGCATAATGTTTTTTCTCTTGAAGTTCGCTACATCTTTTTGTTGCTAGGAGATCGGATTTTGAATGTTGGTTGAATTTTTCTGCAAGAGATTGTAGTGGAGAAGGTGATGCCATTGTGGAGAAGCTGATATGATTCTTTTGCTAGGTGTTGTATTCTGTAAGAGATCTTGTGTCCAACTGATATTACGGAGGTACGTGCATGGGTATATGTGGATTTCCCCCTCCACCGGATATAAATCGGCCTACTCTGTATGCTCGTGACAATGCACAATTTGCAGTTTTATGCTGAGGGCTTTTTACTCCGATGCAAAGACCATTTAATTCCGTTGCAAATTCCTTATCCAACACAATATCCGTCACATTTGAAGTACTGTACATTCTGATCCACTTTGATTTTTCATCCCCAGTAGTGTAGATTTCGTCATACTGTTGACAATAATGGTACATTATGCTATCCAGCTCTTTGTATTGTGTAAATCCTTCGTCCCAGGTGATGTGATGAAGATACTTCATTAACCATTTATTGGTTCTAGAGCTTTTGCTATTTAACTTCTTAAAAGGAAAAGGCGGCTTAAAAAAGAAAATAGTTAATGACATTAGTAGATATGTCAAAAAAAGCTAGTTCTTTTATGATATATTTGTCTTGGTTGTTCCTGAAAGCTTGAAATTCTACTACGCACTTTTTGGACATTCTAATATTATAATTAAAACAAATTGGTTTGTCCATTCCGTATCAATGTAATTTTGGTTCTATGAAACATTTCTCACTGCAGCAGTATGTATTTATTTTTGCAACTGTTAACTGATGGGAAGCTTGCAATCAACTGCACTCATATAGCCCCAATATTGTCATATATATATACGGTGAAAATAAGAATAACATGTGGAAACCTGAATTGTTTCAAGGTCACGTAAATTAGTTTTTAAAAATGTTTAAGTGCTCCCAGCATGAGCACTTTGTTGATGCAATCTACCGTATAAACAGTCAGAGTTTGCTAACATTCATTCGCATTTAGTGTATCTCTCTTCTACACATGTACCGTTACATTTCATACATTGATATTTCAATTGTAGCGTTGACGTGTTGACTTGAAAAGATTCATGTAGAAATTTTTGTTCGTAGTCCGCAAATTCATTTTTGTTATCCTCGTAACACTTTCGACAAATCCTAAGACTATCTTTTTCATAGAAACATATTAAAGCCGTCGCACAATTTTTATAATGTTCATTCATAATTTCTTCAGCTATACTTTTTGGTAGTTGGCTTACAATTTTTTTTAAATCATTCGTATCCTGATATTCTTTGAGTAACGCTTGTTTCCACAGGTTATACTCCTCCATTTTTTTTTGAATCTACGAGAGCGCATAAAGTTGGTTTTCACTGGGCAAGAGCTGGAGTTGTTCTGAGATGGGGTGGGTGGTGTGACAGCTATTTATACTAATGCAAACCTTCATTTCCTAAAAATTAACACTCTATTGCAGTAACCATAGCATTCACATATTCTACATGCTATTCCGTCTTGTTATTACTTTTGACTCTACTTCTATATCCACATCCCAACTCTTCCTGTTTGCACAATATTGTAGTAGACATTCACAAAGACCTTTGCGACATTTGTTACAATATTTTATTATATCGCTATACAGTCCAAATTTCACACACATTTTAGGACAACATGTATAACAGTGTTGGGATTTGTACAATGTGAAAGTTTCTCGTGTTGGAGTTGGAAGTTTATATGTTTTACATCGACATTTACAAATACCATAACTTTCACATATTTCACAGGCTAATCCGTCTACCTCTAGTTTCGGTCGCACAAAACACTTGTTTTAACAACAGTATCTTTCCATTTTATGAAGTTTACTTAAGCATGTAATAAACAAGACTGAGTAGGATAGGTACTGTTTGGAAGCTTGGAATCAACTGCACTCACACAGCGTGAGTATTTTCATATGTATATAGTCAGCGAAAAGAAGAATAACATATGCAAACCTGAACTGTTTCAAGGTCACGTAAATCTTTTTTTAAAAAGTTTTAGTGCTCCCAACATGAGCACTTGCTTGACGCAATCATTCAAATAATTTTACACTTTTTGTTTATTTGAAATATTCTCCGGCAATTCCTTTGTTGGAGAAACTTTAATTTTGGTTCCTTCACTTCGAAGTTTATTAAAAAAGAATCCGGTCCTTCTGTAGAACGACACCTCTTGAGGCAATCTGTTGTATATAGAATGATCTATCGGGCCATAGATCAGTGGTAAAACTGGATGTGTGTTCACCGAACTGTTGAGGTAATCAAAAATAAGTGGAGCATATGTGACGAGTTGCTGAATGTATCTGATTATTACTGGTGTTAGATTCGACAGGACTTGAAATTCTTCCAAAGTTAAAAGGATTTTCTTATTGTGTTTAGAAAGATCTCTAAATCTCACAAATTGAGTACCTCGAAGTCTGATGTTGTCGATTTCTAAATCGGATTCGTTAAATCCAATTGCAGTTTTTCGTCCTGTCAAGTTGTTGTATAAGTAGGCTTCAATGATAGATACGTGTTTAGTAAATTTATCCCACATGTCTATCGTAAGTAGCAATGAGGCTTTCCCGCAATGGTTAATTAGCACAGCAGGATTAAAGTTCAAAGATTTGAAAACACCAACAGTAACAGTTTTATCCATGTTTAAATTCAATGGATACATTGCGCGTAAAAATACATCAAATATCACATCCATATTTTGTTCATCATATTCATTTTCACATCTTTTCCTTTTCCTCTGATCATTTCCTTCGAAAGTTAGAAATCCTGAGAGTCCAGCCTTAATCTCCTCAGTAGTTGTTGTGTCCTTTTCTGCGGACTCTTCTACATTTTCAGCTGGTGTTGTATTAGTTTTAACATCATCATTATTATTATTATAAGGTGTAATTGTGTCTTTGACAATTGGAAAAGAAGTGGTTTCCGTAGTTTTTACAGAGTCCTCACTAGGATTACCAGGTGGAATTGTGTCTTTGTCAATTGGAAAAGAAGTAGTTTCCGTTGTTTTTGCAGAGTCCTCACTAGGTTTTGGGTTTTCAGGTAAGTCTTGATTCGACGTTTTAGATGCAGCTGTCACCTCTGTTGATGCAGACTCGAGCGTTACATCTTCAAGAAAATTAGATGGCATACTGTCCATTTTAACTATCAATGTTGTCTTGATGTCTGCAGGTGGTATACTGATGTCCTCTCGCAGAAGAATCTCCCTTTTATAAACTTGTGGCGGAGGTAAATATATGTAGGTGCTGAATAATGTGGTAAAAACATCTATATTATTCTTCTAACCACGCCTGTTAGAGGGGTGTACGTTACGATTGTATCATGTAGTATCAAACAATACGCTGTTGTTTGGTCTGGAATATTCTCTTCCAACTCAAACTCGATGCGAATATCTACTGTTGATGATTTAATTGATTCGTTTTGTTTTGAACAGTCTATGACTGCAATTGGTGCGAGACTCTTGAATGTTTCAGGGTTGAGGAGAGGCGAGTTCGTCCTTCCATAGTATGACGATTGAAACCTAGCATACATATCGTATAAAATACCATATCTGTCCTTAGAAAACATTACATTAAGACTGTCATAGGGAAAGAATTGTGAGTTTAAAAACAACTTAATATTTTAAAGTTTACAATGATCAAAGCTACTGGCATTAGCTGTAATATTAGATCTTTTAATTGTTTTCAGAGCAAAAATAACATATCTAGGCTTTTCTAAATTACTCGAAGTCTTCACAGCCCACGTTTGACGTTGAGTTTTAGGCAAGACAGGCCATTCATGCATTTCCCAGCTTCTAAAAGGAACCACAATATCCCTATCAGAGTCCAGAATCCGTAATAGACTTACTCGTCGTTCATCGGCCAACCGTACATGAGGTACTCTCCAAACTATTTTATCTAACTTCAATTTCCATTCAAGTGTTGTGGGAGTTGTTCCGCTATCAGCTTGTATAATATCCACATCAGAGGATGATCGCAGTAAAACCAATTCTTGTTTGACATTAATTATTATTCTTCTGTAGTCTTCCTAGTAAGAGCCGCAACGGAACGCAAAAGTCGAAATAACCACTTGAATTAGGTACTATTTTGGTCGTAGTTGGTAATATCCATCCGGCTGTTTTTAAAGCGTTCGTTTCATTAGGTGATAAAGAAACCAACCCTTTAAGCGTACTGCTTATACCGACTTTTTTAGTCGAATCTACTACAATGCCAGATATTTCGTACCGGATTTCTTCAAACAAAAAGGCCATTGGATTATTTATGAATGGTACTTTTGATGTTGTATTTTCATCTTTTTCCAAAACCCTTCCTTCAATATAAATATAGCTTTCAGACGGTAAAGTATATGCATCTTGATGTTGTATTGGAATTCGGATCTCATCATTGTTTCCTAATTTCGATGAAGCGTAAGGGTTGTGAGTGTGAAGCTCCTTCTCCCACAACGTTTCGTCGAAAACCGGTCCATGTTTTATATCCAGTATGTCCATTATCATTGACTCTGAAACCAAGTCCTTCTAAAAATTTAATGTTCTCTCTAGTTAACCTCTCTACGTTAGGAGATATACTAGAATTGTCTGATGTTTGTTTAGTGTTATATGTAAATTCAAGTCCCATCGTTCTTTTACGGTGCCTGTCTAATGTGTAAACGTACAGTAATAATTTCTCCTCTGAAATCCACGATGTCACCGTCTTGATCTAGTACGTTCAATACGATGTCTGAAATATGAGTGGAGTTTAATGGAAGATATATCAGATTATGAGGTTTTTCAATTATCTTAAATCCAGGTGGAACGGTTGGATAAAACGAATGTAAAATATGTTGGTTCGATCCATCTTTATAAGCCCCTTGAACTATGTTACACGTGATATTTATAGTATTAACTTTAATTATGTTCACAGTTTTTGGACTTGTATGGTAGATATTTGGTTCAAGAACCGACTTGTATAATGGGAAACCAAGTAAAGGACCAATCGATGCTGGTAGAGTGAAATCCATATAAAACTTGCATTTTATTTCACTTCTTAAATTGTTATTATTCGCTCTTAGTTCAATTACATCCTTTCCTAACTTATTTTGAAGTTCTCTGTTTATGTCAGCTATTTCATAAGCACCAGTTTTAATCTCAACAAATTCACGTACATCAGCCAGACCTTCAGTATTTTTCTTTCTCACGTAGTGAAATTTATTATTAACACCTTCTATTATGTTTGGGATTGAGTTGTAAGTAGTAAAATCCAAAAGTGCAATTTCCCACTGTCTATCATCTCTCAGGTGTAATGGTGGAAATAATGTACTTCGTAAAGTTGATGTTGAACCACTAACTGTTACAGTACAAGACGACATCTTACAGTTGACTGACACTTGTGGCTAGAAATTCCAAACATAAATGTCCACATACTGACGTGTCTTCTCTTTGTTTTCTATCATAATTGAAAACTACGTTAGGTACTGCACCGAAATACACTTGTAACTCTTTAGGAGGTGGAAGATTCCCAAAACTGTCGAAATAAAAAACAGAATCAAATATTTTCTTATAACAAACCCAATGTGTCCCAGCACCATTAGCATAATCAAGGTTTACAATTGCGGCTTCATTTTTCCAGATTTTTCTTGGCAATCCGTTTCGCATGAACACCCCTCTGAAAAAAGGGATTTTTAAACATGATGCATACCGTTCAAGTTCCTCGTTGTTCAAAGGTTTATTCGGCAAAATTAATTTGTTTTTATTTAATATGCACGGTATGGTCTTAGGTATAATCCTCTTCCGTTTACCTTTTTTTTGAACATTTTGAACACTTTTTTCGCTTACGATTAACTCTCTTATTAGTATTCCTTCTTTTACTAGTGCCCCCACCGGAAATATTTCTTCTGCGACGTGTGTTTGTTTTTCTTCTCCTCGATCCTCCTCCAACTGCTGTTTTGGCTTTCATGGCTGCAGTTACTGCTAATGGAGCTGCTCGTTCACCAACACTTGCGTCACTTGATTTTACTCTCTGCCAAGCTTTTTCAGCAAGAGCTCTATCTGCAATTGATCTTCTTTCCGAATCTGAGTAATTTGAATATGCAATATCGTGTGCTCTGCAAGCTTCGTCCAATTTGTTTATTCCAGGATCTCCTCGTACCAAACGCTTTCGCAATTTCGTACCTGGACCACAATATTGATAACCTCCAGGCAAATGTAGCTCAATTGGAAGTGCGTCAACAGCTGTGTTTATTAATGCACCTGTAGGTAAAGTGGAAAATGCTTTTTTAAAAAGAGACACTGCGCTACTAGTGAGTCCTCGTCCTCTTTTCATGAGTGATAGTTCACTACTGAACGTCTTCCTTCCATGTATGATAATTTATTTTTGTTTTAACACCTTACTTCATTAGATTACTCTAACGTCTGGCAGTGATAATGACTCTTCTGCATCACTGTTTGTATCATATATTGCGTTTACACTGTTTGAAGGTGTTCCCCGACTTTCCTTCTTCGAAGAGGTGAAAAGAATCACCATAGACTGTAATTTGTCGATTGTTTGGTAAATATCTTGTTTTAATTGCTTTATTTCTTCCAAAACAAATCGCCTATTCACAGCATCTGTATCTTTTTCTGCAATTGCCACATGTATAATTCTTTTATATTTAGCATCAAACATGGTGTCATTTGTCTCGCAATTTAATGTAAATGTACGAATTGTTCCAAGGTTTACTGCTTCATCTTTGTTAATAGGATCTGCAATATTGCACAAACGTTTCCTTCTTAGATCATATTTTCCGTCTCGAGTCAACTGAAAACCTTCTCCAGGTGGACCTCTCAAAACCTCTCGAACCAAAGAGCTCTCATGACGACCGAACTTATCAACACTCATCTTTAGACTGAATACTTAAGCTATGTATCCCCGACCTTTTAACTCTTCCGTTAAAGCAATCATTTCGTTATCCAATCCGTTATGCCCAGCCTGTATAGATTCATATATTAATCGCATTCTGTCAACCAGCTTATTCACATTATTATAGTATATAATATTTGTATCATACACCGATTTCATCGACATTCCTTTACCCTTAGCCTTCGGACGTTTTCCTCTAATACTAGAAAATAGCTTTGAAATAACTTCTCTATACTTCTCCGATCTATTTCTATGAATAGGTGTATTATGTGAATAACCTTTTCTATGGGAGTTGGTTAAAATACATATGTTTTTAAAATCATTCAAATCCTTCTTAGTATATTTTTTTGGAGAGGGTTTAAAGATCAATTCAAACAGTCCAGCGGTACCCTTAAAAGTTTGGTCTTTAACTGTTATATTATCTTTGTCATCTATCTCTAGCATACTATCCCCCATACGAAGACCGTCTTTTTCCAAGCGTGCTCCATACACGTGGTATTTACTCGATTTATGTGCACCATGTAGCATTTTTAGTATATAATTTCGTGAAAGAGGTCCTTTTTTGCCAATTTCTTTACTTAAAATACTAATATTTGTGGGGGATTCTGTTGGTTCTAAAGGATCTGTTTCACCTTCAATGTCGGATTTACTTTCTTCTTCATCTTCTTTATCTTCTTCTTCTTCTTCTTCTTCTTCTTCTTCTTCTTCTCCTGAACGACTCGTTCTGCTAAATGATTCTGACCCAGATTCTGATCCGTATGTTCCTGAAGTTTCATCTTGTTTAACGATCTTTTTATCTCGTTCTTTTACTTCTTGATCTAGTAGAGTCGATTTGGTCATTTTATCATTTATTTTATTCAGGGGTTCGACAATGGGCTTGAAGGTTTCCTCCAAATATTTATTTCTAGCCATCAATCCTTCTTTTAGTAGCAGGTTTTTCTTCCGTATTGAGTCACTTAGGACTTTTATTTCACTAAGCAACTCCTCCTGGTTCGACATTATTAGTTCCGACTGTTCTCAACGCCTTCACCACAAATACTGAATTTGTTATAGGCAGAAGTCAATGTAATAAAACAAATCCATCGAACCCTATTCTGTAACGACCATTTGTCATAGATCTTTCTTTATCTATAACTAAAAACCCATATTTTTCTTTCCAAGCTTTCCCACACACATCTCGAAATTTTTCAAATGACATATCTGCACCAACATGATCGTTGTATATATGTTTGAGATTTTTTTCATCCTGCTTGAAAACAATTAAAAAGTTTACGTTGTCTCTAATTAATTGTTTCGGAATTTTACTATATGTTTGACCTATGTAAATAGAGTCAATATGATTATGTCTACCCATAGAGAAGTATGTTCTTATCCTATCATGATTTTCAGAGGAAACATCGTCAAAAATAAAAACTGAATACGGTTCAGCATTGTTAGGCTCTATAATCTCACTACTTGCGTCAAATTTATGCAATGAAACATCGGGTACATCATGCAAAATCTTTTCCAATAATAAATATTTTGGTTGATTCAGAGATTTTGAAAAAATATAAACATTATTGAAGCTTAAGCCGTTTGGTTTTGTTATTAAATTAAAAACAACGTTGGTTTTTCCACAGTTTGAAGGCCCACTAATAATACACCTCATTGTGTTAGGCAATAAACAGCCATGTTTACTTACCTCATTATCAAAAATATCCGGTGTCAAACAATCAATATTGTTAATATCAAGTCTTTCATTCTGGCAGATAATTTCCATAATTTATTTACTGCATAAACAGTCTTCTCAAATGCTGTCCCGTTACTGATTTGTTATTTCAAAGTAGGTCCTTTTTGTCTATCCAAGTATCTTCGCTCTTGTCAAATCCCAACCATCTCACTAAAAGTTTATTACCTCTTTTTCTTAATATCTTTTCAACCAAATAAACATTGCCAGTCTTGGATTTTAACAACTCATGTCCGTAAAACCCTCCCTGCAGTATCTCTCCTTTAACATCCTTTAAAATATAAGTTTCAGGAATAGTAGGCTGTACTCGATGCACTGTGAAAACCTCGTTTGTCCAATTCGGAAGGTAACCTTTGGTAAAGATCTGTTTATATTTACATATCCTCACATTGTCTCCTATTGCAAATTTTTTGGGTGGTTTCTTATCTAATATTGGTTTGGTACTTTTCTTTATGCGTTTCAAAACTTTAGATTCATTTGCTTTATTCACCTGATTTGGTTTCATACCTATTGTACGATGTTTTTTATCATTGTAATCTTTTATTAAAGTAGGAAGAATATCATACCATACATAGGTGCCTCTTTCTGAAAATTTCTTGTACATTGAAGTTTTCAAAGTGCGATTGAAACGTTCTACAATAGCGGCTTTCTTTTCACTATAAGTTGAATAATGATTTATTTTATTTTTCCTCATTAGATCAGAAAAATCTTTGTTAAAAAATTCTGTACCATCGTCTGTCTGCAGATTTTTTATACGTTTCCCTATCGCCTGAAGTACTTCTTTCATTGCCTCTGTAATAGACGATCCACTTTTGTTTTTCAGTGGAATTGCACTGGCTACTTTTGTAAAACAATCAATAACCGTTAAAATGTACCTAAAACCTTTATTAATCCTACTGTACGGTTTCATTTCTACAAGGTCCGCTTGATATAGGTCATGAATGCCTTTCACGACCGTTGATCTTCTAGGAAAATTTCTTCTAACTGGTTTGTGAAGTTCTTCAACGATGGATTTTCTCTCGTCCATCGGTTCGATTTATCCTCCAATCGTTTAGTAACTGAACTATAAAACTGTTTCATTTATTAAAAAAGGCTAAATGTTAAATAAGTAATGTAGTTTTTGCTAATTTAAAAAATTGCTTATTCTGAACACACGAAAACTGGGTCAAGGCCACTGAAGTGGCTTTTTAAAAACTTTATTTAACATATACTTAATTAATTAGCATTTTATAGATCTTCCACCAGCTTACTTCTCAGGATGATGATGCACTTAATCAATTTATGTTAATGAATAATGTCCATAAGGAAGTGTGTGGATGTTGTTTTGAAGGATCACACGTTTGTCGTCTTTGTCTGCCAATGACTTCTTTTTCACAGTTATACTATATAAATTATGATTGAAGCTCCGGATTGTGTTAAAAGATGCACTGTACCCAACTCTTCTGAATAAACAGTTGTAGTAATGTTCAAATTTCATTTTTTTCATTATGTACATCTTTTTTATTCCTTTTGCCTTCTTGATAATCCCTGCTTCATCCTCATCCGCTGCAACTGTTGATGTGACATTCGCTGTTCTATCTGTCATTAATTTTAACGCGTACATCTTCGACATAAGGGCGACAATTTCTTCAAGTGGTACTCCGCAAGTTTCATCTTTGAACTTTCCTAAAACCTTCTTGTTAACAGAGTTGTCGTATGTCGGATGGTTGACTGGGTAGTCGGAGAAGTTAAAATCATTCCTGTGAGGAAACACTCTAAGGTCATCATACATGTCAAGTGTCTTGATCCAATATACGATCCCGTCAGTGTCCATGTAGCTAATTCCAATTCGATCTCGTCCATAAAAGGCAACCATCTTGTTGTAGTGGAAGTCGTACATATGGGTCTTTGAAATATCAAGTATACACATTCCTACATAAAGAGGTCGATCCATGACAACATTTGTTTTGTTCATGCATACAGCTACAAGATTTTCGTTTATTATGATAGATGTTTTGAAGTTAGGCTTTTGAACTAATTTTAACATTTTCTTTTCATCAGAAACAAGTTTCAAATTCATGTGATTCCTTTTGTTTTCAAGACATTTCCCATAGACGGCGTTATTCATCAGTTTGTAAAATTCTTTGTGAAAACTTGATGTGGAAGCTGCTCTTCTTGAAGTATTCGATTCTATATACGGTTTTAGCCAGGTCTTTTGTGTAAATTGAAGCACTCGGTTGATTTTAACAATTTTGATTCCTAGTTCAATTGCTTGCTGTACAATCCAATAATGTGCAATGTAATTAGATTTATTTTCAAGTTTTGTCATCAACTTTGAATATTTGCCTCCTGGAGGAACCTCGGACCTTGGTAATAGAGGAAGGTCATAATGATGGTCGTGAAGGTGCTGAGGATACTCGAAGTCAAAGTCGAATATGTATCCGATATCGCTGAACTTCGGGATGCTCATAATGTCTCCTAAAACATTAGAATCAACCCAGCAAAATCCGCCAAAAGGTAATGGCATTGACATGGCGTATCCATAAAGGTTATTGGCGTCGAAGTAGCCTAGGTAGACTGATTCTTTAGTGGAGTTATAATTTTGAAGATGTTTGTTACTGGCTTTGACATATCGTGTGACCGATTGTGTGAGCCCTCCTCTAACACCAGCTTCAACCATAAGAACCATGTCAATATCAGTTAAAAGTTGGAGTTCGCATTTAGTTTCCTTCATCATAGCTTGCCAAGCCAGCCCCGGAGATGTGAAGTAATAGAAAAAATCCAGTCCGTAAGCTAACAAACAGGAATTTCTAAATTCCTCCATTACATCACAAAGGAGAGTTACATCAAGTTTCACATAAAAATCATTATAATCTCCGAGCGTCGACATATTAAGTTCCTTCCATACCTTGACAGCATGCTCATAATCTTCTGGATCTACTGGAGATTCATTGAGTTTACTGTAAAACATTTCTGGTGGAGGTAACGCAGTCTCGTCAAATCGAGCAAGGGAATCTATGTAGTCGTACGGGAACACTCCTTTTCTTAATACGAGCTCCATCTTATCTTCTGGAACCAGCTTCCTCGTTTCAATTAAGTCATCTCTTTCCAGATTCTTAGAGAGTGTCATCAAACTGAATGGCATAAACCTTAAGGAATCTATAAACCTTAATTTTATATTTTTTACTTTCTTTGAAAAACTAATAAATTTTTCTGTCGTTTGAGCCAATACGTCAATTTGTCCTTTGTCTCGTCCAAGTTCTGGAATAATAAAGTGTGCGTCGTATCCACTTAAATTGTGTAATACAACCGGTATAAAGTTAGGTAGCTTAAAGTTGATATTGCAGGCGTTACAAGCTGCTCCTCTATAGGCTCCTGTCAAATGATCATGGTCACGCACTTTGATGTTGTCCTCAGAAAACTCCTGTTTACACAAGTAACAAATGTCCTCCATTTGATGACATAGTTCTTGAAGGTCAGTGAGATTTTCCATAGGAACAATGTAACTGTAGAGGGTAGATACTTTTTCAGCAATATCATATAGATCATCAACAAATCGTGTTGCAGCTTGCTCCCCACGGTAAAGCTTTGGCTCCGTTGGAATATCGTAGTGCCGAAGATGCTCGTATGAAAGTGTTGATTTTACCAAAAGACAATAGCTGTTTGGCTCGTGTTTTTGGTATTTCCTACTGTCTGCTGCGTCAGGATCCACATTTTCCACTGGTATCAATGACGATTCAAAATCTGCGTAAATTACAATTGGGATGCGATACTGGTGATGGATATTTCTAAACTTTAGAATAGAACTATTCAGAGTTGGAAGGATAACTTTTGCTGCTGCATGATCTCCACAAAGTTTAGAGTGTTTCGTCAGTCAACTACGACCTCCTCTATTTATAGAGATATTTTTAAAACAGAAACATCTTTTACACACTGTTATTGGTGACTTTCTTTTGGTGAGCTGATAGTGAATGAGCTTAGTGAAATTTTTTATGTACACATAACGTGAAACAGTTTCATCTTTTAGTAACAGTAAATCAGTATGGTCAGTCAATTCACGTGGTACCACTTTTAACGGGTACACATTGTTTCTTCTGTCCAGTCCAAACACGTTAACAGATACAAGTAGTGTGGGTTTGCGGGTTTTGCGCCGGAAGTGACGTCATCCGGTCACGTGACCGGATGCGCTGAGTCATGAAAGACGTCATCTGGGGCTGAGCCAGTGACGTAGGCGGTTTTGTGACGAAATGAGTTAAAGTTCAAAGTTCAAGGTCACGGGGAGGTAATTTTAAAAAAGTACTACCTCGCACGCGTAAAATCCGATTGTGATTCGATAGTTTTAATTCGATAAAATATCGAATGAAAATTATCGAATGAAGCAATCGAATGATACGAGTGCGAGGTAGTACTAATACAAATATTACTTTATTTTTATTTACAATAATTCATATTACAAATATTACTTTATTTACAATAATTCATGTTTACAATAGTTCCCCGTTGTTGGTTGTCATCGATGTTGTTGATCCGGACGAGTTGCGGCCATCACTTCGCTTTCTGAAGAAAGACGGTATATACTTCGATCCCTGCGCAGAGTCCATGTTGTGTTTTTGACACCTATCTGTTCTGTTAGGTGTTTGCATTTCATTGCTGTCAGGAGGAAATAATACGTGACGGCAATGAAATAGAAACATCTATCAGACCTTGAGTGAAATGATATTGTTATTTTGTGAAGAGCGTCTCGGAGAGCTCGATGTTCACCGGTCGAGAGCCGGAGGTGTACTGACTATTCGCTAGCTAGCGTTCTGGTATCAAACAAAATGGTGGGGGTAAAAGTGTAGTAGAACGAAGCAGATGGTTGGTGGGAGGTGGCAGGCGGCATGTGGCAAGTGTGCGGCATATGGTAGTCCCCCCACTACACCAGTCCCCCCACTACACCAGTCTCCCCACCAAGTTTTACATCGCACAATAACTAGTTTACATGTGTTAGTTAGGGTTTAGCTCTTAGACTGTCAAGACCTTAGCTCCGTAACTAAAAACTTCAATAATGTTTGCGCTTAAACGCTGTATAAGTATAACAGCTACTATGATCTAAACCGGTGCATGTATTCATATGGTTCTTTTTGCGAAGCAAACAACTAGCTAAAAGTGTTTCAACCTCGATTATTCTTCGACGAAACCGCTCATTGTCCACTAAAAGTGTAGACCTTCTGTCTTCATTGTCAGGGAAGTAGAAAGTAGTGTCAATGGGACTACTGAAGGTCACCTTCCTCATGTTCCTGTAAAACTGCGACATTTTTCAGATCCTCTAGGTAGATGTTTATCCGTCAAGAGCTGGAAGAATAATGATGGAGCGTTATCGTGTATGATAGGCACCTAACCCTCACCACAACGTTACCTTGTCCTTCAAACCATCGTTTTACGCTACAGATGCTATACTGTTGGTTAGATTTAAATTTAGATTGCACCTTCTTGTTTGTCTTGGCAAGCCGCGTAATTGAAGTACCCACATGTTATACTTTGAACTAAAAACAAAGAAGTTATTTAGGTTTGTCCTTGAAAATAGGTGTTTTTTCGCTGTTGCTGCTATACCCGTTGTCATATCTGAATTCTGTTTGCACTAACTTGTTCGTCTGATCAATCCGCGTAATTTGAGTACCCACTTAATATACTTTAAACCGTAAATAAAGAAGTTATTTAGGTTTGTCCTTGAAAATAGTTGTTTTTTCGCTGTTGCTGCTATACCCTTGGTCGGATCTGAATTCTGTTTGCACCAACTTGTTCGTCTGATCAATCCGTTTAATTTGAGTACCCACATGACATACTTTGCACAAACTTTGTACCCCCCCCCTTTTTTTGGGTCATGTTCAAGGACCTTGGGACTTAGAAATTTTCACAAAGTGGGCTGCACACAAACATAAGACTAACAGTCTCCTGCCTATGTACAGGCCAAGTCCCTAACTTGAAATGCTTAGGGTGGTCCTAAAAAGGACCGTTTGCGTGCTGAGGGATGGTTTGGTTAGGAATGGTTGGTCTAGGGATCGCTGCTTAATTTAAACTTTATTTTTTAAAACCCACTTTACCCTCCCATCTTGTCTCATGAAGTACAACTCCTGGGTGTCGTTTATCAGAGGGGGTGGTGGTGGACAAGTCTGCGGCAGACGCACCTCGACGTAGTGGTCGGTGTGTTGGAAGAGGAACACGTGGTCCCCGTTCCTAGCCACAAACTTGTACTCCGTCATCCGCTTCAGATTCCGGAACTCGGCCTTGGAGGTGTCGATCGGCGTCACCAAATCATTGATCCCCATCACTCTTGTCCGCTCCATCACCTCATCTACAGTTAGTGGTGGAGTTGAAGGTCGAGCTGTGGACGTAGAAGGCTGAGGCTGAGTTGAGGGTCGCTGGTGAAAATATAATGGGTGACACCGAAAATCACGTCTAAGAGCAGACTTAAAAGCTGAAGGTTTCTTAAATCCGCTTCTTCTTTCCGTCGACTTCTTCAAGGACTCCTTCAAACGTTGAAGTTTTTCGGGAGTCAGAGGAGAAGACATGGTGTTGTTGGATGGAAGGGAAAATGAATAGAGCACGTGTATACTGGCTGAGAACCAAAGCTGGAATGAGGTGCCAGACAAAGTAAAGCAGGTCGCAAAGGATAACCTTGCCCTATCAATATATAGATAGCAAAGCTGGGTACTAATTAGAACCGGTTTACATCCGGCCCCCCCCGGCCAAGTTCAAGCCCCCCCCCCGGCCAAGTTCAAGCCCCCCCCCCGGCCAAGTTCAAGCCCCCCCCCCGGCCAAGTTCAAGCCCCCCCCCCTTTGGGTCAAGTTCAAGGTCAAGGTCGAGGGATAAACTTTTTAGCAGAAAGGGACAA
This sequence comes from Allygus modestus, assembly GCA_963675035.1. Taxonomy (NCBI): domain Eukaryota; kingdom Metazoa; phylum Arthropoda; class Insecta; order Hemiptera; family Cicadellidae; genus Allygus; species Allygus modestus. The sequence continues at coordinate 89,790,018 of OY776116.1, forward strand.
ATTCCCGACAAAATCCCGCAACGAAGTAGGGTTATCCCTTATCCCGTTTTCCCCTAAATATCTCTATTTCCCATTTTTCGCCTATATAAGCCGAGATTTCGAGCGTCTCCGCGCAGTAGCCTGCCGCCCTTTAGGATGAACGTCCCACTGGGTTGCAGTGCCTGCTGCAGCGTAGGTCTCTTGAGTGTGTGTGGGCCCAACGCGCAATTGAGAGACCATGCGCATTTGCATGTGTAGTTAAATATATTTAAGGGGATCTTGGTCAGGGGATTATTGTACTTCGGTTCGTAGTATTCTGAAGCCTACACAGTGATGAACGTCCTTGCGGTTTCAGAGTGCACGACTGTTGTAAACTGACCATATTTTGATGCTTTATAATAACATTGTAGATGGAATGTGTTTCCTTAACATTTAATGTTTTGTAGTTTGCTTAACACTTAATGCTTTTATCTTCAACGTGTCCTTGACCTAGATTAGGACTTAGAAAATATTCAAGAAACATTCAATGTACACAACCACGTTTTAGCACAAAATTTATGGAAGGGGAAATTTAATATATACTGCAACAGCGTGGTAAAAATCATCATATCGCTATGGAAGCTGTAGGTGTAAACACTTGGCTTGTTCCTTCCGAGCTTGCTATTTCAGAAGCCTTTCTGTCCATCCTTACTTATGAGTTTCGAGGCATTAAATTAAAAGTAAAAATAGAGCTGAGACCGTTGCATAGAAATGATATGCATTGTATTTTGGTGGAATGGGAATCGCCCTCCGGCATTAATCTTTTCCATTTTATCAAAAGATCGTGCAAGGAGTTTTGCGTAAACGGATAACAGTCTCCCTTGTTTAAACGTAGTACAGATTTCTTCCAAAGTAAAATAGCAAAGGTAACACCTTTGCTATTTTACAAAATATTTTAACGTGTCCTTGACCCAGTTACCGGACTTGGAGCAATTCAAAGTGTGCTATACAGCGTTAGAACAAACTACTGTCGAAGCCCCCCCCCCCGATATATTCCTATAAAAGCGGGAGCAGCCCGCAGAGGGTTCGCAGTCGCAGGCCGACAGCCTAGCTAGCTGTTTGCCCGCGCTGTCCGCAATAGTATCTCTAGTATAGAGTTGGTACCACTATATATTAGAGATGCTACCTTAGCTTAAGGCATGTCTGTGTATTATTAAGCATGTTAGAATAACGCTTGTAGTTTGCTGCTAGTAAATGTAGTTAGTTTAACTGTAGTTAGTTTGGTGTTGGTTTTAAAGTGTTTTTGAAGTGTTTTTTATTTACTAATGAAATATGTACTTTTCTTTCACGCTCCCATTCAAAAAGGTATGGCACGAAAACCGACCTTATGTCTTTAAATATCTCAGGGGGGATTATGTTTCTCAAATAAACACCTTTCCTAACCCCTTACAAAAAGGTATGGCACGAAAACCGAACTTAAGTCATTACGGCGCGCAAACCGGATGACTTTACCTATCTTAACCCTTACTCACGAGAAACAGATTCAGTCAGTTTGCTTATTTTTGGTTAAATTTAAGGGGACCTTGGTCAGGTAATTATTGTACTTCGGTTCGTAAAACTCTGACGCCTACACAGTGATGAACGTCCTTGCGGTTTCAGAGTGCGCGACTGTTGTTAACTGACCATTTTGCTTATCTTGGAGGATACATCATCGGGGAAATAAACTTAAGGGGACCTTGGTCAGGTATTATTGTACTTCGGTTCGTAGTACTCTGACGCCTACACAGTGATGAACGTCCTTGCGGTTTCAGAGTGCGCGACTGTTGTTAACTGACTATATCGTTTGTGTGTTGGGTGAATAATTTTTCGGGGGAGAGGTTAGTGTTCCGTTATCAGGTTTATTTGCCTATAATTGCGAGCTTTAAGCTAGTCCTCTTCTCCTAATACAGAGCGGGGAATAGAGCAGTTTGTGGTCCAAGTGAGAATCACTTACTGCTCTATTCCCCGTTTTGGCAACATGTTCAGATGACCTTGACCCACTTCGGGACTTAGAAAATTTTCGTTTAGTAAAACATTACAACAATATTCCTTCCCTAACCTCTAAAGCCCCCCCCCCTCTACAACTGGGTATAAAAGTAGGGTTTTCACCAGTGGTAAAATCATTCTGCTGCTTACACATCACGAGTGCAGTTCAGTTCCCGAGATGTCTGACCGTAGGAAGCAACTTTTGCCGAGGAAGGTTGAGCACTCTTCACCTGCTCCGTCATCTGCTCCGCCAGCTCCTTCCATCCTTCGGCAGGCGTTAATATTATCATGCATTGTTCCTGAGGAGCCTGCACCACGACCGCAACCACTTCAAGAAAACCTCGTTGCTCCCCCGTCCGCTTCTTCATCTTCTTCATCTTCTTCATCGTCTTCGTCGTCTTCGTCGTCTTCATCTTCTTCGGCTACTTCTCGCTCACCTTCTCCATCACCGAGGAAGGATGAGCAAACAACTGCACCATCTTTGGCTTCACCAGCTCCTTCGCTTCTTCAGCAGGCGCTGGCAAGCATTCTTCCACCTTCTACACAAGGCTCTTCAACACCATCTGCAAGTCTACATTCTTCTTCTCCTACCAAACCTTCTACACCTTCTGTAAGTGTCCTTTCCCGTCCTTCAGTGATCTGTATTAACAACGAATCTCCTTCAGAGAAATTTCAACAATTAAAAACCTTGAGAAGGCAGTCTATACTTCCTGCACCAAGATGCAGCTACAGTTTTAAAAAAGGTGCAAGGAAAGGGGAACGTTGTGCTAAGTCTTGTGTTTTAAATGAAGAAGTATGCAGATCACATTTAAAACAAAATCACAAGGGCACCGTTTCTCTTTCTACACCCCATCCAACGGTGAGACCAACCAAAATTCGAATTAATAGGCTTTGTAGAAATAAACGATACTTTTTTGTTAAATCAAAGGGCTTTGCAAAGGTGGTGGTTCAATGTGAAGGTAAATTGTACTATGTAGAGTTGCCTAGAGGCATGGACCTCCACGTCAAAGAACTTACCAAACAGAACTATTTAATTCGAAATGATACAGGTTTCAGTGTGTGGAAAGCATTTAAAATAAAAAAAGATTAAAAAGTGTATTCCAAATTAAAAAATAGTCTTTTCCAAATTAAAAAAAAGTGTGGACAACCTATTTACAATTTGTAGCATATGCTGCAGAGTGTAAATAGGTTGTCCACACCTTTTTTTTACAATGCTACAATGACCTTGACCTAAATAACGGACTTAGATATATTGCACTAAGTCAAAGATAAAACTTAAATGGAAAAAGGAGAAATATTATAGTAAAGACATTATTCAACAGTAAAGAGGGGAGGGGGTAAGCGGGTATTTAAGCGAGAGATTCGGAATATAATTATTAGTTGTATCGTCATGAGCGTCAACAGCAACACATGGGGAAAGGAAATTAGCGAAGAGGAGTTGTACGCGATTGTTGAGGCTGCTGAAATGACTGAGGTTTATAAAATTAATAAGGCTGCAGAAAATGGTGCTCAGTCTCAACCGCAACAAACTACATCACCGATGCAGTCTACAACGCAACAACCAAGACCCTATCATGTTATCCTGGAGGAGTACAATGAGGCGATGAGGTACGCCTTTACTAAGTGGTGTGGTCAACCGCGTTCTCCTGAACAATGGGAGGAGCATGATGCAGACTTTCGCCTGGTTGCAGACTTAGAACTTGAGCTTCAAAGAACAAAGGCTGCTCAATAGTGAGAAGAGTTATTGTTTACTTTAAAATACAGAGCGGGGAATAGATCAGTTTGCGGTCCAAGTGAGAACCACTTACTGCTCTATTCCCCGTTCTGGCAACTGGTGTAAATGACCTTGGGACTTAGAAAATATTCGTTTGATAAAAAATAATGAAAGATCTTCTTATTTCTCACAACAATATCTTTTCCTAACCCCCACCACTACCTAAACTAAGTATAAAGGAGGTTCTCCATCGCTGGTAAAAATTAGTACTCTGCTGAAAATGAATGCATCCACTACTTCTATCTCTGCAGCAACTATAATAGTTAGCAGACGGGTCGAAAACATTGATCAGGTGCTTGCTGTAAGGAGATTACTGCTACGGTATCTTGATATAGAGGTTAGTTGTCAATTGTACATGTGGAGACCAACAGGTGAAGTTTATAGTAGTGAAAATGAAGCATTTGAAACAAACTACAGTAGAAAGTTATATAAAATCTTTGGTAATATGGTAAGGTTAGTCGATAAAGGATGGAACATTAATATAACATTTTATATTGTTCCAAACCTGTAATTAAAGCAAAAAAAAAAAAAAAAAAAAAAACGATGGGTATATAAGCCCGATGTTACAGAGACAATTATCACTTTGGTTCTGAATTGCGTCAAGAGAGCACCTACCATGGTATACCTCCACTATATTGACTCTACTGCTAAAGCGGATACTTTTATCCAGCGTGTTTACCAACTGTTAACGGAGTACCAACATGTTCAGGTCAAAGGATTGGGTATTCGTGGAACAGAAGAAGTAAAAATAGATGTAAAACCAATCCCTTTGAAGAAAAAAATTTTCCAATTATTACAAGAAGGCTACACACTGTGCCTTTATTACACAACCTCATAAACTAAATAAAACGCCAAAGGGGGGGGGAATACAGAACGGGGAATAGATCAGTTTGAGGTTTGAATAAGAATCTCTTACTGCTCTATTCCCCGTTCTGGTAATAGGATAAGGTGACCTTGACCCACTTACAGGACTTAATCATTTGTGTTACAATAATACCTCTTCCCTATCACTTTTCCCTACCACTTGCACTTTCAACACTTACCCCCACCACCACCGAAATCATGTATAAAAGGTGGTTTCGTATTAGTGGTAAATCAGTCTGCTACTTGGAATCATGTCGCCCAGAGATAACATTTTCCCTTCTAAGAAGACTATACTAGAATTGATTAAAAATATTCCATTAAATTTAAACGAAGATGAAGACGAAGACGATTCAGAGATGGAAGGTGAACTATTTAGTGATCTTGAACTACTGAGTGAGTTTGCTAGCAGTGAACCATATCTTGGAGAGATGGAGCTGTTGGAGCTGTTGACTGACGACGACGATGTCGATAATAATGAACCGGAATTTCATCATCAGTTGCTTTGCTTGGAGGAAATGGACCTTGTTGATAGTGAAACCCCTCCAAGCAGTATTAATATCGATGATGTAGTTCTAGATCCAGTCACAGGGAACTTTTGTGTTCGTCGTCGCTTATTTAGTGATATGAGCTCATCATCATCATTATCATCGGAAGAATCTGAATAAGTTTTTGTTGTCTTCAAATAGTTTACTTTAAATACAAAGCGGGGAATAGATCAGTTTGTGGTTATAGTGAGAATCATTGTGGTTAATGGTGGGGGAACGTCTATTTAAAGACGATGCAACAGTGTATATTTATCATATAGACATGATGAACCCACCAGGAAACTCCGTTTGCTACAGCTTTCCCCTCATCGATATCGATGATGTGATAAAACTTACATCAATAACAAAACGGTTCGAACTCGAAAGGCGACTCATAAAAGTCGACGTAATTCCACAAGATCTTCGTTCGGCAATGTTGACTATTGAATATGTTAAAGATGAATCTACAACTGAAGATCCCTATTGTTTTATGAAATTTTTAGTTGATCAAGATGCAATGTGTACAATCCAACTTCACATCCGAGTTTAAAATTTATCAAATGTTTCTGTTGGAGAAAATTGTCTTAGTTAAATACAGAGCGGGGAATAGATCAGTTTATGGTTTAATATAAAATCATTTACTGCTCTATTCCCCGTTTTGGTAAATTTGTTCAATGACCTTGACCTAAATACAGAAATTTGTAGCCTCCAGCTACAATAGTAAATATAAAATGCAAAAAAAAAAAAAATAAATAAATAGTAAACTTAACGTAATACGTACCCCCATTACTTTTGCTAGGGTATAAATAGAGGGGTATTTGCAGTGTTGTTCATTATTGCCTTGACCCTTGTGGAGATCGCACCTACATTATGCATCGCTGCGATATTTGCAAGTCTTCATTTAAGGATGAATTTATTTTAATGATACATAAAGAACTGAAACATAACAAAAACCAAAATGAAGAATATGAAGAAGAAGAATTGAAAGAAATAGATCAAATGTTAGCTCAACACCAAAATTCCAGACCTAGTATTATTCAATATGCACCATCAACATCGACTTCTACCTCTGCTATGTCTACACTTCACCGTCCTTCAACATCATCATCATCATCTGCATCGACTTCTACGCCTGTTCTGTCTACACTTCATCATCCTTCAACATCATCAGCTGCATCGACTTCTACGCATGCTCTGTCTACACTTCACCGTCCTTCAGCATCAACAGCAGTAAATGTAGAACTACATGCCCGAGCACTTCCGGGTAATGTAGTAACCCACTTCAAAATTGACAATGCAAAATTACAACTCGAAGAGTTTTTAAATAACGCAAAAGGATTGGTAAGCAACACTTTGCAAAATGAATTAAAAAGATTAAATTTTATTAAATTTGGACTATTAATGGATGCTTTATTTACAAACATTCAAAATGAAACTTCACCGAGAGGGTTTTTAACAAAAAACCGAACTATTATGTTTTCGTCAGATATTGATTCAATCGTATCTGAATGTTTTGAAGAGCTAATGACTAAAATACAAGAACATGAAGGAAGAGGCTCTGGATGGAATTTGTTAAGCATCACAGGGCTAGACTTAAGAGTACACAAACACGGCTATGGAATTCGAGGAAGTAGCTACATTCCTCTACCAACAAAGATTAGAAATACCTTATCCTGCGTCAACGTACAAAATCAAGATACGGAGTGTTTTAAATATGCTATGTTGGCCAAATATGTAACAATTCATCCGGAAAGACCAAGTCACTATTATGAAGAAGTACAACATAGATATAATTTCCAAGGGATGACTTACCCTGTTGCTATAACAGACGTTTCAAAATTTGAAAAACAAAATCCTTCAGCTTCTGTCAACCTCTTCGGATTGGATTAGACAAACAATTTGTACCCCTTGCGTATAACACCAAATGAGCGCAGAGATCATACCGATTTGTTATTAATTACTAAAGGTGATATTTCACACTTTGTGTATATAAAAAAATTTGAAAGTCTTGTTTCTAATCAATTATCTAAGCATAAAAGAAAGATGACAATTTGCAAAAGATGTTTTTGTCGCGTGAACAAAGAACTAAGAAGGGGAGGGTCTGATTGGTTAGTAGAACACCAGCGGTTATGTAATGGAAACTATGAAGTAAGAATTAAATTGCCGCATCCTAGCAGAGCGCAGATAAAATTTGACAAAGTAATACAACAATACCGTATACCTGTTGTTGTTTACGCTGATTTCGAGTCTTCTTTACATCCGCTTGAACAACAAGAACAGGACGTTACAAGAAGAAGCAAATACCAACTTCATTCACCAAACAGTTATTGCATACTAATTAAATCCACGTTGACTGAAGACCATCTTCAAAAATATGGACTATCATCTTCTCCAAAGATTTATCGCGGTGAAGAAGCAGCCAAATACTTTGTCGATGATTTGTATGACATAGCTGCAAAGGTAGAAGAACTGTATGGAACAAAGGTACCCATGTCACCTATGGAAGAAGAAGAACTTCAACATTATGATTCAACAACAACGTGTTATTTGTGTAATAACACCTTTACACTGGATAACGTTAAAGTTCGTGACCACGATCATCTTACGGGAGCGTACAGAGGTGCAGCCTGTAACGCTTGCAACTTGAACTACAAACTACCATATTTTATCCCCGTAGTTCTGCACAATCTGAGTGGTTATGATTCGCACTTCATAATCCCCGAACTAGGAAGAGATAATGGAGCAATAGACGTTTTGGCTACTACAATGGAAAAATTTATAAGCTTTTCAAAAAAGGTGGGTAAAATTAAATTAAGGTTTGTTGATTCATTTAGATTTATGCCTTCAAGCCTCATGAAATTATCTGAAAATCTAAGAAGAACAGATTTGATAGAAACAAGCAAAATTGTAACCAATAGTAAAATGGATTTGGTTCTTCGAAAAGGAGTCTTCCCCTATGATTACATCGATGGACTGCATAGATTTGATGAAACATCACTACCTTCAGCAGAACACTTCAAAAACAAACTTAATGATTCGGAAATATCACTTGAGGACTATCAACACGCACGTCGAGTATGGAACGAGTTAGATATGAAGACCTTAGGAGATTACTCGGACTTTTATGTCAAACTAGATGTAACTCTTCTTTGTGATGTAATGGAAGAATTCCGAAACACCTGTTTTGCTGCATACGGTTTGGACCCTCTACATTCGTATACTTCACCAGGATTAGCTTGACAAGCCATGTTAAAAGAAACAAAATGCAAACTCCAACTTTTAACAGACATTGACATGGTTTTAATGGTTGAAGCTGGAGTAAGAGGCGGATTGACCCAAAGTGTTACCAGACATGTCAAAGCCAACAACAAATACCTACCCGATTACGATGAAACCAAACCGTCAACCTATTTAGGATATTTCGATGCAAATAACCTGTACGGATGGGCAATGTCAAACCCACTTCCTTTTGATAACTTTAAATGGATTAATCCCGACTCTATTGGCAATATTTTACAAATTCCGAAACATGGTGACACTGGATATATTTTGGATTGCGATTTTGAATACCCAGAAAATTTACATGATCTTCATTATGACCTTCCACTTCTTGCTAAAACAGAAATTTCACCAATTGGAAAACACCCCAAATTAATGATGACATTAAATAATAAACAACGCTACGTGGCTCACTTTTGGGTGGTTCAACAAGCTATCGAATTAGGACTACGTCTAACAAAAATTAATAGAGTTTTGGAATTTTCTCAATCATGCTGGTTGAAACCCTACATTGATTCAAATACCATCAGAAGAGCAGCAGCTACATCAGACTTTCAAAAAGATTTCTTTAAATTAATGAATAATGCGATATTTGGAAAAACATTGGAAAACAAAAGAAGACATAAAAATGTTAAACTTGTTACCGACGCAAAAAAATTACAGAAACTAGTACAGCAGCCAAATTTTGGAACATCTATAATTATTAATGAAAAACTTGTAGCAGTGTCCATGAAGAAGACGAGTGTGAAGATGGATCGTCCTTTGTATATAGGCATGTCAATCTTGGACATCTCAAAAACACACATGTACGATTTTCACTACAACAAAATGGTGGCGTTCTACGGAAGAGAAAATATATCTATTACATATATGGACACTGACGCTTTCATATATCGCATAGTAACATTGGACATGTATAAAGATTTGCGTACATTTATTTACAAGAACGACTTTGATTTCTCCGATTATCCAAAAGATCATCCAAACTACGACAATGACAGACACAAAAAAGTACTAGGCAAATTCAAGGATGAGGCTAATGGTGTTCTGCTTGAAGAGATTGTTGCATTGATGTCTAAACTATATTCTTTGAAACTCTATAATGAAAAAGAAGAAGAAGAAAAGAAGAATAGCTATATTAAGAAAGCTAAAGGTGTAAAGAGTTTATATTTAAAGAAGAAAGTGCATTTTGAACACTACAAACAATGCTTATTTGAGGATAACATCATTACAGCTAAATTCAACACCATCAGAAGTTTTAACCATCAGCTGTACAGCGTGACTGAAGTTAAAAAGGCGCTATCCTGTAATGACGACAAAAGACAAACACTTCCAGACAAAATCAACACATTACCATTCGGCCACTACTCCCTCAACCCTATTGACGAGTAACCTTTTCATCGTCCTAGATCCTTTATTCTTTTCCTTTCCGTAAAAAAAGGGGAAACACAGCAATGTTAAGCTGTGTTTCCCCTTTTTTTACACAAGTTTTAAATGACCTTGAGCTATATGTATATATATATATAAGCAGATTTATACCAAAGAATATTTAATACCATATCAGCTGCCTTCATGAAACCATCATGTCAGACCTGAAGGAGAAGATTATTAATGAACTACACAAACCTGCAAGAATAAAGTTTCCAAGAAGAAATACTGTTATAAAAGGGATAAATGATCTATATCAAGCGGATCTAATTGAAATGCGACCGCATAGCAGAATAAACAAAGGATTTAAATATATACTCACAATTATTAATTGTTTTACAAAAGTTGCAGACGCTTTGCCTCTAAAGGACAAGACTGGTAAAAGCGTAACAGAAGCCATGGAAATAGCCATAAAAAGAGATAAAAACAAAATTAAACATTTACAAACTGATGATGGAACAGAATACTTTAATACAAACTTTGCACAGTTAATGAATAAATATAAAATAAATCATTATTCTACAAATTCAGAGAAAAAAGCAGCTATTGTAGAAAGATTCAATAGAACCTTGAAAGGAGCACTGTATAAACAATTTTCAAAAAGAGGTTCTTACGTATGGTATGATGTTTTACCACAATTAATAAATGATTATAACAACAGGTTTCATAGAACTATTGGTATGAAACCTAACAAAGTAAATAAAAGAAATGCAAAAGATGTATTGAAACGCATAAAGAAAAATACAAAGCCTAAAGTAGAAAAAATGCAGCCAAGAAAATTTAATGTAAGTGATAAAGTACGGATTAGTAAATATAAGGGAGTGTTTACCAAGAAATACCTTCCCAATTGGACAAATGAAGTTTTTACAGTGTATAAAGTGCAACCGACTGTACCTGAAACGTATATCCTAAAAGATAACAAAGGAGATTTGTTGCAAGGTGCATTTTATGGACATGAAATGTTAAAGTCAACAGTAGGTGATGTATATCTTGTTGAAAAAGTGTTACAAAGAAAAAAGGACGCAGTTAAAGTGCGGTGGTTAGGGTTTAACAAAACTGAGGATTCATGGATACCTATAAAGGACTTGGTTTAATGCAAGCAACTCATTTCATCGTTAACCTTTGAGCAGGATGGAGATTATTCACCATAAAGATAGATTCAATATTAATAATATAGATGATTTAACTGTGGATAACGTTAAAATCAACAATGGTAAACACGGTAGTTTACTTCCAAACACTGTTCGATGTATAGTAAGTGGCCCCTCAAACTGCGGAAAGACCAATGTTGTCTTTAATTTGATCACTAATCCGCAGGGATTAAGGTTTAATAACCTATATATTTTTTCAAAGTCTCTACATCAACCAAAGTATCAATTGCTGGATAAAATCCTATCTGATGTGTCTGATGTTAATTTTTACAAATTTAACGCTAGTGATAGCATTATGCAACCAAACGAAGCAAAACCGTATTCTGTATTTATATTTGACGATGTATCTTGTGAAAATCAGGATACTATTAGAAACTACTTTGCCATGGGAAGACATAATAACATCGACAGCATATATATAGGACAAACTTATAGCAAAATCCCAAAACAACTTATCAGAGATAATGCAAATATTCTAATTGTATTCAAACAAGATGATACTAACCTAAAACATATATATAACGACCATGTGAATGCGGATATGCCATTTGAAAAGTTTAAAGAGCTTTGCGGAAAAGCATGGGCGGAAAATTATGGATTTTTGGTTATTATGAAAGATCAAGCTATAAAAGATGGTCGTTATAGAATAGGTTTTGATAAATTCGTTTTAATACACTGATTAGCGGTATTACTGTACAAGTCGTCAAGGTGTGAAGATGGTTAACCAGGAAAAGCTATTAAAGGAAATAAAATCACTTAGTGATTCTATTAGACAAAAAAAACGAGCTTTAAAATCAGGTATAAATGAAAGAGAGCAATTTTTAGAAACAACATTCAAACCTGTTACTGAACCTTTAAAGCGATTAGCACAAAATATGGAAAAACCTTCAATTCGCTTCGAAGGAGACAAAATGCTACCAATTTCCAAATATGAAGAAGAATTTCAGAATGATGAAAGTTCTGACCAGTTACAAACATCTGAAGAAAGCGACGAGTATGAAGAAAGCGGAGATATAGGAGATTTAAATGAAAAGAACATTGCAGGAGATACAAGTACAGAAGATACAAGTGCGGAAGATACAAGAGCAGAAGAAGAGGATATCAACCCATCCAACTTAAGCAAATTAGGCACAGATATTATGTTTAAAGGAACACTTGGAAGAAAATATACATTAAAAATGTTACATGGCACACATGCTAATCGAAATTATCATACATATGGAGCTAGAATAGAGGATAAAGGATTAATGATTGGAGATAGAAAGTTAGATATAAACGAAAATGATGATATAGTTATTGGTGATAAGAAATATAAAGGTACAACAGGTTTGTTTGAACTCATCTTTAAAAATAATCCTGGTAAATATACTAAAAAGGATTTACAATTGTTTAAAAATATACTAGAGTATACAAATGCACATAGAAAAAAATATTCCAAAGACCTATCTATTCATAGAAACAGGTCAATAAAATACACAAACATTATATCTAGTCTTTTCCCCTCGAAATCAAATAAAGCTCCAATTAAAAGAAGAGCTTTATCTTCTGCTGAATTAAATGTTTTGCATAAAAAAAGAAAAACAACTGATCCTACTACATCTGGAAGGGGATTATTAAAAAATTTGTATAAAACCAATATAATATATTACAACGATATAAATAAGTTAGTTGATCGAATGAGGTTATTACATGAAGCTATGGAAGCCGGGCACACTGGTTTAGAAAACGAATGGGTAGCTTTGGTTGATGAACTGCGAAAACGAGAAATAATTGTTCAGTAGACGTATATATATATATATATATAGTAAGAACCTAAACGATAGCGATTCAGTTACATCATGAGTGTGGACAAGTTTGGACGGTATTCCGAGTTTGGAGTAAAATCTGGATATAGTGAAAAAAGAGCTGGGTTTCCGTTAACACCTGATGGTAATTATAATTTTGAAGGAAAAGTAATTCAAAATGTTGGTGATCCGCTTTTGTCTTCTGATGCGGTTACGGTACAATATATGGATAAAAGAACCCCGATTGTACACGAAGACCATTGGGGATTTTCCGGTAAAAGGTTAAGCAATATAAAACATCCCATTTATGATGGTGAAGCAGTAAATTTAGCGACTTTAAAATTGTTAACGATTTACAAAAAGAATGAAACTGATACAAGCTATGATGTAAAAAAATTAAAATTGTCAAATGTAGGTGATTGTGAGCAGGATGGAGACGCTGTAAATAAGAAAATATTTGATATAGTACACAAGAAATGGACTACAGAATATGAAAAACATATGGAAAGGTTTGGTGCAGCTTTATTTAATTATATCCATCGGGCTTCAGGAAGAGCTGTAGCTTCAGATGTTGACAGCCACAATTATTTAGACTGGAAAAAGATACACAATCCAGAAAAACCTAATCAATTAGATAAACCGTCTGAGCCTTCTAAAGTCAAGACATTAGGAAAGGGGGATAAAGTGAATGTGATTAATGAACCAACAGAAAACGATGAAGATTATATAAGAGAAAAAAGAATTTAAATACCCATGATAAGGGATAAAGCATCAGTCATATTCGAGAGATAATACAGAGAGGATGATGGAATCCAATATTACTGCGTGGAGTTTAATATCTCAAGAGCCGAGATTTCCCCAAGGAGTGCTGACAGATGGTTTTGTTCAACGGTTTGATAGATATATGGATTGGGAACAACTTTCCATACACTACCTCTTCACAATGACTATGTTAAGAATTTATTTTCACAGAGTTAACTGGATTCATATTTTACAAAGACAACAGTTTTCAGAAGACTTCCTTGTAGAGATGACATCAAATTTTAATAACTGTTGGGAAGTAATAAGTAAATATCAAAATCTCTCTGAAAATTACATTGACAATTTTAAAGATAAACTAGACTGGAATGTGTTATTTAATTACCAACGATTAAGTGGCAAGTTTCTAAGGGAACATGACAACTATTTAGATTTTATTCATTTTACCGAAAACAACGATACCATCACCAGCGGAGAAACATTTAAAACATCTTCAATTACACCTTATTTCTATTTTTACTACTTTTATTTATTATGTCTACATTTAATTAATTAATCCATTTCTATATAATAAATGGATTTTAAACAGTATATATATATATAATACAAGAAGCCAAGACTAATATTACATTCATTGTAAAACATTTATAGAGTGCACCTACTGATTGTAAGTTTGGCTATAAATAGTCATGCCGAGGGCTAAACGCATCAGTCATAATCGAGAGAGATTACAGAGAGGAAGGGGAATAGCATCAACAGCATTTTCTCTATTAAGTAAACCGGTTGGAGCTATAGTTAACAAGGCGATTGATTTATTACCTGTGGAATTAAATTTACCAGGAGGATATCAATATTGTGGTCCTGGAACCAAATTAGAGAAACGGCTTGCTAGAGGAGATCCTGGAATAAATAAGCTTGATCAGGCCTGTAAACAGCACGATATAGCGTATTCCAAATTTGGTGATACAAAAAATAGATCAATAGCGGATAGAGCACTTTCTGAGAAAGCTTGGCAAAGAGTAAAATCTAGTGACGCGAGTATTGGTGAAAAAGCAGCGTCTTTAGCAGTAACAGCAGCAATGAAAGCAAAAACTACGTTTGGAGGAGGAAAGAGAAGAAGGCGTGGGAAAAGACCCGCTAAGAAACAAGGAGGTAATATAAGAAGAAAACGTCGATCTACTAGTGGTAAAGGTAAAAAGAAACCAACAATATGGTCAATGATAAAAAAGGGAGGAGGACTATACCTAAGACCGTATCGTGTGTATTAAATAAGAAAGAGCAATTAATAATTAAAAACAAAGAATTGACCAATGAAGAACTGATTACATATGCTTCTTGTTTGAAAATCCCATTTTTTAGAGGAGTATTTATGAAAGATGAATTACCGGTTAAAATGTGGAAAAATGAGACTGGTATTGTAAATTTGGATAATAGTGACGGATTAGGCACTCATTGGGTGTGTTACAAGAAACTTGATAAAACCATTTATTATTTCGACAGTTTTGGAGACCTTCCACCACCGAAAGAACTTCAACGATACTTTCGTGCGGCAGAAAATGTTTTTTACAATCATACAAGAAAACAACCTGATGATACATCCATTTGCGGTCATTTATGTTTAGACTTTTTAGCTAAAAGTGTTAGTCAACTTTAAGATGTCCTCGTATACAGTGTCATTAACCGGTAACTCATGTACTTTGCGCAGTATTCTGTTTCCAGCGCTACGTTTGCAAAAAGGAAGACTATGGGAAGCCGCATTATTGGATTTAACAACATATAACTCTATTCCAAACGTTAGTGAAGGAATTAATAACAAAATACATTATTATAAGACAAAAGATGATAAAGGAAAGTATTCAGCTTTGGAAGAATTCAGTTTACCAACAGGAGCTTATGAAATTGATAATATAAATGAAGTTATACAAAAACATATGGGAAAAGAAAATATAACGATAAAAGGTAATAACAATACAATGAAAGCCGAAATTACTTCTAAGTATTATATTGATTTTGGCCAAGAACGTTCAATTGGTAGTTTATTAGGGTTTTCTAAGGAAACAAAGGTATTAGAACCTAATACAACTCATTCTGGGAATAGAACTGTGACGATCATCAAAGTAAACAGCATAGACATTACATGTAACATTATACAAGGATCCTACAGAGATGGAGAAAATCGGCATATATTACACACATTCTACCCATCAGTCGCACCGGGTTTCAAGATAGTAGAAAAGCCTCAAAACCTTGTGTACCTACCGTTAAACACCAGTTTCATTTCAGACATCGTGCTGAACATAGTGGATCAAGACGGAAACCTTATTGACTTTCGAGGAGAAGCTATTACTGTAAGAATACATATAAAATCATCCGCTTAGATAATGGGGTTATCATTTAAAAAGAGAGAGCCAACCAGCAAAGGGGTCAGTAGCTCATCAGCTGTAGAAGGATTAACAAGTGACAACATTCGTTTTCTAGAAGAAATTGGATTAAAGGTCATTAACAATGGATATACTGGATATAGCGCAGGGCCCAACATTCGACGAGACCTTATGGGAAAAGGAATATCACACGCACAACCCTTACGCTTCGTCCAAATTAAACAATAACGATGAAATTAGGATTCCTATACAACAAAAAGACATTTATACTCTTCCATGCGAAAGTTATTTATATATTGAAGGAAAAGTAACAAAAGCTGACGGTACTGTTGGAACCACTGTTCCGTTCATAAATAATCCTATGGCATTTTTGTTTGACGAGATTAGATATGAAATTTCAGGAGTTACAGTCGATTCAACAAAAAAGGTTGGAATTTCCAGTACATTAAAAGGATTAGCGTCTTTAACACCAAATGAGAAGAATCTGTTAGCTGTTGCAGGATGGGTTGCACCAGACAAAAGTATAATTACTCCTGACGCTTCGGGAAACTTTGATTTTTACGTACCTTTAAGATTACTTTTAGGATTTGCTGAAGATTACAGAAGAATAATAATAAATGTAAAACAAGAACTAGTTTTATTAAGGTCATCAAACGATAATGATATTATTAAAGCATCTGCTGGAACAACTGAAGCCAATTTAGACTGGAAACTAACATTAGACAAGATTGTTTGGAGAGTACCACATGTGCGACTAAATGATGAACACAGGATTACATTATTAAGAAAGTTAAAATCAGATCGAGACATTGTAATGCCATTCAGAAGCTGGGAGTTTCATGAATACCCCGTTTTACCTTCAACACAACGGCATACATGGACTGTAAAAACTTCTACTCATTTGGAAAAAGCGAGATATGTAATCTTTGGATTACAAACAAAGAAAAAAAGTATATTAACTGAAAATGCTGGTGAATTTGACCATTGTAAATTAACAAACTGTAAAGTGTTCCTGAATTCACAATTCTTTCCCTACGACAACTTTAATATCTCTTTTGATAAAAAAAGGTACAGTGTTTTATACGATATGTACGCTAGGTTCCAAAATTCATATTACGGCAAAACAAACACACCTCTACTATCTCCCGTACAGTTTGAATCGAAAGCTCCGATTGTTGTAATTGATTGCTCCAAACAAAACGAATCTGTAAAATCGTCTAGTGTTGATATAAAGATAGAAATGGAATTTCAAGAAAACGTACCTGCAAATACATCTGCGTATTGTTTAATTTTGCACGATAAAATTGTTACATACACACCGTTGACTGGTATCGTAAAGACGGTATTGTAAAACGTTGTACCACCACCGGCACCGCCACTGTCGCTAACCTATAAATAGCGGAGCAACAATGCAGGTCTTCAGTTGATCGTCTATCGTCGCATGGGCAACATCTTCTACAAAATGAGTTCTCCATCTGTTGTACAAGGTGATGCAGAAATAGCACCGTTATTGGAACGTGATAATACCAGCGAAGCAGAAATTATCAAGGAAATAACTGCATTTTTAAAGTTTGGTAAAAGAGATAGAGAGGAGGAAAGTAATGCAGACCCATCAAAGGTAGTACCAAAAAGGAAGAAGAAAGTTGAAGAAAATATTCCTCCTCACATTTTAACTGAAGTGTTTTTGCGAATCTTTTACCCCATCTCAGCATGCATCAGTAAAAGTGTATCAGTTGGATTGATAAAGTCATTGGATTATTCCCCTACAGTAATTCTACACCATGGAACAAAAAAGGTTTTATTTTCGCAAAATGCTTGGGAGTCATTTTTGAAACATGTACATTTAATAGAATGTTATTTAACTAACAGTTTGTGTGGAAGAAAAACACATATTCGACTTTTGGATTGTGACAATGAAATCGATATCGTTAAACATCGCGGACAACTACAAGTGCGAATTAGAGACTTGACTCAACATGAAAATAAGATTCTACTGTCACGTGAAGAATTCTACGTTTTAAACTACGCAACAGAACCTATTACAAGGTACATGAGACAGTTGGTATTTGCAAGCGCTATTATTAAAGAATATTTGGTCGATAATTTGGAAAAACAACCTGATAGCACCATCGTGTACGGACCTGTGGATACATCTATTTTTAATAGAATACCTCATGAAGTTTGCATGTGGAGAAAGTTAAAGGATTTTGAACCACTTGTAGAAATCGCTACAGAAGCTACAGAAGAAACAACAGAGGAAGAAGAAACGGAGAAAAAAGAAGATGAAGAAAACGAAACACGAGAAGATGAAGTTAAAATAGACTAAAGTTTAACTTAGTAAAGAAGAACACACGTGGGGTAGGCCTATTGGGGACGGTGCCCACGTTAAATATACACCAACGCGCCTGCAACTGTACGGCCTGGTATTTAACCTACCGTGGTGTGGAAAACAGTTTAGTTGATCGTTAGGTGTCATGATGAGCGGAGGGGATGAAGAAGTGAGTGTAAAGCCTTGTGTAATAGAATTTCAAGCATTTTGAAATAATGATGATAGGTTTATTATCAAGGAATTAGTAATTTTAGACTTGCTTACATTTGTAGTTTACCCACTCACGTTTGAAGCTCCTTTTTCTTTTAACAACCTTAACGCCAAAGCAAAAAGTACAAACAAATGGATAACAAACTACTTTCATCACATACATTGGTATGAAGGATTTATAAGCTACAGTAATCTGCACAGTATTATGTTTAACTTTTGCAAACAATATTCACATATATACACAAGAGGATTAGAAAAAAGGAACTGGATACAAAAGTACACGCACGGTGATGTTTTCGATATAACTATCGGTAAGGACTTTAACATTAATCTCGGTAATATTTGTGTTGCTGCAAAAGATCCTAAACACGGACAATCAAACTGCGCATTGCACAACGCATATCGTTTGGCTGCTTACTTGGAACAAACGCAGAAATGTGGTGGGGGTAGCAAAGAACAGGAATGTGGTGGGGGTAGCAGGGCCTATAAATACGAGGATCCAACACCGCTCCGGCACGAGTATTATTCGAGACTCCGAAGAGGCAACATCACAGAAGACATCGCAACCACCACTGACGAAGATGGCATCACAACAGTTTCTACAAACACTGGTTGATCAATTCAACGCTCATTCAAAATCCGACCTTCTGCTAACTAAAAAGTGTTCAGAATTAAAAGAACAAAAACACTACATTATTCATAACATCAAGAAAGTGGAAACCACACATGGAGAAGCAATTCTAGTTTTATTGAGCGAAGCACCTTTAACTTCAGGAGATGAGCCGAAGTTTCAAGTATTTCTTCCAAAACGATTTGTTCAACTGCTACAGAATGAAGATTTGCGAGATATTCAACCGGGGACATTGTATTTGGTATCACACGGTGTAAGCGGCAACAACTCAACGGAACTCACTCTGCACATCATGCATCCTTGTACATAATGTCTCTGTTTGTATTTTATTGTTTGTATTTCTAGTTATCAATGTTAAACTTAAGTTTATTGTATTGTAAGATGTTTGTTTAATAAAGAAAATATAAAAAAAAAAAAAAAATAAATAAAAAAAAAAATAAAAACAGCAACACAGCAGTATATTATTTTATATACTGCTGTGTTGCTTTTTTTAAAATTCAAATGGATGACCTTGAACTTTCATTCAGGGTTAACTTATGAAGAGGTATAAAAGAGAGGGAGCAGTGAAGTTAGTCTCAGTCTTGTCTAACACACGCTGCAGCTAACATGTCGGTGTCACCTATGAAAAATTTATTTTTCGATAAAAATTTGAAGACATATTGTTGCGAGTTACAATGTTTTAAAATACCAGGCGATCAAGTTGACGGGAAAGCTTGTCGTAAGTGCAAGTGTTTCAGCTATTGCATATGTAGATGTAAAACATATCAAATGAACCGACAAGATAAACTACAAGAATTACGCCGAAGGATTGCATTACTGTGGCGGCGAATGTAGTAGCAACCAGCTGCCACCTGCCGCCTGCCATCTGCTGTCCGCCATCTTCTCCGCCCCACCATTTTGTTTGATACCAGAACGCTAGCTAGCGAATAGTCAGTACACCTCCGGCTCTCGACTGGTGAACATCGAGTGCTCTTCACAAACGTAAAACATTGTATTAAAATGTCCATTAAAATTAGGTGTATTCATTATGACTCTATTCATCTGGCGACTTTCCAAGACCTCGCGGTTTTTAATGAAGAGTTAAGACTTCTCATTGCGTCCGGTTACGATTTATCTTTGGAACTTTACGCATCAAAAAACAACATGGACTCTGCGCAGGAATCGAAGTATATACCGTCTTTCTTCAGAAAGCGAAGTGATGGCCGCAACTCGTCCGGATCAACAACATCGATGACAACCAACAACGGGGAACTATTGTAAACATGAATTATTGTAAATAAAGTAATATTTGTAATATGAATTATTGTAAATAAAATAAAGTAATATTTGTATTAGTACTACCTCGCACTCGTATCATTCGATTGCTTCATTCGATAATTTTCATTCGATATTTTATCGAATTAAAACTATCGAATCACAATCGGATTTTACGCGTGCGAGGTAGTACTTTTTTAAAATTACCTCCCCGTGACCTTGAACTTTGAACTTTAACTCATTTCGTCACAAAACCGCCTACGTCACTGGCTCAGCCCCAGATGACGTCTTTCATGACTCAGCGCATCCGGTCACGTGACCGGATGACGTCACTTCCGGCGCAAAACCCGCAAACCCACACTACTGATACACCTGCATTACGTTTTTCAAAACTTCCTATATCAGACAATGACACTGGGTAGTTTAATCCATTAAATTTATATCTACCATTTAGTTCTTGATATCTTCTATTCGGTCGTTCAGGATGTTGGACACCTTCATGAACAAGAAATTTCGCCAACATGGAATATCTGAAACATTCATTGTCATTGTTTTGAACATTAATACATGATTTATTATTTTTAATCTTTGCTGGCAATGGAATAAAACTGCTGCCACGTTCACCGTATCCACGTTTATGAACTCGTAAATCCAGGTTGTTTACATTGAGCAAGGACCATCCGGATCCACGAGCTTCATGTTCAGTTATTTTAAGCACCAATTCTTGTAAACATTCATCAACTATTTCATCTAAATTTGACGTCTCCATGATAGTTCGGTTTCTAGAAAGAAACCCTCTGTTGGATATTTCTCCTTCTACATTATTAAATGTTGTGTCCAATAGTAATCCAAATTTAATGAAATTCAAACGGTTAAGTTCATAATTTAATTTTGCAATTATAACATCTTTAACGAGGGTCAGAAATATTTGTAGTTCAAGTGTATTGATGTTATTTATTCTGTAATGTCGAACGACAGATCTGTCAAACGCCTCCACTAAAATGTTGACTCCCAACGTTGCATCTTCGTTCGCAGTCCCTCTAGAAGTAGAGGGTGAGGATTCATCTTCAGGATCCACTGAGTTTTGTTTGCTAGGAGGTGCATATGCAATTACGCTTGGTCTGCTCTGCCGTGTAGAGTGTTCAGTGTCAGCAAGGAAGTGTAAGAAATCGGGATGGTCTTCACAATCGGATAATGCATTATTAGTAGCATTATGGTAAATTTCACAGTGATATATATATAAATCCTCATTTATGAAATCTTCATTACAACGTTGACAATAGTACATTGTGATTGAATAAATTTCTCAGTGTGTTATAGACTGCTCCAAAAGTAGTATTGAGAGCCATTTTTCACATGTTCTAGTTTTATAGCAAATGCTGACCTCAGCATTGAATTACTATTGGTTTATATTTTTGCTAACATCATCACTTTCATTGCCATTGGTTCATTCATTTAAAAAGTAAACATAAATGAAATTATAAATTAGTATTGCTATAAGCTTACTAACCACAACATAATTATGGAGCAGCCTATACAGGTCCCAGATATATCCTCCACAACACCACCTTTTCAATTATCATTTACACCCACGGAAAGACAAGAAAGTGATGATCAACCAGTACAGGTTAACGTTGTATCAAGCAGAACAACTATCCAATCCAGAGAAGTAATGGCTGCATTAGAAAGATTAGTAGGGGCAGATTATCTATCAGATGATGACATCATTGTTGAACAATAAACCCTTTATACAGTTGAAAAACACATCCAAACAGCCGTTTTAACGGCTACCATTTTTTCATTCGTTTATTATACTCTGCTTGTGGCTTTTTTAGTTTAAGGAAAAAAAAAATTGCGAATTCGGCTGAGTTTTAAAACGATTGAAACAATTGGTGGCCTTGAAAAAGGCCGTTTGAAACAGACTTCTCTAATTAGTCGCTCAGGTATGCAACGCCATTATCGTCTTCCTCACCACTGGAACTATCGAATAGTCTCCGCCTTGCATCGGGAACATCACGTAGGACAGGAGTCCTGTTGTCATCCTCATCTTCGGACAGGAGATAACATTCAATACTGTCGGCGACTGACTCTGGATAATCCTCGTGAAGAACAAATGCTATTGCATCTTCTATGTCAGAGACATCTAGTGATGATGTGTTGTCATCGGAGTTGGTCAGGTCTTCGGAGTCGCTAGTATCTTCAATCTCCTCCACATCTTCCTGTAAGACATTTTCAATTATTTCTCCAATTTGCTTCCAGTGGTGAGGGATGTCTAGTGGTGCCATGATGGTAGATAGGATATGAATGACCGGTGACTACTATTTACCTTTATTTATAGGGGAATTTTGTGATGAGCAAGCAAAAATAAACAACGAATAAGAGCTTTTGGTTTTAGTCAGTAAAAAAAGTGCTAAGTTATGGTAGAAAAACCGTAAACATAGGTTTTGATCTCAAAAAATGTATATATATATATATATATATATATATATATATATATATATATATATATATATATATAGAGAGAGAGAGAGAAAGAGATACACTTGTGCATACTTAATATCATAAATTTCAATTGTTAGTTGAGGTAAAATTAAGAAACCACCATGTGTTTTGTACAACTAAAAATTTTAAAAACCATGTGTTGCTAATTATTAATTTCATTATTAGTAGAAACATTAATAATCGAAAAGATAAATAATTGGTATGGTTCAAATAAGACGCTTAGCTTAGTTAAAACGAGTGAAATTCATGGTGGCCTTGAAAAAGGCCGTTTGTAGTTGCCCTCAGAAGGTGGAGTTTGAGATGGCGTTGTGGGTCTGCAGGATACGTCCTCAAGAAACGATGACGGTGAGAGTCACCCTTTGGCCAAGCCGCAGCAAACGCTTCAGGTCTTTGATGACGTTGGTCTTGAAGGGTAAGTCATCTTCCAGAGGAGTAGGCGCCATCCAGAACCCTACGTCGGACGTTGTCAATTTAATTGTAGTCGCTCGGCAGTCGGCCCTGATACTGTCTAGAGCCTCAGAAACTCTCCACAAGTCGCATTCTTGAGTTATCTCCGTCGTCCAATAAATCGGAACACGGAGGTAGAATGTTTTCAGCCACAGAGGAGAGCGTTTAACCCTTCTCGCTGTTTGGTGGTGAACAATCTCGTAGACCATGTTGTCAGGTAAACGTCGCAGATGGATGTGATCAACTCTACAGAACGCCTCTATTTATAGTAATAACTACTGCATATTCAGCAGTATCTTATCTTAACTGCTGACAATGCTTTTCAGCAGTCTCTTATCTTAACTGCTGACAATGCTTTTCAGCAGTCTCTTATCTTAACTGCTGACAATGCTTTTCAGCAGTCTCTTATCTTAACTGCTGACAATGCTTTTATTATTTTCAAGGTCAACCTAACAAACAAACAAACAAAATCTTGTTTTGAATGCAAAGAATCGATGAAACTAGAGTTGTAAATATTAATTCAGTCTGCAGCCTGCATTATCAGTTTATTTCATCTCATAATATACTTTGTTTGTGAAAAACAACAGAGTTAGCACACTGTGAGTACTATAACGAGTGAATCAATTGCTGGCCTTTAACAAGGCCGTATTTGAATTCTCCGCCAAGGTTTACGACTGGTCTCGACCGTTGTTGACTGTAAGAAAAGCTACGCAATGTAGGTTAATTATGCTGTAGGATTGTGCATAATATACTTTGTTTGTGAAATACAACAGAGTTAGCACACTGTGAGTACTATAACGAGTTAATCATTTGCTGGCCTTTAAAAAGGCCGTTTTTGAATTCTCCACCAAGGTTTACGACTGGTCTCGACCGTTGTTGACTGTAAGGAAAGCTACGCAATGTAGGTTAATTATGTTGTAGGATTGTGCATAATATACTATGTTTGTGAAATACAACAGAGTTAGCACACTGTGAGTACTATAACGAGTTAATCAATTTTTGGCCTTTAAAAAGGCCGTTTTGAATTCTCCACCAAGGTTTACGACTGGTCTCGACCATTGTTGACTGGAAGGAAAGCTACGCAATGTAGGTTAATTATGTTGTAGGATTTTACATAATATACTTTGTTTGTGAAAGACAACCGAGTTAGCACACTGTGAGTACTATAACGAGTGAAACAATTGGTGGCCTTGAAAAAGGCCGTTTCTGAGCTGCTGATCCAATCTAGACGCACTCCCACATCGCCTTTGCCAGTTTGCCTTTGCCCGACCTTTGAAATACTAAGTATGACCCAGTCTTGGGTATTGGTTGCAAATATCCAGGCAGTCTTACCTTTAGGATTCTTCCGCTGTTTTCCAAAATTACTTTGCGCTCTTTAATTTGTAGGAGTTTATATTTTTTGGAAACTTTCAATCTTCGGAATTTTCCCTCCTGAGCTATAGTTTCAAAGTCAAAACTAGATGCTGGCGGCTTTTTCTCTGCAGGTTTGTGTTTAGCGCAGAACGTTTCTCCTATTTTGCAGAAGACTGCACACACTTCACCCTTCTTCGGCCCTCTCTTAAATTGGTGGGTACACTTGGGCGCATTTCTTACCCGTGGTGTCTTCTTCAATGATATTCTTGGTGTGCTGGAGGATGAAGTTGCCTTCGGTACGAAGGGGTCATGTTTTGAAATGAATTTCCTATTATCTTCATCCGATGACTCTGCTGTCGGTGCTCCAAAGTGCAGGGGACTTGGCGGCGAAACCACGCTTGTGGATGTAGAAGGTGCGTCCGGCGGATCGAAGATAGACTTCACCTTGTTCTCAGCCAGGATGGATTCTACAGCTGCAGAAGTCTCAGAAGAGTCCATGACTTGGAGATCAGATCAGCAATCAGCTCAGTGGAGGAATGAGGAAACATCGCACTACTCTCTCATTATATAGGCGTTGCTGACACAGCACTCTTCTCCTATTGGTCAGTTGAATTTAAGTACTAAAAATGGTGGCCTTGATAAAGGCCGTTTTTATGTTCCAATCTTGGACCGACTGTGCCTCTACGTTAGAAACTTACAAATGTTTGTGTTTGAAAGCAATTTTATGTTTTACTCAAAGCTATGACTCTTAAGCACCATAACATTTGTTTTTAGGTACATTAAACAAACTGTGTTGACTGAATAACGAACAAAATTCTCGGTCAAATATATTATTTAGAGTCGGCAACTACGTATCTCCAATCTTAGCCCGACTGTAACTCTATGTTAGAAACGTGGAATCGTTTGTGTTTGCAAACACAACTCATTTTATTCTTTACTCCAAGCTATGGCTGTTAAGCCCCATAACATTTATTTTAAGCGCACTAAATAAACTGTGTTGACCGAATAATGAACAAAGTTCTCGGTCAAAATATATTATTTAGAGTCGGCAACTACGTACCGTACAGATTACCAACACCCAGTATGTCATGGGACTTATAATAAAACTTTGCAAATGCATGAGTTCAAAAACGATTGAAAAATCTGGTGGCCTTTAAAAAGGCCGTTTTTTGAGATGATCTAGCGACGGACCCATTCGGCCTTCCCTCTGGGATACGAAGGTTCCTCCCCCGGCCCGTGAATCTTCAGATGCGTCGACTTCCATGGCCACTCCATTCTCCTTGGCAGGCGAACTCTCGTCAGCTCCAAGGAACCAACCTCCCGCAGAGTAGCCTCACCATCCTGGCGTACGAAAAATAGAAATTCGTACAGGCCGGGTTTCATCCGCCACAACCGTCGATTCTGTTCGCCATGGCGTAGTTGCCCAAGTGGAGTGTAGAAGCGCCGCTCCAGCCTCTGAAGCTTTCGCCGTGGAGTAGCCGCAACACAATCCATTACAGTGACAGGATTGCTCCTTGCCACTGGTCTCGGAGCTGGACAGTCCAAAGCGAAGTGAACACGCCTCTGCGAGGCTCCTGGACGTTGACGAGGCGGCCGGAGTGAGGATATCGGTGCTAGTGGAGCCCGTCGCTCAATCATCTCAGCGAAGATTTCTTCCACCGTAGTTTCCATCTTCTCTCCTCAGCGCAAGCAGGATGTCCTGAGCCCCACTAATCATTGGTCTCTAAGGTGCGACGCTACGTACCGTATAGTATACGCTGCAGGTCTCCTGTTGGTGCGCACTAATAACACTGACTCAGCGTTTTATTTAGTGGCCTTGAGAAAGTCCATTTTAATTATTTAATGTCCCAGTCCAAGCGCTTACCCATTTGAACAAACTATGTTGACAGAGGAACGATTAAAATTCTCGGTCAAACCATATTTGTTGAAGTCGGTAACTAAGTACCGTACCGTACAAAATATCAACAAACTTTATTGAAACCTCATGGGACTTATAATAAAACTTCATTACAGCAGGAGTAAGACTGGGGGTAAAACAAAATATATGTTTTACGCTACTGAGTGTCAAACGATTGAAATTTTTGGTGGCCTTTAAAAAGGCCGTTTTTATCAGTGTCATTGTTTACAGTGACACCCATTGGACGGTGACACGCCGACGTCGTTGCCCATCTTCCGGCTTCCCGACCTCCAAGTAGGTCTTTAATGTCTCGTACGGTGGCTCAATCACTCCATTCGGCAGGTAACTTCTAAAGACAAAGTTGCGGTGGCGCAACAAAAGCTCCCGCGAAGGCTTGTCCCACCCGAGCAGACAATAAAGTCCCGGCTGCAGTTTCCACAGGCGGTGGAGCTTGAACCCAGGGAATGCCGGTTCGAAGCTCGGCCGACGAATCTCCCTCGGCTCATCGATAACAGGGATCTGGGCCGTATAGTTCTTCTCAGGTTCCAGATCCCTCGTCTTGTCCGAGAGAATTTCTCTAAGTAAAGAGAACGGTTCCCGGGCACAAGTCGATATGTTTACCCTTCGAGGCATTACATCGACGGGTCTACTCTTTGACGCTGGTGTTGGAGCCGGGCGTTGACGAGGCTGCCCTGTCACGGACTCGCTCTTTGGGGCTGGGATTGGAGCTGGACGTTGACGAGGCTGCCGGAGTGATGACCGAGGTGTGACACTGTGGGGCCTGGAGCTGGAAAGCTGGAACGATGGTTCCCGACGAGGCATGTCAAACATCTTAGGCCGGGTCTGCTTCCTGAACATGATGCGTCCGTAACGAAAGGGTGAGCAAAAGTGATTCGCTTAAGAACAGCGGTATACTCACTAGCACAAGCCGGCTTCTCATTGGTCAAACAGTTCAACCAATGAGGTGAGGTTATTTTCTGCTGACTCAGCGGAAAAGTTCATAAAACCGGGACGCTCGTTCCACTCGAATCATTCGGCATGCAGACACGGGACCAGTCCAGAGCAGCTCCAGAGAAGCGGGGCACAGCGGAGATCATCGGAGAGAAGCTGAACATCCACGGAGGTCTCCTAGTACCGCAATCCCTGCAGTGGTACCCCGGGCTTGGAACTTCTGTGATATAGCGAGCACCACATATGTAGGTCTCACTTGCTATCGGCCGGCATCTCTACGCTGATCTCCGCCGGGTCCCGAGGCGGAGTCAACACCTTCTGCGTCACACAAGGCCTGAGACAAGTCCCCCTGTGTGGTCAGCACTGCTCCGGGCGTTGGGTGAACAGTGCGGTAGGCAATGGATCTGGATTTCGTTAAGCTCAGCGCCGATCTCTTATTCTTCTCTGTACAATCCTTTTCTGTCTTGCATGGCTTCGCTGGTTTCCCACTAACACTAACTAACACTAACACAATTTGTTGATTTGTACAAGTTAAACTCTGTCCCATACCCTATTCCCACCACAACCCCAAAAACAAACCCGGGTGGTTCGCGCAGTGTGGAGTTCTGCGGTCCACCCATACCCTAAGCAGTTCAATCGGTCGGCATGGGCAAACCGCCACGAATGAACTGACCCTTCTTGACTGGTCGGCAGGGCAATCCGCCACAGTCAAGATCCTTTTTTTTAAAGTATTAAAATGACCTTGAACACGTTTGAACAGGTTTGGAGAATATAAATTATAATTATTTGAAGTCCCCTAAAGCTACAACTGAATAACTATTCTTTGTTACCGCGAAAGTTGTAAAATTGAGACTTATTAAAACGGCCTTTATAAAGGCCACTAAACTGAAGTTGGATAAATGACAAAGTCCAGAAAATGTTGAATACTCCCCCTGTAAAAGAAGTAACAAGATTTGAGGCTGAGACTTGTAAAGGAATCGTCTAAGACTGTGAAAGTAAAAATAATTGAGACTTGTAAAAATGGCCTTTTTAAAGGCCACCAAAATGATTGATGTTAAATGACTAAGTCCTGAGAATCTGGATTGAAATGTACTTAATGTAGGTTTGGTATGTTGTATGATTGCTAGGCTGATTCACAACGAATGATATAAGTGGTGGCCTTGATAAAGGCCGTTTGTAGAAGGAGTGGAGTCCTGGATTTAGTGTGGGGGGATGGAAGCGACGACCCGAAGAAATTGTCTTAGTTGTAGTTGTCGGCGTAGGCTAGCGTCGACTGTGTCCAAGTGTTGATGTTGGATGATGAGGTGGAAGTCATTACCGCTACTAACATCGATGATGATCTGATCGGCAAGGTGTCGGTAGCGGTCCAAGATGCCCATGAGTTGGTTGATCTGTCGGTAAGTGAAGATGTCTCGCGTTATTTGAATCGTCGCTCGCCCCACAGGAGTAGTTGCAGCCGTCGGTCTAGTTTGGCAGAACTTGAACTGTTTCCTGCGACGTCTGTGATCCTCTTGGTCCGAATAGTCTTCGTTAGAAGAGTCAGCAGGGCGTTTGATCGGTTGTAAGTTGCGAGCCATGGTTGCGTTGCGGCTAAGATCAGGAGTGTGAATGGATCGTAACGCTTGATTCTGTGCTAAGCTGTAAATGTGGCGGGGGTTAATAGTGGAAGGGGACTCTATGGCGTGGGATTGGGAGCGAAGCAAGGGGGGGGTCTGGGGGCGCAGCCCCCAGCGGGGGTCTGGGGGCGGAGCCCCCAGCGGGGGTCTGGGGGCGGAGCCCCCATCGGGGGTTTGGGGGCGGAGCCCCCAGAAAAAAATTTTATCTTATCTAAGATCTAGATCTAAGATAAGATAAGATAAGATAAGATAAGATAAGATAAGATAAGATAACACAAACCGACGTAAATGGATGGTTTGCCATTTCAAGTCGCAAACCGACTTAAATGGACGGTTGGCCATTTCTAGTCGCAAACCGACGTAACTAAACCGTTTCTTAATATAAATCCACCCGCTTTCACATTACCTCACATCCAATGACGTATGTGTATCGTCACACCAATACGTCATCGCCGTGACGTCATCACACCCTCTCGTCACACATACGTCATCACCACGTCACTCAAACGTCACTTCTGATTTAAAAACAATTATTTTTCAGCTGTCCCAGACTCCCCATATTGCCTCTACTCATAGCAGATCATGATAATAAAGCTATTTTCTGTTAAAGCATGTAAAATCGCTTTTCGGACAGTCCGCCTTAATCATGCGATACAAGCAGTGATATTTAAATCACATTGTTCTTTTGCACTTTATAGTTTATATTGCACATAGTAAACAGACAGTGGTTGAAGTTCGTATAGAAACCACGGTGATGTGACTTTGTATAATTATAGCTTTGCTCCCAACCGACACACAGTTATAACTGGGTAGTTAATTATCAACCAACGCCAGTTTTATATCTATGTTAGGTTTACATTTTATGGATTAAAATGTAGATTTAGTTTACTTGCACTATAAAACTTTAGTGGTCGGTATTTGCAATGAAATAATATGTAAAAACCGTTAATTCTGATGACTAAAAACCTGTTATTCGCATGCAGGACTACCCTCTCATTATTAATGAGTACTGTAGTTTTGTGATCAGGAAAAAGACTAAAATCCTTTAGAAAAAATACAAAACAAAGTGTAGTAAAGTAAGGGATGTTATGTTACTTTATACAAAACATTATTATTCTTAATTGATACTAATTTTTTCGTTTACTGTGATCCAAAATGTATACTTAAATTTTATGTGAAATCGTCTTGTTTCAAATCGAAACCTAAAACACATATTATTGTGTTACCAACTCTAATCCAGGGACGAAAATGAAAATATTACTAAGCGACACAACTGGTATACTAATTTGAAACTGAGCGGAAGGAAAATATATATATATATTTTATAGTGTCCTTTGTAAAAAAATATTTTATGAATTTTTACGTACTTCTAAACCTTTAAGACAAAATGAAGCAAAGTGGAAGTTTTGTAAAAAAAAAAACGGTGCAGCATAATATATATTAAGTATTTATATAATAGTAAATATTTCAGTATACTGCATTAATGTAAAGTTCATAAAGTTGTATATCTAAATTAAATTGTATTTTTTTACACTCTGTTTAAAAATAATACCCCCGTAGCAGCAAACCTGCGTACTCAGCGAATTTCCAATGCATATATATGTATCTTAATACCACATAAAGCCACATACCAAGTTTCATCAATATACATTCATAAATAAACGATTTGTGACATTTTAATTATTCTCCATAAGAATAACATGGCGGATGAGTATGCAGGTTTGCTGAAGGAAGGAAAACAAAACATGGGGTTTTATACAAATATCAATATAACTCATTTAGGTAAAGCCACATACCAAATTTCATTAATTTATTTTCATAATTAAGGGAGATAACACTTTACTTATTCTCCATAAGAATAACATGGGGCTGAGTACGCAGGTTTGCTGCTATGGGAGCCTTTGGCAAAAAATTGTTTTTTTTAGCAAATATCAATGGTCCACAACCAGATGAAGCCGTATACCAAGTTTTGTCAGTATATGTTCATAAATAAGCGAGGTATAACATTTTTCTTTTCCTCCATAAGAATAACATTAGACAACGTACTGTGTTTAGCACTTTCAATATCTCGGTAACCAATTGACGTAGAGAAATGATCAAAATACCAAATTGTGTTTTTTTAAGCTAAATTAAATGGTAAAAACCAAAGTTATATGTAAAAAATGTAGCAGCAAACCTGCGTACTCAGCGAATTTCCAATGCATATATATGTATCTTAATACCACATAAAGCCACATACCAAGTTTCATCAATATACATTCATAAATAAACGATTTATGACATTTTAATTATTCTCCATAAGAATAACATGGCAGCTGAGTATGCAGGTTTGCTGAAGCAAGGAACACAAAAAATGGGGTTTTATACAAATATCAATATAACTCATGTAGGTAAAGCCACATACCAAATTTCATTAATTTATTTTCATAATGAAGGCAGATAACACGTTACTTATTCTCCATAAGAATAACATGGGGCTGAGTACGCAGGTTTGCTGCTACAGGAGCCTTGGGTAAAAAAGTGTCTTTTTGAGCAAATATCAATGGTCCACAACCAGATGAAGCCGTATACCAAGTTTCGTCAGTATAGGTTCATAAATAAGCGAGATATAAAATTTTTATTTTTCTCCATAAGAATAACATTAGACAACGTACTGTGTTTAGCACTTTCAATATCTCGGTAACCAATTGACGTAGAGAAATGATCAAAATACCAAATTGTGTGTTTTTTTAAGCTGAATCCAATGGAAAAAAATAAAATTTGACTATTTCCAAAATTATATGTACAAAATTCAAAAAACCCATTTTTGGGGTACAAAACCCCCCAAAAATACCCCTTCGGATAGAGCGATCTGGCTGGTTTTCAAACTTAAAGTCATAAATGTTGCTTTACACGTTTATACCAAATTTCATCAAAATCGGATAATCTTTACGAAAGTTATCGTGCTCACGGACACACACATATATATATATGTACACATATATATATAAAAAAAACAAGTTTTTGGGGTCTGGGGACCTCAAAAGGAAAAGTTATCATGGTCCCGGGCCTAGGTCTTACCATGCCGACTACGGTAATAGCTTCTTCCCTATAGGGGAAATTCGCTAAAATCAATAACCAAGCAGTTTATTCACTGTTTGGCGTTAAACAAAAATAGCAGTAAGAGAAAACCCAATAAGGCGTTTATCAATCGTTAGTCAGTCTATTGTATGTAATATATATTCTAATATCTCTTGAAATGCCAATTTTGATGTTCATATCATAAAAATGTATGGAAAGAACAGTTAAACCAGGATATCGTTAATGACTAGGGCCTATAATAAGATTTATAACAAGATACATCAAAAGCTAAGTGAATTCCAGTTTACGAAGCCTGTTATGATTGGGTATTTACCAGCTAAGAGAGTGATAAAGAATCTTTAACGAATGCTATAACAAATTGAATTAACTTCGTTTCCATGAACCAAATGTAAAATTTGTGATGGTGTTAAGGCTACAACATTCCATCTAATTTTCTTGATAGGCATGATAATAATTTCTTCGCAGGCAATCCTCATTGTAGTTTTCAAGAACGTATTAAGTCCATGTTATAATAATATTTGAAATATAACATTAAAGTTTTCAGGTTAAATTTAACGGCGTTATTTTTATATAAATTTAAGAAGTGATTTGTTTCAATGCAGCTGACAGCAGTTGCTAGTGATAACTTAACACAATAAATAAACTTAAATTTATACCAGTTGGTTTTTCAAAACAATAATGATTTTTACTGACGTATACCGGTAATTTATGATTAAACAATTCTCTCATTGGGCCGAAATGAATTTCTTTAACCATTTATATATTTAATTTTCCGTATTTTATACGAATAAAGGTTAGCTTACATACACCTCAACTGGATTTAAAACGTATTTTATTATATATTTGACTTTATTTCGGGTACATTCGCAAATGCCTCAGTATTACCATATTACCACTTGGTTTATGTTGAGTATGTGCATTTTATGTTCTATTAGCGAATTTCCCCTATAGGGAAGAAGCTATTACCGTAGTCGGCATGGTAAGACCTAGGCCCGGGACCATGATAACTTTTCGTTTTGAGGTCCCCAGACCCCAAAAACACCATTCGTTCGAAACTGTATATATATATATATATATATATATATATATATATATATATGTGTGTGTGTCCGTGAGCACGATAACTCTCGTAAAAATTATCCGATTTTGATGAAATTTGGTATAAACGTGTAAAGCAACATTCATCACTTTAAATTCGAAAACTAGCTAGATCGCTCTATCCGAAGGGGTATTTTGGGGGGGTTTTGTACCCCAAAAATGTGTTTTTCGAATTTTGTACATATAATTTTGGAAATAGTCAAATTTTATTTTTTCCCATTGGATTTAGCTTAAAAAACACACAATTTGGTATTTTGATCATTTCTCTACGTCAATTGGTTACCGAGATATTGAAAGTGCTAAACACAGTACGTTGTCTTAATGTTATTCTTATGGAGGAAAATAAAAATTTTATATCTCGCTTATTTATTAACGTATACTGACGAAACTTGGTATACGGCTTCATCTGGTTGTGGACCATTGATATTTGCTCAAAAAAACAACTTTTTACCCAAGGCTCCTGTAGCAGCAAACCTGCGTACTCAGCCCCATGTTATTCTTATGGAAAATAAGTAACGTGTTATCTGCCTCCATTATGAAAATAAATTAATGAAATTCGGTATGTGGCTTTACCTACATGAGTTATATTGATATTTGTATAAAACCCTATTTTTTGTCTTCCTTGCTTCAGCAAACCTGCATACTCAGCTGCCATGTTATTCTTATGGAGAATAATTAAAATGTCATAAATCATTTATTTATGAATGTATATTTATGAAACTTGGTATATGGTTTTATGTGGTATTAAGATACATATATATGCATTGGAAATTCGCTGAGTACGCAGGTTTGCTGCTACGGGGTATTTTTACTAAATTAAGAAGTAATATCAAAATATATTCTGTTAGTTATGATCAGCTGTTTGTATAAATAAATAAAATATAGTGTGTTGTTATTGTACAATAAAAATGGAGTTATAATTTCTACCTAAAAGAAAATACCCCCGCAGCAGCAAACCTGCGTAATCAGCAAATTTGCAATGCATATACATGTGTCTTAATGTCACATAAAGTCACGTATCAAGTTTCATCAATATGCATTCATAAATATTTTTTTTATCACATTTTTAATTATTCTCCATAAGAATAACATGGTGGCTGAGTATGCTGAATCAAGCAAGGAAAATAAAAATGGGTTTTATACAAATATCAATATAACTCAACTACGTAAAGCCACATTCAAATTTTATTAATTTATGTTAATAATTAAGGGAGATAAGATTTTTCTTATTCTCCATATAAGAATAACATGGGGGCTGAGTACGCAGGTTTGCTGCTTCGGGAACTATCACCAAAAAAAATTGTTTTTGCATATATCAATAGACCCCAACGATATAAAGCAATTTACTAATTTTTGTCAGGGCAAGTTAATAAATAAGCGAGAAATACAATTTTTCTTATTCTCCATAAGAATAACATTGGACAACGTAGGCCTACTGTGTTTAGCACTAAAAAACCTCTGTAAAACATTGACGTAGAAAAATGATAAAAACACCAAATTGTTTGTCTCTTATAAACCAAATCCAATGGTGTAAAGTAATATTTGATTTACTAAAATATTATGTGTAAAACACTAAAAAACCTAATTTTTGGGGTACAAACCTCAAAATCCAAAATACCCCTTTGGATAAAGCGATCTGGCTGGTTTTTGAACTTAAAGTCATAAATGATTTTTACATGTTTGTACCAAATTTCATCAAAATTGGAACATTTTTACGAGAGTTATTGCACCCACGGACACACATATACATATACAATTTTGAACGAATAGTTTTTTTGGCATCTGCGGACCTCAAAACGAAAAGTTATCATGGTCCCAGGCCTAGGTCTTACAATGCCGACTACAATAATGACTTCTTCCCTAGAGGGGAATTTCGCAAAAACTATAGTAAAAACTTAAATTCATTTCAGGTTACGGGCTCAGACACAAATGTTAATTTAAAAAAAGTTTAGAGTAAAAAAGTAAAATTAAAAATGTCTGGTGGTGAAGCTGATTCAAACGATATACATAAATTACAATATGTGGACACTTACTCTATGTGGGATTTTGAAATCAAAGTTGTACTCAGAGCTAAAGAACTTATGGACATTGTTGATGGATCGGAAACGTTGGAGCAACAAAGCGAAAATCAAAGTAAAATCAAGAAGTGAGAAGCAAAAGATGCTAAAGCCCAATATTTAATTTTAATGACTATCGATCATCCGATAAAACCTGACAATATGACTTGTTTGACATCTAAAAAATTTATGATACATTAAGTAAGATATTGAAAAGAGACACACAACAACAGAAATGTACCCTTCTCCAAGAATCCTACAACTACAAGTACATTCACGATAAAGACATGATGAGTAATGTTACATACATACAAAATATTGCATTCAAGTTAAATCACCTAGATCAGAAAGTTGACGACATGATGCTGATGACAAAAATCCTGAGCATTCTACCAGAGCAGTACAAACATTTCACCAGTGCATGCGACTCAAAAAGTGCAACAGAGAAGACCCTGGAAAGTCTCAAGGCAAGGCTTATTCAAGAAGAAGAGAAGACAACTAACGATGGTGAACTTGTAGCTTTTAAATAAGATCACAGACTGTTAGGGCTAGAGAAATAAGATGCTATTGTTGTAAGAAGTTTGGCCATATGAGTAAGAACTGCCAAAATACAAAATCTAAGAACTGCAATTATTGCAAGAAAACAAATCATTATGAAGCAGATTGTTTCTTAAAACAAAGTTCGTTGAAATCACTTTGCACAATCTGTAAAAATTCAAATCATGAGAAGAAAGATTCCTATTCCCGTAATAAAGCAAGTTTTAGTGGCAAAAGCCTAAAAATGTAACTAAGACAGTATTCTTAGGCAATATTCCTAGTAATAAAACATACTCAACAGTAAGTGTAGATCTAACTGGAAATAGATATGAGAGTAAGTCTAGTAAAACTTTCATTGTCGATAGTGCTTGTACTTTGGATCTATTCTTGAGAATTTAAAATAATGTAAACAAAACATTTGTTTTTCTACAAAAGACCAAACTATACGATAATTAGCAATATGTTCTGTCATCAGAGCAGTGCATTTTGAAGACCGTTACATGCGTTCCAGATCTAAGTCCAGTTCGGGTTACAGTGCTTGACGCCCGGTTAGCATGTGCTCTGGAATAACTTTTCGCTTCTAATTGGCTTATTACCGTTAGTGTTACAATATACTTTTGAAAACAGACAGCAAAATTAATTTATTTAATTTTAAAACATTGGCTTTTGTTATTTTCGTTATTAACTTCTTTTATTTGCAATAAATTTGAGTTGTTTCTTGCCTTTCCCAGGCGCCAAGAATCGTGGCTCGAACTATAATAACTTCAGTCAGTTAAAGCAATTACTGATAATGGAGGTAAAGTGTTGCTTACTAAAAATAAGGTTGAGAGTATTTAAAGATGATGGTCATTGATGGTAATACAAATAAAATGGATTATATGTATTAAATCTAGGTGACGAATAAACTAATGAAAATAATAGGTTGGCAGGCATGGGACAATCGGTAACAGGTGAAGAGCATGACAAATCAAAATGTACCTGTAAAAACTTAAAGACAGTAAAAATAAAAACTTTGTTTCAAGAGATGTTCATTAGAAATATGCCAAAACGAAAGAAGGATCAATTACCTGAAATTAAAATTTCAAGTTCCGAACAAGAAAATAAAGAATTTGTAAGAGAAGAAAACAACACAGGCCTAGAAGATGAAAATCAAATAAGTTTAATAGAAAATGAAGGTGCTAATAACCTACTTAATGAGGAACAATAAAACCAATCACAACGAGAAGAAGAACTGCGAAATCATATAAGACCAAGGCAGAATATTAATTGTCCCAGTATATATTTTGACATTAGGGGAGAGTGTTGAGAATGTGCATTTTATATTCTATGTTTACTAAATTAAGAAGTAATGCCAAAATATATTCTGTTAATTATGATCAGCTGTTTGTATAAATAAATAAAATATAGTGTGTTGTTGTTGTACAGTAAAAATGGAGTTATCGTTTCTAGTTAAAAGTAAAAACTATAGTAAAAACTTATATTCATTTCAGTTTACACATTACACGATGTTATGATAATCCTCTTTTATATAAATAATGTAAAGTAGGGTTTAGCCATAACAGTAAAGAGACACGGGGTGCGGACACGTGGACCACCATAACACGTGGCGACGTCATCTACATGTACACCGCGTACTGCCGGACCAACCTGACACCTTACACGTCCATGGATACACCTGTCATGGATGCTTTTTGTCTTTTAGACTGTATGCCTTTATAAAATCGCTCCATTCGTTCGTATAATACCGATCAGATAACTTAAAGATAGCTTTAAAGCAGAAATACAACTTATACCAATAGAAGAATAGAGAAGTGTTGAAATATTTATAGTTTTACGCTCAACACAATAGTTTTATTTTATTAAGTATCACATAGAATCACGCAACAACAAACATGCTTTCAACCTAGGACTTCGATTTTATCATTGACTGAAAAATAGTGAAGGAGACATTTCATTTATACGGCCTAGCTGTCCCACTTTTAGAGCTTGCTAGAATTTGAAATGGACTAGTTTAATTGGGTCACCGACAGATTGCTGCTGTCAACTATTTATTATAGCTATTTACGTTGACTTTTAAAATATCTCCACCTCAGAAAGAAAGGGATACTCAACTTATGCTTGGTTCCTGACTCACCAACCGTTGTATTATCTCCTACGATTACATAAGTAATAGTTGGTAGAAG
This sequence comes from Allygus modestus, assembly GCA_963675035.1. NCBI lineage: Eukaryota > Metazoa > Arthropoda > Insecta > Hemiptera > Cicadellidae > Allygus > Allygus modestus. The sequence continues at coordinate 89,828,091 of OY776116.1, forward strand.
TATACTCTGTTGGTGATTAGTGAAACTACGTCCTATTTGAATCCTGGCACACACAAGATTAGAGACAGATTTTACAATGGCAAAGAGAAGTCTACTTCAGTATTTGTAGTGAATGATTTTACATTGTACAACAATATTAATACAACCAAAAGAGAAACAATATATTTACTTGTAATAATTACTAAATTAAAACTTTAGTTAATTATTGAAATATCATACTAAAATAAAGCACCTACCCTTCAAAATTGAGCTGTCGATGTTGCCACTTTTGAACAGGCCGAATTAGGTTTAAATTTGCAAGACTGCCATAAGCTGATGTTAGGAAAGTAAATATATTTTTAAATAGCTTTATCCGGTGTAATCAAGATGCTATAAGTTGTTTCCAATCAAACTATTATGACATTTAATTAATCGTTCTTATGATAGAATCCATATAATATTGAATAGCAAAGGATTGGTTAGTAACCACATACAGATTATTCAGAAAATGGTTTCCCTACAACATGTATTTCGTATGTATTTGAAATAGTCCTTCGATATTGTTTTGGTTCTTGGTAAATAGTTTTTTAAATTCAGCAATTTAAATTTTTTGGTTAGTTTAAAGTTATTTATATTTTTGCAATTCATTTTAAAAGAATTTAATCTTCATAGATTAACTTTTAAAAATGCGATAGGTAATATCTAACTTTATAAATCTACAGGAACTAAACAATCAAATAAAAGCAACTAAGACAAAAAGATAAATCTTTCACTAACATAAGTTTTAAAAATACTAAACTTAACTGATTAAAAATTATATCTATAGTAACAATCAGAATCTTAGTATCGACGAATTATTTCTAGATTTCATATTCGAAATATACTCTTATATCTATAGATTAACACTAATTATGCTGTAGGAAACGAACATTACAACTATTTTCACACCGTACAGTTTTGTTGATTTATTGACTTTATATAAATTTAATTTGTGCCGTAACTCTTTTATCCTATTAAGTTACTTAGTAAAATTGCTTTATTTAATGATTTCCTCATCTTGAAGTCCAAAGTTCTTCTACCCAATAACGTGGACCCTTGAGACCCGTAAGTATTCAGCAAAGATAAAAGATAATACGGCCTCTCCGAGAACAAAGTTTTGTAAACAACAATCTCTATCTAGCGGAAGTTGGGTGTGTTAAACGTGCATTGTGAGCTAATGATATTACTGTCTAAGGAAACAGGACCAGTATATAGAGAGTGTACAACATTTTAACCAAGGATGCACGAAGACCCAACTTAAAGTGCTGAACGTTACATGTGTACTAATACAATTTCTTATTTATTTTAATTCATTGCTACAAGTTATTACTACAAGGTTTCAGTTATTATCTGACTGTTAAACAAAGGTACTAAGTTAATAAAGATGTCTAATTGATTACTTTATTATCCATCGAATCCAACTTTAATTATTTTGTCACCACGTTTGGCCTGAAAGTAAGTTTTTTTCTCTCGTAGTTCTTAATTAAACACTTGTTGTAATCGGTAATTCTCAACAGCATCTTAGTCACTTTATGGTTAACAAGTTTTTTTTGTAATTAACAAGGTTTTGCGAACTTAAGTAATAATATTGTCAGGAATTACTTATATAATATAAATATGTGACTTACCGTTAATTATTAGCAATCCAGTGAATAGGTTTAAGCTATTCTCTACGCGTTTTGCAGCAACTACGCTGCATCATAAGCAGAAGAGGTTAGGCTACGAGTACGTATGTGAGTTGATCGACCAAGATTTTGTCACGACGTTAAAAATGTTAAAACATCTTTTGGACACACACATACACCACACGAACAAAACAACTAAGAAAAATAGCCATTTTTAAACCGACTCTGTTATAATCGAACATAACCTCAACGGTCACCATGAGGACGTGGTCAACCATGTGTCAAACGTTAAGTCACAAATCTACGTTTAAAACTTCTTTAAAAATTGTAAACAGAGGATGAAACATTGTTTCGATAATATTTTGTCTATATAGTGTGGAGGAAAATATATGACAACATACTTTAGGAATAATTTAAATAAAAATAAAAAAACACTATTTATGGATTTACAAAAGAAAATATTACTCTATATAACAAATTAAATGCAATACTGTGTAGAATAAATAACAAGTAAACCTTAAGCCTTACATTCAAAATTGTAGATCGTGCCACATACAATTGCAGTTACCTACATAAGTTTATCTGTGTCTTGAAACTTTAGACAAAGAGCAGGATGGAACGTGGAATTGGAAATATGTAGTTAAATTACACCTAGTAGGATTAATAACTGGTTTCTGGGAGCTTTAAAAATTGGTCTAATTTCGAAACAAAGCTAATTTGTAACTATCTATGTTGTTAACTGCATATGAACTCTACTTACATGTCATTATCTACTTCTAAGTAACATATTTATTTAGATTGTAAGCAATAAAAACGATTGAAAAGTAAACTATTTGAAATACAGATGAACATACTGACATAAATATTTTCCCCACATAATAATCAGTACAAATACGATACACATACTTGGACATAAATAAATTCTCATGTATCTGTAAAGATTCGTCTAATAAAAGTTAAATTAGAACATGAACTCATAACTTGTTAAGGTAATTGAACTCCCAAATTAGCTTTACGACTAACATTGCGCATTCCTTAAAAAATAAGCTTTGTAACAACACATTAAAGCTAAATATTATATATTGTAATTGCAAACTTTAAAGGTGATTTCTAAACATATTAATGTAGGCGTGCGGCTCTTGATCATACGTTTAACGTAACAGTTGTCATGTCGGTTTTACTTTGTAGTAATGTAACAGTTTACCTTACACACAGTTTACGTTCTATACATTTACATTTACAAAATTTTCAACATACCAGTTACATCCCATTTACAATGAGTAAATGAACTAACGTAAAATAGAGGTTCGGGATAACGTTGTGTACTTTCCTCTTTATCTGTTTAAGTTCTTCCAAACAAGCCATTTTAATTTACTTTTTCAACTTAAATACCAGTTAAAATTAAAAATGGAATCTGTTTGCTATTTACAGCATATATTTCTTCATCTTAATAATTTAAATCGCTTTTACTTTATACAGAATTGTAAGCGTTTGCTTACTTATTGTAGTATATCATAATTAAGAAAAGTTTATCCATAACTCTGGTAGTAAGTTGACAGGAAGTATTTTCTATCAGAAAACCAATTATACCACAAGTTATTTCTAATGTATATGGCCAATAAGATTAGTATTTCAGTTACGCAAAAACTCCTACTCATTATATTCTCACTTTAATTTTGTATAAAATTCGTCCTGGATATCCCATTAGTGGTTGTATTAATGGGGTGTGTAAGTATTCCTAAAACCGAAATAAATGACACTTAAACGATCATTAATCAGACAGATCAGTTTATAACTTCTCACAGAATAATAAAACTACGTATATATCACCCATAGTAACAATTTTGGGTTATCACGTGATATCTCCCTTTTATAACAGAGGAAAAATAAATTGACTGGCATGCAGTACTCAATAGCATGGCTGTACGCTGTCACTGCTGCCATTTTTCCATAGAAAAATACCACATGAATGTTCTACCGATCAGCTGGTGTGGAGTTTTGGCAATGCAGAAAATCTACTACTGGCTGACCTTGGTTGATAGACCGGTAAACCACGCCCTCAACTAGCAATGTATTTGGCTCTGTTATAGATGATCAGGGATGAGTTTTCGCAACAAAATAATAATTATTTTTGCGGCTAATGTTTTACTTTAATAACAAATATAAATTATCTCTAAACGATGTATAAACATATTAACTGAAGGTATTTGATTACTGTCAGTTAGATGACATGAACACAATTAAACCATTCTAATTTGTTTACAAGTATACAACAATTATCATAGGGAAGGTAGGGAGAAAATGGTTTTTGAGTTATTTGATTGTTTTATGTAACAATTACATAATTCTGGAAATTTGCAATAAAGTGTACTGTCTAAATGTAGTTAATAGGCTTCCAAGTCACAGTACAAATATCTTAAATAGTTAACGAAAAATATTCATTTTTCCCTTACTCATTAAAATATTTATCCTTATACACGAGCACTAAACTTTTTAAAAGGAGGTTGATTGATCATTACACGAACTGACGAGATAACAATGTTTGGACTAAATCGTGTCGGCAATGTATGCCTAATTATCCTTGAATCTACGTTTATATCTAACGTTTGATTCTTTTTACCAATGAAACACTATGAGTAAGTGTTGTTTTCTTAAAAGTATTTATTTATTACGAAAAAAAATATTCTTTAAATCTCTCACTGGATAACTAAACATAATAAACAGAAATAAATGTTCGGTGGTATTGACATTATCATATATTAAAATTTAAGATAACGTCCATAGAACTAAAACCTCAAGAAAGTGTAAACTTAATTTTTGGATGCCGTATTTTCCCCCCATGAATTAAGATAAATGGATTATAATATCTTGAATGTGTTTAAGATACATTTACATTACTATTATATTAGTTTATTATGATTATATTAATGAACTACATTAATATTGCAGTTTACAGTTCTAATTAATCTATAAACTGATAATGCCCAATTGTTCATTCATTGCAAACAAATTGCTGTCACTTCAAATATTTTTTGTACAAATACCACACTGTTTTTCACCTCAATTTTCCTTAATTATAAAGTGTAGGATTGTAAACAGAGGGCCGTTTTATTTTTTCATAATCAACTTATTTTAACATTTGGGAACTGATGTATTATAAGTTATCTTTCTGAACTATTGCTTAGATTGTTGATTATTGATGTATTTGATTCAATGGTTGTGTTAAACACTAAAGCCCATACTGCGGCACTCGTGGTTTCCCTGATCCGATTTAATCTGGCAGTCCTTTATTTCATCCTGAATAGCAGCTTACAAGTTTATAAATCCCCGTTGAGGCGTTAATCACTTTTAAAATAATTACTTGTCACTGGCATTAAAAAAAACTACCGGCAATATGATTTAGTCAAAAATAAAGAGATAATTTTACGATTACATTCTTGTTTGACTGATTACAACAAATATTCTAAATCTTTTACCTGTCTACCTTATTGATAGCTAAAGCTGTAAAATAAAAAATAATATAGACAACTTTATAAATATTTAATTTACTAATTGTGTGAGTTTGTAGCTGAAAATCGTAGTTTTTGACAACTTCCAGATGGTTTTAAAGTAAAATGTAAGTATATTATGTCAAAAATTAGTTTGCTATTATATCTGAGCCAGAGAGTGCGTTTTTTCAGACACTGCTCAATGTAAGAATGTAGAACGAAATATTGGTTTGTCTGCCAAAATCACGTGATGAACATATTGATGTCTGGTCTGCGCTGATGCACTGCCATTCCCATCACACGTATTAAATAATAGTTTAAATTGGATCACCTCTTCCTGGGTGACGAGTATCAAACCTGCTGGTAAAAATTTTAACAAATATATATATAGATAGATATATATATATACAGGGTGGTCTGGACCTAGCTTTAAACAATTTTTTTTGAGTGATAGAACTAAATAAATGCAACTTAAATACACAATTAAAAAAATTATACCCCACACATCCACTAAAAAAAATAATTTTGTATTATATTTTTTAACCGTACTTTTACCCAAAAATTAATAATTTCTGGGATATTTCGATACATTTGTCAAACTGTAATACTACCATCGTATTATAAATTAAATTTCAAGTAAGGACAAATAGGTTTTAATGAGCAAGACACTACATAATTACTTATTAAATTCATTATAAGTGTAAAGTTATCATTTCCTTTAAAAAATTAAAAATGAATATTTCAGGCATAAATCTTTAAAAAATTTGCTAGAGAGTAGCAAATGCTATAAAACTGCTTCAAAATGTGGGCTTTCAGAAAATATGATACAACATTTGATTCGTTACCATTTTAGTTCAGTTATGCGAGTTTGAGTGGAGTAAAACGAGGTTAGGCCAAAATTACACTAGTTAAAAGTCTGGATTTTAGATAACTAAAATACCACTAATTTAACTTGCAGCACTATATTAAATAGCATTATTTAATTTAAGGTCAGATAAAAAGGACGATGAAATCCTCATTAAAAAAATAATAATTTAGGGACAGTGATTGTCATGTACAAATCATTATACAAGGATATCTGAAAGAATTCCAATATCTAATAAATGCCCACCTTATCATGAGATAGGTTATCACGCACATCTGTGCGTGATAACATTGTATGTACCAATGTTATGTTTTGTTTGGACAAAGTATTTCTAGTGGAGTTTGGCCATTTACTCAGTGGCAATGATGTCAAGATGTCGTTTTCAAATCAAGAATATGCGGAAATGCATTTTTTGTATGGTTACTGTAATGGAAACGCGAGTTTGGCTCAAAGGGAGTACACTGTCCGCTATGCTGGTCGGCGCGTTCCCAGTACGGAAGTGTTTAGGCGGTTGCATCAGTGTTTGGTAGAACGTGGATCTGTACACAAGGAGCGGAGTGAGGTGGGTGCAGCAGCTTTGGATGTGTACACTGAAGAGCAAATTCTGGACCGAGTTAGAGAAGACCCGGGGATTAGTAGCAGAAAAATTTCAGGTGAAACAGGCGTGAGAAAAACTACAGTTTTGACGGTTTTACACAAAAATAAATTCTACCCTTACCATTTCACAAAAGTTCAAGGCCTTGAACGTAATGACTATGCTGCTAGACGAGATTTCTATCGCTATCTACTAAATTCTGATATTGAACAATACCACTTTTTCAAAAAAAATCTTATGGCAGACGAATCTATTTTTACAAGACAAGGTGTATTCAACTGCCACAACATGCACATGTGGGATACTGAAAACCCAAGAGCAGCAAGAGAAATGTCCTATCAAAGAAGATTTAATCTAAACGTTTGGGCTGGTGTGGTTGGCAATCGTTTCTTGGGACCTCACATTTTTCAGGGAAGTTTAAATGGAGTTATGAATCTTGAATTTTTGCAACACGATTTGCCTCAAATGTTGGATATGACTGACCCTGCGCATCGTCAACATATTATTTATCAACAAGATGGTGCACCTCCTCACTTTACTACAGACGTCCGAGATTGGCTGAGTGCTAACTACCCAACTTGGATTGGCCGAGGAGGTCCTGTACCTTGGCCTGCAAGATCTCCTGATCTGAATCCCATGGACTTTTTTGTGTGGGGATTTATGAAGTCTGAGGTGTACGCAACTACTGTAAATAGTGAAGAGGATCTTCTAAACAGGATCCAAAATGTAACACACAAAGTTAGGGATAAACTAAGCCATAAAGTGACAGTTGGTGCAATGCGAAAGAGAGCCAGAGCCTGTATAAGAGAGAACGGAGGACATTTCGAAAATAAACTGAAATGAATCTGTAATCTCGTGTGATCCATCTAACATTTACGATTTATCTTTTACTTTTGCAGGTAAAAAAGGAATTTTAACTTCATGATATAGCTGTAATAATGCAAATTTTCATATGTGTCTTTTTAGTATGACAGAGTTTAATTATTGATCTCCCAAACCACGGGTTACACCATTGAAACGCCCATTACTGTAGTAAAATGGTAACGAATCTAGTGTTGTATCATATCTTCTGAAAGCCCATATTTTGAACCAGTTTTTATAGCATTTGCTACTCTCTAGCAAATTTTTTAAAGAATTATGCATGAAATATTAATTTTTAATTTTTTAAAGGAAATGATAACTTTACACTTCTAATGAATTTAATAAGTGATTATGTAGTGTCTTGCTCATTAAAACCTATTTGTCCTTACTTGAAATTTAATTTATAATACGATGGTGGTATCACAGTTTGTAATCAGTTTGTAATGTATCGAAATATCCCAGAAATTATCAATTTTTGGGTAAAATTACGGTTAAAAAATATAATACAAAATTATTTTTTTTAAGTGGATGTGTGGGGTATATTTTTTAATTGTGTATTAAAGTTGCATTTATGTAGTTCTATCACCTAAATAATTGTTTAACGCTAGGTCCAGACCACCCTGTAAATAAATTTGAACGAATAGTGTTTTTGGCTTCTGGGGACCTCAAAACAAAAAGTTATCATGGTCTCGGGCTTAAGTCTTACCATGAGACCTACAGTAATAGCTTGTTCCCTATAGGGTAAATTCGCTTAATGGGCCTTATAAAACCACAACAGGCTACTATAAACCTATCGGGTAGGTCCTTATAATATTCTATTATTGACACGTAGGATAACGTTGTTAAAAATTCATACATTGCATTTATATATTGAAATTTAGATTTGTTAAAAAACACACGTAATATACAATTGTAATGTAATTGTAATTGTAATGTACAATTGTAATTTCCTTGAAGTCATTCAATCTGTCTCAACTTCGTTTCTCAGCGGCTATTGTTTAAGTGAAAAGTGTTGTTCTGAACCACGAACTTAACACGACGTTACAACTTTAGTCTAAGTTTCCAAGAAAAGCTTACCAGAGATTTGTGCCTTATTTTGTTAAAGCCTAGGAATAGTCTCCTAGTTAATGTTTTTAAGAAAATTAAACATTATCCCAAATCCAACAACATCTGGCAAACATATTCCTAAGAAATGCTGCATGGATTAAACATTGCATTCAGGCAGACAGACTGCAAAGGAAGTGATTTCGACAAAGGTTTATATGAATATGTGTGATTCTTTCGAAGAGTTATACCAAATCCTTCATTTGTGCCATACTCTCGTGGGACACCCTGTGTAGTTTTATATTTATAATTTTTCGTCAGCTGGTCAGGGTTACCAGTGGTGTTAAGCAGGTCCTAGAGTAAAGGATATAACCGGGTATGTACGCTTTCTCAATTTCTGCTTCAACAGTATACATACAAATCAAACATACTAGATAAAATAATCTTGACTTTAACATCTTGGACTTTATAAATAATATTAACGTGCCATTTTATCATTCATATTAAGTAATTTTTCATAATAATGTCAACAAAGTGCAAAAAAAGGTCACCTGGATAAAAAAGGTAATACCTGAAATTTTCATCTTAACCCTTGTTTATCATTTGAGCAAATTACGCGAGTAGACAGAACAATTTTTACAATATTTTTTAATAAAAACAATACACAAAATTGGCTTAAGTTGCGGAACAGTTTAAAGTAAAAACTTCATTAATATTACATTGTCTTGCTCAATATTGCCAATACGGTTGTATTAACTATAACTTATTAGTGAATTTCCTTTGGAAAGTGAACTATTAGCATGACCCGCACGGTGAAACTTAAGCCCGAGACCACTATAGAAGTTCCTAACGTGACCCCCTGAACACGTTTTGGGGGGTCGTTCAAAATTGTATATATATATATTTGTATATCTATATATATAGACATATATATATATATATATAGACATATATATATATAGACATATATATATATAGACATATATATATATATGTGCATGCACTCTAGCGGTCACATTTTTTGTCCGATTTACTTCAAATTTGGTAGGTACGTTCCTTTCTATAATCTGTTGGACAAGTTCGTTGGGCAAAACAATCGGAAAACTCTAAACCCATTTTTTTGGGGATTAATCTTTCAAATTCGAGTTTTTGGGCCCAAAAAGGGTTAAAAAAGCCCCGGATGCAAAATTAATGCGTGGAAAAAGATGGGAATTGGTTAGGCGAAAGTTTTAAGCCCTCTCTCGTCATTCTAGCATAAATATTTACCGAGTTATTAAAGAAAATGTGTATTGACCAAACGCAGTACGTTGTCTTATGGGGGTTTTACATTAGAAAAGCCTGTTATTCATTTTTTGGTTTACTCTTAACATCTCCAGCAACCTCACGCCTACTTTAAAGCCTGACTGGACCTTCTCCTAACCTTATAATGCACAAAATTGTATTCCCAGCATTGCAGGTAAATAGAACCAGGAGCATCAAAACAGCCAAAAAATCAATATTTTCAGATTTGAATAAAAATTGGAATAATTGTATGTTTTTAATTGATTTTGAGTTTTTATAGTTTGTTATGTGGAAATTCACTTCCCTCACGTCAGCGTGCTGCGTGCGAACTCGTTTTTTAGGTTTTACGTTTTAATTCCCACTAATGAAGATCATTTAAGTCCGTATGCTTTTTCAGTCATTAAGGATAAAAGGTTCTCTCTCCTGGAACGAAGTTTTGTAAACAACAAGCTCTATCTAGCGGAATGTGGGCATGTTGGGCGAACATTGTGAGCTAATGGTTATTACTTTCTAAGGACAAGAAATACAGGGTTATTCAAAAAGAATGGTGCAAAAGTAAGGTTAATTCATTTGCATACTCTGAGTTGCAAAATCATGAAAACAGAATAAAACTGTTTCTTATATTATCAAGTTTTAATTTAAATTAAATTGTATGCATTAAAAATGCTCAATGTGAGCTCCATTAGAAAGTCCGCAAATATCCAGGCAAAATTCCAACTCAGCCCAGACATTCTGTAGCATTTCCTGGGTTATGGACTGCACGGCTTCTGTTATTCGATGTCTTAATTCTTGCAGGGTGTTGGGCATAGGAGGGTAGTACACTTTGTCTTTGATAAACCCCCACAAGAAAAAATCACATGGCGTTAAGTCAGGCCATCTTGGTGGCCAGCGCATCAAAGGACTGTCTTCATTTCCAGAGCGTCCAATCCAACGGTCTGGCAACCTATCATTCAAAAACTCACGCACTTCAGACTTTAAATGTGGAGGAGTACCATCTAGCTGAAAAACTACGTCTGGAACATCTTTAATAAGCTGAGGAATGAGCCATTCTGACAAGGTATCTAAGTAAACGATTCCAGTTACAGTGCCTTCAATGAAAAAGAAAGGTCCATACACTTTACGGTTGCTAAGAGCACAAAGAACATTCAGTTTAGGCGAATCTCTTTCGTACTCGATAAACTCTCTTGGCTTTTCTAACCCCCATATTCTTACATTATGGCGATTCACTTGTCCACTGAGATGAAAGGTAGCCGCATCACTAAACACTAGTCTCTCAGCAAAGCCAAAATTTTCAAATTGTCTAATCATATCATGGCACAAATCTGTGCGTTTTGGCTTGTCAGTAGGCTTCAATGCTTGTAACAGCTGCAGTTTGTACGGTTTTCGTCTCAAACGCTTGCGTAAAACACGCCATACCCTGGACTGCGGTATGTGAAGTTCCCTACCAGCTTTGACTGTCGAGGTTTTTGGACTCCGTGCAAACTTAGCTTCGATTCTCTCCACAGCGTCTGGCGAAGTCTGAGGACGGCCCGAACTCTTCCCGTCACACAAACATCCAGTTGTCTTGAATTGCCTCACCCAACGAGCTATGCAGTTCCGATGAGGAGCCTCCTTCCTGAATTTGGTCCGAAAGTTCCGCTGAACACTAACAATAGCATTAGTACGAGCAAACTCTAAAACACAAAATACATTTTCTTATTTTGTAGTAGCCATTTTTTGACAGGCTTCGTGTACTCAACCAAGCAACTGAGACAAAACATAACCTTGCCAAAACAAACTTATAAACACGCCCTTTCCATTGTTGTAACAATCAGCTGTTTGAAATCACGGAAACAGTCGTACCAACCGTTTAGTTTTGCACCATTCTTTTTGAATAACCCTATAGTATACCGAATGCAAGATTTTTAAAACTAGGAATACTAATATTGCACTTAAAATGCTTCCCAAATTAGTATATGTATAGTAAAACTTATAAATTATATAAAATAAGTCAAAAGACAGATTTCCGTAAACAGAACTGCTATCGATGATTACTCCTGGATTAACATGTAATAAGTTTTATTTGCACTGAGGTAAACCATAATTGTATCACGCATACTATTTAATATTATTCTAAAATGTTTTTAATTGCAATGTAGAAGGAAATTTGTTTAAACTATTCATTGATATTCATACACTTAACTCTCTAATTGCATACTTAATGTTCCCTACAACGCAATTTATGACACCACACAACTTACAAAAATTAAATTTCATCCATTTTTGCTATACGTACGAAATTGAGGTTACAGACACCGAATCTGTTTGCTTTGATCAGTATAAGAATTAATAATCAGATGTTTATTACTTCAGAAAGTGGAAAAGTAAGGCACAGTGGTTGGAAGTAACAGCTGAATTGATCTTTAAGCAGAAACAGCTGTTTCACGATGTATTTTTAGATCGTGAAAATGAACTTAAAGCGTGGTTGTAGGAACATACAGTTATTGCGTAAACATTTACTCAAATGCTAGTGACTTACCACCTAAACTCTTCTCCACTCAAACTCAGTCATTTCATTTGTTTTACGTGGCTCCAGTTATTGTAAGATTATTTATACTATCTCCATACAATAATGCATAGATTGTCTACATTAAAAAGTAAAACAAAATACTTTTTACATGTTTTAAAAATATATTTCTTTTATATTCCCTTGAACTGAGTGGAATATTGTTTATAACCCCGCCAATTAATTACAGAGCTGGAGGCATATGTTCAATCTGATTAAATTGGCACTGGTTCTGACGTTTCCGATTATACTTCCCTTTATAAATAACTAGCATACCTCTACTAATGTGTTTTCCTTACTAATAAAATAGGACGTTTGGGTCATACCTTCCTAGTTTCGTCATATTCATGGGGATTTATCTTAACTTTGCTTTATACACAGAAAAAGTGTACAAATATTTTCAAGTGTTTTAAGACACCTTTTATGACATCCCGAAAATTTTGTTTTATCATGGCTTTATAAATTGCAATGTTTCTATTATAATGTTAAAATATATAATCACGTCAGAGAAAGAGGTATGAAAATAACTTACTCTTCATTTCTGTCATGTAAAACAACGTTAAAATTTCCCTTTTACCTAAGTTTAGGAGATGTTATTGTGTAGTGGAGTACGTATAGTTTTATCTCTTTAGTTTTATGTGCAATCAATAATCTATTATAAACTGTTATGTAGAATAGTTATGTAGAATACAATGACCTAAAACTGTGAAATATCATAAAAACCTTCAGCAACAAATCCCAATACAGGCGACATAGACGTAGCACAATAAATGTACAACCTATCCACTAAATTTAGTTTCCATAAATATCCCAAGTTATTATATGTCACATAGCGTCTTCGATTTTGATTTATAATTCGTTCTTGCCAACTATGAGGGATGATTTAATAGTAAAATGATAGTCCAGATAAGAGTCATAAATCAACTTTGTTACAAATCTTGCAGATGCACACATGGCAACTTAGTATTCCCATTATTATAAAATTACTATATATTTAATCATCGCATAATTTTCAGTGAATGAAATCCTAAAATTTTTAGAATACTTCTAGTTCCCTTCTCTTCAGAAAATCATTTTATTCTAGACAGCGTGAGGTAGATTCTGGCCCAGTGAAGGAATCGCAGCATTATCGTATAAAGCTAAGAGCCATTTATGATAGGTGGGTATTAATTATGGGATCTTGTTGACCTAAGTCACCACTACTATAACCTTTGATTGCACTAGGCTGCTCCGAAGTACAACCGAGCTGTTTTCAAAGATTCACAACTTCTCTTCCAAAACATTTTGATAAATTAATATATTGAAACAAATAGCACACGAGTTTAAAAAGGAAGGTATAATGGATGTAAATAAATAATTTCAAGAAGTATTTATTTTATGTATCAAACCCTAATGTTAAGGTACCTTTTTAGTAAATAATTGTCTCCCAAGATAAACTGATCACGTAATATTTATTTTAATAAAACATAAAAGGATATTTATAAATGATGTTATAGGAGTACAATCCTTTCGTACACTGGTTAGTGGTATTTAGGTTTATTTAAGGTAATTTTGTCTTGTCAGGGCCTAAATATATATTTGAAGTTGCTCTAATAATGTCTTTAGAGTAATATAAACTTGTTTAGGGACGTACAAAACTAAAATACATATCGTGTAAAGTAAATGGGAGTAGGTACTATAAATTGAGTGATCTGTTTTTTAACAATAGTAGTATTAAAATGCAAATTTAGATTCTTTATTTACTGTACAATTTGGGTATGCGAGATATTAAAGTGGTTCTCTAACAAAGCAAATAAGTTTAAGAATTTCTGTTCAATAAAAAAAAAATTAGAGCTAGCCTATAAAAAGGTAATCTTTTTTATTTTTCACTAGGAGACACCTATGCGATATGATATTTATTAAAATGTTTTTAGGTAGCGTCTAATGCAGAACAGAACATATATGAGAAATGTTGATTATTTTATGGACGTACATTTCCGCTATGAAATATCATTGCACGATGTTATACAACTATTCCAGTACTAAGATATTCCACTTATCTTCCATAAAACTCTAGGTGTTGCTCAATTTATGACCTGTAATCTCATAAAACCACATAATGTTGCACTGTTCCTATACTATATTTAATATGTCACATATTTAAGTGTTCCTTTAAATACGAAATGTTACATTCCAGTACTACAGCTATCCAAATAACTTTATTCAACTATTTAGTCTATATCACTTAGCTTTTATTTATGTGCCAACATTTATCTATGAGAGATTGAAACTAGGTCAAGTGAAAATGTAATTACTTACTCAAAATTACACATTAAATATAGGATTTATATTTTTATGATTCGAGTACTATAAATTAAGTGATCTGTCTTTTAAAAGTTCAAGATTTTACTCTTATATTATGACGAGACAAAATACTTATATAAGAGTTAGTTATACAACTTAAAATTATGCTATGTAGAAAATTCCGTTTTCATTTATATGACAGTACTTAAAATATCACATTAAAAGTGGCATTGTGGCTTTGACGATAGGAGTGGGTACTATAAATTGAGTGAACTGTTTTTTAACATGAATATTTTTACTTAGGCAAAACGTTAACATAATTTTTTTATACTATTTAAATTTTATGCTACGTAGAAAATAACGTTTAAAAGTGGAGTTTATTATCAAAAGACATTGTCGTGGATGTGAAATTAAATTAAAGTTTTAGGTGCTAGACGCTTTAAAAAGTAGGAGTGTAAGAGGGAGCAGGTTGGGAAGTGGAATTGGAGAACAGGTAATCAAATTATACCGTAACAGGATTAGATCGCTTCTGGGGGCTCTTTTAGGCAGTTTAAATTCAATGAAAATGTGAAACCTCTTGTTTAGAATAGTTTGCATGCCAATGGTGGTGAATATATCAACCATTAACAAGTTATTTTCTTTGCATCAGTATCCGTTTGAATATAAAACTAATACAAAAACTTACTTAAAAAAAACTCCTCCGACAATCCCCCGACGCTTTAGAATAATACTAATATTATGAAGCTGGAAGTTTGTGAGCTTCTTTGTTTCTGGATCGATCGCACTCCTGCTACTGAACCGATTGACCTAATATTTGGATGAAAGATAGCTAATATCCTAAAGCAACGCATAAATTTATTACATTTTTTAAATTTTTGGAGATTCACCTTAGTGGCCACTGAACTTCCCATGTTAATCTTATTGGCACTAACATTTACTGAATCAGATAATAACTCAAACTGAAGATCTGTATTTGCGATTTTTAATAAGATTTTGAAGATAATTAGTTAGGTTTAAACTTTTGTTGCACGTTTAACCACAAGGCTACCTATACCTTAATAATGCTATGGAAACGTATATTAAAGTTCGGAAAAAGCCTGATTCTATAAAGTGGCTACAAGTCAGACAACTTCAAAACAAATAGAAATTCGAAGGCTTCAGCAAACGCAAAGGCAGGCAGCACACAGAGTATAAGAAACACCAAAGAGCAAGCTCAGTGGCAGGGCAGTTTGAGAGCAACTGCATTGGCAAAGCAGTGATCTACATAAACTTTTGAGGAAGCTGAAGCTCGGAGACGAGCTTTTGCTGTAAGGGCTGCTCAAAGGCTGTAAACGTTCACCAGACATACGTGGTAATACCTTGGAATACGACGTGACATTTGGTTAGTTAACATATGATCTTATTAACACTATGAAGTGATCGTAGCGATTCCACGACAGGTAACAGCTATTTAATTATTTCATTATTTAATATTTTGTGATAATAGGGTTTAATTTAATAGGGTAACTGAACTAAATACAGTTATCCAAATAACTATATTCAGCTAGAGTAATAAATGCTATTTAATGTTGAATGTTTTTCTTGAAACTATATTTTATTTTATAAATACAATTTATCATTGTTGAATATCGTAAACAAAATGATAAGCTTAAACATAAATTCAAAACAAATGTCTGAATAACATATTGAAACATCGCTTTTATAAAGTAGCAATATTGAAGTATTCGTAGCTTACTACTATCAAAGCCTTGTTCCAGGTAACAGCCAAATGATTAAACGAGCAAACGCCAAACACACGAACGAGTTAGCGATGTATACTTTTCCCTTTATCTGTTTTAGTTCCTCCAACCATGGCATTTTAAATTTCTTCAACTTGAGTTCAAGTTAAATATTCGAAGAAAAACGCTTTGCAAAGTAAAACTGACGCTATTTTTTAGCGTTATAATTCAAAGGAAGAAAGTGATGACGGCAATTTTGTTTGAACACATTTTAAAATACACTTTTAATAATAAGATTAAAATCAATAATCCACCGGAAACTACTACAAAGTAAATCGTTAAAAATGAAAAGGGTTAAAGCCATTACTGGAACGTGGTACAACAAGTTAGAGAGCGAGTTAAAACAATAAAGTAAAATAAATACTATCAACATTTTAGTGAGGCAAAATACAAAAGAAATGTAGATATTATCTTTAAAAGATGATAAGCAAACGAAAGTCTTCAACATAATGGATGTTGTTATATCTTAACTATTATGAGACAAAATATGATGTATCACGGAATAACAATATCGTTATTTTTTTATTTGTTTTCACGAACAAATTTATTGAAAACTGTATTATATGTATAATTTGGATTCATAAACATTAATTAATTCATAAAGTAATCATCTCTTACTTTTAAATATTTGAAATGATTGTCTGTCGAGGGATCAAAATTATTCCCTTTTATTCACAAGTGCGTTTATTAGAATACAGGCATACGAGCTTATGTTTGCACTCAATCCTGCAAACGATGTTTGCTTAATTAGTCTTGATTGTACGTTTCACTTTAGCTATGAATGTTTTTTTATAAAACAGTATAAGGAAATTAAGGTTTAGCATAGTCGTATGTCTTTGTTAATTTCATAAATTAATTAATCACTAATGCAACCCTAGTTGCATAGTTTGGAAACGACCTTCAAGCTGTGCCATAAAAATAATTCAAAGAAATAAACTTTTCATTTTACTCAAATTGTTTTTGAATGGTTTGTAGAAAGTCATGTTTACGTTATTATTTACACGGTGATAAACAACGTGTAATTATTTGGGTATCCCTAAATAAACTAAAGTAGGTAAAGTTGTATCTTTGTTGTTCCGATTAAATCTCATTAGTAAATTAAGTTGTTTAGTTGATTTTCAATCGAATTACTTTGTAATATCTTCTAATTAATAGTTAAAGAAACGATTACTAGAAAACCTCAGTCAAGCGGTAGTTAAATACTTGTTTCATTAGATATGACGTAAAACCGTGTTTAACAAATTTTTTTTTTAATTTAAAGTGAATGGACTAAATATGTAAATAGACTTTTACTGTACTCTCATACAAACAAATATTAAAAATCAATTAGTAAATGCGATCCAGTAAATAAATTAATAAAAAGGCCATTATCTAATTTAGTCAGCCACATACATCATCATAAGGGCCTAACGAGTTACAACCTGTATTATAGCAACACAAAACACAGTAATCAAACAATCGGATTTTATTATTTTTACCACCTCCATTAAAATGAACATATATGTTATGATGTTAAGTGCAACATTATCAACAAGCTGTGACTTAAAATAATTTATTTGTTCAATTAAACAAGTTCTACAAATCCTACATTATTTTCCCCCAGTTTCCTTTTCTGAGAGGAATGGGCCAAATGTGCTTCACTTGACCTAATTAGAAGAGAGCAGGATGGTGAACAGAGGGCCGATTAAAACCACCTTCGTTCTTATTACTTTAATAAAATCTCATGTTTTTATGTATATTTGTAATAAAGATTTGAACGTCGATGAGGCTGTAGGTTACTGAAAATTATACGAAAATAAAATCTCACAATTTAAAACGAGTTCGCACGCAGCTCGCTGACGTGAAGGAAGTGAATTTCCACATAAAAAACCATAAAAACTCAAAATCAGTTAAAAACATACATTTATTCCAATTTTTATTCAAAACTGAAAATATTCATTTTTTGACTGTTCTGATGCTCCTGGTTCTATTTACCTGCAATGCTGGTAATACAAATTTTGGCATTATTAGGTTAGGAGAAGGTCCATTCAGGCTTTAAAGTAGGCGTGAGGTTGTTGGGGATGATAAAATTACACCAACAAAGGAATAATAGGCTTTTCTAATGTAAAACCCCCATAAGACAAGTACTGTGTTTGGTCGATACACATTTTCTTTTCTTTCTTGACCCTTTTTGGGTCCAAAACTCGAAATTTTAAAGATTAATCCCCACAAAAGGGGTTTAGAGTTTTCCGATTGTTTTACCCAACGAACTTATCCAATAGAAAGGAACGTCCCTAAACAATTTTAAGTAAATCAGACAAAATATGTGACCACTAGAGTGCATGCACACATATATATATATATATATATACATATATATACAATTTTGAACGAACCCCCAAAACGTATTTAGGGGGTCACGTTAGGAACTTCTCTGGTGGTCCCGGGCTTAAGTTTCACCGTGCGGGTCATGCTAATAGTTCACTTTCCATAGGAAATTCACTAATAATAATTGACAACTTCTAATGAATATAACGACAGAGTTACTTCATAGCATTTTTACAAGCAATAAAATATAAAAGTAATAAATGCGAGTAATTTGACTTGTTCATTCGCGTTATATGCAAATCAATAGTTTTGTGGCGACCCAGCTGCACATTTTAATTTATTGTAAGATCAGCTGTCAATTTATTACTATTCTTTTGTTTATATTGACATTCAACCAGAGTTCAAATAAAAATCACATCTATCTGACGTTATCTGGCAATTCATTTTAACAACCCCACAATATTGGTGACCCCGACGAACAAGTTTGCCCTTTTATTTACCAAGATAACTTCGACCCTTCCTTGTCCATCACATCACTTCCACTTCACTACTTCAACCGTTCTTCAACAGTTGATTTTCATCCTTCAATTCTTCAATCGACATGGACCAAGAGCTTTTGGAACGTCTAGCTCAATTACTAAATGAAAATGAAAACCTTCTGAGACAGCTACAGGACCTGAATCGAAGACCCGATCGAGACAAAGACTTACCACAACAACTTCAAGCAACGGTGAACCAACCTGCGCTTCAACCTCTTCCACCGCAGCTCCCGCCGGATCGCACCGCCCATCCAGAACAACTCGAACATCTGGGAGTCAATAGGGTAAGTGTCAAATTACCGCCCTTTTGGAAAGAAAAACCAAAACTTTGGTTCGCCCAAGTTGAGGCCCAATTTGCCCTGGCGAGGATCACGAGTGAATTAACAAAATACTCGTATGTAATTTCACATCTTGACGAACGTTATGCCAACGGGGTGGAGGATCTCATTGTCAATCCTCCTGCTGATACTGCATACTCCACCCTCAAGTCCGAGATTATTCGACGTTTGTCTGTATCGGAGGATCGGCACGTTCGTCAATTGTTGTTGGAGGAGGAGCTTGGTGACAGGACTCCTTCACAATTCCTACGCCACCTCCGATCTCTTGTGGGTTCTGCCACAGTACAGGATGGTTTGTTGAAGACCATATGGATGCAACGTCTCCCATCATATGTACAAGCGATTTTACAGGCCCAAGCTGGACAGGCAGGCGTCCAAACTGACATTTTGGCCATTACCGCTGATAAAATCTTAGAAGTACAACCTAATGCATCTTTCTGTCCTTCACCTGTAACTTACGTAAACGCAGTCGCTTCAACATCGCCTGCGCCTAAATTTGTAAATATTTCTCAATTTGACGAACTAGTAAAACAAATGTCAGATATGCAGCTTCGAATGAAATCTATGTGTGATGACATGCACTCCTTACGTAACGAGCAATCAAGGCCTCGTCAAAGGAGTTTGTCTAACAGCCGGTATCGCAAAAGTAGCTCAACTAACAGTTCAGAGCAGGCTGGCTTATGCTGGTACCACAAGCGTTTTGGCAACCAGGCTAACAGGTGTATTCAGCCATGTACTTTTGGAAGTCCAACAAATTACAGAGGCAGTCAGTAATGGCGTCCGCTGTCTGTCAACCTTCTGGGCACCGATTACTAGTACTAGATAAAACTACCAATAATAGATTCCTAATAGACACTGGTTCTGATATCTGCTGTCTCCCAAAATCCTTTGTTCATAACCATCCAAAATGTGTTGAATACGATCTTCGCGCCACAAACAACTCTACAATCCATACATACGGAATGATGACAATGTCTTTAAATCTAGGACTTAAACGAGTTTTTACCTGGAAGTTTGTTGTCGCTGATGTTAGCACACCAATCCTCGGATCAGACCTTTTGGCACATTTCGGGTTACTCCCCGACTGTCGCAATCAACGGCTGGTTGACAGCGTAACCAACCTTTCTGTCCCTTGCCAGTCGACTACAATCTCTCATTTTAGTATCAAGACCATCACTCCCGATTCTTCCAAATCAATATTGTCCGAATTCCCCGAGCTTACCCGTCCCTCAGGTACTCCTAGAAAAGTCCTTCATTCTACCATGCACTTTATCAAGACAACTCCTGGCCCCCCTATCTCGTCCCGCCCCCGGCGTCTCGCTCCTGAACGCCTTGTTCTAGCGAAAGTAGAGTTTGACGCAATGCTCACTGACGGTACTGCACGTCGGTCTGATGGACCATGGTCGTCGCCCCTTCATATGGTCCCCAAGAAACCCGACGGGTGGCGCCCATGTGGCGACTACCGTGCCCTGAATGCCAGAACAATCCCCGATAGGTACCCCGTCAGACACATCCACGATTTTACCTATCGTCTCCGTGGTTGCAAAGTTTTTTTCCGTGATTGATTTAGTCAAAGCCTACACCCAAATCCCTGTGAATCCTGATGACATACCTAAGACAGCCATCACAACACCTTTTGGCTTGTTCGAATTTCCCTTTATGTCATTCGGCCTCCGCAACGCAGGTCAAACGTTTCAGCGTTTTATTGATGAAGTCGTGTTTGGTTTAGACTTCTGCTTCCCTTATATCGATGACGTTTTAGTTTTCTCTAAGGACGAAGCTGAACATGAAGAACATCTACGAACCCTATTCAAACGTTTTTCTGACTATGGCATCCTAGTTAATGTAAAGAAAACTGTTTTAAACACCGTCCCGGTCACATTTCTTGGTTATGAAGTTTCTGCTGCTGGTACCAGACCACTCCCCGATCGTGTTGAGGCTCTCCGACAATTCGCCCACCCCTCCACAGCAAAAGGCTTGCGTCGTTTCTTAGGCATGCTGAACTTCTACCGGAGATTCATTCCCTCAGCCGCCGAACACCAAGCGCCGCTCCACAGTGCCCTATCATCGCTTCGTGGAAATCAACCAGTGAACTGGACACCTGAATTGGATTCTGCATTTTCCGCCTGTAAAGAAAATCTTGCCAAGGCTACACTGATAGTCCACCCAGATCACAAGGCTCCCCTTGCATTGTTTTGCGACGCATCGGGCACACATGTTGGAGCTGTCCTTCAGCAGCTGGTCTACAATTCGATCTGGGAACCCCTATCCTTCTTTTCACAGAAACTCACACCTAAACAATCTCTTTGGCCAGCATATTATCGTGAACCTTTTGCTGTCTATGCTGTCATACGCCACTTTCGTCACATTCTTGAAGCAAACCATTGCATTGTCTTTACTGACCACAAGCCAATCACCTTTGCTTTCAACCAGAAAGTGATAAACTTCCCCCAGTTCAGCAAAACCAACTAACATTTATTTCACAGTTTACTACAGATATTCGACACGTTTCTGGATCAGCCAACATAGTCGCTGACAGTTTCTCTCGTTTCGATGCCTTATCAGGCACAACTTCTAACATCGTGGATTCCCACCATCAAGCAACTGACCCTGAGCTTCAAGAGATCCTGAAAGGCAATTCCTCCCTTCAACTAAAACACGTCATTATCCCAGGAACAGATCTCCACGTTTACTGCGACACATCAACGTCTGCACAACGACCCTTTGTCCCTAAAACTCTCCGACGATCAATTTTCGTTTCATTATATAATCTTAGTCATCCTGGCATCAAAGCTTCAGCAAAACTCGTCTCAGAACGTTTTGTGTGGCCCCGAATTCAACAAGACTGTCGAAACTGGGCCCGCGCCTGCGAACATTGCCAACGTGCCAAGGTAACTCGTCATGTACACACACCTCTTGGGAATTTCTCACTTCCATCATCACGTTTTGACCACGTTCACATTGACATCATAGGACCCCTTCCGCCGGCCGGACCTTACAGACATTGTCTCACGGCCATTGACCGTTATACCAGGTGGCCGGAAGTACAACCCCTCAAAACAATCACTGCAGATGAAGTCGCTGAAGGTCTCGTAACGTGCTGGTTTTCCCGTTACGGCTCACCCCTGCGCATCACTACGGATCAAGGACGCCAGTTCGAATCAGCTCATTTTCGTTCCCTCGGAAAAACTTTTGGAACGGAGCGAATCAGGACCTGCAGTTACCACCCTTGTGCTAACGGTTTAATTGAGAGGTTCCATCGTCAGTTAAAAGCATCCCTTATGTGTCATCGTGATTCGACTTGGCTCGAGGCCCTCCCTATTGTTCTTCTCGGCATCCGTAGCGCTTATCGTGAGGATCTTCGGGCATCTACAGCTGAATTAGTTTTTGGACAGCAGCTGCGCCTCCCTGGAGAACTTCTAGACATACCTAGAGATACACCACGACAAGAGGACCCAGCTGATTATGTTGTCCGCCTTCGCCATCATATGTCATCCATCAGACCAGTTCCAGCATCTCGTCACGATAAACGAGAACCTTCGTTTTCCAGGACCTTGAGAAATGCACTCATGTTTTTCTGCGTGACGACACTGCGAGACGATCACTACAGCCGCCTTACACTGGGCCATATCCTGCCATCCGCCGTGATACGAAAACTATTACCATCCGACAAAATGGCGTTGATGTTCGAGTCACTTTGGACAGAGTAAAGCCCACCTTCCTCTTGTGTGACAAACCTGAACACGGTCACACCACTCCGATGCCACCTCCTGCGACTGACATACCATCGGAGGCTGACGCCTCGCCGCCTTCTGCTTCTTTGGAACCTCGTTACCTCACACGCTACGGACGGCACGTCAAGTTCCGAATCCCGAGGAGCAACTCCGTTTCTCCGTAGGGGGCTTGTGTGGCGACCCAGCTGCACATTTTAATTTATTGTAAGATCAGCTGTCAATTTATTACTATTCTTTTGTTTATATTGACATTCAACCAGAGTTCAAATAAAAATCACATCTATCTGACATTATCTGGCAATTCATTTTAACAACCCCACAGTTTATTAGCACAGCATGGCTATTAAACAATTATAAATTACTTATCTTAAATAAATAGAAAGTAAACATTGTAATTATTTAAACTAAACTGGAATATTAACGTGTTAAAAAACACTTATGGTATGGCTGTTACCGTTATGCAACTAAACTAAAATTGTACATATACATGTGTTTTAAGGATAAGCACGGTTTTCTTTTATTTATTTGATTTTAAAGAACTCCATAACAGGTCAAGCAATTGCAATGCAGCATTAATATATTATAAACATAATGTCATTCAAAATTCAAAAGTGGATATTCCTATTTGCACAGAACAAAGATATATCACACTATGTAGCTAAAACCATGGATGAATTCAATGAAATGCCCTAGTTTAATTACACTCAATTTAATGCAAAACTCAAGCTCAAGCTCTAGACAAGTAACAAATTACATACAAATTTCCCGATTAACAAGACTAAAAGACCACCAAAATGCTGTTAATTATAATGTATAAATCAGGACAAAACAGCAAAAACATTATCCTGATAGGGTTAAACTTAAAATAAATCGATAACATTTGAATAACAATAAACAAAACAACGTGTACATAACCAATAATAAGGCAATATTAAGTAATTTAAAATGTATTTGCAACAAATTTGCGAATTGGTTTGACAGAGTTATTAAAAATAAATATCAAAGTGACTTAAATGCACATTGTCAAATGTTCTGATTGTATTAACACTAGAATTAGCGCTTAAATTGGTGCAAAAGAACTGGGGGTGAACATCTAATGGGACCGTGAGTTGTGACAAGGAACTGTGAAGTCCAGGCATGATAAAAACGATATGTCGTCAAACGAGCTACTCGCAAGCCGATAAAGATAAGGAAATAACTACCCGTCTTGAGGAGTCTACTTCAAACTACTGCAATAACTCTGGAACGTTGATTGTGGAATTTATTTATATGACAATGACATTTTTTGTAATATAAATATCTCAGAAATATTGTTTGAACAGTTCCAATAGTTGAGATTTGATACATATAATGAGCATACCATATCATCGACTCAAACTCCAGCCTTTAGTGCACAAGTAAAAATAAAGCAGCGTAGTGGCATTAATATTATTAAAAAGTATCTGATCGCCAATAAAACCCAGAATATTAAACGCACCGTTACTATGTAATCAATTAAAGAAAACTTCAGATAAAAAATAGATAAAATACAGAAAAATGTTACTGCCAATAGGATTAACATGTGAAGTTCAGTGGCCACTGGGGCGAAGCCCCAAAAATAAAAAAAATGTGATAGGTCTATGCGTTGCTTTAGGATAATAGCTATCTTCCTACCAAATATTAGCTCGATCGGTTCAGGAGCTAGAACGCGATCAAGCCACAAACAAAGATGCTCACAAACTTCCAGTTTTATAATAATAGTTAATAGTTGATATATTCACCACTACTGGCATTCAATTAACTATTTAAAACAAGAGGTTTCACATTTTCATTGAATTGAAATGAAACTGTATAAAAGAGCCCTCAGATGCCATCTAATCGTATTACGGTATAATTTGATTACCTGTTTTCCACTTCCACTTCAACCTGCTCCCACTTACATTCTTACTTTTTAAAGCGTCTAGCAGCTAAAACAGTAATATAATTTCACATCCACGATATTGCTTTTGATAATAAACTCCACTTTAAAACGTTATTTTCTGCATAGCATAGTTTAAATAGTATATACAAACTTTATGTTAAAGTTTTGCCCAAGTAAAAACTATTTTTGTTAAAAAACAGATCACAAAATTGATAGTACCTACTCCCATCTTCAAAGCCACAAATGCCATATTTAATGTGATATTAAGTACTAACATATAAATGAAAACTGTATTTTCTAACTGCTATGGCCCCCTGAACGGAAATGTTGATCTTTGACCTTTGACGGGATTACCCATCCCTACCAATGGATGTGAGCGACAGGCAAGGAACATTAGGCATAGGCATGGTCGGTGTTTGGAGTGCAAGGCTACAGAGCTCGCAAGTGACCAGGGCGCAAGGTTCATACAGATGGTTATAATTAAGATGAAACTAGGCCGCTATCGCCTCACCCCATCTGCTTCCTCTCTGTCAAGGGTTATGACAATCATGCCAATATTTACATTCCTATTAATACTCCAAAAATATTGTGATTATTTAACTTCCACATAATTATCGTATGTTGTTTTAATTTATAACTTAATTATACTTATAATCACATTGTCAACAAAAATATGCATTCAATAATTTTTTTATTTTGTTATATTATCTCTTTAGTATACCTTTTTTCATATCGCTATAATTGTATTATAATGAAAAAGTGGAGCGTACTTAGATTTAGTAGAACCAAAATAGAACCAAACACCCTGATTAATTACACTGAACAATTTATTGTGTAACATAATCAACAGCAATTGTTATAACTGTGAAATTTGTGTCATTTCGTCCTAGTTTAACATTTTAATCCAATTATACAACCGAAAAAAAGCTTGCTTTCTGAAAATTATACAGAGTATTTGCATCCTTAGCGTTATTTTGTATAGAACTAATATGCTCAAAAACAATCACTAACGATGGTTAATGTTTATTTTTATTCACAACTGGACAATGAACTTTGTGCTCTAGAAAATCATCAACTAAAAATCCTATCTAACTAAATGAAGTGTTTTGCCTAGCTCGTTTTTAATATTATTCTTTAAAATAATCTATACATTCCAGTAAAATGTAACCATTTTCACCATTGCATTGCCTAAGCTTGAGTCAGAATGTATTTCTTTATTTTCTAAATTAAATTCACAAATAGTTACGACTCCCTCTTTCTTAAAATTATCCAATTAAAACTTTTCGAATAACAAATTTTCCATGATTTATGCTCAGAGTTTGGAGAAAAATAAACTAAAACTAATAATAATAACTGTATATTTGTTTGGGAATTTAAGTCTCATCCACAAATCCTCTCCATCGGTTTCTAAATTTTGCAGCTAGATTTTACTGTATGCAGGATTGCAAGGGTTGCCCCTTCCTAATGTGTGCTGTGTGAGCATCACTCATATCCCACCAAAATACCTGATAATAAGGCGAGAAAAGCTTGAAATTTTAAATTTAATCAAGTGACCATGTGTATATTCCAGTTACATCATCAAGCACTTAGAAACATTTCCACGATGAGGATCACTTGATAAGGTCCACGTCGGAGACATCCGATGTGAGAATTGTTGTCTCTCCCTCGCTCCTTCAAAGGAATATCTTTCCGGGGTTCTTGATCAAGAAGAACTGCAAGTTTTTGCGGGATCTTCTTTTGGAGATCTTCACAGCTGCCCAAAAGATACGAGTCTTTTGTTAGTGATAGGATAGCTGTCACTTTGTTTTTTGACGAAGATTTAAACAAGTATTTATCACTTCTTAGTTAGACATTTTATGATTATTTACTGTGAACAGAACCCAAAACTTTAAATAGACTGGTTCTTAAATAGCCAAATACTTAATTATAAAAACGTATGAGTTAACCATAGAACTGTTCAAACCACTACTGATCCCAAAAATATAAACCATTCACGATGATTAAAGATTATACTTCGTTACAAATTGGTGTATATATATATATATATATATATATATATATATATTATATATATATTATATATGTTTTAATCCTTTGTTAGATTTGTTCGTAAAAAAGGATTGTTGGGATTTGATTTGCATTCATTGTTTAACGTAGTTAAAAAATACACGCCGAGAAACCCCGAGAAATTTTAAGAGAGTAACGGAGGCCTGCTGGGAAGTAAAATTACAGGAGGGAATCAAATTATACCTAAATGTGATTATATGGCTTCTCCGGCCTCTTACAGGATATAGTTTCATTAGGTCTACATAGTGGTTAATTCAAACTGTATTGAATGCAAATCCATTACTAATACATAATATTATTAAAGTTACAATAATAAAATGTTACATACTATATTACATTTAAATAGTATTTATGTTCATGAGCTGTTAAAAAAGTGATGTAACTTTGCTCCATAGGTTTAAACACAAAAGTGCAATTTTCAATCATCTTTTAGCAGTAGAGCTTATTTATAATGCATTTTAATACTTTGTTAATGTTATGGACAATCACTGTCTTTTCTAGTCTTAAACTGTAAGAGACTATTTAGGGTAGTTCATACTTATGTGAGTACTCCATTCCAGTTGCATGTTCTATCTTCTCCGTTGAGAATTGGGCCTTGTTTAATATTTACAATTAATACTCGTATTTGGTTGGTTATACAATTACGGAGTATGCAAGTATTTAATTTAGTTCCCTGATAAACCAGCTGATCAACGTTGGTTACGACAGTAGACGAAAGGTGGAGTAGCTTCATTCGCCTCCCAGGCTGGTAATTGGTGTGCTTAATTGTTTGCATTTCCTTAATTGGCTCCTCTAATTCATATTTGCGAAAGAAACACACCCTACACCATCTGCACCTCATTCTATATTTGCTTTTATACAAAAATAGTTTTATTACCATTCTCTTTGCTTTATTTTTAATTATAATATATATACAATTATTCTATTATAATAGTTAATTTGATAATAATAAAAATTAGATTTAAAATTGCCTTTAGCATGTAAATAATTTATTTTAATTTTAAAATTATATAATCACGAAAATCAAAAGTATTCTATTTAAATAAAACAAGCCAGTTTTTATTTTTTACATAAAACATATTGTCCTTTGAAAACGAGTTTTCATTCTTTTGAATAGAAGATACCCGTATTTACTCAGGGCATTGAAAAATCCATCAACTTTCAAGTTATTCATAAACAAAAGTTGTTATAAACTAGCTAATTAACTTAAGTCTATTAAAGTTATCTGAATCCTAAGGATTTGTCAGCATTCACATTTATTTTATCATTTACTGTCATTAATTTTTTTTAATTTTGCATAGATACCTGTTTTCTTTTTATTTTGGTTAACCTTGTTAAACACACACACATATATATATGTATATATATATATATATTATATATATATATATATGTGTGTGTGTACATGATTATATATAAATACATTTGAATACATTAGAGTTTGTCAATTTATCAGACATAGAACTATTTATTTTACCATTAACATACCATTACATACATTTATTTATACCCTTATATCTCCAGAACAAAACAGGACCACGCCCCACGACGGTCATTTTTTACAGAGTAATTTTCTGGTTGTTTAGATTTTGGTTGATAATAGAGATAAAATAAACACGTTGAATTAGCTTAATTAAGATTTATTTATGTATAGTTTGCTAAAAGTTCGTCTTTCTTAATTTTAACAAGTAAAAACTGTTTATCTAATAGAAAATGTCCCACAGAATAAACCACAAAGACGGCGCAACTGCAACCCATTTAATGGTATTATCTTCCAATTACACCAAGGTGAACCTGACTAGATTTGCAGGTATCCAATTATCACTCCTCGTTTATACTAATAAATCACGAATGTGGTTTATCTATATTTATTTTAGATACACAACACTGGATCCCTTCGCATATATATGTTATTTCATGTTTCACTCTAAAACTATACTAATAACATTTATTTATTTTGGTTTGATGTTAAATACAATTGATATTAACATTGTTGACATGTAAAGCCATGTGAACTGAATGCCAAATATAGTATGTACTTTACCATATATCTTAATATCTTCTTATTAATATTTTTTTTGTAATATATCATGATAGGAAAACACATGTACGTTAAATACAAAATATGATGTTGACACTTTTAAATATACCGAACATTCGATATCTGATTTACAGAGTTTACATTTTAACAACATGTTACGTGGTACTTAGATCTTTGAAAACAAATTCAATGCAGATTTAGAATACGACTTAGGAAACACAGCGGTTTTTACAAGATTGAATTATCCTATAGTAATTAATACTGGAGTAAGTATTTATTTCAACGTTATGTCTTATTTATATAGTCCAAACCGACATAGGCTTGGGTACGTGTTAGTAAACATTTAATTTCTCATTACAATTTGATATTGTTATGAGAGATAATTTGAGGAGATAAAAATGACTAAAATCAAATACCTCCGTCGCAGCAAACCTGCATACCCAGCGAATTTACAATGCATATACAGCCACTTACGAAGTTTCATACATACATATTAACAAATGAACCGTATATACAATTTGAATTGTTCTCCATAAGAACAACATGGGGATTGAGTACTCAGGTTTGCTTCAAAAAGGAGTAGAAAATATTAGTCAACAGACCACAACCGGCTGAAGCCACTTACCAATTTTCATCCGTACCAATTAATAAATCAGGAATTTATACAATTATAATTATTCTCCCATAAGAATAACATGAGAGCTGAGTACGCAGATCTGCTGCAACAAGGAACACAAATTATGGCTTTTTACACAAATATCAATGCAACTTAACAAGGTGAAGCTACATACCAAGTTATATTCATTTTTTATATTAATTAAGTTCTACGGGAACCATCAGCAAAATGTTTTTTTTTTTACAATTATCTATAGACCACAACGAAATGAAGCCATTTACCAATTTTCGTCCGGATACGTTGATGAATTAGAAATATATACAATTTTGCTTATTCTCCATAAGAATAACACTGGACAATGTACTGTGTTTGGCACTTTGAATATCTCTGAAACCAATTGACGTAGAGAAATGATCATAACACCAAACTGTTAGTTTTTTAAGGCAAATACAATGGTGAAAAGTAAAATTACATTTCTAAAAATATTATATTTAAAATCCCCCGTAGCAACAAATCTGCGTACTCAGCGAATTTCCAATGCATGTATATGGTTCTCACTACCACATAAAGCTACTTACCAAGTTTCATAAAAATACACGAATAAAAAAGTGATATATAGCATTTTATTTATTCTCCATAATAACATTGAAAGCTGAGTACCCAGGTTTGCTAGAACAAGCAACACAAAATATGTGTTTTTATGTAATTGTAAATATAACTTGACAATTCGAAGATGAATACCAAGTTGTATTAATTTATGTTCATAGTTAAGAGAGACATTACATTTTACTTATCCTCCATAAGAATAACATGGGGCTGAGTATGCAGGTTTGCTGCTGCGGGGAAATCGACAAAAAATTTGTTGTGCAAATATCAACATACCAGTACTAGGTGAAGCTACATGCCAAGTTTCATCAACATACATTTTAATTGTTCTCCATAAGAATAACATGGGGATTGGGTACTCAGGTTTGCTTCAACAAGGAGTAGAAAATATTAAATATTAGTCAACATAAATAATCGAGATATGAAATTTTAATTATTCTCCATAAGGATAACATTGGACAATGTACTGTGTTTAGCACTTTGAATATCTCTGAAACGGTTGGACGTAGAATAACATTTTAAACACCAAAATTATTGTTTTGTAGAGCTGAACTGATTGGTAAAAGCAAATGTGAGATTTACATTACAATTAACTGAGGAAAAGCAAAAACCATTTTCCCATATGATTAACTTGGGATATTTTATGAGCACGTTTTTTGGATTTTCTCCGCAACCACTTAACCTAGGTTGATGATTCAAAATAATATATTATTTGTTTTTTAAGCTCTACAAAATGGTTTAAACCAAAATTAAGTGTTTTAAAAATTTTAGGGTGAAAAATGTATGAAACAGATTTTTGGAAAATTTTAAACCCCCATAAAACCCCCTTCCCATGATCCGATTTTTCTGGTTTCGAAAGTCATGAATGTCACTTTACTCATTTGAGCCAAATTTCATCGAAATAAGAAGATTTTTACTCAAGTTATCGTTTTAACGGACACACATATATATATAAATATATATAAATTTGAACGAATAGTGTTTTTGACATCTGTGGACCTAAAAATAAAAACTTATCATGGTCTCGGGCTTAAGTCTTAACATGCCACCTATGGTAGTAGCTTCTTCCCTAAAATCAAAAGAATCATTTTTAGGGTACAATACCTCCCTAAAATACCCCTTTGTATTAAGCTACTGTATATGTCTGGTTTTCGAACTTTAAGTCATAAATGTTGCTCTACATGTTTTTACAAAGTTTCCTCAAAATCGGACAATTTTTACGAAAGTTATCGTGCCTACGGGCGCACACACACACACACACACACACACACACACACACACACACACACACACACACACACACACACACACACACACACACACACACACACACACACACACATATATATATATATATATATATATATATATATATATATACACACACACATATATATATATATAAATAAACCAAATAAATATAAATATATTTACATATACATATAGGTCATTGAAAAACAATATTTCGTTAGTAAGTTAGGATGCTGACATAATCAGCGGTTTTAGCGAATTTCCCCTATAGAGAAGAAGCTATTACCAAATTTGTCATGGTAAGATCTAGGCCCGGGACCATGAAAACTTGTCGTTAACTTACTAACGAAAGATTGTTTTTCAATGAACTACTAAGATCCAAATATGCAAAATTTTCTCCCGTTTCCTGATACTTCAAAGCAAGTTGGTTGTTTGAAATTTTCTGATCATAAGTGGGTAATCAGCTGGCAGTATTCCACATAATGTTACATTGTAATGGTGTGGCAATAGTAATACTTGAAATTATAATTTTCTTTGGTTTTACATTTGTAAGATAAGTAGGGTTGGTTATCAAAGGTTTGATACCAAAAACAATCAGTCATACAGATATAAGTTATTTCTCATATTTTTCTTTTCTCAGACAACTTGCAGGAATAAATGGCCAAAGGCAGAATGGACTTAGGTGTGGTGGAAGAGTCAATCAAACATTACATTCGCTAATCTAGAAACTGATTTAGCGAATCGCAGAAAAAATCTAAAGATTAATAAAATATATAGCTCTGCATACATAGCTGTATTGCTTATACATCCCATAAATAATAAAAATCGAAGAGTAATTTATTTTAATTTGTTGTGGAAGTCAAATGCTATTCAAGACACACGAGCTCTATAAGAACATAAAACGCCGGGTGCCTATGTCAACTTATGCAGGATGGCTATAAATATTCCATATATATTGTCTTGCACTAACGAAGGTAATTAATTCCACTCATGTTTCCTACAACATGGGTTACCTTCTTTATGTAACTAATTTGTTGCCAATGTTGCTTGATTAAATATAGTGAATAAAACCAAATAAACCGTTCCATAATTTATATAGAGCGATTGTTTCGTATTTATTCTTACAAAACTAGTTCAGTTTGCTATCTATTTTTTCCAAATTATTGCCTTGTGAAAATCGTAAATCGGTCTATTATTATTCCCAAACATAATGATCACCTTTCTATTCAATATATTTCTTTGTCTACATATAGCAAGTTTAATGATTTTGAATGGTAATATTTCTTAAAAAGACCTAACTAGAAATGAGCACTAGGTAGGTTAATATTGTGGTAAATGTCTATTGACAATAGTTTATATCAATTTATTAAACTTTTAAATGCGTATTGATTTGATTTTTAACACTTTCACAACTCTATCTACAATAATAATTAACTTGGAATTATATAATTATGGACATTGATTCTTTTATATGTTAGTTATTCTATAATTTTATCAACACGTATACGAATTTGAGTCCTGAATATGAAGTTTTTAGAAATTCGTAAAGCAAAACATAAATTTAACTAAAAGTTTTTCCCTAAAAAATAAGAATGACTGATGTAAATTACTATCTTTATAACTCACTGTTAGGAAATTAAGAATATTACAATAACCATACCCTCGTAGTGTATTTTATGAATCTCTATAAAAAATAAAAAACCTTTAATTTATGCATTACATTATTTAAAATTTGCCAAGGTAAAGAAAAAGTTAGCAACTCACTGGCACAAGGGTAAAAGCGATGTACGTATAAACTATAGCATCAGCTCGAAAATGGGATCAAAACGTAGACCTGGCAAATAAATGTTATTATTACTGTCTAGCTCACCCTTACTTTGCTTGATACGTTCCTTGCAAAGACCCGATGCACATGTGGACGGGTAAAGCGTAGGGGAAAAGTGACCAATTTATTTATTTTGTTAAAGCAATAATGTTCTTCTTCGTTGGCAAGAATCTTATTATTTTCATGAATATAAATGTATATTAGCCTATAAGAATTTTTCAGACTTAAAAAAGTCAAGTACTGATAGTTTACGAAATCTTTTCCAAGCCATGCTTTAGTTATTAGAATGGTTAATGAGGCAAATTATATTAATTAATGAAAACACAAGTCTTAGCTTTTTTAATTAGAATCCGCGTCAGAGAAGCTGCCGTGACTCTCCCTGTATCTCTGCCAACCAATTTTGTAAACTCCCCGTCTTTCAACCACCCCTTTTCATTATAAGAAGCCAAGAGTACTTCAATTATTCTTTACTAAGGGGCTAGTTGAAAAATAAATGTTTAATTGAAATACTAATGTTCAAGAAATACCATTAATATCGCTACTGAGGGGAATCTAAAACGATAAATCAGGTATAAAGTAAATAACTGAGCAAGATATCGTGTATAAACATCAAATTGCGCCTGTTATTAAACGATCAAAATCTTAAATTTAAAAAAATTCTAGGAATATATTATTTTAAGTTCTAATAGTAACAGAAATTATATTAACAAGTCTAAGAATGTTTTAATTTTCATCCCACATAAAAAGTTTTTATTAATATTGTTTTTATTTTAAGGATTAAAAAACAGTTGCTACCTGTTTTAAGCATGTATTTATTATTTATTTATATTATTGAATTGTAGCTCACATAGTTCCTGTGGTTCAAATACGAATATTACTACTATTCAACAAGCCTGGCACATGAAACCATTGCAATTATGTTTTTACTTTTACTTTTATCTAAACATAAAAAATTTAACAATTTATGTATTAAGTGTAAACCCCACACGCTCAAAATTCCTAACTATTGCATAATTTTGTATTATTTATGGCATATTTTTATGCTAATGTAAAGCAAAGTATCATACAAACTTAAAGGCACACTGGTATGTGGATACAAAATGTAGTCAAAGTAACAACAGCATTATTGCTTTTATATTTTAGAACGTGTATACATTCGTTTACATATTTTACTTAGACTCAGCGTTCATAACTTAGTTGTTTAAGATTATTACATTAAAAAGGGAACAATTTTAATAGTTTGGTATATTTAAGAGTCATTATAAAAAAGTAAAAGTTTAGATTGGTTATAGGCTAATAACATATTTATAACTAAACAACAGTTTTATTTGCCATGCACATTAAAGTTCTAGAGAGTGCCTGCGTGGAAGGTTGGAAAGAGGGTATAGTAACAATAAATCAGATTACACCATCACGATATTACATGGTTTCTAGGGGTTCTTACGGTCATTTGAATTATAATTTAATACAAATTTAAAAAATTTTCTTAAAACTAACCTTTATGAAAACACTCATATTTGTTCATGAGAGTACCTAATATAAACCAATATGACAATCAGTATATGCACTCTATGCGTAACATTACACGTTGTTAAAAGCTTTAAACCTTTTAATATTGATTTGAAACCAACCGAAATTGCATGATTTCCGTTTAAATGTTGATTTATTATGTAAAAAAACTCCTAGTAAATGTGATAAATAAAATATTTTAAAGTTGATAAATTGTATTATGCAAGTAAAATTAAAGCTCTAAAAATTATTGTGTGAACTTAAATTTTTTAATAATTTGTATACAACTTGAAACTTTGCAGTTTCAAAATAAGAAATGTACACATTTTAAACCAAATGAATAAACGAGGAAAACCTAAGGAACAGACCAAGTATCATTGTATACTTTTCTCTTTATATGTTTAAGTTCCATGAACAGAGGAAAATTAATAATATATGAGTTAGCTCAATGCATGTTTTGAACATATATAAGTAACTCTTTTGTAGATTGTAGCTCATACTGTTTCTTCAGGATCTAAAAATGTATCGCTTTTCTTTAATAAGTTTAAAACAAGCAAAATACATAATTACAAACAATTAATTCCTAATGTTAATGAGGAACCAAAATCGAACACAGTTAATAACTGGAAAAACGTGATTTTACATTGACAATTTTACATTTTACGGAGTTTGAAATTAAGATCCAGATCTTACTGAATATATCTTAAATAATTATTTTAGGCTCAAACGTTATTGAATTCTCATTAGTATTAGTAACTTTTCATAAGCAAGGTAATACTTTCTTACATCGCCTTGAATATATTTTTTATAAGAGAATTTGGGATGTAGATAAATTATATGTTTACTAGCTAATTATAACTATTTTTATCAAGCATTATTATGTTCCTGGGACTGCTGATTTTGTATACGACTCTTCGATAAGTTTACGTAAAAAAAACTATTTCCTGTGTACTATCTTTACTTTTTCAAAACTCATGTGGTTTTATACTTTACTGATCGTGTTACTGACGCTATGGTGATTGTTAATCTTTAATGAAAAATTTCCGAAAGAAATTCTTAAATTATATAAACTCACTACCACCAACAACAAATTTTAAATACATCATTTTACCTTTACATATGAACACAAAAAGTTGAAATTTTTACCATACAAATTAATGATTGTCTAATTCTTTTCCTTGAAAACGCTTTGACTGATGAATTTAAATTTAAAATTAAGTCATCAAATCAATAATACAATCTATATTATTTGGGGAAAGGCCTTCCGTTTACAAAGAAAATCGTCAGGTCCCTAACATTATGTTATATAATTATTTACATGAAAATAAAACATATAATTTGTATAAACACTAACGGCTGATTTTACATTTGGATAAAAAAAAGATAAAAACATATTTTGATCAAGATATATATGTATATGAATGATTATAAGAAATGGGAATTTTGAATTGGACCAGCGTCATTATTAAAAGTTATATTGTGATATTTTGTTACAAGTAATGTTTCGTAAGCATCAAGTTTGTGTTTGTGATTCTTACATTCTTGTAATAATTTTATTTTTGAAAATGAGTGATTTTCTTCAATAGCATATTTGGCCATTGCGGATTTTTCTGAATGTTGATATTTTAAACGTGTTTGATGCTCTTTAAATCTAGTTTTTAATTTTCTTCTTGTTTGACAAATGTATATTTTTTCACAATCATTAAAACTTATTTGATAAATTCCTGATGTCTTCTTCTATAATTTTGTCTTCTAGAATCGTTGGGAATGTATCTATAATTTGATGTAGGTTTTCTAATTATTGTATATTATATTTTCACACCACCAATTCATACCATTCTTTTAAAGAAAAATTTTCAGTATTCCAATCTACAACCAACATCTCTAATACCAAAGGCTTACAATATTAGCCTCATTTACATTTAACTTACCTCACGTCAGCGTGTTCATGTATTGGCAATCACGTAACATGATGTTAAAGAAAATCCCTACTTACCTTCATTCTACAACCTTGACTTGAGAATATACCTATCTATCTAAGTTCATTTAGAAATGGCTTTGAAAGATCTCTTTAAGTTAGATTTAACTGGACACATTTTGATTAATTACTTTTACGGGTTTATATTTTAAGTTAGCTATTAAATAAATAAAATTATAGACCAAAGGTAGAACATTCCTTAAACAGATTCCTTAAACCCAACAACTTACATTAACGACCATCTCTCGACCTATCATTGATTCCTTGCTTGTTTAAGTAAAGAAGGATAACCTAACAGGTTAAAGTAAGGACACTGATATAGCTGCATATTTAACACAGCAAAATATCAGGGATGAGCAGTGAAGCTACGACGCAAGCAATGGCTACAAGCTGCACTGTGCATAGAAGTACCCTTAGTATCATATATTATTTGTTTGGCAAGTCTAAGTTTTCAATATTTGTTCTAAAAATACAATATTTGTTCACGAGTATAAGTTGCAGTAGAAGAAGATTGTATAAGTTACAGTAGATTTAAGTAAATAGTCACGGTGAAAGTTTGTCTTTCCGTTTAGTCCTTTAATTTTGTAGTCAGATCAGGTTCCGATCTCAATTATTTTGGATTTTCGGGACACAAGAAATCCAATTTAGTAATATATATTTAAATACATAATTTTTTCTAATATTTTCATATGTAAACGAATACTCTGCGTGTTTCTTACAATTTAGTTTTATCATGTATCGAGAGATGAAGACGTCGTAACAACGAAGTTGACTGACACTCGAGTACGATTAGAGTAAGGTAAGTGAATTATACAACAATGAGGTTAGATGACTTCTGCAGGCTCTTAAAAAGTTGTATTTGATCTTCATAGTGATTGGTTAAAACCCATTATAACCGATTTATAACGGACTACTTTAACTGAAGCTTAGTTTTACAAACTATCAGATGCTATGCTAATTTCCACATAGAGCACAACCTACAGACCGATTACTGTAAGAAGTAACTTTTAATACTTAATGGTTATTGAGATGTTAGTATTATATTTTTATTTAGTTAGATTTAGAGTTAAACACTCTGCAGGAATTGTAGGTAAACCACGCAAATTGCTGGATTGGTTTTACAACGTTGCAGGAAGTACACTGTCTTTTAATTTGTCAAGTTTCTAGTAGCAACTGTTATTGATTTGTATTAGTGAGACGTATACAATATTAAAAAAACTTCTAATAGTTATAAATTTATTGGTCTTAAGTTATATTATAAACTAGTAGTTATCTGCGGCTTCGCTCGCGACAGATTAAAACACATTAAAAATAGTAACCTGACCAGCACTTTCAAATCGTTGTTTAGTTTTACCATATGACATCCTTTGCCCTAACTAACAACCAGCTACAGCTAGTAATTTCATATATGATATCCTCCCAAAAGATTTGCATAGCAGCGAGGATCCGTGGGGTTGAACCCTAAGGTTGGGTGTGAACATTATCAGACCTATATGTTAATGTGATATGTAAGCTATGTTTAAGCAAAATTTTAGCTTAATCAGTCCAGCGTTTTATGCGTAATTATAAATATGCGTTATAAATATCCATACACCAAAACATCCATCTAATTTTAACATTTATAATACTATTAAGATCATGGAAATAGCCCATCTGTAACTAATAAAAAAAACGAAAAAGAAAATAAGTGCGTTTGGAAGTTATAAATATTTAGTTTTACGGAAATCTCGTTCGTGACCCTTTAATGAACGTACATGTAAAGGCTATGACTTGATATTTTTGTTTCATAACTCTTTTGGGCATAATATAAATCCTAACAAATCGACCCAATTTTTCAATAGCATTGTTTGTCATCGTAACAAATTTACTATTCGGTTGAACTTAAACCTTTACGCTTTTAGACAATTTTTATTTTTATGATCCTACAAATCTATATAAAAATTCTGCATGAAAATCCTCTGGTTATTAGGTACAATATTGTTGTGCATTTAACACACCATCTTACTCAAAATGTCAAATTATATTACATAGTTAATAATGTGTTGACATTATTACTTTGTTGTTACTCAAACAAGTTTGTTCTAAGCATATAAGATCTCCAATATCCTTCGAGTTTCTTGTACAGTAAATCTAAACCCTCGTAGTTTTAAAGTAATAAGAACGAAGGTGGTTTTAATCGGCCTTCTGATCACCATCCTGATCTCTTCTAATTAGGTCAAGCGGAGCACATTTTGCCCATTTGTCAAGATGGAAGGAAGGACGGTCGGTAAATAAAGTAAAATCAGCATATCTCGTTTATGAAATTTACAAACTATTATAAACCACAATGGATATAAGTAGAATTGAGTTTATTTTAATAAGCCATTCTCGTGTTAGAATAGTTATATGGTTAGTTTTTTATTGCACGTTAGAAGCGTTTGACTCTGGGATATTTATATATTAAAATTAGTTTATAAGATAAGTTAAACTTTGATCAGAACATTTACTTTCCACCTCGATATTTTGGAGTAAAAATAATCAAATGTTTAATCAAAATTTAAAATAACAAATAATTAGGCAACTATTTCCTTGAGGATTAAGCCTGTTCTTTTATTTATTTGTACATTATCAGCTTGTCATTATCTTAAGTTGACGACGATCCTCTTGAAACATTGAACTACATGCACTAAATAAAAATAGTTCTGTATTTAAATTCTCTCTACAGACTAAGATTTTCTTTTCGTTTTTATCTTTGATAGAGTAGATTTAACTGTTTGAAATATCAACG
Organism: Allygus modestus; assembly: GCA_963675035.1. Lineage (NCBI taxonomy): Eukaryota > Metazoa > Arthropoda > Insecta > Hemiptera > Cicadellidae > Allygus > Allygus modestus. The sequence continues at coordinate 89,867,952 of OY776116.1, forward strand.
TTAGTTAAATTATTATTCGTATTACCAATACGAATACAATTTATACATCATAAAAACAAACATAATTTTTATATTTATTCAAATCATTATTAGTTTAAATTTATGATTAAACTGTTACCCTATAAAAATAAAGTGAACAAGTATATTTAAATAAATAATTTGATACTACAATAAGTATAAGTCAGTATTTTAAAACTGCTTCCTGTAGTTTTACCATCCCATCAAAATGAATCTTAGTTCGTTGAGTGTAACGTTTTCAGTAAAGCAAGGGGTTAGCTGATCCTGTCTCAGCTAGGATGGAAAGTACTGATAACATTGATTTTCCAGGACAAAGATTTTAAGGTACTTCAGGCTTCTTGCTGTAGAGCGTTGATATTTTATTACAATAGTTTACCCTGCCAGGTAATGGAGTAATCTCGACAACCCCCTTAATCCATCTACCTCAATAATTTGTTATCTTAAAAATGCATATTGACATTTGTTATACTTTTTACAATCGTCATAAATTTGACATTTTGTCAGTCATAATAATTAAATGTAATTAATTTGTCGTGATCGACCGTTTGGTTTTATGAATCAGAATTTATTTAATTTAGTTCGATATTAAAATTAATATTTCACTATTTAGGTTGAAGTTTGGTAAAACGGTTCAATATTAATAATATCGTCGGCAATAAATTTGTGCTCAGTGAAGTTATTACAACCCATTATAAATATATATACTTCTGATAGATTTAGCTTGAACAATTAGGCTCTATGATACGCAAGATATATTTTACTAAGGGATATAGAATAACATGTTATTCACAATTAATTAAGAATCGTAGAAATTGTTTATTTAAATTTGTTATGTATTAGAATAATATTAAAATGTAAAAGTATGTTAAATGTTGAAAACAATGCTGGTCGTATAGTTGATAAAACTATGGTTGGACTTTATTTTATATGAAACCACTAAGAGAGAACAACTGCTTACAATTTAATGGTATTATGATCTAATTATACTTGGCGCACCTGAGCAAATTTGTAGGAGTCCACTCCTTACTCATCGCTTATACTAATAAAACACCTTGTTGGTTACAATATATATCAGATACACAGTATTGTTAAGGTACTTATATTAGCTAGGTCGGAGGTTAGTGTAGTTAAACTAAGAATAAAAATTTTTCTTGGTTTGCATTTATTATAGAAATGGTGTAATCGATGTTGATATGAAAAGTCTAATAGAATTACAATTAAATGTAAGTAAATGGTTTGCTATGGGAAAATGTCAGGTGTATACAAAATATAACGTATAGTAGCATATGTTTGATTAATCTTTAAGGGGTTAAAATTTAACGAAATATGATTACATGATATCATAACAGGCTCTTCATACTGGTCTCTCCAAAAAAAATAACAACATCTATCAGTAATAAAACAAAATCACAAAATGATTGGAGTTGTATTACTTTAGCATTACAACTATTTAAAAATATAGAGTCATGTGTTACCTAAGGGTTACCTAAGATGCTTTGAGTCTACTTATTAAAAATGTTTTGTCAACAATCAAGCATGTAGTATAAAAGAAGCCACTGACGTCATTGTTACAACTGACCAACCTTAAATCTTCTTCGAAGACACAATCGAAATTTAATGCCAACGGTTTTTCTTCAAGAAGGTGAGACTCCTTCTTAAGACGAATACGTAGTCCTCAATCAGTGTCATCCCTACATTGAAAAAAGTATCTTTTGCACAATTTATCACTCCTGTAGTTCACAAACAAATCTATGAGAACATATGAACAACGATTACTCTTTGTGTCCTTTTCGAAGAAGACTTATAAACATTCATATTTGGATTACGGAGCCTGTAAAAATTCTCATATTTTAATTTCAGAGAGTTGAATTAAATGGTTGTGATCCTGAGTTAAAATTTCGTTAAAATTACGAAATTCATATTTTATATTCATTTATATTTTACTTATTCATATTTATTCTTTTGAATCACGGTTACATTAATTTTATGTCCTAAAAACCTGTATACATGTGTTATAAATGTTATTTATGCCCACCTTTTGTGTGGTTTACTTTACACAGTCATATGAATATCATTTAAAGTCAGCTGTTAATAAAATACTGGAGTCTTTGGACAGACTTTGGACGCGATTTCCCAGGAATCAAAGTTTTATAGCATTTTATTAAATAATAATAATTAATATCCAAAGTTGTTGTGCTAGCCTATTGAGATTTGTGCCACATTAGCTTCACATCATATACTTAATTTAATTTAATGTTATTTTAAATTTCTATGCCATAAAATATAAATGTTTATAAATGTTTTTGTAAACATACTTGGACAAATTTTTTAACTTGTTTTATTATTTTGTTATCATTTTTATTGTACCCTTAAAGTTACTATAAATCAAAATCAACATTTTAATATTAACTTTGTATACATTGCTTAGCAAATACATCAGTTATTACAACTTTTAACTGCCCCTCCCCCTTCAGTTAAAACCCCAAAATATATACAATAAAAACAATTTACAATATTCTTAAGGCATGTATGTGTCTTTTGGTAGAATGGTGTATCGGTGGAACATAGGACAAAATAGCTTGTGTAAATTATGTTCATTAATGGCGGATCCTCAATGTCCCATCAATGTCAAAATTATTCTTATAGAAAATATAATTAATTACTTCTCTAACAGTATACCTAATTATTAATTTTATCACTTATGTAATAACACTATTGTTACTGCTTAATGTATACCTTTTAAATTAATTTCGTAAATTAATGGATTTATATTTTCTTGTATTTTTGGATGGCGTTATTTAAAAATGGCTTAGCCATATACAAAGCCAGTTAAGTTGTTATTAGTTGGTAACATTATTTTGGTAGTTTAAAAGCAAATAAGACCCACACAAACAGTGGTAAAACCACCTGCTTAAACCATGTTGTAGTTATTTAAAAATTAATAAGGTAAATAGTCTTATAAAATAGTATCTAAGAAAAAACTATTTTCAGCCTTTTTTAATTAGAAGCCGCGACGGCAGCGTTGTCAGCCGGGACCCTGTCCTCGCCCTACCAACCAATTTTCCAACCTCCACCCCTTCCATCAGCCACCCCTTTTCTTTATAGGAATACCAAGAGTACTCCAGATGTCCTTGTTATCGGGGCTAATTTAAAGATAAGATTGACAATGAAATACCTGTATAAGAATGGAAAAGCCTTGGGCTCGTTATAGAAAACAATTTAAGTACGTTACTAATGAAGCTAATCAAAAACTAACCGGAGTGATTTAATAATACAACTTATTTTAATTAAACTGCAGTACGGATGTATTTTAGTTTTAATTTTCAGTAAAGTTAAACCCTCTCACATTTTAATTTTATTGATTTATCATTTCATGTAATTGCACTTACACCTTTGTAAGCTCAAACGGAAACCAGCAGTAACATGTCGACACATACGGTTTTCTTAAACGTGAGATTAAACCCAAGCCAGGAAAACCACTAATTTCAATCTATCTTAAACGACGTTGTGAATTTGCAGCTATTAAGAATGTGATTCTATGATCAATGAAAACTGTTAGATTATGGATGAATAATATGTCCAAATCGTTAAAGTTACACCTAATTTCCTTTTCGGTTAAACCTCCAGCCCATCAGCCGTCACCTGTGACATCATTGTATGTGGTATTAATTACACGTTACAGCATGTGATATTTGAATTCGCTGTTTAAGGCATCAAAATATCCCAATGAAAGTACAGCAATATTTGTACAAAGCCCATATATCATAATTATAATTCGGGTTGTAATCTTTTAGCAAATACTTTACTTCAATAATATCAGGCTGCTTAAGATTAATAGCGCAATATCTCAATCTCATTGTGAAATTCAACAGTAGGTAATAACAATTTCTCATAACCAAATCGTTTGTACTCTCATGATATTCGGATTGTTTGTAAGTTTAAATCACTTGCCATGGATCCTAGACGTTACAATACAAATTTGCTATCACGATTGACCTTTTTTCCATAAAAATTTTCAGAGGAATCCCTCTGCAAGAAAAGCGAGTAGTAAATATTAAGAGCGACACATTATCCTGCAACATTTTTACCACTCATTTACTACGTAAGGCGGTAAAAAGATTTAATGAAATTTTTAAAATCACACAGCTTAATCACTAATGATAAGTTATAACAGTAAATCTCTTTCACAGAAACCATAATTTGTATACCCTACCACAGCCCAAATGTCTTATCAGCATTTTAGTATAGAACATAAATCATAATAAAAAATATAAAAACAACAAATCAATCATCAAAGTTCATTATAATAAAATAACGTTGAAACCGATTATGCTAAGAAGCTAAAACGAGTTCGCACGCAGCACGCTGACGTGAGGGAAGTGAATTTCCACATAAAAACTTTTAAAACTCCAAATCAGTGCAATAACATACATTTATTCCAATTTTTATTGAAATATGAAAACAGTGATTTTTTGGCTGTTCTGATGCTCCTGGTTTCATTTACCTGCAAAGCTGGGAATACAATTTTGTGCATTATCATGTTAGGAGAAGGTCCAGACAGGCTTTAAAGTAGGTGTGAGGTTGCTGAGGATGATAAAAGTACTCTAACAAAGGAATAACAGGCTTTTCTAGTGTAAAATCCCAATAAGACAACGTACTGTGTTTAGTCTATACACATTTTCTTTAATAACTCAGTAAATACGCATGCTAGAATGACGAGAGAGGGCTTAACACTTTTGCATCACTAATTCCCATCTTTTTACATGCATTAATCTTTTTAAATGCATAGAGGCATTTCTGACCCTTTTTGGGCCCAAAAACTCAAAATTAGAAAGATTGATCCCCAAAAAAGAGGTTTAGAGTATTCTGATTGTTTTGCCCAATGAACTTGTCCAACTGATTACAGAAAGGAATGTCCCTACCAAATTTGAAGTAAGTCGAACAAAAAATGTGAACTCTAGAGTGCAAACACACACACATAAGTAGGGGGCAATAGTTCCTTCAAAACCAGCACAGCAGTGTGGACGCGTGGAAGCCCCCCCCCATGACGTCATCCCCCCCCATGACGTCACCCCCCCCCCCATGACGTCACCCCCCCCCATGACGTCACCCCCCCGATGACCTTGACCCCAAGGTCACCCCCCCCCCCGTCACGTGACCTGGCGGAAACCTAACATAGGCTGGTGAGCACAGGCGTGTGAGGAGGAATGAGGAACCCCCCCCCCGGATGACCTTGACCCCAAGGTCACCCCCGAGGACACCCCCGAGGGCACCCCCGAGGGCCCCCCCCCCCGTCACGTGACCCATTAACCTAACTTAAACCTGGCGTGAGGATGCGAGGATGCAACCCCCCCCCCCGGTCGTCTGCAGCACTTTTCGTGATGAGGAAAAAACTTTCGAAAATTAATAACTAGCCTATTTACTCACCGATTCCCACGGGACTTTTTCCAGAGTGTAGGCCTATCCTAGAGGAAGCGAATGACGTAAGAACCCCATAGATCCGCCATTAAACAAGGCCGCTATTAATTTTTAAACGCGTTTTCCTTATGGGATCTCAGCTGTTTACCGACCGATTTTGATTAAACTTCACCACATGTCGGGCGACGGCCTAAGTAAACCATCCCTTAACGAAAATTGAAAATCAACCGTTAAACGGGCCCGCTATTAATTTTTAAATGCGTTTTCCTTATGAGATCTCGGCTGTTTACCGACCGATTTTGATGAAATTTCACCACATGTCAGGCGGCAGCCTAAGTAAACCATCCCTTAAAGAAAATTGAGAATCCACCGTTAAACGGGCTCGCTATTAATTTTTAAACGCGTTTTCCTTATGGGATCTCAGCTGTTTACCGACCGATTTTGATGAAACTTCACCACATGTCGGGCGACGGCCTAAGTAAACCATCCCTTAAAGAAAATTGAAAATCAACCGTTAAACGGGCCCGCTATTAATTTTTAAACGCGTTTTCCTTATGGGATCTCAGCTGTTTACCGACCGATTTTGATGAAATTTCACCACATGTCAAACGGCAGCCTAAGTAAACCATCCCTTAAAGAAAATTGAGAATCCACCGTTAAACGGGCTCGCTATTAATTTTTAAACGCGTTTTCCTTATGGGATCTCAGCTGTTTACCGACCGATTTTGATGAAACTTCACCACATGTCGGGTGACGGCCTAAGTAAACCATCCCTTAAAGAAAATTGAAAATCAACCCTTAAACGGGCCCGCTATTAATTTTTAAACGCGTTTTCCTTATGGGATCTCAGCTGTTTACCGACCGATTTTGATGAAATTTCACCACATGTCAGGCGGCAGCCTAAGTAAACCATCCCTTAAAGAAAATTGAGAATCCACCGTTAAACGGGCTCGCTATTAATTTTTAAACGCGTTTTCCTCATGGGATCTCGACTGTTTGCCGACTGAATTTGATGTGACTTCACTACACGTTGTATGCCGGCTTGACTAAGCCAAACTGCGAGCGGCTCCACGGAGTCACGTGTCGAGGCGCGTGCTAGGGCCTACGTGACCGCCTGGGGCTGTTTACTCATCAGCGACCTCCTAGAAGCTTCCAGAGTGTCGTGGACGTTATCCATCATTTTTCTTTTTTTATTCTTTAATATATTTATTTTATTCATAAAAGTTATGCTTAACCTACCCTCCATTTACTACAACCCTCGCATATATCGGGGGATTAGCTTCTCGAAGGAGCCAAACTATGACGTTGCGACATGAGACGTGTGTCGCTATTGAACTCACGTCTCCCAGGTCAGCCCTAAGCTGCCCACATTTGTGTGGGGCTAACGGTCTATCCAACCAGAAGTCAATATATAATCTACCGAAGAAGCATCTCGTGTAATAATACACCGTTTGTAGAAACACCTCAGCGTCTATTGAATCTACTTCTGTTATTGTGGAATTGATGTGAAATGGCTTTGTTACGAGGTAGGGCCCGACTGGCTCTGTAACTATCGCAAACAAGTGGAACATGGTGTACCGCTTGTCAGTAATGCTAGAAGGAGACTGGTGAGTAGGACCGAAGCTGTAAACAACTCGGTAGAAACCTCAATGACGTCATCCCTATCCTACGTGACCCCCCCCCCCGTTGACGGAGAGTATAGATACCCGATGTTGCTGATGGCTGTTCCTCGTATGTGTGAGGTCTGTGGACGCGTCTTCGCGAACGTTGGAAACCTGGCTCGTCACGCTGCATTCCTCACGATTAAGCGCCAGGCATGGTTTTTATGTTAAAAAAGAAACCACCAGTAGTAATGACCTGTTTTCGAGAGAGAGTAAACGGCTTTAGCCGAGTAAACAGATTCAAGTAGTAAACAAGGGGCTGCCAGCCTCTGTACAGTTCCTCACCCTTGTATTACTGGGCTCAAACTGGCGATCGAGATGAGGAAGAGGTCGCCAGGCCTCTGTACAATTCCTCACTACTATATTACCGGGCTCAAACTGGTGATCGAGATGAGGAAGAGGTTGCCAGCCCTCTGTGTAATTCCTCACCCTTGTATTACCGGGTTCAAACTGGCGATCGAGATGAGGAAGAAGTCGCCAGCCCTCTGTGCAATTCCTCACCCTTGTATTTACTGGGCTCTGGTAAACTGGCGATCAAGATGAGGAAGAGGTCGCCAGGCCTCTGTACAATTCCTCACTCCTATATTACCGGGCTCAAACTGGCGATCGAGATGAGGAAGAGGTCGCCAGCCCTCTGTGCAATTCCTCACCCTTGTATTTACTGGGCTCTGGTAAACTGGCGATCAAGATGAGGAAGAGGTCGCCAGGCCTCTGTACAACTCCTCACTCCTATATTACCGGGCTCAAACTGGCGATCGAGATGAGGAAGAGGTCGTCAGTTCCTCACCCTCGTGTTTATCGAGGTAACTAATAGGACTTGTTTTCCTGTTCACAGGCGGTGCATCCTCCCCGACGGCATCCACACTCTACCGTGAGGCATAAGGACAGGGCCAGCGACATACTGACTCGACCATGTCGGAATTTCCATATAAGAATATGTAACTAAGAACCCACTGTGCCTTCGCTGGTTTTGAATCGGCTACTGGCAAAATGCATATAAAACCCAGTTAACCATTTAATACCTCCAATAAAAAAAAATCAGTACCTCGACTGGAACGGAGGTAGTTGCATTCAATGAGTAACTAGACATTTTCGTGCTCTGGGCAAGTACGGTTCACTTTTACCTAGTTAACAAAGCCGAGGATAGATGATATTTATTTTCATCATGAACTTTAAACGTGTTTCATAACAGGCAACATTTTAATTTAAATTTAATAATTTGTTTGAAAACATTGAGAACAGTGTTTAATCCATGTACTAGAGAAATATAAACACCGCTGAAATTAAAATAACAACTCGAGGCGTGAACGAAAACAATTAACGAGTGGAAAGTGACTTTGCTCTAGAGGAATGGAATGTCTATTCTCCACCTACAGAAAGTTTCACTTGCCTCAAGGCATTGTCATTACCGTCGCTATGTATAACCCGCAGTCCTTTAGTAGACGGTACATTAACCTTTAACGGTTTAAAAACGTTAAAAACAAAACATAACCACCTCAAAATGAAATAAATAAAAAGCTTTATTCCTTTATCCTAATCAATACAAAATAAATGAAGCATCTTAAATTCTCTGAGTATGTAGGTTTGCTACAACGTTAAAAACAAAACATAGCTTCGACCTCCTCTTCCTCCGCTGCGACGCCACCCGCCAGAGACCTGCGGCCCGGGTGGACCTACCTCCGTATACGCGACCTGGAGATCCGCGTCAACCTCTACACCCCGTTGGGAGAAGGCGGAGCCCGGTTCATCCAACTTCCCAGGGCCATCTGCGCGAGGCGCGCTGTCATCAACGTGCACAATGACATGTGTTTCATGTACGCTATCCTGGCCAACTTCGTCCCGATGAACCCGCAGAGACCCGCATCTTATACCTTGGACATCATCGCCCGTTACGACTGGACCGGCCTGCGCTTCCCCGTGGCGCTGAAGGACATCGAGTCCTTTGAGCGCAAGAACGCCATCAGCGTAAACGTTTACGGGATCGAGTGGGTGATGGTGGGGAGACGCCCCGACGGGACGCCAGAGTTCAAGGACAAGGTCTACCCGTTGAAGATCTACAAGCGGGAGTTGGAGGATCACCGGGACCTGTTGTACGTGACTGCCGGTGGGGAACAGTCACTACACCTACATCGTAAACATGAGTAGGCTAGTGCGTTCTCAGCTGACGTCCCACGCCAACGCTATCCACGTGTGTAAGCGATGCTTCGCTTACTTCCATAATCGACCCAACAAACTGAAACTGTCCGGTGCCGAGCGTCTGGAGGAGCACAAGCGATACTGTACCGCCAAGGCCCTCCCTCCGCTTGGACATGTCCGGGAAGCAGCAGATCCGCTTCGCCCATCCCGAGTACACTCGGCGCGAGCGTTTTTGCGTTTACGCCGTTAAGCTGGTGTGTACCCCGGAGAAGTTCACCAAGTACGTGGCCAAGTCCAACTTCCTGGACCGCACGTACTACACGGAGGACGTGGCCCTGGTGCATCTGTCCAAAGTCAACATCGTGTTGGACAAGCCCGTCTACGTAGGCATGACAGTCCTGGAGCTGAGCAAGTGGTTCATGTACGAGTTCCTGCGGAAGATGAAGGAGCACCTGGAAGACTTTGACACCAGCGGCTACCCGAGGTCCCACCCCTGCTACAGCCCCGTCAACGCCAAGGTCATCGGAAAGTTTAAGGACGAGTGTAACGGCCTATCCTTATTCGAGTACCTCGGCCTGCGGTCCAAGCTGTATTTCATGGGCATCGAGGACGCAGCGACAGGCGGCAGTAAGGCTCTCAAGCGAGCCAAGGGGGGTGGCGAAGGGCGTTGTCAAGAACGTCCTCACCCCCGACGACTACAGAGAGTGTCTGTTTGACGGGGTCCAGAAACACACCACCAACGTCCGGTTCCAGTCCCACTTGCACCGGGTGTACACCGTGCAGGTGGACAAGCTGAGCCTCAGTCCAGCTGACGACAAGCGGTGCGTCCTCCCCGACGGCATCCACACTCTGCCGTGGGGACACAAGGACGTCCCGCCACTACCGCCAGCCAGGAGGAGAGGAGAAAATCCGCAGCGGATGGAAGTGGACGGTGAGGAGGAGGAGGAGGGACAGCGCCAGGACGAAGACGAGGAAGAAGAGGAATTCCCCGTCTAGTTGTATATATTAGTTATAAGAGAAAAAAAAAATGTAAATAGTATTTGTAAGAAAATAAATAGCTTTATGTACAGCATGAACCCGAGTTGTTTATTGCCTCCCTTTGCTCACTCAAAAGTCACAAGCCGTTAGGCTCGGAAAGGCGTTATGGGCCGTTTGGCCCGAGCCGTGCAGCTTAAAAAGCCCCCGCCAACCGGGAGCGGTTGGCGGCGCGTGTCGGGGACGACCCTGAAGGAGTTGCCCAGGAAGGAGTTGCTAAGTGGTTTGCTGATGTCCGAGGGGTCACCCTCGAATTACTCAGCGGTTTGCTGATGTCCGAGGGGTCTCGTGGCGCGCCCTCTTTGGCGGCCTTCACTGCCGCTTGGCGGGAGCTCAGCCAGTGACACGCGCCGCTGGTATATAAACCTGAGGTCCAGCCCCGCTGCCTCAATTTTGCTAATTTATTTTTTTTTATCAAAATTTAGTAAGGAGAAAGGAAAAACACAAGCTTTATCATAATGAGACATGTATTGTACAGTAATAAGGTTACATACACACACTACAAAAACCTTACAAACTAGTTTTAAGCGAATATGGAGAAGCAGTCCGCACCGGTTGTGCGATACCTTCATTACCACCAGTTGCACACTTTATCACCACCGGCTTCACTGTGTGTGTCAAACCAGCGACTCTGGGGACTCCTGAATAACGGTTCACCCAAAGGTTTTCCAATCGCGTTATGATGTCCATAATCATAATGTAGATTTCACAGTCTTTATTTTCATCCAAATATAAGTTGCAACCATGTGTATGCTGACCTCTATGATGTAACTGGATGTCCAAGAACACATTATCCTGATTGGCGGGATTTTGCACCGTATGTTGATAACCGGAATCGACCCAACTGACAGTGGGTGGTGAATCGTTCGAATCTTTTTCAACAAGCTCCAAGTCTCCAGGTAGTTTCGGGGGATTGACACTTCTACTGTTGTCGTTCATGCAACTGCTATCGACACAAATGCTGACGTTCTTGGAACCTCCTCCTTCGGATATTTGGTTGGATGATGGTGATGCAAAGTCTTCAGATATCTCCGGAGCATTGCCACTTTCAATGTCGTTTATGCAACTGCTATCAATACATGTGTTGACTTTCTGCGGACCTCTTCCTGCTGAGGTTTGTATGAACGATCTCGGTTGTGAGGAACGATTGTTTCTTCGCTTCCTTCTAACACAGAGGTGGTGCTGACGATGATCGAGACGAAGTCCATCTCGCGACGTGAACGACTCCTCGCAGTATGGACATTTCCAGGTCACCAGCTTCGATGGCGTGGCGACTGACCGTTTCAGTGATGGTGCTTGCGGTGGTTGTTCAGGACTTCGTGGAGAAAAGTACATGGTGCTGTAGCCTTCCATCGCTTCCAACTCCTTCAACAACGTCTGGACTGATTCATCCACTTCGATTGCACTAGCCATGTTTGTGTTTACTCTGCAACATCACTAGACAAACTGAAGGTGCGCGTCTGCATTTATATTCACAAAATCCATCTCAAGAAGTGTTTCTTTAATTCGACCAATCGTAGGGCAGAACGTCTAATTTTAACCACTCAGAGGGCAGGATATTTCCACCAATCACAGTACCCGCATTTGCTTACACGATTTAGGGTAGGTCAAGAGTCAGCAGACAAGTGCACGCAGGTATAAGTTAGGTTTGAGGATGCATAAACGTCGCGCGAAGTGATGACAATCACTGAAGTAACAAAGCTACGTACCGTACAGTAGAAGGCGGTGGACAATTCTCGAAATCGCGGCAATTATCGCTAATGAGTAAACAGCCTGGGGCAGTCACGTAGGCACGGGGTGATGACGTCACCGCGGTCCACGACTACACTATTTAAGGTAGGTCAATGCGTGCGTGCGTGCGTGCGTGCAGGTTTTAGTTAGGTTTACAGACGCAGGTTTAGGTTAGGTTTACAAACGCAGGTTTAGGTTAGGTTTACAGACGCAGGTTTAGGTTAGGTTTACAGACGCAGGTTTAAGTTAGGTTTGAATATGTATAAACGTCGCGCGCGCAAGATACATATTCAAACCTAACTTAAACCTGCGTCTGTAAACCTAACCTTAACCTGCGTCTGTAAACCTAACCTAAACCTGCGTTTGTAAACCTAACCTAAACCTGCGTCTGTAAACCTAACTAAAACCTGCACGCACGCACGCACGCACGCATTGACCTACCTTAAATAGTGTAGTCGTGGACCGCGGTGACGTCATCACCCCGTGCCTACGTGACTGCCCCAGGCTGTTTACTCATTAGCGATAATTGCCGCGATTTCGAGAATTGTCCACCGCCTTCTACTGTACGGTACGTAGCTTTGTTACTTCAGTGATTGTCATCACTTCGCGCGACGTTTATGCATCCTCAAACCTAACTTATACCTGCGTGCACTTGTCTGCTGACTCTTGACCTACCCTAAATCGTGTAAGCAAATGCGGGTACTGTGATTGGTGGAAATATCCTGCCCTCTGAGTGGTTAAAATTAGACGTTCTGCCCTACGATTGGTCGAATTAAAGAAACACTTCTTGAGATGGATTTTGTGAATATAAATGCAGACGCGCACCTTCAGTTTGTCTAGTGATGTTGCAGAGTAAACACAAACATGGCTAGTGCAATCGAAGTGGATGAATCAGTCCAGACGTTGTTGAAGGAGTTGGAAGCGATGGAAGGCTACAGCACCATGTACTTTTCTCCACGAAGTCCTGAACAACCACCGCAAGCACCATCACTGAAACGGTCAGTCGCCACGCCATCGAAGCTGGTGACCTGGAAATGTCCATACTGCGAGGAGTCGTTCACGTCGCGAGATGGACTTCGTCTCGATCATCGTCAGCACCACCTCTGTGTTAGAAGGAAGCGAAGAAACAATCGTTCCTCACAACCGAGATCGTTCATACAAACCTCAGCAGGAAGAGGTCCGCAGAAAGTCAACACATGTATTGATAGCAGTTGCATAAACGACATTGAAAGTGGCAATGCTCCGGAGATATCTGAAGACTTTGCATCACCATCATCCAACCAAATATCCGAAGGAGGAGGTTCCAAGAACGTCAGCATTTGTGTCGATAGCAGTTGCATGAACGACAACAGTAGAAGTGTCAATCCCCCGAAACTACCTGGAGACTTGGAGCTTGTTGAAAAAGATTCGAACGATTCACCACCCACTGTCAGTTGGGTCGATTCCGGTTATCAACATACGGTGCAAAATCCCGCCAATCAGGATAATGTGTTCTTGGACATCCAGTTACATCATAGAGGTCAGCATACACATGGTTGCAACTTATATTTGGATGAAAATAAAGACTGTGAAATCTACATTATGATTATGGACATCATAACGCGATTGGAAAACCTTTGGGTGAACCGTTATTCAGGAGTCCCCAGAGTCGCTGGTTTGACACACACAGTGAAGCCGGTGGTGATAAAGTGTGCAACTGGTGGTAATGAAGGTATCGCACAACCGGTGCGGACTGCTTCTCCATATTCGCTTAAAACTAGTTTGTAAGGTTTTTGTAGTGTGTGTATGTAACCTTATTACTGTACAATACATGTCTCATTATGATAAAGCTTGTGTTTTTCCTTTCTCCTTACTAAATTTTGATAAAAAAAAATAAATTAGCAAAATTGAGGCAGCGGGGCTGGACCTCAGGTTTATATACCAGCGGCGCGTGTCACTGGCTGAGCCCCCGCCAAGCGGCAGTGAAGGCCGCCAAAGAGGGCGCGCCACGAGACCCCTCGGACATCAGCAAACCGCTGAGTAATTCGAGGGTGACCCCTCGGACATCAGCAAACCACTTAGCAACTCCTTCCTGGGCAACTCCTTCAGGGTCGTCCCCGACACGCGCCGCCAACCGCTCCCGGTTGGCGGGGGCTTTTTAAGCTGCACGGCTCGGGCCAAACGGCCCATAACGCCTTTCCGAGCCTAACGGCTTGTGACTTTTGAGTGAGCAAAGGGAGGCAATAAACAACTCGGGTTCATGCTGTACATAAAGCTATTTATTTTCTTACAAATACTATTTACATTTTTTTTTTCTCTTATAACTAATATATACAACTAGACGGGGAATTCCTCTTCTTCCTCGTCTTCGTCCTGGCGCTGTCCCTCCTCCTCCTCCTCACCGTCCACTTCCATCCGCTGCGGATTTTCTCCTCTCCTCCTGGCTGGCGGTAGTGGCGGGACGTCCTTGTGTCCCCACGGCAGAGTGTGGATGCCGTCGGGGAGGACGCACCGCTTGTCGTCAGCTGGACTGAGGCTCAGCTTGTCCACCTGCACGGTGTACACCCGGTGCAAGTGGGACTGGAACCGGACGTTGGTGGTGTGTTTCTGGACCCCGTCAAACAGACACTCTCTGTAGTCGTCGGGGGTGAGGACGTTCTTGACAACGCCCTTCGCCACCCCCCTTGGCTCGCTTGAGAGCCTTACTGCCGCCTGTCGCTGCGTCCTCGATGCCCATGAAATACAGCTTGGACCGCAGGCCGAGGTACTCGAATAAGGATAGGCCGTTACACTCGTCCTTAAACTTTCCGATGACCTTGGCGTTGACGGGGCTGTAGCAGGGGTGGGACCTCGGGTAGCCGCTGGTGTCAAAGTCTTCCAGGTGCTCCTTCATCTTCCGCAGGAACTCGTACATGAACCACTTGCTCAGCTCCAGGACTGTCATGCCTACGTAGACGGGCTTGTCCAACACGATGTTGACTTTGGACAGATGCACCAGGGCCACGTCCTCCGTGTAGTACGTGCGGTCCAGGAAGTTGGACTTGGCCACGTACTTGGTGAACTTCTCCGGGGTACACACCAGCTTAACGGCGTAAACGCAAAAACGCTCGCGCCGAGTGTACTCGGGATGGGCGAAGCGGATCTGCTGCTTCCCGGACATGTCCAAGCGGAGGGAGGGCCTTGGCGGTACAGTATCGCTTGTGCTCCTCCAGACGCTCGGCACCGGACAGTTTCAGTTTGTTGGGTCGATTATGGAAGTAAGCGAAGCATCGCTTACACACGTGGATAGCGTTGGCGTGGGACGTCAGCTGAGAACGCACTAGCCTACTCATGTTTACGATGTAGGTGTAGTGACTGTTCCCCACCGGCAGTCACGTACAACAGGTCCCGGTGATCCTCCAACTCCCGCTTGTAGATCTTCAACGGGTAGACCTTGTCCTTGAACTCTGGCGTCCCGTCGGGGCGTCTCCCCACCATCACCCACTCGATCCCGTAAACGTTTACGCTGATGGCGTTCTTGCGCTCAAAGGACTCGATGTCCTTCAGCGCCACGGGGAAGCGCAGGCCGGTCCAGTCGTAACGGGCGATGATGTCCAAGGTATAAGATGCGGGTCTCTGCGGGTTCATCGGGACGAAGTTGGCCAGGATAGCGTACATGAAACACATGTCATTGTGCACGTTGATGACAGCGCGCCTCGCGCAGATGGCCCTGGGAAGTTGGATGAACCGGGCTCCGCCTTCTCCCAACGGGGTGTAGAGGTTGACGCGGATCTCCAGGTCGCGTATACGGAGGTAGGTCCACCCGGGCCGCAGGTCTCTGGCGGGTGGCGTCGCAGCGGAGGAAGAGGAGGTCGAAGCTATGTTTTGTTTTTAACGTTGTAGCAAACCTACATACTCAGAGAATTTAAGATGCTTCATTTATTTTGTATTGATTAGGATAAAGGAATAAAGCTTTTTATTTATTTCATTTTGAGGTGGTTATGTTTTGTTTTTAACGTTTTTAAACCGTTAAAGGTTAATGTACCGTCTACTAAAGGACTGCGGGTTATACATAGCGACGGTAATGACAATGCCTTGAGGCAAGTGAAACTTTCTGTAGGTGGAGAATAGACATTCCATTCCTCTAGAGCAAAGTCACTTTCCACTCGTTAATTGTTTTCGTTCACGCCTCGAGTTGTTATTTTAATTTCAGCGGTGTTTATATTTCTCTAGTACATGGATTAAACACTGTTCTCAATGTTTTCAAACAAATTATTAAATTTAAATTAAAATGTTGCCTGTTATGAAACACGTTTAAAGTTCATGATGAAAATAAATATCATCTATCCTCGGCTTTGTTAACTAGGTAAAAGTGAACCGTACTTGCCCAGAGCACGAAAATGTCTAGTTACTCATTGAATGCAACTACCTCCGTTCCAGACGAGGTACTGATTTTTTTTTATTGGAGGTATTAAATGGTTAACTGGGTTTTATATGCATTTTGCCAGTAGCCGATTCAAAACCAGCGAAGGCACAGTGGGTTCTTAGTTACATATTCTTATATGGAAATTCCGACATGGTCGAGTCAGTATGTCGCTGGCCCTGTCCTTATGCCTCACGGTAGAGTGTGGATGCCGTCGGGGAGGATGCACCGCCTGTGAACAGGAAAACAAGTCCTATTAGTTACCTCGATAAACACGAGGGTGAGGAACTGACGACCTCTTCCTCATCTCGATCGCCAGTTTGAGCCCGGTAATATAGGAGTGAGGAGTTGTACAGAGGCCTGGCGACCTCTTCCTCATCTTGATCGCCAGTTTACCAGAGCCCAGTAAATACAAGGGTGAGGAATTGCACAGAGGGCTGGCGACCTCTTCCTCATCTCGATCGCCAGTTTGAGCCCGGTAATATAGGAGTGAGGAATTGTACAGAGGCCTGGCGACCTCTTCCTCATCTTGATCGCCAGTTTACCAGAGCCCAGTAAATACAAGGGTGAGGAATTGCACAGAGGGCTGGCGACTTCTTCCTCATCTCGATCGCCAGTTTGAACCCGGTAATACAAGGGTGAGGAATTACACAGAGGGCTGGCAACCTCTTCCTCATCTCGATCACCAGTTTGAGCCCGGTAATATAGTAGTGAGGAATTGTACAGAGGCCTGGCGACCTCTTCCTCATCTCGATCGCCAGTTTGAGCCCAGTAATACAAGGGTGAGGAACTGTACAGAGGCTGGCAGCCCCTTGTTTACTACTTGAATCTGTTTACTCGGCTAAAGCCGTTTACTCTCTCTCGAAAACAGGTCATTACTACTGGTGGTTTCTTTTTTAACATAAAAACCATGCCTGGCGCTTAATCGTGAGGAATGCAGCGTGACGAGCCAGGTTTCCAACGTTCGCGAAGACGCGTCCACAGACCTCACACATACGAGGAACAGCCATCAGCAACATCGGGTATCTATACTCTCCGTCAACGGGGGGGGGGGGTCACGTAGGATAGGGATGACGTCATGGAGGTTTCTACCGAGTTGTTTACAGCTTCGGTCCTACTCACCAGTCTCCTTCTAGCATTACTGACAAGCGGTACACCATGTTCCACTTGTTTGCGATAGTTACAGAGCCAGTCGGGCCCTACCTCGTAACAAAGCCATTTCACATCAATTCCACAATAACAGAAGTAGATTCAAGACGCTGAGGTGTTTCTACAAACGGTGTATTATTACACGAGATGCTTCTTCGGTAGATTATATATTGACTTCTGGTTGGATAGACCGTTAGCCCCACACAAATGTGGGCAGCTTAGGGCTGACCTGGGAGACGTGAGTTCAATAGCGACACACGTCTCATGTCGCAACGTCATAGTTTGGCTCCTTCGAGAAGCTAATCCCCCGATATATGCGAGGGTTGTAGTAAATGGAGGGTAGGTTAAGCATAACTTTTATGAATAAAATAAATATATTAAAGAATAAAAAAAGAAAAATGATGGATAACGTCCACGACACTCTGGAAGCTTCTAGGAGGTCGCTGATGAGTAAACAACCCCAGGCGGTCACGTAGGCCCTAGCACGCGCCTCGACACGTGACTCCGTGGAGCCGCTCGCAGTTTGGCTTAGTCAAGCCGGCATACAACGTGTAGTGAAGTCACATCAAATTCAGTCGGCAAACAGTCGAGATCCCATGAGGAAAACGCGTTTAAAAATTAATAGCGAGCCCGTTTAACGGTGGATTCTCAATTTTCTTTAAGGGATGGTTTACTTAGGCTGCCGCCTGACATGTGGTGAAATTTCATCAAAATCGGTCGGTAAACAGCTGAGATCCCATAAGGAAAACGCGTTTAAAAATTAATAGCGGGCCCGTTTAACGGTTGATTTTCAATTTTCTTTAAGGGATGGTTTACTTAGGCCGTCACCCGACATGTGGTGAAGTTTCATCAAAATCGGTCGGTAAACAGCTGAGATCCCATAAGGAAAACGCGTTTAAAAATTAATAGCGAGCCCGTTTAACGGTGGATTCTCAATTTTCTTTAAGGGATGGTTTACTTAGGCTGCCGCCTGACATGTGGTGAAATTTCATCAAAATCGGTCGGTAAACAGCTGAGATCCCATAAGGAAAACGCGTTTAAAAATTAATAGCGGGCCCGTTTAACGGTTGATTTTCAATTTTCTTTAAGGGATGGTTTACTTAGGCCGTCGCCCGACATGTGGTGAAGTTTCATCAAAATCGGTCGGTAAACAGCTGAGATCCCATAAGGAAAACGCGTTTAAAAATTAATAGCGAGCCCGTTTAACGGTGGATTCTCAATTTTCTTTAAGGGATTGTTTACTTAGGCTGCCGCCTGACATGTGGTGAAATTTCATCAAAATCGGTCGGTAAACAGCCGAGATCCCATAAGGAAAACGCATTTAAAAATTAATAGCGGGCCCGTTTAACGGTTGATTTTCAATTTTCGTTAAGGGATGGTTTACTTAGGCCGTCGCCCGACATGTGGTGAAGTTTCATCAAAATCGGTCGGTAAACAGCTGAGATCCCATAAGGAAAACGCGTTTAAAAATTAATAGCGGCCTTGTTTAATGGCGGATCTATGGGGTTCTTACGTCATTCGCTTCCTCTAGGATAGGCCTACACTCTGGAAAAAGTCCCGTGGGAATCGGTGGGTAAATAGGCTAGTTATTAATTTTCGAAAGTTTTTTCCTCATCACGAAAAGTGCTGCAGATGACCGGGGGGGGGGGGGTTGCATCCTCGCATCCTCACGCCAGGTTTAAGTTAGGTTAATGGGTCACGTGACGGGGGGGGGGCCCTCGGGGGTGCCCTCGGGGGTGTCCTCGGGGGTGACCTTGGGTTCAAGGTCATCCGGGGGGGGGGGGTTCCTCATTCCTCCTCACACGCCTGTGCTCACCAGCCTATGTTAGGTTTCCGCCAGGTCACGTGACGGGGGGGGGTGACCTTGGGGTCAAGGTCATTGGGGGGGGGGTGACGTCATGGGGGGGGGTGACGTCATGGGGGGGGTGACGTCATGGGGGGGGGATGACGTCATGGGGGGGGGCTTCCACGCGTCCACACTGCTGTGCTGGTTTTGAAGGAACTATTGCCCCCTACTCACATATATATATATATATATATATATATATATATATATATATATATATATATATATATATATATATACAATTTTGAACGACCCCCCAAAATGTGTTCAGGGGGTCACGTTAGGAACTTCTATGGTGGTCCCGGGTTTATGTTTCACCGTGCGGGTCATGCTAATAGTTCACTTTCCAAAGGGAATTCACTAAAAAGATGGGACTTCCTTCCCATCTTTTTAGAAAATCTGACTGAAAAATAAATCCAATAATACTGAAAATGGAACCACACATGTTTCCCAACGAATTTTAATGCATTTTAAAACCGTTGATTCTTTGATGGTAAAAAAAAATCGGAATGGTAAACACATATTTCGCAAGCAGAAGTTTGTACTTTGTCAAACAGAAAGATTTCAAAGGCTAAAAGCCAAATGGCCACGCTATCAAAGTAGGTGACAATTCCAAATTGACGTACAGCAAATTTCCATACCGGGTAATCTATTCTTGGTAGTAAGGTTGCTAATTACATTACAAGTGGAAACACGATTTTTAACTCAAAGGGTATTTACGTTTGATGTTGTCTGTTAAAATCTAGACCGATATGCATTTTATTACTCAAGTGTTAGCTAAAATATACGTTTGGCTTTATTAATCGTAAACATACTTATAGAAAATAAATATAACATATATGGATATTTAGTTAAAGTACAATATAAATTATACATTTGTTGTAATCAGGTTTTATTGTTGCTGTGTATTATTTATGGATATAAATTTCGTTAACTGATGGTAAGAAGAAAGGCAGAATTTATTGTAGTAGTCATTACAAAAAAAATCATTACCAAACTCAATATACTTTACTTGCGTAGTTTACCACAGCATAGTTTAGAATATTTGTACATATGTGTAAGTTGTTGATTGAGTGATTCGTTTTGTGATGTAAATTGTGCTGAAGTCTGTCAAACAGATTTATTGAATTATCCTGGATTGTACTTAGATCAGGAAATGAATTTAAAGAATCATATAACGCAATTAAACATAAAGCTAAACAATGTGTTAAGGAATTTTTATTTTCGGAAAGACATATGTGATGTTGATATACTAAGAATGCTATACTTTTCAATGGTTCATAGTAGAATGGATTATGGAATTACATTATGGTGTGGTACTTACTAGTACTCTAGTATACATCCGATTTACATTAAGGAGAAACATTTTATAAGATTAATGTTAAAGAAGAAAGTAACTGAACAATCTCGTCCTTTATTTGACACTTTAAACATTTTTCCTTTGTGATATATGTTTGTTTATAAGTACTTAAGGTTTTTTATAATAGAAGCAATAGTAATACTAATCAAGATAATCCGTATAGGAAGACACTAAGGAATGCTGAGCACCCGGTGGTTCCTGGGCCGGGAAGTACATTTTGTACGGAATTTTAAAATTGTATCGCATCTATGCTATATAATAAAAAATAATAAAATAATATTAAGACATCAACAAATAATAGAAACATATTTTTGTCAAGTGTTAGAAAATGGTTACTTTCATTAACCAGAGTAGACTTTTTGATAGATGTATGAATGGATAGAGACACTTTATTTATCAAGGAAGTTTTAATACAGCAAATGTTATTAATTTTTAGAACCGTATACTTAAGTTAATACGGTGTTAGAGGGTAATTTTTATTGTGAATCGGGAGCTTATATATTTTATATTTTAATTTTGTTATGTTTGAGTGCTGAATAGTTTTTAAATTAAATTGGAGAAGGAACCTCTAAACAGGCTGAATGGCCTCAGAGGTCCTAGATTTTCTCAATATATATATATATATATATATATATGTTAACAGAAAATTTAACATAATGAATTATGCTGTAAAAATATGTGTGGTTTTATGTGGATTAAATGATTATGAGCAAATACTTTTAGTTTGTATAATCAGTATTCATATGTAGGCTGTTAAATGAGAATGAACATTATTGTAACGTAGAAAAAACACAACATTGTAAACAACTGTAATCTTATTTTGAGAAAGTAAAATATTCTTATTCTTATTCTATTCATTAGTCATCCTAATCATGTTGACTGGAGTATCGACTAAACCATGAAAGCCTTAATTAAGAATAAATATATATCTTATTTAGACAGATATATCGTTCAATTTGCATTTTCTTCACACTTTATGCACTTAACTTCATCAACTCCTTGTTGTTACAAAATAAAATATTAAATATTGTAAGTGTAAGTAGGGAAGTAGTAAGTGGGTAGGTAATTATCAATGCTGCCTCTGATAATAAATCAGAGTTAAACTGATAAAAAAATGTGCCAAATTGAAAACCAAACTTTATAATTGAAAACATGTTTCGTGTAAATAAAACGTCATTGTGCGTTGATCAGAAGGCCCATTTTTCAAGTCGCTGGCTCGTAAATTTCTCTCGTTGTAACTCTTTTCTTGCGCGAAAGACTTCTACGAAACATTTCCTTTAAAAATAACAAGCAAAGAAGCCAGAATATTGTGGTTTTATATATCACATTGTATGTTTATTTCTGGAGATGTGCTTTATGATTTGAAACGTCTAAGGACAAAGTGAACTAAATGTTTCAGGATCTCTACATCCCATGTTTTTTTTTAAGAAAACTATGTTTGCTTGGGTAAGTTGATGTTCAAAACTTTTTAACTGTAGGTAAATTATTTTCTGTGAGTTAATTTTGTTTCAGAACCTCTGGATATTTAATGTTCTTGTTAATCCGACTGACGGAGATCACGTAGGTCTTGGAACGTTCTTTTAGTTTTCTTAAGTATTTACATGTTAATATTATGGACAAACTTTCAATTTTAAGAGTACCCATGCCTTTCAGCATAAACATATAGTAAAGTTTTAATATTTATGCACATCTGAAATCGAAATATAAATACAATAAAATATATATCACATGCCGGAAAACACCTGTGAAATTTGCCTGAGAGAAATCACTTTCGCAAATTAAAACATGGATTATGAAAAATAAAGGTTAATGTAAACAATCTAGCATTATATGTAATTTAACGTTTAAATTGCATCTTATTTTATGGCGATTTGGAATTTGTAATGTCCATTTTACACAATGTGACGTAATTACTAGTTTTATTTTCAATGCGTAGTTCTAATATATTTAATTTGTACTACATGCCGTGTAAGTAAGTCATGTATGGTAGAAAAACACAATATATTTCCATTTTTGGTGATATTTGGAAATTGATTATTTTTTCTCTAATCAGTGAAGAAAATTTTTTCTCTAATCATTTTTAAAAAATTAGCTACAGTAATTGTATAGTTTATAATCCAAATATAGCACAGTAAATGATTGTAATTACAAACGAATATTAAAATGTAATTGGAAAAAAATTGTATCAAATGACTATCAAGCTAACTAGTAATCATTACTTCTTCATATGAATAAATCTATAATTTTACGAACAATATTTAACGACATGCAATTATATATATTTTATAAATTCAAATGCCAATTACGTCAAAGGTTGAATTAAGAAACCCCATCAAAAACAGATATAAAATGTAAGATAGCTAATAGTAAACTATTTCCTTTGGAAATAATTTGTTTTTTGAGCAAATATCAATAAACCACAACCAGATGAAGCCGTATACCAAGTTTCGTCAATATACGTTCATAAATAAGCGAGATATAACATTTTTCTTTTTCTCCATAAGAATAACAATATACAACGTACGGTGTTTAGCGCTTTAAATATCTCGGTAACTGATTAACGTAGACGAATGATCAAAATACGAAATTGTGTGTTTTTTAAGCGGAATCCAATGGTAAAAACTAATATTTGACTGTTTCAAAAATTATAAGTACAAAATTCAAAAAACCCATTTTTGGGCTACAAAACCCCCCACAATACCCTTTCGGATGTAGTGATCTGGCTGGTTTTCGAACTTAAAGTCATAAATGTTGCTTTACACGTTTATACCAAATTTCATCAAAATCTGATCATTTTTACGAGAGTTATCGAGCTCAAGGACACACACACACACACACACACACACACACCCATATATATATATATATATATATATACCCCTATAGCAGCAAACCTGCGTACTTAGCGAATTTCCAATGCATATATATTTGTCTTAATATATTAATACCCCATAAAGCCAATACCAAGTTTCATCAATATACACTCATAAATAAACTATTTTACATTTTAATTATTCTCCATAAGAATAACATGGCGGCCGAGTATGCAGGTTTGCTGAAGCAAGGATCACAAAAAATGGGGTTTTATACAAATATTAATATAACTCAAGTAGGTAAAGTCACATACAAAATTTTATAAATTTATGTTCATAATTAAGGGAGATAACACGTTACTTTATTCTCCATAAGAATAACATGGGGCTGAGTACGCAGGTTTGCTGCTATGGGAACTATCAGCAGAAAAATGTTTTTAGTGCAAATATCAATAGACCACAACGTACTGAAGTACCATCAGGACCAAGTTTCATACCAAGTTTCATCAGGACAAGTTAATAAATAAACGAGATATACAATTTATCTTATTCTCCCTAAGAATAACATTGGACAACGTACTGTGTTTAGCACTTTCAATTTCTCTGTAACCATTCGACGAAGACCAATGATCAAAACACCAAATTGTGCGTCTTTTTAAGCTGATTTCAATTAAAAAACTAAAATTTGAATTTTTCAAAAATTATATTTAAAAAGCTCAAAAAGCCCATGTTTGAGGTACAAAACCCCAACAAAATACCCTTTCAGATCTGTCAGGTTTTCGAACTAAAGTCATAAATGCTGCTTTACACGTTTATACCAAATTTGGTCAAAATCGGATTAATTTTACGAGAGTTATCGTGCTCACGGACACTTATAAATAAATATATCTATATATATATAAGTGTATATATATAAATATAAATGTATATATATGTATATATATATATATATACCTTTAAGAAATTAACACCATTTTGTTGTAATATTTCGAGATATTCTCTTTATCAAGCACAAAAATTGAATGACAATAAAACAACAGATCACATGTTATTTACATATTTGGTTAAGATCAGATGATGTGGAATAAAACTATTTTGATACTGTAGAAAGAAATATATATATACAGTTTCGAACGGATGGTGTTTTTGGCATATGGGGACCTCAAAACGACAAGTTATCATGGTCCCGGGCCTAGGTCTTACCATGCCGTGTACGGTAATAGCTTCTTCCCTATAGGGGAAATTCGCTAATATATACAGTTTCGAACGAATGGTGTTTTTGGGGTCTGGGGACCTCAAAACGAAAAGTTATCATGGTCCCGGCCTTAGGTCTTACCATGCCAACTACGGTAATAGCTTCTCCCCTATAGGGGAAATTCGCTAAAAGGGTAAGCTTGGATCATTAGGCAGATGCAGGTATTTATTCTTAATTTAATTCGTAAACGAGGTTCCAAAAAACATCAATATGAACTAAACCTTTTTTTTGGTACACGATCTGTAAACAAAAATCGCATTGGTAAACGATGAATTGTTATCATAAACAAAATTTTGTAAAATACCAGGATGACTACTTACTAGCTACTTATTTGCCACTTCAAAAACCCCTTACTCGATCAGTCCGGTCATTGAAGTAGATTTTGTTTAATAAAATGGAATAGCAATGTTCTACTTTGCAATAAGCAATTTCTGTTTTGTATAAGCAGATTATCTGATTACCTCGGTCGGCTATACTATAGAGTTCCTCAGTACACGGGCTCAGCACCAGTTGGCGTTATCTGCTTAGAATGCCTAACTGTGTTTGACTTTCAGAGTTTGTAGAGTATATGTTTGTTATGCACCTTTTCACCACAGAGGGTTGGTTCCCAAGGAGCTTTTCTTAAGTACACTACGGTTTTTAGTAGTTTGGTTTCATTATAACAGATATCAACCTACATGTACTGTTGCTACCACGCGAAGTGTTGTGAAGGTATACAACATATTGTAAACACATACGGGCCATAAGGAGTTTAGATGTTTCACTGGCAATCTACACTTGTTGCAATATTGGATTTGATTTAAAAACCAAACAGTACACACTACAAGACACATAATACACATAATAATATCTACTACATATTATTTTATTATATCAAATTTAAATTTTTCAATTTAATATTTTCAGTCTTTTTTGAATGATTATTGGTCATAGTAAAGGATAAACTACATAATAAATGTCCTTACAAGTCGAACAATATTGTACGGGGAAGCTCTTTTATCATGGAACCTTTTGTATAAAGTTATTCAATTCAAAGAAGAAAAGCTAGTATTTCTATGGAAACAAAATTATGTTAAATATACCTGAGTGTCTACTTCCATCCACCTTAAAGACCTGTTTTACTCGTAATATATTTAGCATACCGTACTTTGAAATATATTATTTTCTGTGGTTATAACTTTTTCACTCAAAACAACGCAATAAACACATTACAAAATGTGTGCAATTATAATAACAAAACCTACGAGTGTTAACATATTTTAACTATATTAAGTTGTAAGCAATTTTTAAGTTACTTAGGAAATATTGATAGCCATTCAGTATACAAGTACTATCAGAAATCAAGTTCGTTTTCATTCTAATAATTTATCTGTCGGTCTTGAAAATAAATTTCTTACAGAGCCCTCAGGCCCTTGGGCGTCGTAATTGGAAAACTAGTTAAATGTCTGTACGGAGACATTTAGGACTTTTATAAAAATAAAATATTATACTATTCTATAAACTCGATTGTACTGATTGGATAACTTACATAAATATTAAAAGGGAACCTCAAACGGCTAAATAATAATGTATACAAATCTTCTTGTAACGAATATCTTTTAACGATTTTGAACTTTTTGGAACACAGAAGAAAATAGGTCAGTTTATTGGTCGATAACTGATTTTAGTTATGTGCTGAATATTTTAATTGCTGCATAGTTTAACTCATTCTCTTAAATACCTTAACTATGTATTCAAGTTTGCATAATAACTCGACACATTAATGAAATATATGTGTCAAACCATCCAAAATTTAAAAATAAATGAACTTTAAATAATAGCATTTACATTAAAAGGTATTAACAAAGTAAATATTTCTACCACTAACCACACAAGTTAAATCATTTTACACCGATGACATTACAGTCTGAATTATACTCAGCACATGTTTTTCAATATCTTCTTATTCAATATGTCTTAGCCAGAACCAACAGAATCAGTTTATGTACAAGCCTTTCCACCTGTCAAACCCAGCGTACTTGGAGAAAGAAGAGACACATTCGACTCAAAATTCAATTTCCGACCCCTACTAGACTCTTATAAATGTAATTCAAAGGAAAAGCAGTAATTTATCGGGCTCAGATCGATTAAAAAATGATGACTCCAAAGATAACTAAGATCATTAACTTCTTATCAATGTAAAACAATACAAGATTAGAAACAATACCTCCGTCACAACAAACCTGCGTACTCAGCGAATTTCCAATGCTTAATATATGTGTTAATACCACATAAAGCTGCAAAGTTTCATAAAAATATATTCACAAATAAGCGATATATACAATTTGAATTATTCTCCATAAGAGTAACTTTGGGGATGAGTACATAGGTTTGCTTAAACAAGGAACATAAACAATTGGTTTCTATGCAAATATCAATATAACTAAACCAGGTGAAACCACATACCTAGTTTCATCAACATACATTTATACATAAGCAATGCATCCCTTTTTGATCAATCTCCATAAGAATAACAAGGGGGATGAGTACGAAGGTTTGCTGCAACAAGGAACGAAACAATTTATGTTTCAGCAAATATCAATATAACCCAACTAGGTGAAGCAGTTACAAGGTTTTATTAATTTATGTTCATAATTAAGGGAGATATAGCATTTTAATTTTTCTCCATAAGTATAACATGGGGGCTGAGTAAGCAGGGTTGCTGCTACAGTTACCTTTAGCAAAAAAATGTTTATTGAGCAAATATCAATAGACCAAGCCAGATAAATCCGTATACCAAGTTTCGTCAGTATACGTTCATAAAAAACGAGATATAATTATTTTCTTATTCTCCATCAGAATAGCATTAGACAACGTACTGTGTTTAGCTCTTTCAATATCTCGGTAACCAATTGTCGTAGAGGAATGATCAAAATACCAAATTGTGTGATTTTTGGAGCTGAATCCAATGGTCAAAATTAAAATTTGAATATTACAAAATGTATATGTAAAAAGTAAAAAGAAATTTGCGTATGAAACCCCCCAAAATACCCCTTTAGATAGAGCGATATGGCTGGTTTTCGAACTTAATGTCATAAATGTTGCTTTACACGTTTATAAAAAAATTAATCAAAATCTAACATTTTTTACGAGAGTTATCGCACCCACAGACACACACACACACACACACACACACACACACACACACACACACATATATATATATATATATATATATATATATATATATATATATATATATATATATATATATATATATATATATATATATACAGTTTCAAACGAAAGTAGTTTTGGGACCTGGGGACCTTAAAACGAAAAGTTATCATGGTCCCGGGCCTAGGTCTTACCATGCTGACTACGGTAATAGCTTCATCCCTATAGGGGAAATTCGCTAAAATAGTTGTTATATTTTATGTACACTCATTTTTTCCTAATTTTTTTACAATGTGTCGGAAAAATAGGATATATTTTGAAATTTAATTATTTCTAAACATCATAGGAATTATATCATTAGGAAAATTGTGATAATTGTTATGCCCAACATATATTATGTAAGTTATATTATCTCTTAACTACCAGATTAGTAGTTGTTGAACAAATTGTGTAATGCTTATTTTTATCTTCAACAGAGCGCTTTCTTAATAGCATATCTCGCTCATACATGTAAATAATCCAGTTAACGTCAAGGGAATCACGACTTTGAATATGTTTGATGTTTAATACCACTTACTACCTAATTATACTCTAGTTATAAATACCCTTGGGTTCTAAATTGTATCACTTTGAATAAATAAATGTATTCGATGCGTAAGTTTTAAAAATATTAGCTTTGACAGTTTGGTTAACCTATAACAACTGACGTCCCATTAGATTTTAATAGTGTAGTGTAGTGCCATCTTATTATATAATCACCAGTATTTCTTTTTTTTCGATGTCTGGATGAAAATTTCTCAGTAACCAGAAGTGCCCCAAGCACAAAATTAGAAACATAAATAGTGTATACGTCGTAGGAATGCAGGAATGTATTTTAAAGTTCTAAGGCCCCAAACGGTAAAATATTAATTAAAGGTTGCATTTTTGCAATTAAGAATAACAAGAAGCATATGTTTTTTAATGCCACATTCTTTAGTTGGTTGTAATAAACAAATACGTTTATCTGATTATGAATATATTTTCTCTTTAAAGAAACCAGGTAATTTTTGTAAGTTCATAGCAGTAATTTACATTAACCATATATGGTTTTCAGATTTTCCTGGCCATTATGTAGTTTCAAATGTTACTGTATATGCTTTATGATTATTCTGTAATATTGAAGCGTATTTTATAGCAACCGGCTTCGATTAGTTGGTTAATATAACAGTTAACAGTAGAACATTTATGACGGCTGACGATTCTAACGGCTGTTAAAACAATTTTAAATCAATGTTAACACAATAAGTAGTGGTAGTCATTTATAGAACAGTCATAACTTATATGACTGTAACTGTAGTCATAACTGTGATCTATGTCATACTGTGGTCATATCTGTGAACTGTGGTCTGTTTATCCTCAAGTAATTGAGATGTAACCGCGTTATTTGTAAACAAATATTTGTTACATGTTTAATAATTTTCTATTTATTAAATTACTATTTACTGTTTACGTGAGTTTTACCATACGAATTAACCAGCGTACACAATCAGACAAAGAGGTATTAAATTATTCTTTGGGTAAAAACTAATAATTTAGTTATTTGATTAAACACTTGCTTAGGTGTAATATTACCATCGTTGGTAGACAGGTCGCAAACACTGAGCTCTAAGTATTGGAGGTAACACAGATCACGGAAAATGTGTGCCGGCCACACGTTTCTGGTGAGGATAATATTCATTACTTATAAATTATTTTCCAATGGATAGGGCTGGCGAAATTTGAAACTAATTATCAGCTCGTAATTATTATATTTATTACACAATTACCATACAATAATATAACCTAGCGCAACCTTACTATCATTATAAGAACATGCCTTGCTATGTGTTTGAATTTGGTTGTTTGGTGTAGTTGAATCTTTATGACAACAAATGTAGGTAAGATATACATGCTTTACAGATATACGTGTTTTGTGTTATATATTCTATGTGATTACCTATTTTTGCTATTTATTTCGCTATATCATCCTGTAGCGAAAATTTCGATATGATTTTAATGTTTAGCTGATTTGCTACTTATGCACTATACCGACCACTACCTGTAACGGCATGCTGTGGCGGTCATGTTAGGAGAGGTTACTGTATTTGTGTAGATTACTTTTTTTAATGTATCATTTGTCTCGTGAAACACCTCCTCTCCCTCACTCAGTCAAGGTTAATTGAAAGGTCTCGACTAGACCATCTCGTCACGTAAAGGCCAATGTGTTAGCGTATATGAAGCTCAGTTAAATAGCGCAACAAGAAACAAAGGGGTACAATTCGTCTTAAATTAGATTCTTTCATCGCAGAATACATGTGGCAATCGAGAATAGCTACTGAATGCGGAAACCCATTTCAGTCCCTCCTCGAGCGTGTTGCTGTCTTCTGGAAGTCTCAGAAATACTACGAGTCATTCAAAAAGCTTGTAAATTGTAGGCTAAATAAGAAAACTACTATACTTTTGTTTAAGATAGTTTTTTTTTGGATTCCTCTAAAAAATTATCCTAAAAGTTGGTGGTCGGTATAATGCATAAGTACCGCTGATTTAAATATACAAACATCACTTTTATTTAAATATCAAATCAATGTTATGTTTATGTATTTATTTACTATATTCCAGAAATTGGTTTAAAAGTTGTGTAATTTAATTTCTATATAGTAATTAAAAGAAGTTTTAACGAAATAACTTCGTGACCGCGGTGCTTAATTCTTAATTATCCCACGGAATAGCAATTTCTTAGCTTTAAAACGTGCTCTCTATAACTGGTGATATTTTTCAAATAATAAACTGTCATTTTCTTATAGCTAGAAATTGAAAGTGCTTTATTGTAGTCTTTTTTCGTTCGGAGTTTCGTGCTATAATTTAAAAAAAGGCTTAACAAATGAGAAAAGAGGTCAAAAGTGGTTTCAAGTACTTAACCTCAACCGTTAAATGTCATGGTAAGAACAATTTGAAACTAAAGTTAATTGGAATAATTTTTTATGAAGACACACAGTTCATAAATTAGGTCTTTATGTATTTATTTATTTATAAAACTGCAGTGCTTAATCGAGGATGCATTTGAGGTGAACAGTATTTCCAATGGCTACGATTTAAAGCTCTACCAATATAAAATATTCTGCAAAATCGAGCATCCTTTTGGTTATATCAACCCATTTTCAAAACTTGAATTATGATCTTAATTGTAAAATAGACATAATTATAGTAACAATATGTTATTTTTTACGTATGGTTTGTTGTGTTCTAATTATTTTACATTGTGTGATTCTTATGGAAGGCAATATAAATCCTCCCTAAGGACTCACTTGAGATTATTGAAACACCCGTGATTATTTTTTTAGAACTTAATGATTTAATCTTTGTTGATTTGTCGCTAACGGTAGGTAATGCTAATACACAGTTATTATAATAAATACAACATATCTAAGATCGTTATATTCATGCTGGCATAGTCTTTTGTGCTCGGTAGTTATTTTGAAAAACAACCAATTAAGTGTGGAGTTTTCCACAAGGAAATATGTTTACTAACCATTTAACTAGTAAAATATATTTCCTTCACCATATAATCTTTCATGACAATTAAGGTTCGACTACTGAGTATAATTGAAATATAAAACTATATATATTTTCATAACATGGACAAAGTAAATGGCAGTTACTAGGCTAGTTACATCGACAACATTGCTGATTATTTCCCCACGGAAATATTACACAGTTGTTTTACTGCATCCAGTAGTGAATGATATTCTCTGCCTATTTATAATTGTTTGATCATATAGTTTAATACATAAAACCTCCTTTAATAGTCAAAAAGGCATTTTTGAATACTTATTGGGGCTTTGATATATTTTAGAACTGTAACGAACATTGTAATATCATTTAACAAGTTTGTATCAAAATGACACCCTCTTATTCGGTACAACTTGTTTTCCGTTTAAATTGGATGATAATCAAATTAATTAATTATAGATTTATTTTACTCATGCCTAATAATACAAAGCTTAATACATCACAAAACATCATAAACAAACAGCTTATCATGAAACAGGTAACCAATGTTTTCTGTTACTAACTAAATTGAGATTTTAAATCTTTTAGGTTTTTATCAACACATTATCAGTGGAGGTTGGGACACGTGAAGCGGTTGTGGTTGTGTGGTTGAGGTCGTCGTAAAACTGCAACGTTCAAGTTAAACTCTCCTTCTAATGTGGTTGGAAGGTACCCACAGGCATTCCGTTACCAAAGTGTTTGGGCTAAATCATATCCAAGATTACTGAGGCTCAATTCTGGGGTAAAAAATCAAAAACATAGTATTTCCTCCTAAAATATATACATTTTCTTAAAATTATAGCTTACCGTTTCATTTATAACTCATAAGTAACTAATCAGGTATGTAACATATTTCTTCTGCCAGTTCTAGAATAAGGCTTTTTATAATAGTTAACACTATTAAACAGCATTTATTTCACTCCTTCTTGGATACTATACGATCTATACACATGTTACACCCTATGAACTTAGTTTTCTAAAATTCTAACCCTTTATGAAAATTGACCAAAAGTTCGGCGATATAGAAATATTTCAGTCAACAGAAATTAATAAGTACAGTTTTTCATTATCTTCTACAATGCCTCTTGTATTTAATTTAACATGTTATACATAAGACTCTGTAAAGAACATAAAATGGGACTTCAAATGAAGCCTAATACACAATCAGAGAATACCCATTGTGAACACATGAAACAGGAAACAGGAAACAGGATAAATAAAATACGTCTTACAACACTATTACAACACATACAATGTTCCAAAGTTGTTGCCTGATAGATTAAACAAGGACTTGGAATTAGAATACAAGTATAATGTAAAAAATAGCTATGATTTCGTAGATAAAGTGAAACACGTCAATGTTAAGGGTAATAGTAGATTATTTTATTTTCAAATTTCAAATTTGTACACAAATGTACCTGTCATGGAAACGGTTAATTTGGTTAAATGTAGGCTCATAGATAAATGATTGGATAAAGTTTATGTAGATAAACTTGTAAAATTGTTAAAAATTGTACTGAAACAGAATTATTTTAGATTCAACAATAGGTTTTATGCACAAACTGACGGATTAGCTATGGGGAGTCCACTTTCCGCAATAATGTCGGAAGTGTTCCTGCAACATCATGAAGAATATATTTTGGAAAGATTGAGCAAAGATCATAAAGTAGCAATGCACGTTAGATATGTAGATGATGTCCTTATAATTTATAGCATATGCAAGGATGGTGAAGCAGATGATATGATGCAAATATTCAATAACCACCGCAGAAACCTGACTTATAAAAGCCAACTTGAAGAAGAAAGAAAAATTAACTTCCTGGATTTAATGAGATGAGAAGATAAGCTGGAATTCGAAATCTACAAGAAGCTAACACAAACCAATACAACCATCAACAGAAAGTCCATACATCCATCAAGCCACAAGACCGCTTCATTTCGTTCAATGCTGCACAGAGCCTACAAGATCCCATTAATTGAAACAAGCAGAAGAAAGGAAATAGCTAAAATAAAATCTATAGCTCGAGCCAACTGATACCAATCTACACTAATTGATGGAATGGGGGCGAAGATATTGAAGAAGATGAAGAACCAAGAACGGCTCCGAAATATAACAAATCTGAGCAAGGAACGGGAGAAGTAGGATACGAGATATGTTGCATTTAACTTCACTGGCGATAAAACACAGAATATAGCAAGTCGATTTAAGAAGTATGGAGTATCCGTAGCCTTCAAAACACAAACAAAAAGTTATAAAATTCTGCATCCGAACATAGAAGATTGTGATAAGTTTGATACACCCGGTATATATAAAATCAGTTGTAATGATTGCGATAATTTTTATGTTAGTCAAACTGTTAATTTTGTAAAAAGATACAAGAATCATGTTTCAGCATGGAAGAACCGAAAACCGGAAAGATCGAATGTCGCAAAACACCTCCTGGAAAATGGACACTCATTAGGAAGAATTGAAGACAATTTTAATATTCTACATATTTTTAAGAAAGGAAATGTAATGAATGGATGGGAAGAATTGTTTATTTTTAAGGAAAAATGTAAGGATAGGGATAAATTGATCAATGAACAGGTCAACTTTAACTCTGGTGGTACTTATCGCAACTTGTTTCCGGAACTTCCGGTAGCCAATAGTATATAAGCTGTTCGCCATCTTGTTTCTGTCATTCTCTGATTGTGCCTGGTAATGACCGGTGTAACTGGTTGAAATCGATCGCCTTGTATCATCTTTTGTATATTTTACCGTCTTGTATGTAAATACAGTATAAGTGTAAATATACTTATAGTGCTGTAAGACGTATTTTATCTATCCTAATATTATAGTACCAATAATCGTCTTATCAAAACCAACATAAACGTAATTGGTTTATACCTCAGCGTGTTTAAGGCAAAGGTCATTTAACTCATGTTCATCAAAGAAGCGTTTTATAAACGCATATCGAATATAAACTTACAATAACAAATGTTCATCTTGTAAAATCAATTGCTATTTTTATTGATTTTAATTTTAAATTAGCACATACATCAATCAATAAAATTTAATTTATCTTAACGAGGCTTTCCAATTACAAATTAATCATAAATGTTTAACCTAAAATTAATTTAGATGTTCGAGAACCTGATGATGGTTACTTTGTATTTGAAAGTCCTTGTTATAACAAATTAAATTTTATTGATTGATACTTGTGTTCATTTAAAATCAAAAATGTATCAAAGAATCTATCGCATTACTTCCCAGAAAAATAATTATAAAGCTGCCACTTAAAAGTTACGCTGTCAAACTTATAATTACTTGTTATAAATATTATTAAAGATAAAATTTTCTTTGTTGTAAATT